>CM070625.1:41938830-42538830 GCA_036346255.1 Ampelocalamus luodianensis | reverse complement strand
AGTTTATACCCCGCAGGTGTACATCTTTACCCACATGACTTAGCTAGCCCGTTGCCTTGGATGCCTCCGAATGATGACATACTTCCTTTGGTATGCCACCGGGAAACTAAGATTTGATATTTTTCAACAAGCTAACACTATTGAGTTGGACCCCATGTGTGAACCGATCCCACTAGTGTAGGCTATACCACCTACTAACCACGGGCATACATGTTGTGTCGAATGTCGATCCAAACAATTTAAAGCGAATTGGGTTCCCTACCCATAGTAGAATGCTATCGGCACCATTAAGGTATCGATATGCGACGAGGCACATATACGCCTCACCCTCCTAAGAACATCCGACATCGACATACAAGCTCACATGGCATAAAACGCACTCCTCGCACTCTAAGCATCTATGCCATACAAGGTCAATACACATATCCTTACTCTCCTGTTTCCAACTCAATAGTCTCAACATTTTACTTAACCAAACAGCGCCCATACACTGCATGTGGAAGTACGTGGGGGACTTGAACTGAATAGTCAGAGTTCGGTCCTTAATCAACCCGACAAGTCCACCACAAAACCCAATCTCGTGCACAAAAGCACCATCACTAGCTTCCTCTTGTCCAGATCAATTTGAATTTCAAATACAAGACTGATTTAAAGAAACTGACAAAGAGTTTAAAATAACAAGGGTTCAGTTGTGATTCCCATGTTTGACAAGATATGCTTGTCAAACTCTAAAATCTCTAGATCGCATATCTAAGCCAAATCTGAAAATAGACCATATAGTATACAGTACTACACTAGAGTTGAGTGTATGGTCATAATTAAGGTAATCCACCATGTCAGGTTATAGCTAGCTATTACAAGTCACATTTTGTATTTTCAGACAAATAGCATGCACAGATATCACTGGATTTGTAAAAGCTATTGTACAAAATCTGGTTCAATATGGTGCAAAGAGGATGCTTGCCTTGATAGTAATAGACTTACTTTTGTGCTCAAAGTTGTTCGAAGTATAATCAAAAGCTTCAGAGAACCACTTCTAAAAGAAGCAATAAAATCCAATAAATACCAAAACGACAACTAGTATAAATTATCGAAATTGTATGATCAATAAAGAAATGCATGATTAACAAAGATGCTTAAGTTATATTTACCTAATAGTGATAATAACCCATTTTATAACCTCTTGTTTTCAAAAGAAAGAAATTAGGTTTTAATGCAAAGTTCCAGTTTTCAGATTTTAAAAGAGCTGAAAACAGGACAGATTGCAACTTTCGGAAAAAGAAATATTGATCATGCAAAAGTTCATAAACGAATCTTAGCATGATCTTTTAGGTAATTAATATCCCAAACCAATCTTAGTCTAACCTAACTAGTTAGATCACATCGACTAAGAAAGAATTCATTTTGCCTGTTAAACCGACAAAAGAAACAGAGACAATTCTCACTAGAAGTTAGAATAGATGATGACAAGAATTGAAAGATCAACTTGTCATGATGCTAGGTTTAGTCAAAACCGAAATAAGATGGTAAGTTGACAGAAGAACCCTAGGTCTTGAAAATGACATGAAAGACCTAAAGGTATAATATCGACTTTTCGCTTTAAAGCAAGTTGAAGCTACGATGCTTAAGAGAATGATTCACAGCACTTCTAAGGTCCTTAAGATGCTCAAGGTGTTAACACTAGGGTTTTAGCTACCAGAGAAGAAAATGCCAAGGGTTTTGAAACCCGACATCGAACAACAGAGAATTAAACTCGATTTAACCTACAAAAGATAATCAATCTTTATTGCAAGGTGTAACGAGTTTAGGATGGATAAGCAAAGGAACAAGAGCAAGAACTCCATCGGCTAACAATGGAGGATGAGCCGCTTGTCAACAATGGTCGCACTCAAAAGGCTAGGGTTTATATATGGATGTTGAGCTACAGAGCAAAAGGGAATGATCTAGAGTTGATGAGGTGTCCATTTAGGCTAATTATCCCAAAATTAGTTGCAAAACTTTGGGATAAATCCTCTCCTCTGCTTACAGAGAGATCTCACACGAGAGAGAGAGGAAGAAGATAAGAGCCAAGCGACATGTGGGCCCCATTGTCATCCTCACCGTGCGCATCTCGTAAGGCTCAAACAAATGTCACCCTCCGATTGGAAATGGCGCTACGATAAATAGAGAGATTAAATGATTTGAATCGGTATCATTTAATATGGACCGCACGATCTAGATCTACCGATCGGGATTAAAACGAAGCTTTAAAGGAATCATTGAGGTCCACTTTCAAATCTGGACGTTGGATTGAAATCCAACGCTCAGCTAAAAGAATACACGCCACCTCCTTTAGATACGATGGCGCAACACCGTTGGATTTGATTTCTACGGTCAGGATGGAAAGTTGAACCGGATGGTCCGATTGCATACACTCATATGGACCGTACGATTGAAATCCAACGATCCACCGATTTTGGGCTTTAGAGGCCCACGGTCAAAAAGGAGTGCCGTAGGATTGAAATCCAAAGGCCCGCATAAACGCGCGCCTCTGATTTCAAATTGAAATAAGCAATACCGTTAGATCAAGGATGGACGGCCACGATTGTGCGGGGATCCGGAGTCGTCCGAATGCATACACTAATCTGGGCCACACGATGAAGATCCAACGGTCCAGAGGAGTGCGGGCTTTAATAACACGCGAGAAAAGGAAAAGCCGTAGGATTTGAATCTAACGGCTGAGATAAAAGCGCGCCTTTAGGTTTAAAACGAAAAGGGCGTCACGGTTGGATTGGAAACGAACGGTGGAGATTGAACATGGATCCGAGTTGTCCGACAGCACACACTAACCTCGCCGTTAGATCAAGATCCAACGGCAGAGATTAAAATGCATACGTGGACACTCGTGGAGTGTTATAGCTTCGCTCGCTCGATTGAAGATCAACGGCTTGTATCAATCGTGGAGTTCGGGCTTGCGTTGGGCGTGGTCGGTCGGACCAAATAGATCGGTTGGACCCAACCACGAAGGTGCGAGTCGCTCATTAGGGTTAGGTTTAGACCGCTTTAGTTGACCCAATCCTATTCAAATTTGTAAAAGGTTTGACTGGCTTTTAAAAATAGCAAATAAATTCATAAATTCATGAAATTTTTACTGTAAGCTACTGGGATGATATATTTCCCAGATAAATTTTATAAACCGCATTTTCACTTTGTAAAATACATAAATATTTATTTCAGGCTGAAAATATTTATTTAAAGACAATAAATTTTTCTTTAAGCCCAAATAATTTCTAAAAATGCAACAAAAATATTTTTAGTCAAGATAATTTATCTAGGCTTTAATAAAAATACTTCCCAGTCATAATACAAGTTTTATCTTGTATCCCTTTAAGACTTTGAATGGTTCTTTAGGGTTTTGACTACAAAGGAAGGTTTTTAACTTGTAACATGCTGCCCAAAGTGTAAACATGAACAGTAATGCCATGAACAGTATCTCATTACTGTTCATAAAGCATTTTATTACTGTTTATAAACTGGGGGCTGTTACAATAAGCCTATCTATAACATTAATGCTGAGAGACTTCGACCCAATGAAATGAATCCCACTTTTATTTGGCATTGTCATCTAGGTCATATAAATGAGAAGCGCATGATGAAGCTCCATAAAGATGGTCTTCTAAACTCATTTGATTTTGAATCATTTAAAATATGTGAATCTTGTTTACTTGGCAAGATAACAAAAGCACCTTTCACGACAAGAGGTGAGAGGGCAAGTGACCTGTTAGCCCTCATACATACGGATGTATGTGGACCAATGAGCACTTCGGCTAGAGGTGATTTTCAGTACTTCATAACTTTTACTGCTGACTTTAGTAGATATGGCTATATGTACTTAATGAGGCATAAGTCTAAATCATTTGAAAAGTTCAAAGAATTTTAGAATGAGGTACAAAATCAACTTGACAAGACAATCAAATGTCTACGATCTGATCGTGGAGGTGAATATTTGAGCCATGAGTTTGGTGATCATCTAAAGAAGTGTGGAATTGTTTCACAACTCACTCCGCTAGGAATGCCTCAATGGAATGGGGTGTCTGAACGATGGAATCGAATATTGTTAGACATGGTTCAGTCAATGATGAGCCAATCTGATCTTCCATTACAATTCTGGGGATACGTTTTAGAAACAGCTGCTTTCATTTTAAATAGGGTTCCATCAAAAATAGAAGAGAAGACAACATATGAGATATGGACCGGAAAGTGTCCCGGATTGTCTTTTCTCAATGTATGGGTTTGTGAGGCATATGTCAAATGTTTGATGTCTGATAAACTAATGCCCAAGTCTGATAAGTGTTTCGTTGTGGGGTATCCTAAGGAAACTAAAGGATATTACTTTTATAAGCAGAATGATAACAAAGTGTTTGTTGCCCGTAATGGTGTCTTCTTGATGAAAGAATTTCTTTTCAAAAGAGTCAGTGGGAGCAAGGTGCAACTCAAAGAAATTCAAGAAGCATCTGAAAATGTTTCAACTCCTACTGAGCCTCTACAGGATGAACAAAATATTGTTGAACCTGTATATGAGGCATCAGCCCCACGAAGATCTAAAAGTCTACGTCAATTGTCTATAAAGTATGAGCATGACTTTTTATTATTGAATAATGATGAGCCTAAAACTTATTCGAAAGCGATGGTGGATCCAGACTCTGAGTCATGGCTTGAGGCCATGAGATCCGAAATAAAACCCATGCATGACAATCAAGTTTGGAACTTAGTTGATGCACTTGATGGTGTTACGACCATTGAGTGCAAATGGATTTTTAAGAAAAAGATAGATATGGATGGAAATATTCACATTCATAAGGTATGACTGGTCGCGAAGGGTTTCAAACAAATTCAAAGTGTTGATTATGATGAAACCTTCTCACCTGTTGCTATGCTTAAGTCTATCCAGATCATTCTAGCTATTACTACATATTTCAATTATGAGATATGGCAAATGGATGTCAAAATGGCTTTCCTAAATGAAAACCTAAGTGAGGATGTGTACATAACACAGCTTGAGGGTTTTATCGATCCAAAGGAAGCTAGAAAGGTATGCAAGCTTAAGAAATCTATCTATGGATTACAGCAAGCATCTTAGAGTTGGAACATTCGTTTTGATGAAGTGGTCAAAGAGTTTGACTTCATCAAGAACAAAAAAGAACCTTGTGTTTATGAGAAGGTTAGTGGGAGCAAACTTGTGTTTATGATATTGTATGTGGATGACATACTGCTGGTCAAAAATGATATTCCAATGCTTGAATCTGTTAAAACTTCATTGAGAAATAGTTTCTCTATGAAAGATTTAGGAGATGCAGCATATATTCTTGGTATAAGGATCTATAGAGATATATCTAAGAGGCTAATTGGATTAAGCCAAGATATGTACATTAACAAGGTGTTGAAATGGTTCAACTTGCAAGATTCTAAGAAAGGTTTTTTTGCCTATGTCACATGGTATTAATCTTTGCAAGAGTCAGTGTCCTACGACCACTGATGAGCGAGACAAAATGAGTAGAATCCCATATGCTTCAGCTATAGGATCTATCATGTATGCCATGCTATGCACACAACCAAATGTGACGTATGCTTTAAGTGTTACGAGCAGATATCAGTCAGATCCAGGTGAAGGTCACTAGATTGCAGTCAAGAATATTCTTAAGTACTTGAGAAGGACTATGCATGCATTCCTTATTTGTGGTGGTGAGGAAGAGGTGGTCGTAAATGGTTACACCGAAGCTAGTTTCCAAACCAACAAAGATGATTTCAGATCGCAGTCTGGGTTTGTGTTTTGTCTTAATGGAAGAGCAGTGAGCTGGAAAAGTTCTAAGCAAGGAATGGTTGCTGATTCTACAACAGAGGCTGAGTACATTGCCGCTTCAGAAGCTGCAAAAGAAGCCGTATGGATTAGAATGTTCATTAATGAACTAGGTGTGATTTCTAGTGCTTTCAGTCCAATAGATCTCTATTGTGGTAATAGTAGAGCCATTGCACAAGCTAAGGAGCCTAGATCGCATCAAAAGTCCAAACACATACTTCGACGATATCACATTATTCGTGAGATTATTGAAAGAGGTGATGTGAAGATATGCAAAGTGCATACGGATTTGAATATTGCTGATCCGTTGATAAAGCCCCTCTCGGAACCTAAGCATGAGGCGCACACAAGAGCAATGGGTATAAGATACCTATATGATTGACTCTAGTGCAAGTGGGAGGCTGTTGGTGATATGTCCTAGAGGCAATCATAGAGATAATTGTATCACATCTATGTTTATGAGTTATTGAATAAATATTCTTATGTTCCTTGAATGAATCATTAGTTATAAAGATTAACAAGTATGTGACTTGTTGGTGAAGCTCTTTAACTTATATGATGTCGTTCTAAATTGTATCCTTGGTTGGATGTCACTGGTCGGAACACCAGTGACCTATGACCAGCACATGTATTGGTTGATGACCATGTTTCACCGGTCATAGATATAGAGATATCGAATCAATAATGTGAACATATGTTAGAGAATATAGGGTTGGATAGACCCACCTTGAGATGCTATTGAGATTGTTATGATTTTATGTGTTATTAGTTGGTCTCAAGCAATGATGATGTATAATCCTTAGGCCTGAGATCAACATAGTTCCCTACATGTGTAATAGCACTCTTAGGGGTTGCCAAACGCTACTCGTAGCTGGGTAGTTATAAAAGTAGCTTTCGGGTATCCTACGAAACATGCAGAGGGATGTGACTGGTTAGATATGGGATTTAACCCTCCTAACGTAACAGGAGAGATATCTCTAGGCCCCTCGAAGTGGTCGGATAAAGAAAGTGCTTGGCCATGCCACTGGTGGTCGAAGAGTTCGACCACATGAGGTTATCCGACACTCGATCGAGAAAATATTGAGCAGTCCATGGATGACAAATATCTCACTTAGAGTTTAAACCAGATATCGTGAGGCAAAGGGAGAATACACGAGGAGGTGGTCGAACATAGTCACAGACTGGTCGTATGAAGATACGAGGAGGTCCTAGACTGGTCGAACATAGTCACGGACTGGTCGTATGAAGATACGAGGATGTCCTAGACTGGTTGAACATAGTCAAAGATTGGTCGTATGAAGATACGAGGAGGTCCTAGACTGGTCAAACATCGTCACGGACTGGTCGTATGGAGATATGAGGTGTTCTTAGACTGGTCGAACATAATCACAGAGTGGTCGAAACTTGGTCGTAAGGAGTTATGAATTGGTCGTGACCAAATACGAACTGGTCGTATAGGGATAGGACCTGGTCGTAACTGATGAGGACCTGGTCATAGATCATATTGCATTAAGGTTCGTCTGATATAATTTGTGTGTATTCGGGAATCGTTATGTCCTACTAGGGACTGCTACGACTTGTGGTCGGACAGGGGTTTCCAAGTCACAACCGAATATGTATAAACCTAACGGATCACACACTTAACAGGTTGGAACAAAATGTGTTCGGATAGGATCCGTCATGGTCACTATATAAGGAGATGCTTGAGGCTATTGGGAGGGACATGTGATACATGTGACATACGAGTTGATATGAGTTGCTCCACAGAAACCCTAGCCACCATCTTCTCGAGAGAGAGCCCTACCGTGCGACTTGGTGCTAGCATACCGGCATTTGGTGTTCCTTCCCTGGACGTGTAGATACCGTAGAGGCACTATTGTGGTTGTTGTTGCGCTTGAGGACTATATGTAATCTTCACAAGGAACTATAGAGTTTGTTGGAGGAGACAATCGACTCACAAGAACGCTGGACGATTTGACTACGACCACTACACAAACACACTCTACATTGTATCGGGCTACTCCAACTCTTCTTCTGCTACACTGTGTGTTTGGTGGTAATGATATGTGATCATCTTCTTGCTTGGTTTGCTGGTTTGCGTGGTAGAATTTTTGAATTGCTGCTAACGTAGCCTACCCGTATCCCTTCACGAACATCTGTTGCCCTATCGCTGCTGTCCCCCTTGCCTGAAGTGTTGTGCCTCGACAATACCTTTGGAATTCCCGACACTAACGCAGCGGCTCCCCCTTCGCTCAGCTATAAATACCGAACTCTTGCAGTCGCTCATCGCTTATATCAATTATGTTTTCATTTTCGTGCTCATCACTGAGAACTTAGAGAACATAATATAATTTTTTTTTTTGGAGATTAAAGTTCAGAGCAGTCGTTGCGATTGTAGCAGTTTTAATTGCTTTCCCCAAAAGGCAGGTAATTCTTTGTCGCCTTTGTCATTTTTATCGTAGTCGTAGTTAATTAGTAATTTATTAGCGCATGGTACTTTATGGTGATTAATCAGTCGTAATAAATTAGCCTTTGTTATTTTTAGTATGAATTAGTTAGTGGTTGAAAACGAGTGGAAATTAAATAGTTGTAATTAATTAGTGGTAATTAGTTTAGTAGTAATTAGTTTAGTGGTAATTAATCAGTCGTAAATAGTTTAATATAATCATCTCGACACATTAAATTAGTGTAAATTGACTACTCGTAATTAATTGGGTGGTAATTAATCAGTCATAATTAGTTTACTGGCAATTAGTTTGACATAACTAATTTAGTGCAAATTAGTTAGTCTTAATTAATTTAGTAGTAATAAACCTATGGTAATTAACATATGGTGTTTGTAACACGCCAGCCCAATATGAGCCTAGATTGCTACTAAAATTACAGAGTAACAATTTAAAACCTAAGTCATAATACCAAAATTCGGCAGAACCTCCTTTGTACAGTCAACCATACAAGAGGTTCTAGCAAGTATCAAAAATATAATCAATTTATCCAACGTCCAATCTCAACCATAATCATAAAATCTTCATGAAATGCTAATTAACTCTATTACAAAGCAATAGAGGCATTAACACATAATCCTCACAGTTTGCTCAATTATTAATTCATTGTCTAAAATCAACCGTTCATGAGTGGTTCGTGGTTATGTGCAACATATCTCATTCTAGTCCCTCCCATGCATGCCGTTCTTGTAAGGGGTACCTAAAACTATAAACAACAGCAAGAGTGAGTCCACAGACTCAGCAAGGTACAATTAATACAACAATTCAATACAAACCTCTATCATCATCATCATCCAACCACAATTCTGTATATTAAACTAAATCATATACACATGCAATGCAAATGCTCAATGCATCCTTTTCTCTTTGACTCTTTGCATTTTACCGGTAATGCAGGGTATGCAACCGTCGCTGTATACCCATGCCTGTGCTCGCAAACACAGGGACCAAGAGCCCATACTCCGCAAGTATGGGGACCACAAGCCCACACTCCACAAGTGTGGGGACCACAAGCCCGTCATATACATGACGGGGACCTCAAATCATTGGTTGGTCATCACGTGACCAAGTCTCAAATATGATGACATGATGCACATGTACAATTACTATATCCATCATTAACATGTAAATATAACAACATCATGCATGATTAAAACTTACTTATACTACTAGCATTCATGATCATTGTCACTCATAACATTCTAGCATCCATGAATAGCGCATACATTCATAATACTAGCAAACATGAACAATCACTCATGAATAATCGTGCGAAGCTTGCTGATGCGGAGAGGGCACTGCCCCCGAAATCAAACCACCTGAATAAATGTAACAACCACATTAAGAGGACTTTTCTGGACAAGTTGGTACTAGAAATAAGTACACGACGCACTACGCTCCTTAGCGCAACCCAAAACACCAACTTCTATAGACATATGTCCCAAAACAGAAAAGTCGTCTTCTAAAATTTATAACTTTTCGTATACTTATCAAAATCTAGTGTTATTTGATTCTCCAGAAAGCTTATTAAATTATTCACATAAAATTAGTTGGTGAGATTCCCATATTTTTTCATCTTCTATCCCTACCAAGCAGATTACTAGCACTGCTAAATCCCGTCAGACGTTCTGAACAGCGAGACTAAAACTAATGTATCTTTCAGTACACTTATCCAAAAATTATGATCTTTAACTCTCTGAAATTCTTATGAGAATACCTACAACTTTCATTTTGGTGAGATCCTCTAAAAAATTTATTATATATTTGCTAATGACCAATTATCATTGTTTGTCAGAATTATGACAGAACTGCAGAACAGCAGCGCTACGAAATTCGTAACTCCTAAACCGCTCGTCCAAAAGATGTGATCTAATACTCTAAAGAAAGCTAGCGACGTCACCCACAACTCTCTAGGAGGCGTCCAGGGTAGATTCCGCAGTTGACCTCATCAAAAATGTCGGCGAAACCTGATGACGCTAAACAGATCTAGTGCCGACATCGCCTAATTACACGATTTCACTACTAATCGAATGGGGATCAGGATTACCCTTGTAGAACCGCTGAAGAATGTGAGGAACACCATGCAATCCCTCTCCTTTCTCTTCTCCCTTCTCCCTTCTCCCCCCTTCCTCTTCCTTTCTCTTCCCTTCTTCCTTGGCCGACAGCAAGTGGGCGGCAAGGCTTGACCAAGGAGGACAGCATGGAGGGGGCGGCAGTAACGAGGGCGTGCTACAGTGCTACAATAATGACAATGCCACTGTAGCATGGTGGTACTATAGCAAAGCTAGGGTTTCCCCGCTCTTATATGGTCGGCTGCCCCTCCCCCTTGGGCCTAAATGCTGTGGGCCGAGAGCCCACAGCCCAGGTTGTCTGAAATACTCAAAAAACCCCCTGAAACATCTGTTAAATCCACACTCTCTAATTGGTTCTCCTCTCTAAAGTCTTTCTTCTCTCTTAAATATATTTGGGGTATTACATTCTACCCCTTTAAATGGAATTCGACACTGAATTCTAATCACGCTCAACGCCAAAGAACAACCACAGCCAAAATTTACCAACAATACCACGTACCTGCTGTGAACAATTTCAGATATTGCTTCCGCACGCGAGACTCCAATTCCTAAGTCGCTTTCCCCTCGGACTTATGGGACCACCGCACCTTGATGCAACTGATATATTACACCTCATCACTCGTACCAACCTAACCAGAACCACTCAACGGATAGGACTCAGAGATGCGGTAATACTCGCTGGACAACAGCTCTTACGAAACCTCACACTCCAAATACCTCAAGCATTCTCTCAACACTGGGTCATACAAATCATTATATACCCCGCTTTAGGACTCGAAATGGTTCTAGTGAATTGCTATCTTCCAAAATCCCTACAACTTCCAGAACAAACCAAATATACTTTGGGCTATCATTACCTTTGGGACCAAACCACAGAACTTGCACAAAACATATGGAACTCTTGTTCCATCTCTTAGTCGATCTCTTCATCCTAACCAGGAGAACAAAGTAATTTAATCGTTGTGGCAATTAATGGGATATTGGAAAGGGTTGAGTTGATGTCAACAATGACTCGGTCTTATTGAGTAACCCTCTGAGAGTTATAATCTTTGTAGGGGTAATCTGGACAGGAAAACATTTCCATGATGATGTCAATGAGCGAGTATGTTGGAATTGTGGGAATTTTAGGGATTTCATTCGAGGATTTCCCTATCTGTTATACGAAAAGTTTGTTGTAAGGGTTTTGGAGGTTAAATTTGGAAACTATGTGGTGTTTATTTGTAAACTATCTATTTGGAAAGCGAAAGGGATTTCATGGTGAATCTCCGCTTCCGAATTTGACCCTTTTAGTGTGAAGTTATCATTCGTGGTTGCAATGAGAATCCGTTATTTTCAATTGGGTTCTGGTTATAAAAGAGTTGTTTAAAGCGAATTCTGCTGTGTGTTCCTGGTTAAAGGAGGTGCTCCTTTGTTAGATGAAGAAACCGATTGACAAGTGGGATAAGAGTTTCATGTGGGTTGGAGTACCAAAAGGGAAGTTGGCACAAGGTACACTGATTTGTTTTCGACAGTTGCGGGGATTAGGAAGTGAGCGTATCGCTATGACCGTCTCGGGTTCATACGCGAGGTACGAAATGTCAGGTCTGTTCTGGTGCTGAGTGAGAACCTCAAAAATTTGAGATTTGAGGTTTCGGTAGAGCCGTTGACCATCGAGTAAGACCCCACGTCCGAGTCTCGTCCAGTACATATACTGGAGAGGTCGGGACGAGTATTGGGGCATAAGACGTTGGTATCGGTTGAGGTGCCATGGGCGCACCCGTGTGAGTGTGAAGCGACCTAGGAGCTGGAGTCTCGCATGCGCGAGCCATATCCGTGTGTGTTCACATCCGGAACGGGTTAATTGTTGTTTCATTTCAGTGGCAGTTGTTCTTCTGTTTATTTCGACGGTTAGAATTCGGGGTCGAATTCTATTAAGGGGGTAGAATGTAATATCCCAAATATTCAAGTGAATGCAATAAAGTTTAGAGACAACAACATAAATTGGAAAGGAAATTACTCAAAAATTCAAAAAATGAGAGGGTTTTGGACCTTGGGCTTCCGGCCCAAGTCTTTGTAGCTCTTGTGGGCTGGCCATAAGGGGCCCAAGATGGGGGAGGTGCCCAACTCCCCAAAACCCTAGCCGACCACCCCTTTTACTGTAGCATAGCCATTACTACAGCATGGTTACTGTAACACCCCAGCCCAACATGAGCCTGGAATGCTACTAAACAAACCCTAATAATTCTAATCATAGCAAACTTAATAAATTTCGGCAGAACCTCCCTTGTAAAGTTAATTACACGGAGGTTCCAACATTCAAATGAATCATAATTTAACCAAACTACCATCTAGAGACATCAAAAGATAATCAAAGATATGCTACATATCCAGCAATCCAGTGAAGTATAAAGTTCAACTACTCATCGTTATTACACTTAAACCACCTCAAGACACAAGATATAATAAACCTTTGAGCATCTCGCTCATTTACTAATAACAATTACTATCTGAAGATCATTCAACTTTATTTAGTTCATGTGGCATGTGTGTGACTAGCAGTCTACTTCCCCCCATGCATGACGTTCTTGGCTCGGTACCTAAAACAACAACAACGCAAGAGTGAGTCCACAGACTCGGCAAGTACGAAATAGAAGCCATAACATCAGCATCAATATACGAAGATCAACAACAAACACTTCACATGCAGATGCAATGCTCAAGGATCCTTTCTCTTTATCTTTACGTGTGCATTACACGTGTAATGCGAGTATGCAACCGTCGCCAAGCATACCCATGCTCATGGCGCCGCACGCACAGGACCAATTGCCCATTACTCCGCAAGTAATGGGGACCTCAAGCCCACACTCCACGAGTGAGGGGATCTCGGCCCGTCACCTTCATGACGGGATCTCAAGGAAACATACTTGGTCACCACATGACCAAGCCTCAATATGATCTCAATATGCACATGCTCATCATTTAATCATCATCAAATTACCACAAGACAGTAAGTACATACAACAATAGAGCATGGACATATATGACGCATCCATCAATCTTAAATCAACATCAAGCCAACAATCTCACTATGCTACCACATATCGAAGCACACAATCATGACCAGTCAAACACATTCACAAATCAAACAATGCACTTGCCTTAACCACGTGAGAACTGGGAACGTGAAGTCGGTGCTGCCTCCGTACTCTTCCCCACCTAAATTCAATCAAGAACATAGACTAAGACCACAGTAACGAACCACATGAATTCTAAAAACAAACACAACGGCAATAGCTCGCAACCCAATCCCGACTCCAAATTTCTAATTGCTGTTCTGTACCTTCTGTGAACAGTTAAGTTCTAAAATTCATATCTTTCTGTACAGAGGTCCAAATTACGTGTTCTTGGACTTCATTGAAAGGTTATCAAATTTCCCAACTAAACCTAGTTGGTGAGCTCCCTGATTCGGCCATCTAAAATCACTTTTAACCTGATTAACAAAACATCGATTTCACGTCACCCTTTCTGGACAGCGCACTAAAACTATCATAACTTTCAGATCGTTTAACCAAATTTCGCGTTCTTGTGCTTCCCTGAAAGCTACGACAATTATCTACAACTTTCGTTATACTGAGATCCTCTAATTCTATATTTAACTGATCGCAAAGTTCATATCACTAAAACCTGTCCAGAAACTGACAGGGTTGCAGAACAGCTGCACCAATAAAATCATAACTTTTGCTACAATGGTCCAAAAATTACGATCTAGCACTTCATTGAAAGCTATTGACGTCCTCTACAACTTTCTAGGAGACGCCCGAGGCTGAATCCGCACTTAACTATATCAAAACGTCCCCCTAACGCGATCTGCCCTGAGGCGACAGAATTACCGACATAGAACAATTAAGTGCTAAGGCATCTAAACGAGGGAAAACGTGGTTACCCTTGAAGAACCGTTTGCGGGCACGACGAGCACCCACCAGCGAGCTCTTCCCCAAAGATGGTCCCAATCTCTTCCTCTTCTTCCCCTCCAATAGCCGATCACCACCAGCGAACTCCTTCTTCTCCGAGTCGGCAGCGAGGAAGACGGGCGGGGCTTTGCCGGCAGCGAGGGAGGCGCAAGGGCAAGGGAGTACAGCAGCTGGGGAGACCCTGGCAAGGGTGGTGCGCAGGGGAGAGGATGGGGCGGCTGCCTAAGGGAGAGAGGAGGGCTCACGGGTGGAGGGGATGGGGCAAGGGAGAGAGGCGGCTAGGGTTAGGAGGGGGGAGGGAAAAGGAGATGCTCTCCCCCCCTTGGCCGGCCACACATGGGCCCCTATGGGCCAAAGCCCAGGCCCAAGTTTTCGGAAACTTTCAAAAACCCCCCTCTTTCTCCCGCTATGACATAATTTCCAACTAGTCCTTCGCCGGAAACAACTTCCTAATACTTTTTCCTTTTACTTAACTAGGTTTCTTCCCGAATTCTATTCTGGGGCACTACATTCTACCCCCCTTAAACTGAATTCGTCCCCGAATTCTAACCACGTTTAACGTCAAGGAATAATCACAGCTGAAACCTACTAACGTTACCACCCACCCGCTGTGAACAATCCCGTACACTGCTCGCGCATGCGAGATTCCACTTCACAAGACACTTCCCTCTCAGACTTATATGATCCCATCACCTTGACGGATAACGTCTTTCACTTCAAGACTAATCTCGACCCTTACGGGTACGCTCCACACACGGGACTCAAAAGTAAGGTCTTACTGTGGTCAACAGCTCAACAAAAACTTAAGCTCGGACCTCTCATGTGCTCTCTCAAAGACCGAAGAACACAAGACATTGCGTGCTCGCGCAAGTACTCGAGACGGTCCTAGCGATATGCCAATCTACATATTCCGTGACTAAGGAACCTCTCCAACACACCTTTGATTAAACTTCCTTTTGTACCAAAGTACATCGATGCACTTGCAGAACCCGCAGAACTCTTGTTCCAACACTCAATCGATCACTTTACCTAAGCAAGCAGCATCTCCTGTACAAGGGACGCACAAAGAACTCGCCTGCCAACTCACTTATCCGAAAAACTCAACTGAAAACAAAGGAGTCAAAATGCATCCAACTTAAAGTCACCTTCTCTTAGAAGAGCCCAATCCAAAATCAATAGATTTACCACGAAATCTTTTCCACTTTCCAAAATAGGCAGTTTAGAAATAAAAGCCACACAAGCCAAAAGCGAAATCACTCGGAAAAAAAAAAACCAGTTTTACCCCTTTTCCTAACTGGAAGGAATCACACATACCGACAAGAACCAACTCAATTTTATAATCGACATCCATCATAACCACGTAGTTCAAGTAAGAACTAAGAAAGCATCTCACTATCTAAGATCACGCCACTTTACCACAATCTTTCTTTTAAGAAATTACTTTCTCTTAAACCAAAGGATCCCAAATCATTGCATAACGCATTAACTCATTTCTCTTAAATTGGCAACCTCAAACCTATGCTCTACCAATCACAAAACCCACACTTATGCAGGGAGACTCTTCCAACCCACAATCTCGTACCCTAGCCAATTTCACTACCAATGAACTTGTCAAAATAATTTCTAACACAACTCAATATAGATTTCACCCACTATCACATCCCTTAATCAGTTAAGGATGAACAATTTTGAAATTCACATCCCACCCTCTCATATACTAGCTCCAAAGGATACTATCAATGATCACTCCACTACTGGAATCCACTCTTATTCTACCACTTCTGCACATAATCATTGGCATCGAAGGTTCTAATATAAAAATGCAAAGCCCAAAATCAACCTCGAAGTCTCCTGCAATGAATTTCTATTATGATTGATAGGAAATCCTTAAATTCTTTCACTAAAATTTCACATAGCTCAACAAAACCTCAATCATTAACATCCACGCTCCTCACTAATGAAGTAACCGTCCCAAGGCGATTTATTTCACAGGCCTTAGACCTTCTCTAATCCACACCAATCCAATTCAGTTACACAACCACAATATACCCGTTCATAAAACCCTAACTGTTTGACCAAGATTCAAACATACTCAATCACCAACGTCAATTAATAAATAAATTCTTGACCAAGTTATACTTAGAGATAATCTAACCCCCATAGGGTTACCTACTGAGGCCGAATCATACTTGATCATAACTCAACAATTCCTGCTATCCCATTAATTAGCACAACACTTA
Organism: Ampelocalamus luodianensis; assembly: GCA_036346255.1. Taxonomy (NCBI): domain Eukaryota; kingdom Viridiplantae; phylum Streptophyta; class Magnoliopsida; order Poales; family Poaceae; genus Ampelocalamus; species Ampelocalamus luodianensis. Next base: position 42,522,228 of record CM070625.1, on the reverse strand, counting down.
GGTTTCTCCACACCGCTACTCTCATTAACCTTCACCATCAAAACTCTTACGCACAATCATACTAAGTATCCAATTGCGATACTCGATAAGTTTATCAAGAGTCCATAATTTCGTTAATCCCAATATTCCAACATGGACAAAGGTTCTGGATCATAATTCGCCTTAGGTTCCACTAGTGAAACACTAATCGCTTGTTTCCCAATGACAATCACTCCATAAAAATCTCTCAAAGAAGTTATAGGTCAAAACCAATACACCTTCTCTTATTTCTTCACATAGACTGGTTCCCAAAATCTCACCACTACCAAATACTTGTCCACCTCCAACCAGTCACCATAATACTCTCTATTAGACTTGGCAACACAAGTAGGTTAAATCCTTTCTCAAAAAGGAAGAAACAAACAAATACAAGGTTCAACACACAAGCAAGCTTTGCTCGTCGGAATGAGCACGAGACCAAGAGTAACAATCAAATAGTAATGATCTAAAAAAAAAACAAAACACAAGTCCACAGTTGTGGGCACATGTCCCACAAGAAGAAATTTTCAAACCTCCATAAATCATAATAAACATTGCTAAGGACACCCAAGAAACTCTTAAGCTGCAACGACAGAAAGGTTGCAAATTACAATTCTCAACCCCAACCTCAAATGCTTATGGTACTCATTTTCCGTCAACAATTAAAACAGTTTTCTTTGATTACATCATTACTTGTCAACCCAAATGTAATACCTTTAAAACCAAATCACATTAATCACTTAAGAACTAAATAGAACCTTCCAATACGCCTCATTGGTCAAACTAATATCATCTACGACATAAATCATGAACAACCAAAGGATCAAGAATGCCAAACTCCAAACATTTCATTTATCCGATACTACGAAAAGCAATCGACTTATTTTTCTTCTAGAAGAATCATCACCACTCCGACGCGTCACAATCTCTTGTGGGCAGTCTTATCAACACCAAGAATAATTCACTCTTAACAAGATTCGTTATCCTCAACTCTTCCCTTATTAGCCACCAAGGCTCACCAAAATGTGACATACCCTTTATCATCTCATCCTCAAATGAGTGCATACAGATTCTTACACCCTCACTACAACAACCACTTTATTTAGAGGAACTAACTACACAATTTAAAAGGTTATCCCAAAGCCCTTCCATCAATGACATACTATTATCCGATAGTTCTACCATCATGTAATTATTGTTCATCTATTAAATCCCATCAATTTTCTCTTAGTAAAGCTCAACACCAAACTTTAATAGTCAATAATTGCACCTAACAATTACATACAATCACTAAACATCCACCAAGGGTTACTCCAAGATTAATATCCACTAACACAATAATCTAACTCCTTTTGTACTTAACCATCCCAAATGGTTAGGTTAATCCATTGCGATCCGTTAATCCAATTTACCAAAGAAGTTTACCAAATGTATCACTCTTAATGATCAAATCAATTCATAAATGTTCCACCCTTCTTGTTAACTCTACGGTTTACAATTAGGTATAGTTGTACTATTAAACACGGCTCATCAAGAACTACTACAAGACACTTTCAAATTTATGAGCTTTCCTTTGAAGGATCTTAGTTATGATCGATCATTCACACACTCTGCAGACCTCACCTGATAACACATATCATTCCCATCAATTTCTTTGTTTATAACCTCCATCTTAACCACAAGAAGACATCGCTAAAGAATTTAATATTTTCTTTCATAAAAGAGAACCATTCAACTTCAACACTCGAAATACCCAAGGAAGTTACATTGATTCAAAGCTTTCTTGTACTAAAGGACTTGCAAAACGAAACTTTTATTAACCAAAAACATCAAGTGAAATAATGTGGTCATGTTTTCCAATAAGACAAACAGAACTCCAACACAAAGGCCAATCTTTACAATTAACTAAATTCGTGACATAAGATTAACTCAACGATTGGGAAAACAATAAATGCTTTAAGGGCAAAGTAAACCAATGGAAACGCATCAACTTTTCTCAAAGTAACCTATCAACCACAAGAATGAATAACCCAAGAGAAACTCATCAATCTCAACTGGATAAGAGTTGACCAAATTCAAATTCGGGAAGAGAACAACTCTTTAAGTAAACTACGCTACCAACGCTTTGCATACTCGATCTCTTAAGTGGATACTTAGCTATTCCTATACCACGAGCGGTGGTGTAACCAGTATAGCCGGGACCACAACCACTACCTCCATCTCTCAACATGGGTTACCCCACACATAATAACCATAGTATTATGCTATAGATATATGATCATCTCAAAACAGAATCATTAATACAACTCAGCGGGCGTAAATGCAATGCTTGACCCATCCCATCCCATCATGCACCAGTGTGTCGAGTTTATAAGTTCATTAACCATTACAAAATTTTAGCAATTTAAGTTGCCTAGGTTGTAAATCCAATCACCACGGACCTACGCCGCTCGATACCAATCAGTAACACCCTGCACCCAACATGAGCACGGAATGCTACTAAACAAACCCTAATAATTCTAATCATAGCAAACTTAATAAATTTAGTGAGAACCTCCCTTGTAAAGTTAATTACGGAGGTTCCAACATTCAAATGAATCATAATTTAACCAAACTACCATCTAGAGACATCAAAAGATAATCAAAGATATGCTACATATCCAGCAATCCGATGAAGTATAAAGTTCAACTACTCATCGTTATTACACTTAAACCACCTCAAGACACAAGATATAATAAACCTTTGAGCATCTCGCTCATTTACTAATAACAATTACTATCTCAAGATCATTCAACTTTATTTAGTTCATGTGGCATGTGTGTGACTAGCAGTCTACTTCCCCATGCATGACGTTCTTGGCTCTGGTACCTAAAACAACAACAAGCGCAAGAGTGAGTCCACAGACTCGGCAAGTACAGAAATAGAAGCCATAACATCAGCATCAATATACGTAAGATCAACAACAAACACTTCACATGCGATGCAATGCTCAAGGATCCTTTCTCTTTATCTTTCGTGTGCATTACACGTGTAATGCGAGTATGCAACCGTCGCCGCATACCCATGCACGTGCGCCGCACGCACGAGGACCAATTGCCCATTACTCGCAAGTAATGGGGACCTCAAGCCCACACTCCACGAGTGAGGATCTCGGCCCGTCACCTTCATGACGGGGATCTCAAAGGAAACATACTTGGTCACCACATGACCAAGCCTCAATATGATCTCAATATGCACATGCTCATCATTTAATCATCATCAAATTACCACAAGACAGTAAGTACATACAACAATAGAGCATGGACATATATGACGATCCATCAATCTTAAATCAACATCAAGCCAACAATCTCACTATGCTACCACATATCGAGAAGCACACAATCATGACCAGTCAAACACATTCACAAATCAAACAATGCACTTGCCTTAACCACGTGAGAACTGGGAACGTGAAGTCGGTGCTGCCTCCGGTACTCTTCCCCCACCTAAATTCAATCAAGAACATAGACTAAGACCACAGTAACGAACCACATGAATTCTAAAAACAAACACAACGGCAATAGCTCGCAACCCAATCCCGACTCCAAATTTCTAATTGCTGTTCTGTACCTTCTGTGAACAGTTAAGTTCTAAAATTCATATCTTTCTGTACAGAGGTCCAAATTACGTGTTCTTGGACTTCATTGAAAGGTTATCAAATTTCCCAACTAAACCTAGTTGGTGAGCTCCCCTGATTCGGCCATCTAAAATCACTTTTAACCTGATTAACAAAACATCGATTTCACGTCACCCTTTCTGGACAGCGCACTAAAACTATCATAACTTTCAGATCGTTTAACCAAATTTCGCGTTCTTGTGCTTCCCTGAAAGCTACGACAATTATCTACAACTTTCGTTATACTGAGATCCTCTAATTCTATATTTAACTGATCGCAAAGTTCATATCACTAAAACCTGTCCAGAAACTGACAGGGTTGCAGAACAGCTGCACCAATAAAATCATAACTTTTGCTACAGGGGTCCAAAAATTACGATCTAGCACTTCATTGAAAGCTATTGACGTCCTCTACAACTTTCTAGGAGACGCCCGAGGCTGAATCCGCACTTAACTATATCAAAACGTCCCCCTAACGCGATCTGCCCTGAGGCGACAGAATTACCGACATAGAACAATTAAGTGCTAAGGCATCTAAACGAGGGGAAAACGTGGTTACCCTTGAAGAACCGTTTGCGGGCACGACGAGCACCCACCAGCGAGCTCTTCCCCCAAAGATGGTCCCAATCTCTTCCTCTTCTTCCCCCTCCAATAGCCGATCACCACCAGCGAACTCCTTCTTCTCCGAGTCGGCAAGCGAGGAAGACGGGCGGGGCTTTGCCGGCAGCGAGGGAGGCGCAAGGGCAAGGGAGTACAGCAGCTGGGAGACCACGGCAAGGGTGGTGCGCAGGGAGAGGATGGGCGGCTGCCTAAGGGAGAGGAGGGCTCACGGGTGGAGGATGGGGCAAGGGAGAGAGGCGGCTAGGGTTAGGAGGGGGGAGGGAAAAGGAGATGCTCTCCCCCCCTTGGCCGGCCACACATGGGCCCCTATGGGCCAAAGCCCAGGCCCAAGTTTTCGGAAACTTTCAAAAACCCCCCTCTTTCTCCCGCTATGACATAATTTCCAACTAGTCCTTCGCCGGAAACAACTTCCTAATACTTTTTCCTTTTACTTAACTAGGTTTCTTCCCGAATTCTATTCTGGGGCACTACAGTTACTGTAGCATGCACCCTCTCCTCCGGTGCTTCTCCATTGTTGCCGGCCAAAGGAAGGAGGAAGAAGCTCTTCACGCTGCTGACCATGGTAGTGGAGAAGAGGTAGAGGAATAGGAAGAAAGGAAGGACTAGAGAAGGGGAGGTCTTTGTGATGGTTTTAGCGGTGTCCTGTATCGTTCTTGTGGGTAAATTCGTGATCCCCATTAGTTTTGGTAGATCGATCTTATGCGTATTGTCTCCATATGCTAGATGGTAGCTGCTGTGTAGATCGGTTGAATCTGTCTATCTGTTGACGCACGGTTTTGAATTCGATCCGAGAAGATTCAGGGATTAGTGTCTCCTAGAGATTTGTAGGTCTCGTTCTCAGCTTTCAATAGGTCCAAAGATCACCCAAATAGGAGTTGTTTTTTAAACGTTACGTTGATTTTACTGCTGCTATCCAAAAAGTCTGACAAACTTGGGCAGTCATCTTGTTCATTAATTTAGATTTTGTTAAAGGTTGATTCAGGGATATTGCCCAAAATGATTTTTGTAGGTAATTGTATTAACTTTCATGATTGATAAAGAACATCTTTTTTGGATCTGTAGAACAAAAGTTATGTACGTGTTAATTTTACTGTCGAGAACGTATATCAGATTCTGACGGTAGTTTTGAGCCGTGGGCTAAAATTTGTTAAAGCATAATTTGAGGGTCAATCCAACTAGACTTTTAAATGTTATGCTCTTAGCTTTCCAGATTGATAAAATATTGATTTTTGGTTAATCCAATCAAAAGTTATTAATTATTTACTACTGTTGTTTAATTCTATCAGACAGTTTATTGTTTAGACTTTCATTTGATAATTAGACATGGAAGTTGGCCGAATTAGAAAGACTCACCAACTAAGTTATTGTAGAGGATTTCAGTATCTTTCCATAGAGTCTAAGATCACTCATTTCCTAGATTTAGAGCAAAAGGTATGAAGGTTTTAATATCGCTGTCCAGTATAGTCTCCTGCTAGACTGTCGTCTAAATTGAATAAAACAATTGTATGAACCTTGGGTATAGGAAGATGAGATTAAGCATTGCGAGTAATGTCATGTTCACATTGTTCTTATTCAAGTAATTCAATTGTGTAGGAGGAGAGGGTTTGAGATTAGTGGCTTCATCCTTGCCTCCTAACGCATTACAGTTCGAAAGGCAAATACATTGTGTGATGTATTGTTGTTGTTTGTTCATATTACTTAATGTTCATGCCATGTCTATGAGTAGTTTTTAATGATTTCTGTTTCGATCCATGTATGAGAATCCCTACTTCTTGAGATTTTGTTTCACAAATTCATATATTCATTCATTCGTTGTTCATGATTCACCCACGGGTGTGGGATGTAAAGACCCATCAATTCCAGTATGGACATGTAAGACCCACCATTCTAATGTGGGCAGATTGGATCCCCGTTATGAAATATTCTTCATACGGGCCTTGGATCCCCGCATTTTGATAATGCGGGCACGAGTGAACACCGACGTGTGTTCACTGGCTATACTGGTATAAGCAGAAGTAGAGTTCATGCATTTCATTCATTTATGTGATTTCTGCTATTCTACGTTCGTATTCTATAATGTGATTGTCATGTTCATATTATTCTTTTGTACTTGCTTAGTCGTGGTGTAACACCCCAGTCCAACATGAGCCTAGATTTCTACTATCTAACATTGTATCCATTTAAAACAAAAGCGTCTTACTAAATTTCGGCAGAACCTCCTCTGTATAGTAAACTGTACCGGAGGTCCCAACAGTCATTTCTAACATACTTAATCAGTACAACATCCAGCATAATAAAAAGGCATCTGAAATTACGCTAATCATCACTTTATCATCCATAGCATGCTAAGCAACTAAAGTATAATCCGAAGAGTAACCATAATCCACTAATCAATTCTATTATAATTTATTCCAAGCAAAGAAGAAATCATAAAGCATTTATTAAGCAATATAATCATTTACTAAAGAACCGTTATATCAAATTGAATGTGAGTAGTTCGTGCCATTGTGCAACCACTCTAAGTTTTATTCTCTCCCATGCATGGTGTTCTTGTAAAGGGTACGTAAAAACACAACAACAAGAGTGAGTTCAAAGACTCAGCAAGTACAAATAATGGCAACAATAGCATAAATAACTGTAATCATCAACATCCATCTACAATCTCTCTTACAAACATGTCATATGCTCATGCTATGCAAGATGCTCAAATGCACTTTCTCTTTCTCTTTATCTTTTGCATTTTACCGGTAATGCAGAGTATGCATCCGTCGATGCATACCCATGCCTGTGTCATCCTGCACAAGGACCATTGCCCATACTCCACCAGTGTGGGGACATGAGCCCACACTCCACTAGTTTGGGGACCATAAGCCCGTCATATTCATGACGGGGACCTCAACAAATAAGCCTATCATATTCATGACGGGGACGTCAACAAATGCTTGGTCATCACGTGACCAAGTCCTCCATATATCAGCATGATGCATATGAACAAATCTTAAATCATCATAATCATGCATTCTCAGCAACATCACTTATGAAAAAACTTATTCATTCTTCTATCCTTCAAGTTCATCGATATTCATAACATTCAAGCATCCATGAATAACACTTATTTCCACAACACTAATAATCATGATCATTCACAACCATAACACTCTAGCATACATAAATATCACATCTACTCACAATACTAGCAAACCAGATCATTCACCATAATAATTTTATCAAACAAGTACTTGCCTCAACCGTGCGAGAACAAAGGACGTGAAGAGGGCGCTGCCCCTGGGACCAATCTCCCACCTAAATTTAATTAAAGTACGCTATGACAATAATACTGGATAAGACAAAACTAAAAATAAATATAAAAACGCTACGTTCAATAGCGCAAACCCAACTCCCAAAATCTTAACCTACTGTCTGTCCCCTTAGCAGACAGTCACACCATAAAATCCATAACTTTTTGATCCAAGATCCAAATGACACATTTTTAGACTTTCTGAAAAGCTTATCAAATTCCCTACCTAAACCTATTGGGTGAGCCTTCCTGATTCGGCCATCTAATACCCCTACCAAACAGATTAATAGAGCAACTATTTCACGTTAGGGTTCTGGACAACGACCTTAAAACCATCATAACTTTCAGAATAATGATCTAAATTTCGTGTTCTTTAGCTTCCCTCAAAGATAAGACAATTATATACAACTTTCGTTATAGTGAGACCTCCCAGAAACTCTTTAGCTATCAGTTTAAGCCTGATTACTAAAAACTATCAGAAACGTAGCAGATTTGCGGAACAGCAGCGCTACGAAATTCATAACTTTTGAACCGCTCGTCCAAATATCGCGATCTTGTACTCTACAGAAAGGTATCGTCGTCGCCTACAATTATCTAGCAGGTGTCTTGATTAGATTATGCCATTAAAAAACTCGAAAACATCGCCCAACCCGATCTTCTCTAGTCAGACCTAAATACCGACATTGCTAAAGATCAAGTAATCTACTAATCAGAAGGGGATGGGGGTATTACCCTTGAAGAACCGCTGAAGAACACGATGAACACATGATCCTTCTTCCCCTGCCTTCTCTCTTCTCCCCCTTCCTTCTTCATCTTCTTTCTTCCTTCTTCTTGATCCCTTGGCAGCAACGCGGAAGGAGCTTGGCTAGGGAAGGGCAGTATGGAGGGGGCGGCAGCAGGGGGGAGGATGTGCTACAGTAACGGCGGTAGCACTGTAGCATGGTGGTACTGTAGCAAAGCTAGGGTTTCCCCTCCTCCTTTTGTTTGTGGCTGGCTGCCCCCTCCCCACCTTTGGGCCAAAATCAAGTGGGCCAAAAGCCCTAGCCCAGGTTGTCTACCTTTTATAGTAATCACCCTCTAATCCTCTGTTAAATCACTTTGCTAATTAGTCCTTCCCTCTAATTTATTTCTTTTCATTTAATTAAATTTGGAGTATTACACGTGGACTCATTCTTGCTGTGTTTATTTGTTTTAGGTAAACATTGAGGACGACATGCTTGGGAGGGAATAGTCACAGAACAGTTCATTCACATTACTTTAATCACCTTTAATTAGATGCACTTGTCACTACCTTCTATTGGATAAATGTTGGATCGTAATAATTGGAGTTTGATGGTTGATGTCCTCTTCCATTATGATATGTTGAGATAGTATTTGCTTAAGATCTTCGTATAGTCTATTGATAGGTTTATCATAGATGACTCAATATGATTAGACAATTAGAGTTCGATATGTTGTTAAATTCTGATTCAATTCGTATTATCATTCTATCATTTGTTGATCTCTACATAATATTAGTTGATAGATTGCTGAAATTATTTCGTATTGTTGATGTATGTTAGACCTTTAAGTAATATCTTAGCTTCCATATAGCCAGGGTGTCACAGTTGGTATCAGAGCCAGGTTTTAGGTCTGTGGTAATTGAAATATTAAATTGACATACTATGCACAGTAGTATGAGATGGGTCAAGCAATGCATTTCCGTTTCCATTATGTCGCATTGTCAATCTATGTTATGGTATTACTTTCTATACATATGAATTTATTCTATGATGGTTATGAGAAGATCTTGTATACTAATAATTGATTATAATGGTTATCTATGATGGTAGCGGATGTCGAGAGGTAGAGGTCGTGGTTATGGCTTTGGACATTGCCGGGCTATACCACCGTTCGTGGTTTGGGATAGTCGGGTAACTTAGTTACATGCGATGAGGATGAGTTCTTTTGGGAAGATGTTGTCTTTCTTGAGTTTGTATTTGGTTTATTGGTTATAGTCGCAGTTAATGAATTTTGTTGAGTTAGTGTTATATTTCAGCTGACGAGTTTTCATTGGTCTTTCTTGGTTCCATAAAGCGACTACTTGTTCTCCTGACTGCTGATCTATTGTTGCTTCTTGTGAACATCGGTTATCAACAAGATTGATATTTTCATAGGAGTTCTGCCCTTCTTATTGGAAAAATGTGACTCATTTATTCGCTTGGTATTTCGGATACTGAGAGTTTTCTGTTGCAAGTTATTTAACATATGAAAGCTGTGGCTTTATGTATTTCTTTTAGATTATTTCGAGTGTTGAAGTTTAATACCTCTTTTTTTTCTGAAAGAATATGTTAAGATCCTTAAGTGATGTCTTGTCATGCTTAAGTAAGAGGTGTTAATTAAATGAATAAATTGTTATGATATGAGTTACCAGGTTGGGTTGTTAGCATGGTGCAAATCAATTATTCTTAACTAGTATCTATGGAAGTGAAATTGATTAATTTGAAATGTCTTTGTATTTGGTACATGATGAATTTTAGATAAGAGTTTGTCCATATCTGTTCAGAACCTATTGTTCTTAAGAAGTGTGGAAGATTAATGAGCCAGTTTGATCATTAAGTTTGAATAATCTGCTAAATTTGTTAGATGAATTAAAATCTTGGTCCAGTTTCGGTTATTCTAACCGCTAGTGATGGTTAAGTTAAGGATGCGCTCAAATGTTGCCTTGGTAAATATTAATCTTGACTTTGTCTTCTATTTAGATACTTGATGAATATGTACAAATGCTAGATTCACCTATTGTTGCCATGCTAAATTATTGATATATGTATGAAGTAATGGATAAAGGTTGTTGTATTGACTTGCGGGACCTTGTCTTATAAATATTCTATTGTTGAAGTTTAAAGATATTTTATTCTAATTTTTGAACAAAAGGTAGAACGTTGAATCTATACTCATATCTGTTTGTGTTTGCACACATAGGTAGGACCATGAATGCTTCCATGATTAAATAGTCATCAAATGTTAGTAGTAATGGCTAAAGTTCCATGAATATGACGGGCTTATGGTCCTCAAACTAGTGGAGTGTGGGTTTAGGTCCCCATACTGGTGGAGTATGGGCAATGGTCCCTGTGCAGGATGGCACAGGCATGGGTATGCATCGACGGATGCATACTCTGCATTACCAGTAAAATGCAAAAGATAAAGAGAAAGAGAAAGTGCATTTGAACATCTTGCATAGCATGAGCATATGACATGTTGGTAATAGAGATTGTGGATGGATGTTGATGATTACAGTTGTTTATGCTATTTTTGCCATTATTTGTACTTGCTGAGTATTTGAACTCACTCTTGTTGTTGTTGTTGTGTTTTTAGGTACCTTTTACAAGAATGGCATGCATGGGAGGGGATAAAACTTAGAGTGGTTGCACAATGACACGAACTACTCACATTTGATTTGATAGAACGATTCTTTAGTAGTTGATTATATTGCTTAATAAATCCTTTATGATTTCTTCTTTGCTTGGAATAAATTGTAGTAGAATTGATTAGTGGATTATAGTTGCTCTTCGGATTATACTTTAGCTACTTAGCATGCTATGGATGATAAAGTGATGATTAGCGTAATTTCGTATGCCTTTTGATTATACTGGATGCTGTACTGATTAAGTATGTTAGAAATGACTGTTGGGACCTGTAACAGCCCTAACTTAGGGTTTGTATTTCAAATGTAAAATTTTGAGGAGAAATAAAAACTTTTGTTGTCTCTTCAAATCATTTGAAAGTTCCTACATTTTTCCCTAGCAATTTCCATTTTCTAGAATTAAATTCTTGTGAATGGAGATTGTTGTCAGCTAATTCTTAGCCTTCAAACTTTGATCATCCTCTGAAATTATTTTTCCTACCATCTTGATCATCCTATCTACCTCCCTGAATTATTTCACAATTTTTAGATTTTGTTTGCTATTTCAAATGGCCAAGTCAACTCTGTTTGAAATCTGGTCAAACTCCTGTCAGCAGCTTGTGAATTTTCTCTAGAACAATGCAGTGCATAAAAGTTCTGGAAAAATTATACAAGGTTGTCCTCTGTCCCTTGTAGCTACCATAAACATTTCTGAAATTTTTGGAGCTCAAGATCTACCTCTAAAATTCCCCAAACCTTCTCTGTCTTTTAAATCAAATTCTAAAAGCATCTTGTTCCTCGGGCGAACCCAACTCGGCTCGAGTCCGACCCGCACCACTTGACTCGGTCGCACCACCTAGCTGCACCGCGCGAGTCCAATCGATCGAATCGTCCGATGAAGATCGAACGATCCACGCCGCGTATGCAACCGACTGTCCGAATGCATACACCAATCCCACCGTCCGCTTTAGATCCAACGGTCGGTGTGTTGTGATCAAATCAAACCACCGGTTCGCACCGCTTCGTTGTCGCCGACATGTGGGTCCCACCGGTCAAGATCAACCTCGTCTTCTCCGCACCTCACCGAGCTCGCGGCGTGCGTGCATGTTTGCCACGCACCTCGTCGCCGCCACCTTTATGCCCTCGTGTCCTACCGGGAGGCATCGCCGTGACTTCATAAAAGCCCGAGCTCATCCACTTCTTCTCCTTTGCGTTCTCGTGTTATCTCCGCCCGATTTCTTGTTTCGCCGAGAAGGAAACGGCGTAGCACCGCCGCGTTGGAAAAGCCCTTGAGCTCGCAACCTCACCATCGTGAACCACACTCGGTGCGCATCCATTTTTTCCCATCCCGAGCTCGTGGCATCCGGTGAATCGTCCGAGCCACTTCTTCGCCCCCAACTCCGTTGGTCTCGGCCTGCAAGCTTGCTAGTGCTCGGTGAGTTTCGGCCGACACTTGGTCCTTCGGATCGCATTGATGCAATCGGGTTAATGATGGCTTCATTTTTGTCTTTGGTGCATCGTTGAGGCTGCGCGACCCTTTCTTCTCCAATCACGGTGTTCGCCGCCGTGGCAATTCCGCGCCTCGGACCTTCTTCTTCGACGTTATCTTGTGCTTATTGCTCCGGAGTCGAGGCGATTCCGTGGCGCACCTTCCCGGCTTCTCGAAGTCAGTATCTTCTCGCGAGCCGTAGCTTCTTCTCCGCCTCCGTCCGTCGTGAGCCCATCTCCGCGACCATTGGGTTCCGCGTCACCGTCACCGGTTCGTGAGGTCTTTGCGAACCTTAAGGTACCACTCACTCGCCTTGAAACTCACCGGTTTGCTAGATCACCGCGCGCGGCGCCACCGTCCCGCGTGCGTCCGACGAGCCGCGGCGGCTTAGTTATCGCTAAACTCGTTTCATTAGGTCATCGACTTGTGGGCCCTCTCGTGTTAAGCCTGTTTTAGGATTCAAATCTAATCGCTTTAATTCTCTCAGTCTCGTTATGTGGGCCCAATGTCGCTTAGGGATTGTGTAGTTTTGTTAATGCGCTTTCTCTTTCATGAAGCGTATTTGCCGGGCATATGTGTTAGGATTACGTTACGTTAGCGAAGACGTATTCTTTGAATACGCCGACGTCACCTTATGCGCGCAACCGCCTGTCAAGATTTTCGCGCTTTATCGCTGGTCAGGGCTAACCGTGCGCCGTAGAAGAAGTATTAAGTGCTTTAGTATTTCGAAATGCGTTTACATTGCCTTCGTTAAATCAATTAAACTTGTAAAATGCATAACTAATTCAATTTTTATCCAAATTGCATAAAACCGATCTTTGTTAATTTTCATTTTAAATGTTCTATTTATTAAAATTAGTTTCAACCTCGTCTCTGTATCGAAAATCTGTTAAATGATTAATTGATGCTTTATGCATTTTCCAAAATTAGAAAATTCATATCTTTCTCAATAATTGTCCAAATCCAGCGAACCTAATTCTGTAAAATTTCATTTTCAGTATACTAACTATTAGGATAGGTTTTACACAATGCTTCTTTTCATGAAAATTTGTTGAGTAATTAACTAGTGGCATGTTGTGTTTTTAGCCTAGAAAATTCATAGAAAATTATTAATAACTTAAAATGATTTGTTCCCTGTTTTTAAAATTTTGTTATTTCATGCTTAGGCTGCTGTGTGAGTTTTGGCTTGTTTTGATGTTGTTGAATGTTTGAGTTTTGTCGGTGTTATTCGTTCTTATTTGTTGTTATGTTCGATCGTTAGGCTTCGATATTTGCGCAACCCCGAGGACGATCCTCCGCAACAACTTGAGCAACAAAGCGAACAAGCGGTTTGATCATGTTTATCCCAATTTTAAAATCTAATATTTTGTTTCAATTTGTATGTATGCATTGCTTAATTTGTGTTAAATTGGTTAGTTAAATCAGTAGTTGCATATCCTGTAGACAAAATATTGATCTCTACTACCGAGCCTAGGTTATTTCTTGTGATTAAAGGTCACTGGATGATCTCTTGTCACTTAGTAGATCCGGTCAACTTGCTTAGACATGCTTAGCTATCGGTAGAATCAAGCGGTTATCGACTTTAGTCGGTAACCTTGATCACACAAAATTTACTATAGCTTTATGTTTTAGCATTTCTGCTATGTTTAATTGCAAAACTAAAAATGAAAACAAAAATGATTTAGACGCGGCACAATGGTAAGATTGGTGTGATCTGTTGGGTGTGATCGAAAGGTGCCCGTCAATTAAGGACCGAACATCTTGTGAGTGAATTTTTATCCAGCATTTCGCGTGCTAACCACACTAGAGTATATGGGACCTCTCTTGACCTAGTACTTTGGCGTGTATTGGCTCCGGTCGCAGGAGGTCGCAGGAGGGATGGAGGTGGGAGCATGGTAGTTGTCCAAAAGCTTTATCTGAGTGGGTAGTTGTCTTTCGGCTTTACCATGTAAGCGTATGGGTTTCTATCCATACGAGCGGCTCGGGGTTGATACACAATATTGGAAACAGTCTCGTAGGACTTAGTCAGGCATACCTTCGAAGTGTGCTTTGGCTTAAAGGCGATGCGAGGTGTGGGTATGATGGTACACCTGCAGGTTAAAAACTATTCGAATAGCCTCGTCCTAGGTGATGGACACGCTTGGGTAAGCTTTTCAAGAGTTAGACTACAACATTTAAATTAAAACTTGATGGGTGGTACGAATGCGGGATTCGTGCTATTGTTGTGGTGACTATTGGGATAGTCACTTCTAGGTTGTTTTATCTTTGCTCTGTTGCTATTATTATCCTTTCTTCGCTATTTCAATCTTAAAAATGAATTGCAAACTTGCCTTTAAACGGTATTATATTATTGCAAACGAAAGTTGGCTTTATGCAAATGAAACATATGGCCTCCACCAAATAAGCATGCATGTAGCATATGAACAGTGCGCTAGTTCACACGTCAGTCTTGCGGGTACAAAGACAATCTTTGTACTCAGGTGCTTTGCTTAATGTTTTTGTTGCAGAGGAAGAAGGTGAGCCTCAGGGTCCTCACTTCTGTGAGCTGTGTTGCCGCTTCTTGGACGACTAGTCTTGGCGGTCCTCGCCGATGCCTTGTGGGTTGAAGGCACACCGATTGGCTTTGTTTATAGCCATCTTATGGCACTTTTGCTTCCGCTGTCGTTCTTGTTATTTGTGTATCTTTGGCCTGTCGGCCTATGTCTGTAATATTGTTACTATTTGTTTATCTTCCGTTTGTAGTGTAATGTTTGGACTCTATGTTGAATGGAGTTGATGTCTAATTTTGTAACGAGGTGCGTATACTGCTTTCTGGGAAGTATACATATCTCGAGGATCAGTTTATTTGATTTGTGATGCTAGGACCAGGTGGTTGGTTAAGCATTACAAGCCAAATAAACTGGGGTCCTCACAAGTTGGTATCGAGCCATTCGACCGTAGTAACCCAAGCATAGTCGTCCTTAGGATATTTTGAAAGTCTTATTTTCAAATCATAAAAGGTTTATGAAAACCTAGGCGATTCTCGATTTTATTCCTTACCTATCTTAGCTTTCTACTCTCATCTTACTCTAATTTAAGTTTTGAAACTTGGTTTCTCTCTTTCCTATCAAAAGATAGTTAATACCGGTAGAATCAGTCTTTGGGAGAACCATAGGGAATTAGTTTAATTAAAAATTTTGTGGGGACATAAGGGTAAGATATGTATGAGTTTGCTAAGTGTCCGATCTTTGTCGATTGGTTTTGTAACTTAAAAGTCTTGTGCTTGTTTTGTCTTTGTTAGTAAGTTAATTGCAAGTGGGTATTGACTTCGTGTTTTCCGGCTATTGTTAACTTGTCTTAGTGAACCAGGATGGCCGGGAGAACGCGTGGCAGTCAGCAGGCTGGTCATGATGAGGAGCTTCCTCCTCCGACCATGGTGAGGTTCTCGCCGATTGAGCGAAACCGCATGGACCGCACGCGCATCTTGGAGGTTATTGCTAGGAATACCTCCACTCCTGCCGGTGGTGGCGGCCACCAGACTCGCGGGGGACTTGCAGAGTTCCTCCGTACGCAGCCGCCGACTTTCTCCCGCTCTGAGGACCCTCTCGATGCGGATGATTGGCTGCGCATGGTTGAGCGAAAGCTCAACATAGCTCGATGCGGCGCGAGATAAGGCACTCTTCGCGTCCCACCAGCTTGAGGGCGCGGCACTTTCATGGTGGGAGAACTATCTCGCCATGCAGCCCGCGCCATGTGGTCGCGTGGGAGGAGTTCCGCCGACTTTTAGTCGGGCCCACATCCCTGATGGCCTGATGAAGCTGAAGAAAAGGAGTTCCTCGCGCTCAAGCAAGGGCGCAAATCTGTGACGGAGTATCTATACGAGTTTAATCACTTGGCTCGTTATGCTCCGGGTGAGGTGGCCTCGAGATGAGGCTAGCAGAGAAGTTTATGGATGGCTTGTCCGAGGAGCCGCAGACAAGCTATCCATTGTGGACTTCTCGGACTTTCGTGCCTTGGTAGATAAGGCCATTGTTGCAGAGCATAAGGCAAAGGCGCCAAGAGTCCCGCAGCGCAAATGGGAGGCGACGGTCTACTCACACCACCTCGTTCGTCCTCGGTGGGCGGCACACGATGGCCGTTCTTTTGCTCCACCGCGCGAGACCATCTGCACCAGCTCCTCGCCCACCGCAGCCGTGTTTCCACCACGTGCGCTGCGATCCAAGACAGAGCGGCCTCCGCAATCCGGCGGCGAGGTTACTTGTTTTCGCCGCCACAACAAGGGCCATTATGCGAATGCTCGCCTCGAGTGTTGCAGCGAGCCCTCGTCCTAATGGAGGACGCGGGCGGGAGTGGTCATCCACCGACGGAAGATGATCCGAAGCCCGTGGTGCGGCAAATGGTCGAGTCAACCACCTTTCACCGAGGAGGCTCGGAGGCGCGGATGTCGTGATGGGTACACTTCTTGTTAACTCTCGTCCTGCTGCAGTATTGTTTGATTCTGGAGCATCGCATTCTTTTATTTCAAGATCATTTGCTGCTGTTAGTGGTCTTCGCGGTGTTCCTTTGGGAGTTCCGTTGCTCATCCGCTCTCCGGGATCGGAAATGAGAGCTGAGCTTCAGTGTCGGGATGTTCCTATCATAGTTGAAGGAGTGGGATTTTTGGCAAATCTCATTCTGCTCAGTTCAGCGAGTCTGGATGTGATTCTTGGCATGGATTGGTTGTCCCAACACTTGGGGCAAATCGATTGTGCCAGGAAGATTGTCTATCTTACCAGCCCTTCAGGCGAGCAAGTCGGGTTTTCACCACGCCTTGGGCCCGTGTCTATGTGCATTAGAAGCAAAGCCACCTTGCGGTTCGGGATGTTCCCATAATATCGACTTTGGGGATGTCTTTCCGAAGACTTGCCGGATGCCTCGGTTCGAGACACAGAGTTTGTCATCGAGTTGCTGCCCAGCCGATCGCCCGATTTGAAGCGCCGTATCGGATGCCTCCCAATGAGCTAGAAGAATTGAAGAAGCGGCTTGGTGAGCTCCAAGCAAAGGGTTTCATCCGTCCCAGTTCATCTCCTTGGGGTTGTCGGTGATCTTTGTGAAGAAGAAGGACAAGACTTTGCGCATGTGTGTTGATTACCGTCCTCTCAATGAAGTGACGGTGAAGAACAAATATCCTCTGCCCGCATTGATGATCTTTTGACCGCTTGTCCGAGCTCGGTGTTCTCCAAGATTGATCCGAGATCGGGCTATCATCAAGTCCGGATCGGTGAGGATATTCCAAGACGGCTTTCACTACTCGTTATGGCACTGCATTTAGTACACCGTCATGTCTTCGGATTAACCAATGCTCCACTTTGTTCATGAACTTGATGAATTCAGATTCATGGAGTTTTTGGACAAATTTGTGGTGGTCTTCATTGATGATATTCTTATTTATTCCAAGATCAAGCGAGCATCTTGAGCATCGAAGATTGTTTTGGCGATTGCGGGAACATCAACTATATGCAAAGTTCAAGAAATGTGAGTTCGGTTGAAGGAAGTGGCATTCTTGGGCCATGTTCTTTCACCGAGGCATAGTCAGGATCCCAAAGAAGGTCACGATGTTCTATCTTGGGGCAGCCAAGTCGATCCACGATGTGCGGAGTTTTCTCGCTTAGCGGGCTATTACCGCGCTTTATCGAGAACTTCTCCAAAATCGCAGCCGATGAATGAATTGCTCAAGAAGGATAAGAAGTTTGTGTGGTCCTCTCGCGATGAGAGCTTTCGGGAGCTCAAACAACGATTGACTTCACTCCAGTCCTTACTCTTCCCGATATCCACAAGAGCTTCGATATTTATTGCGATGCCTCTCGTCGGGGACTCGGATGTGTTCTTATGCGGAAGGCAAGGCGCTTGTCTATGCATCCAGCAATTGAGGCCTCATGAGCTCAACTATCCCACCCATGATTTAGAGCTTGCTGCAGAGTTCATGCACTCAAGATTTGGCGGCATTATTTGATCTAAACCGTGAGGTGTATTCCGATCATAAGAGTTTGAAATACTTATTTACTCACCAGATTTGAACCTCGAGCGAGAGGAGATGGTTGGAATTAATCAAAGATTATGACATGGGTATTCAGTATCACCCTGGCAAGGCCAATGTGGTTGCCGATGCACTTAGTCGAAAGGTGTATTGCAATAATTTGATGATCCAAGAGCAGCAACCTGCGCTTCTTGCAGAATTCCAGCGTCTCAACTTGGGTTTAGTTGAGCATGGTTCCCTTGCTGCCTTGGTTGTGCAACCAACCTTGGTGGATCGATCAAGGCGACAAAGAATCGATGATGGTGTGGGTAAAATCAGCGAAATATCAAGGATGGATCACCAAGTGTTTCACGTAAGATGAGCACGGTGTTGTGTGGTTTGGGCAGCGTCTTGTGGTCCCAAAGGTCCCGAGTTGCGGATTTGATTCTTCAGGAGGCCCACGGTTCGCCTTTGTCCATCCATCCCGGGGCCACTAAAATGTACCAAGATCTGCGTCAGAGATTCTGGTGGACTCGCATGAAACGCGAGATTGCCAGGTTCGTGGCGAGATGTGACATATGTTGTCGCGTCAAGGCCGAGCATCAGCGTCCAGCGGTCTCCTCCATCCCTTGCCTATACCAGAGTGGAAGTGGGATTACAGAGGCATGGATTTTATCACCGGTCCGCCTGCACTTCTTCAGGAAGGATGCTATCCGGTTGTTATCGATCGATTGACGAAGGTAGCGCACTTCCCGCCAAGATTTATCACTCTCGGTGTCGATCGATTGGCGATCTCTATATCTCCGCATTGTGAGCTTGCATGGTGTGCCACGAACGATTGTGTCGATCGTGGCTCTCTTTTCACTTCTCGGCTATGGCACGCTTACAGAAGCCATGGGGACCCGTCTTTCTTTCATTTCGACCTATCATCCTCGGATCGATGGTCGACGGAGCGAGTCAACCAAGTTCTTGAAGATATGCTCCGTGCTTGTGTTCTTTCCTATGGGAAGAATTGGGAGAAGTGCCTACCGCTTGCCGAAGTTCTCCTACAACAACAGCTTCGAGCTAGTCTCGGTATGGCACCGCTTGAGGCTTTGTATGGGAGGCGCCGCGAACACCGTTGAACTGGTCGAGAGGCGTGAAAGCGCGCTTTGGTCCGATTCCATCAATGAGGCCGAAAATCAAGTGCGCTTGATTCGTGAGCACTTGCGCCGTAGCTCACCCGAGCGTAAGAGCTATGCGGTCGGCGTCGCCGTGAGTTGAGTTTCCACCCAATGACTTTGTGTATCTCAAAGTCTTACCTCACGAAGGGCATCGTCGTTTGGTGTCAAGGGCAACCGCTCCTCGATATGTCGGGCGTATCGCATCATCAAGAGAGTGGGAGCTGTTGCATACAAGTTAGAATTGCCGGCTACACTCGAAGGGTGCATGATGTTTTCCACGTGTCGCAATTGAAGAAGTGCCTCCGTATTCGATTGAGGAAACACCATTGGAAAATATCGATGTGCGAGAAGATCTGTCTTATCGTGAGCGTCCGTTCGATCCTCGAAGAAGTGAACGCAGCGAGGAACCGTGTGATCAAGTTCCTCAAAGTTCGATGGTCGAACCACTCGAGGATGAAGCCACTTGGGAGCGGGAAGATCGCCTCCGGCAGATTACCCATCCTTCTTCTCCCGGTGATCGAATCACGGGCGAGATTCTGTAAGGGGGAGATTTGTAACAGCCCTAACTTAGGGTTTGTATTTCAAATGTAAAATTTTGAGGAGAAATAAAACTTTTGTTGTCTCTTCAAATCATTTGAAAGTTCCTACATTTTTCCTAGCAATTTCCATTTTCTAGAATTAAATTCTTGTGAATGGAGATTGTTGTCGCCTAATTCTTAGCCTTCAAACTTTGATCATCCTCTGAAATTATTTTTCCTACCATCTTGATCATCCTATCTACCTCCCTGAATTATTTCACAATTTTTAGATTTTGTTTGCTATTTCAAATGGCCAAGTCAACTCTGTTTGAAATCTGGTCAAACTCCTCAGACAGCAGCTTGTGAATTTTCTCTAGAACAATGCAGTGCATAAAAAGTTCTGGAAAAATTATACAAGGTTGTCCTCTGTCCCTTGTAGCTACCATAAAAATTTCGAAATTTTTGGAGCTCAAGAGCTACCTCTAAAAATTCCCCAAACCTTCTCTATCTTTTAAATCAAATTCTAAAAATCATCGCCCTCGGGCCCGAACTCAACTCGTGCTCGAGTCCGACCCGCACCACTTGACTCGGTCGCACCGCCTAGCTGCACCGCCGCAGTCCAATCGATCGTAATCGTCCGATGAAGATCGAACGATCCACGCGCGTATGCAACCGACTGTCGAATGCATACACCAATCCCACCGTCCGCTTTAGATCCAACGGTCGGTGTGTTGTCGATCAAATCAAACCACCGGTTCGCACCGCCGTTTGTCGCCGACATGTGGGTCCCACTGCCAAGATCAACCTCGTCTTCTCCGCACCTCACCGGAGCTCGCGGCGCGCGTGCATGTTTGCCACGCACTCGCCGCCGCCACCTTTATGCCCTCGTGTCCGTGGGAGGCATCGCCGTGACTTCATAAAAGCCCGAGCTCATCCACTTCTTCTCCTTTGCGTTCGTGTTATCTCGCCCGATTTCTTGTTTCGCCGAGAAGGAAACGGCGTAGCACCGCCGCGTTGGAAAAGCCCTTGAGCCCGCAACCTCACCATCGTGAACCACACTCGGTGCGCATCCATTTTTTTCCCATCCCGAGCTCGTGGCATCCAAAGAATCGTCCGAGCCACTTCTTCGTCCCCAACTCCGTTGGTCTCGGCTCTGCAAGCTTGCTAGTGCTCGTGAGTTTCGGCCGACACTTGGTCCTTCGATCGCATTGATGCAATCGGGTTAATGATGGCTTCATTTTTGTCTTTGGTGCATCGTTGAGGCTCGCGCGACCCTTTCTTCTCCAATCACGGTGTTCGCCGCCGTGGCAATTCCGCCGCCTCGGACCTTCTTCATCGACGTTATCTTGTGCTTATTGCTCCTGGAGTCGAGGCGATTCCGTGGCGCACCTTCCCGAAGCTTCTCGAAGTCTGTAGTATCTTCTCTGCGAGAGCCGTAGCTTCTTCTCCGCCTCCGGCCGTCGTGAGCCCATCTCCGGCGACCATTGGGTTCCACGTCACCGTCACCGGGTTCGTGAGGTCTTTGCGAACCTTAAGGTACCACTCACTCGTCTTGAAACTCACCGGTTTGCTAGATCACCGCGCGCCGCGCCACCGTCCCGTCGCGTGCGACGAGCCGCCCGCGAAGCTTAGTTATCGCTAAACACGTTCTCATTAGGTCAGCGACTTGTGGGCCCTCTCGTGTTAAGCTTTGTTTTAGGATTCAAATCTAATCGCTTTAATTCTCGAGTCTCGTTATGTGGGCCGGAATGTCGCTTAGGGATTGTGTAGTTTTGTTAATGCGCTTTCTCTTTCATGAAGCGTATTTTTGCCGGGCATATGTGTTAGGATTACGTTGTTAAGCGAAGACGATTCTTTGAATACGCCGACGTCACCTTATGCGCGATCCGCTCTGTCAAGATTTTCGCGCCCCGCTCGTCGCTGGTCAGGGCTAACTGCGCGCCAGAGAAGAAGTATTAAGTGCTTTAGTATTTCAAATGCGTTTACATTTAATCGTTAAATCAATTAAACTTGTAAAATGCATAACTAATTCAATTTTTATCCAAATTGCATAAAACCAGTCTTCGTTAATTTTCATTTTAAATGTTCTATTTATTAAAATTAGTTTCAACCTCGTCTCAGATCGAAAATCTGTTAAATGATTAATTGATGCTTTATGCATTTTCCAAAATTAGAAAATTCATATCTTTCTCAATAATTGTCCAAATCCAGCGAACCTAATTCTGTAAAATTTCATTTTCAGTATACTAACTATTAGGATAGGTTTTACACACTGTTTCTGTTCATGAAAATTTGTTGAGTAATTAACTAGTGGCATGTTGTGTTTTTAGCCTAGAAAATTCATAGAAAATTATTAATAACTTAAAATGATTTGTTCCCTGTTTTTAAAATTTTGTTATTTCATGCTTAGGCTGCTGTGTGAGTTTTGGCTTGTTTTGATGTTGTTGAATGTTTGAGTTTTGTCGGTGTTATTCGTTCTTATTTGTTGTTATGTTCGATCGTTAGGCTTCGATATTTGCGGCAACCCTGAGGACGATCCTCCGCAACAACTTGAGCAACAGCAGCCAGGCAAGCAGTTTGATCATGTTTATCCCAGTATTTTAAAATCTAATATTTTGTTTCATTGTATGTATGCATTGCTTAATTTGTGTTAAATTGGTTAGTTAAATCCGTAGCTGCATATCCTGTAGACAAAATATTGATCTCTACTACCTGAGCCTAGGTTATTTGTTTGTGATTAAAGGTCATTGGATGATCTCTTGTCACTTAGTAGATCCGGTCAACTTGCTTAGACATGCTTAGCTATCGGTGAATCAAGCGGTTATCGACTTTAGTCGGTAACCTTGATCACACAAAATTTACTATAGCTTTATGTTTTAGCATTTCGCTATGTTTAATTGCAAAACTAAAAATGAAAACAAAAATGATTTAGACGCGGCACAATGGTAAGATTGGTGTGATCTGTTGGGTGTGATCGAAAGGTGCCCGGTCAATTAAGGACCGAACATCTTGTGAGTGAATTTTTATCCAGCATTTCGCGTGCTAACCACACTAGAGTATATGGGACCTCTCTTGACCTAGTACTTTGGCGTGTATTGGCTCCGGTCGCAGGAGGTCGCAGGAGGGATGGAGGTGGGAGCATGGTAGTTGTCCAAAAGCTTTATCCCGAGTGGGTAGTTGTCTTTTGGCTTTACCATGTAAGCGTATGGGTTTCTATCCATAAGAGCGGCTCGGGTTGATACACAATATTGGAAACAGTCTCGTAGGACTTAGTCAGGCAGATACCTTGGAAGTGTGCTTTGGCTTAAAGGCGATGCGAGGTGTGGGTATGATGGTACACCTGCAGGTTAAAAACTATTCGAATAGCCTCGTCCTAGGTGATGGACACGCTTGGGTAAGCTTTTCAAGAGTTAGACTACAACATTTAAATTAAAACTTGATGGGTGGTACGAATGGGATTCGTGCTATTGTTGTGGTGACTATTGGGATAGTCACTTCTAGGTTGTTTTATCTTTGCTCTGTTGCTATTATTATCCTTTATCGCTATTTCAATCTTAAAATGAATTGCAAACTTGCCTTTAAACGGTATTATATTATTGCAAACGAAAGTTGGCTTTATGCAAATGAAACATATGGCCTCCACCAAATAAGCCTGCATGTAGCATATGAACAGGTCTGCTAGTTCACACGTCAGTCTTGCGGGTACAAAGACAATCTTTGTACTCAGTGCTTTGCTTAATGTTTTGTTGCGAGAGGAAGAAGGTGAGCCTCGTGGTCCTCACTTCGTGAGTGTGTTGCCGCTTCTTGGGCGACTAGTCTTGGCGGTCGGTCGATGCCTTGTGGGTTGAAGGCACACCGATTGGCTTTGTTTATAGCCATCTTATGGCACTTTTGCTTCATCTGTCGTTCTTGTTATTTGTGTATCTTTGGCCTGTCGGCCTATGTCTGTAATATTGTTACTATTTGTTTATCTTCCGTTTGTAGTGTAATGTTTGGACTCTATGTTGAATGGAGTTGATGTCTAATTTTGTAACGAGTGCGATATCTTGCTTTAGGAAGTATACATATCTCGAGGATCAGTTTATTTGATTTGTGATGCTAGGACCAGGTGGTTGGTTAAGCATTACAAGCCAAATAAACTGGGGTCCTCACAGGACCTCCGGTATAGTTTACTATACAGAGGAGGTTCTGCCGAAATTTAGTAATACGCCTTTGTTTAAAATGGATACAAGGTTAGATAGTAGCACTCGTTCTTATGGTTTGATCTTAAGAACTTATCTTGTTCGAGATGACAAAATGTTGTTATAGTCAAAGGATTAATTTCAGTGTTAAAGGAAAGAGTGCAGTAGGAGTATTTGAGGATTGGAGTTAAGTTTTGTAACTTGCGGTTTATTTGAAATGTGCCTAAACTTTCTGCTCTTTTCGCACAAGAGTTGTCGAGTTTCAATCGCAATGTCATATTCTTATCAGTTGATAATTGCTATTCTTTTTCCGAGGGGTTTGTGCCCTCAACTATGATCTTATCTTTTGTTTTCCAAAATCATCGCTATTAGACTATTTCTTTTGATTTCTTGCTCGTTGTGAGAAGCAACATTTCCTTGTGTGTCGAAACTTAGCCTTGTTCGCCTCTTCCTTTTGAGAAAAGATCAACACATTTGTGTTACAAGGTCTTACAAAGCCTAAAGTGGCAACGGTTTGGTGGTGGTCAAGTAACTGTAGTGGTGAGATTTTGCTACCAAACTATTGGAGGTGTAGTAGAAGATGAATTGGTTTTGACCTGTACCGCTTGGAGGAAATTTGATTTAAAAGGAATGTTTGTCGTTGAAGTAAAGCTGATTAGTGTTACGACAAAGTAGAACCTACGATAAACTGTAATTCTAGAACCTTAGTTCATGTTGAAATGATGGGAACTATTGAAGGTATGGAAATCTTGATCAAGTTATAGAGTGTCGCGATTGGGTTGTTATTGCGAGGTTATGTATGTGATTCATGATGATGTGAATCAATGAGATTGAGATTACAAAGTAATTTAATCATTGTGGCAATTAATGGGATATTGGAAAGGGTTGAGTTGATGTCAAGAATGACTCGGTCTTATTGAGTAACCCTCTGAGAGTTATAATCTTTGTAGGGGTAATCTGGATAGAAAAACGTTTCCATGATGATGTCAATGAGCGAGTATGTTGGAATTGTGGGAATTTTAGGGATTTAATCCGAAGATTTCCCTATCTGTTATACGAAAAGTTCATTGTAGGGGTTTTAGAGGTCAAATTTGGACTTTTACATTTTCTATGCTAAATCTTTGGTCATCCAATGATTTTGTAGAGGAAACAGAATAAAGGGTGGATTCCGAACAGTATGATGATCATTGATAGAACTCTTTTGATGTAGTACATGAGTGTGTGTACTGAGGATTCTGAGTTGTTTATTCTCAAAAGTTTGAGGTGATGTGATTGCGTAAGATCTATTTTCAGGTGCATAGGGTGTCATCTATCAAACTAATGTCGTTAGTAGGAGTTATCTAGAGTGTTTCGGTGGGGATCGATAGAGCCTCTCTAGAAAGGTGTGGATTGTGTATTTTGATTTGAGCATCGTTTTGAGGGTGCCAATTTAAGAGATTTGAGCTCAGGTGGTATGTGATGAATTCAAATTCCAAAGTTTGAGAGGAATTTTATTCCTAAAATAAAAAAAAATTGAGAAAAAAGAATGATTCTTTGAGTAGCGAAACATTTTCTTGATTCTCGTTTGAGCTATGTGTTTTTGACAGATATTTTTTTCGCAATTTGAGCTTGGCTTTATGATGTCATGTGTGGTCCTTATTAGTTTAGAAGGATTAAAGGAAGTATTTGATTTGGGTATTTAAGCTGTTGCTCTTTCAGCTTATGTGATGTTTATTTGTAAATTGTCTACTTGGAAAGCGGAAGGGATTTCATGATGAATCTCCGCTTCCGAATTTGACCCTTTTAGTGTGAAGTTACCATTTGTGGTTGCAATGAGAATCTGTTATTTGCAATTGGGTTCTAGTTATAAAAGAGTTATTTAAAGCGAATTCTGTTGTGTGTTTCTGGTTAAAGGAGGTGCTCCGTAGTTAGATGAAGAAACCGATTGAGAAGTGGGACAAGAGTTTCATGTAGGTTGGGCATGTTATGTGCTTTAGTACCAAAAAGGAAGTTGGCTTAAGGTACATTGATTTATTTTCGACAGTTGCGAGGATTAGGAAGTGAGCGTATCGCTATGACCGTCTCGGGTTCATACGCGAGGTACGAAATGTCTGGTATGTTCTGGTGCTGAGTGAGAACCTCGAAAATTTGAGATTTGCGGTTTCGGTAGAGCTGTTGACCATCGAGTACGAACCCACGTCCGAGTCTCGTCCAGTACGTATACTGGAGAGGTCGGGACGAGTATTGGGGCATAAGACGTTGATATCTGTTGAGGTGCCATGGGCGCATTCGTGTGAGTGTGAAGCGACCTGGGAGCTGGAGTCTCGCATGCGCGAGCCATATCCAGGTGTGTTCACATCCGGAACGGGTTAATTGTTGTTTCATTTCAGTGGCAGTTGTTCTTCTGTTTATTTCGACGGTTAAAATTCGGGGTCGAATTTTGTTAAGGGGGGTAGAATGTAATATCTCGAATATTCAAGTGAATGCAATAAAGTTTATAGAGAACAACATAAATTGGAGAGGAAATTACTCAAAAATTCAGAAATTGAGAGGGTTTTGGACCTTGGGCTTCTGGCCCAAGGCTTTGTAGCTCTTGTGGGCCGGCCATAAGGGGCCCAAGAGGGGGAGGTGCCCAACTCCCTAAAACCCTAGCCGACCACCCCTTTTTATGGTAGCATGGTAATGTAGCACTACCATTACTGCAGCATGGTTACGGTAGCATGCCCCCTCTGCTCCTGTGCTTCTCCATTGTTGTCGGCTAATGGAATGACGAAGAAGCTCTTTGCGCTGCTGGCCATGGTAGAGGAGAAGAGGAAGAGGAAGAGGAAGAGGAAGAGGAAGAGAGGAAGAGGAAGGAGTAGAGAAGGAGAGGTCTTCGTGAAGGTTTCAGTGGTTTCCTGTGTTGTTCCTGTGGGCAAATTCGTGATCCCCATTAGTTTTGGTAGATCGATCTTATGTGTATTGTCTTCATATGCTAGATGGTAGTGCTGTGTAGATCGGTTGAATCTGTCTATCTGTTGACGTGCAGTTTTGAATTAGATCCGAGCCGATTCAGGGATTAGTATAGCCTAGCGATTTGTATGTCTCGTTCTCAGCTTTCAATAGGTTCAAAGATCACCTAAATCAGAGTTGTGGTTTAAAAGTTATGTTAATTTTACTGCTGCCGTCCAGAAAGTCTGACGAACTTGGGCAGTCGTCGTATTCATTAATTTAGATTTTGTTAAAGCCGATTCAGGGATGTTACCCAAAATGAGTTTTGTAAGTAATTTCATTAGCTTTCAGGATTGATAAAGAAGACTTTTTTTGGACCTGTAGAACAAATGTTATGTACGTTTTAATTTTACTCTCCAGAACGTATGTCAGATTCTAACAGTAGTTTTGAGCTGTGGGCTAAAATTTGTTAAAGGCATAATTTGAGGGTTGATCCAACTAGACTTTTGAAGGTTATGCTCTTAGATTTCTAGATGGATAAAAATATTGATTTTTGGTTAATCCAATCAAAAGTTATTAATTATTTACTACTGTTGTTTAATTCTGTCAGACAGTTTATGGTTTAGACTTTCATATGATAATTAGACATGGAAGTTGGCCGAATTAGAAAGGTTCGCCAACTAAGTTATTGTATAGGATTTCAATATCTTTCCATAGAGTCTAAGATCACTCATTTCCGAGTTTCAGAGAAAAAGTTATGAAGGTTTTAATACCGCTGTCTAGTATAGTCTCCTACTAGACTGTCGTCTAAATTGAATAGAACAATTGTATGAACCTTGGGGTATAAGAAGATGAGATTAAGCATTGTGAGTAATGGCATGTTCACGTTGTTCTTTTTCAAGTAATTCAATTGTGTAGGAGGAGAGGGTTTGAGATTAGTAGCTTCATCCTTACCTCCTAACGCATCGCAGATCGAAAGGCATGTAGATTGTGTGATGTATTGCTATTGTTTGTTCATATTACTTGATGTTCATGCCATGACTAACTACTATAGTCTATGAGTAGTTTTCAATAATTTCTGTTTCGATCCATGTACGAGAATCCCTACTTCTTGAGATTTCGTTTCACAAATTCATATATTCATTCATTCATTGTTCATGATTCACCGACGGGAGTGGGATGTAAAGACCCATCAATTCCAGTATGGGCATGTAAGACCCACCATTTCAATGTGGGCAGATTGGATCCTCGTTATGAAATATTCTTCATATGGGCCATGGATCCTGACATTTTGATAATGCAGGCACGAGTGAACAACGACGGGTGTTCACTGGCTATACCGGTATAAGTAGAAGTGGAGTTCATGCATTTCATTCATTCATGTGATTTCTGCTATTCTACGTTCATATTCTATATTGTGATTGTCATGTTCATATTATTCCTTTGTACTTGCTGAGTCGTGGACTAATTCTTGCTGTGTTTATTTGTTTTAGGTAAACATTGAGGACGGAATGCTTGGGAGGGAATAGTCACGGAACACTTCATTCACATTACTTTAATCAACTTTAATTAAATGAACTTGTCATTACCTTCTATTGGATAAATGTTGGATCGTAATAATTGGAGTTTGATGGTTGATGTGCTCTTCCAGTATGATATGTTGAGATAGTATTTGCTTAAGATCTTCGTATAGTCTATTGATAGGTTTATCATAGATGACTCAATATGATTAGGCAATTAGAGTTTGATATGTTGTTGAATTCTGATTCAATTCTTATGATCATTCTATCATTTGTTCATCCCTACATGATATTAGTTGATGGATTGTTGAAATTATTTCGTATTGTTGATGTATGTTAGACTTTTAAGTAATATCTTGGCTTCCGCATAACTAGGGTGTTACAACATAATCATGAAGCTACCAAGGTTCTAGCATAAATCACAAGCCCAATTTGAACCTCCAAGACTCCTACAGTTAACAGCTAGTGTAAATGATATCCTCATTTTCGATGACTAAAATTTTGACAATCAAAACATGCTCATTCATTAATATCAACATGTAAACATATTCCCAACCCAACTATCTTTAGAAAGATTCTAACTCATAGAGGGTTACTCACTGATTCTATGTCATACCTGACAATAACTCAACAATCTCTACTATCCAAATAATTACCGTAATGATTAGATTACTTCGCTAATCCAACTCTCAGTAAACTACGCCGTCATATTTCACCTACACAACCTTGCAAAATACCCAATCGTGCTACTCTAATAAATCGATCAAGGTCCCTATACTTTCGATAACTATAATGTTCCATCAAATGAACAAAAATCTTAGACCATAAATCACTATAGGTTCTGCTAGTTGCAACATTGTAATCAATTAGCTCCAAGGACAACCATTCTATTAAATCAAATTGTAACATCCCAATTTTGGGCTTGTGTTTCAAATGTAAGAAAATGAGTAGAAATTAAAACTTTTTCTTACATCATGTATTTCCTTTGTGTACTGAACAAGTATTGTACAAAAGGTTATGGAAATGCAAGTCACAAGTCTTTTGATCCAATCTTGTTCCTTCAAAAACATTCTTGTCAAATGTTTTGATCATCCTCTGGAAATATTTTTCCTAAGTTCTTGGGATGGTATGTGACCCCTCTGAAAAATTTCACAATTTTTAGAAATTGTTTGAATATTTTAGAGGGCAGTCAAACCTGTTTGACTCTCGGTCAAACCTAAAACCAGTACCTTGTAGAATTTTTGGAGAAAAATACGATGCATAAAAACCTCTGAAAATTTTTCACAAGGTCAATGTCTCGGTCAGCAAGCTCTTGTAAAAATTTCAGAATTTTTGGAGTTATTTTGCTACCCCAAATAAATCCCCAAAAGTCCCAGCTTTAATTTAAAACCTAAAGCTGACTCACTATTCATTGGGTTCGAGTCGGGCTCGAGTCCGAGCCACTTGACTTGGTTGAACCACCTAACTGCACCGAGTCGCGTTTTAAACGCGCGTGCGATATCGGCCGTTGATTCAAATCGCCGCCCACGTTCATGTGAGCATTCGGACCCTCCGTTGCGTTAATCAATTGGGACCGTTGGATCTCAATCCAACCGCCCGCATTCACGAGCAATCGGATCGTCCGCGAACTCGTTTAATCGTGACCGCCCATTTTCAATCCAACGCCACCGTTCTCTTTTCTGTTCTTTTTCCTCCTCTGCTTCTTCGAGCGCGCGGGCGGCAATGGCAGAAAGAGAGAGATTGAGTGGGTGGCTTTGATGTGTCACCTCAAATTTGCTTTCGTCAACGTCTCTCTGTGGAGCATTAAATGCGCTCAGGCTTTCTCCTCCATGGTCACCATGCTCACTTGCTCCCATCTTTTCTTGGTCTACAACCGGAGCATGAACCGAGCCCACCATGGACTCGGGTTCTTGCTCAAATCCCTAATTCTTTCCCTATAAATTGCCCCACTAAGTCCTTCTGGTGTTCCTTTGCACCACACTTTGCTCTTCTTAGTGTTTGAGCGGCTAAACCACCTCACACCCTCAGAGCACCATTGTTGGCCGTAGAGCTCCAATGGCGGCCTTGGTGTCCAGTGGTTTATCTTCAACATTTCTTGCACCCTTTTGAACTCCTCAACCTTCCCTATATTTCCCTAACTTGATTTTGGGTTGCATTCACAGAATCACTCAATTTTAAGTTTGGAGATTTTCAGTTGGTTTCACCCCTTTCTTCTCCACTCAGTAAGTGGTTCTTTTTGCAATTAATTGCTTTTGCAGCCTCTTTGAGCTATAATGAAGCTGTGGTGATGATTTGGTTCCACTCATTTTGCTCAGAACCTCATCTTCCACTTCATCTTCTTCGGCTCCGGTGGACTTCATCGTGTTCAAGTCTTCCCCGGCCATCTTTGGAGCTCCTCTCGGTTAAGGTAGCTTCTATATAGTCCCTAGAAGTCATGGCACTCGCTTTCCCGGACTGCAGCGGAGCATTTTTGCTATTTTCATGTTTTACCGAAAATGGCTCCATCTTGTTTTCCGGCTCGCCGGCGTTCTAGACCTCCACCGCCGGCGAGGTCATCACTGTTGGGACCGCAACACTATTGCGAACCCATTTTGGTAGTTTGTGGGCGCCGCCGCATCGAGTCGCCGGCGACAAGCCGTGGTAGCCACTCGGGACTTTGCCGGCCGTAGCTCCCGTTGTCGTCAAATAATTAGGACACAGTTAATACCCAATCATTAGAAGTATTAATGGTGTCTTAATCTGGTCTAATGTCTCACTGACTTGTGGGCCCGTAAGCCTAAATCAGAAAACCAGAAGTCGTTATGGCTGATTTTGGGTTTATTTATTGCTAATCATTGTTAGCAATAACTGTGTCCGAAATTACCTTTTTGGGTCACTGACGTGTGGGCCCTCTGTCCCTAAATCGCCTCTGTTCAAAATCTTTAGGACACATTAATTGCTAATCATCACTAATCATTGGTCATTAGTAATTAATTAGCTGTCCTAAAACCTCCCTAAGTCATCGACAGTGGGACCACGCGCACCGCGCACGCGTGTGTTAAACCTCGCATGTGTGACTCTCGATCCAGCGACATGCGGCCCCACGTGTCAGCACTCCTGGTTGCATTTTGATCTTGGACCGCCGTCCATTTTGCGATCTGCGGCCCAGATCTTGTATGCATTCGGACCATCCGGTTCCCCTCATCATTCTTGGTCGTCCATCGCTTGATCTGCGGTCCCGATCATGCGTGCAATCGACCTTCCGACGGAAGTGCTCTCGTGCCGCTCATCTTGAGATCTACGGTGTGGCGGCCAAGGCAACCGCACCGTCCGGTTGCATTCGTCCTCGTGAGCCGTTGGATCTTGATCCAACGGTGGGCTCTGTTTTGAATCGCGCGCGCGCGCCGTTCTCCGTCGCGTGTGGCTCGTTGGATTTTGCATCAACGGCCCACGAGCGCCCACGCTGCTTATCTCCGGTTGGGTTGGTTTTGTTTCGTAAGTATTTATTTATCAACCAAAATTGTATCAAAACGTAGAAATTCATAACTAATTCAAGATAAATCCTTTTACATGAAACCAATCGTAATAAATTTGTAATTCACTAAAGTTTAATATAAAAATGCTTTTAGCTATGCTTCGTAGTAGAAAATTCGTAATCTTTTATAGCTTGTTTTCTGCTATTTTTATATATTCAATTGTATTAAAACTTGGAAAATGCATATCTTTTTCTCAGATATCTGCTAATTGTATGATTTTAACTTTGATAAATTTGTTATTAACTAAACTTTAATCTAAAAATGGTGGTAGGCCTAAATCAGCACTGAGAAAAATATGTTAGTAGATTTAACCTTATTAGTAGCACTTAAAAATTCATTTAATGATGTAATAGACAACAGTAATTCCCTGTAAATCCTAAAAATAGAAATTTAATGTTAGGAAATCCCTCTGTTATCATACTATAAGGTGAAATAGGTTTTGCACGTGTTTATATTTCTGGAAAGTGCATTATGCTAGTTTTGCATCTTAGAAAAGTCATAACTAAATCATTTTAACTCCAAATGACCTGAAATTTTATATGGGTTACCTCTATACCAGTAGGTAGCTACCATAAAAATTTCAGCTTCAAAATCTTTCTAGAAAATGTTTTTGCTACAATGCTAATTATGGCCAAAAATGGGTTTTTAGGTAATATCTTTTGCACCACAAATCCAAATTAGGTTTTTCCAGTTTCTATGTCTAGGTATATTCATATTTCACCTTGTGTATAAGTTCGTCGTATTCGGATAATTTTTGCTTGCTCTTTTGTTTTAGTGTTGCTCGTCTTATTGGTTGTTCTTGGTTCTTTTTGCCTTTTCGCTTAGGATTCGACATTTGCGGTAATCCCGAGAGCGACCCTCCACAACAGCTTTGAGCAACAAAGAAGAAGGCAAGCGCTTTGATCATGTTAATCCCAGATTTTAAGTATTTATGTTGATTACAAATTCTATGTATGCATTGCTACTTTGTTTTAATAGTTGGCCTAGTAGATGCATTTCCTTAGCAAATGATTATTCTCTACTACCATGAGCCTAGGTTACTTGCTGTGATTTAGAGTTCATGGATGGGCTCTTGTCACTTAGTAGTTGCGAATCAATTGTTTAGCCATGCTTAGCTTCGGTAGAAATGGGCGGTTATCGACTTGTCGATAACCTTGATCACTTAAAACTTATTATGATTATGATTTCCGCCTTGTGCCATGTCTACTTATGAAAACTAAAACTGAAAACAAAATGATTTAGACTTGGGCACAATGGTATGATGGTGTGATTTTTGGGTGTGGTCGAATGGTGCCCGGTCAACAAGGACCGATCATCTTGTTACACTAAACCAAGCATTTTAGCGTGCTAACCACATTAGAGGGTATGGGACCTCTCTTGACTTAGTACTTTGGCGTGTATTGGCTCCGAGTCGCAGGGAGTCGCAGGAGGGATGGTGTTGGGAGCATTGTAGTGTCCGAAAGACTTCACCCGTGATGGGATTTGTTGTCTTTCGGCTTGCAATGTAAGCATATGGGTTTCTATCCATATGAGCGGCTCGTAGTTAATACACAAGATTGGAAATGTCTCGTAGGACTTAGCCGGGCCGGCATACCTTCGGTAGTGTGCTTGTGGCTTGAAGGCGATGCAGTGTGGGTACATTGGTACACCCTGCAGGGGTTAAAACTATTCGAATAGCCTCGTCCTAGGTTATGGACACGCTTGGCAAGGTCTTTCAAGAGTTAGACTACAACCTTTTAAACTAAAACTTGATGGGTGGTACGAATCGGGGATTCGTGCTATGTTGTGGTGACTATTGGGATAGTCACTTCCAGGTGGTTACTTGTATGTATCTTTATTACTGTTATTTCAACATTGAAAACAGATTTGCAAACTTGCTTTTAAATGTATTACATTATTGCAAATAAAGTTGGCTTTGTGCAAAATGAGACATACAACCTCCACCTAAATAAGCTTGCATGTAGTTTATGAATAGGTCTGCTATTCCACACGTCAGTCTTGCGGGTACAAAGACAATCTTTGTACTCGGATGCTATGCTTAATTGTTCATTGCAGAGGAAGAAGGTGAGCTCGAGGGCCTCACTTTTGTGAGTGTGTTGTGGTAGCTTGCGGGGCGACTAGCTTGGCGGCCCGGTCGGTTGCCTTGTGGGTATATGGCTAACCGGTCGACTTTTGTTCTAGCCATCTTTTGGCGCTTTTGCTTCATTGTCATTCTTGTATATTGTTCTATTTGGCAGTCGGCTCTCTTTGTAATAACTTTACTTTATGTATGTCGTTGTTGGACTTAGTGATGTATGTTGTATGGAAATGATGTGTAATTTTGTGATGATGTGCATATGTTGCAATTCTGGGAAACATATGCCCATCGAGGCTTAGAATGTTTAATTAGTAATGCTAGAACCAATTGGAGGTTAAATGTTACTAGTTAAATATTCCGGGTCCTCACAAAGTTGGTATCAGAGCCATACTGACCGTAGAAACCCCTAGCTTGGTCGCCTCTAGAATATTTTGAAAACTTACTCTCAAAAGGGTTGTAAAACTTAAGTAAGTTCTCTAATTTTACTCCTTACCTGTCTTAGCTTGCTCATCTCACCTTACTCTCACTTAAGTTTGAAAAAGTTGTTCCTCTCTTCCTTTCAAAAATTAGCCTTTATCGATTAACTTGGTTTTGGGAGAAACATGAGAGCTCGGAGAAAGGAATTTGGACAGCTAGCTAGTGGTTAGTAATTAAGGTAGGAAATGAGAGGTAAAGTCAACTAAAACTTGTGGGAATGAAAGGGTAAGAAGTGATACGAGATTAGCTAATGCCTATACTCTATTAGGTGGTTATACCTTGATTTTGGACTGTTTCGAGCTAAGAATTAGTGCTGAAATTTTGGGTCTTCTTAAACGATTGCTCGTTCTTCCATACGGGTTGGTCGTTTCAGGAAGTCGATTTGGTGATTTTTGGTCTTGTACTCTTGGTGGTTATTCCTGAGCTCTTTTTATTGAGTTTGCATTTCCTTGCTTTCTTTTTATCTCGGGCTTGTAGCTAGCTCGTCTTAGTGAATCAGGATGGCTGGTGGGACACGTAGCGGCCGGAATCAGCCGGGTAGTCCCGATGAGGAGCTTCCCCCTCCTCCGACCATGGCGGAAGTCCTTATGCAGATCGAACGCAATCGTTCGGAGGACCGCAGGGTGTTGGAGGTTATCGCCGAAACACCTCCACTCCCTCCGTGCCTCGGATCCGGAGGTGGTCACCGTGCTCGTGGGGACTTGCGGAGTTCCTCCGCACTCGACCTCCTACCTTCTCCGGTGCGAGGACCCTTGGACGCAGACGATCGGCGCGCTTGGTTGAGCGGAGCTCAACGTTGCTCGCCCGGGAGCGAGGCGCGGCACTTTTCGCATCCCATCACCGGAGGGTGCGGCACTCTCATGGTGGGAGAACTTCCTCGCCATGCGACTGCGGACACGTGGTCTCGTGGGAGGAGTTCCGCCGACTTTTCGGCGGGCCCATGTCCTGCCGGCTGATGAAGTCAAGAAGAAGGAGTTCCTTGCGCCAAACAGGCGCAAATCGTGATCGAGTACCTCCACGAGTTCAACCATCTCGCGAGGTACGCTCTGCCGAGGTGGCCACCGATGAGGCCAGCAGAGAAGTTCATGGAGGGCTTGTCTCGAGGAGCCGCAGGACAAGCTCTCTATTGTGGACTTCCCGACTTCGCACCTTGGTGGACAAGGCCATCATCGCCGAGCACAAGGCGAGCGCGCGCGAGTCCCGCAAGCGCAAGTGGGAGGCCCGGTGTCCGCATGAGCCAGCCTCGTTCGTCCCGTGTTGGACTGCACGGTGGCCCGTTCTTTGGCTTCACCACCGCCGAGGCCTTCAAAGACCAGCTCCATGTCCTCCGCAGCCGTGACTCGATCCACGTGCGCTGCGACCAGCAGCAGGTGTTCCACGCAACCCCGCGCCGACGCCACCGCTTCTCGCCACAACAAGGGCCACTATGCGAGTAGTTGTCCTAAGAAGATCGAGCGCCCTCGTCCTAATGGAGGACGCGGCGGGAGTGGTCACCACCGACCGAAAGACCCGTGCTTGGGAAGCGGCCGAGTCAATCACATCTCGGCTGAGGAGGCACAGGAGGCACCCGACGTGGTGTTGGGTACGCTCCTTGTAAATTTGCGTCCTGCTACAGTTTTATTTGACTCGGGAGCTTCGCATTCTTTTATTTCGAGGCCTTTTGCTGTTGATTGTGGACTTCACTGTGTTCCTTTGGGGATTCCACTGCTGATTCGCTCTCCGGGTTCGGAAATGAGAGCTGACCAAGTATGCCGGGATGTTCCTATCCACATCGAAGGAGTGGGATTCTTGGCGAATCTTATCCTACTCGACTCGGCGCGCTTGGATGTGATTCTTGGCATGGATTGGTTGTCCCAACACTTGGGGCAAATCGACTGTGCCAGGAAGATTGTCTACCTCACCAGTCCTTCAAGTGAACAGGTTGGGTTTTCGCCACAGTTGCGAGAGCCCCATCTTTATGTCCTTGAAGCAAAGCCAGTATTGGAGATTCACGACGTCCCCACTGTGTGTGACTTCGCGGATGTCTTTCCCAAGACTTGCCCGGATGCCTCCTATTCGAGATCTGGAGTTTGTGATCGAGTTCTTTGCCCAGCATCGCCTTTATTTCTAAGAGGCCGTATCGCATGCCTCCTAATGAGTTGGAGGAGTCAAGAAGCAAATCGGGTGAGCTACAAGAGAAGGGTTTTATCCGTCCTAGCTCATCTCCTTGGGGTTGTCCATTATCTTTGTGAAGAAGAAGGACAAGACCTTGCGCATGTGTGTTGATTACCGTCCGCTTAATGAGGTGACGGTAAAGAACAAGTATCCTTTGCCCGTATCGATGATCTTTTCGATCGCTTGACCGAGCACGAGTCTTCTCAAGATTGACTTGAGGTGGGCTATCATCAAGTCGATCGGGCCGAGGATATTCCTAAGACGGCCTTTGCTACTCGTTATGGTCTTTACGAGTACACCGTCATGTCTTTTGGTTTGACTAATGCTCTGCTTTATTCATGAATCTTATGAACTCGGTATTCATGGACTATTTGGATAGGTTTGTGGTGGTATTCATCGATGATATCCTTATCTACTCCAAGAGTGAAGAAGAGCATCTTGAGCATCTTAAGCTTGTGTTGGGCAAGCTGCGCAACACCACCGTATGCCAAATTCAGCAAGTGCGAGTTACGTTGAAGGAAGTGGCATTCTTGGGCCATGTTCTTTCAGCGGAGGTGTGGTCAGGATCCTAGCAAGGTTAGTGATGTGCTATCTTGGGGTCACCCAAGTCACCACCGATGTGCGGAGTTTTCTTGGTTTGGCTGGCTACTATCGCCGTTTTATCGAGAATTTCTCCAAGATTGCGAAGCCTATGACCGAATTGCTTAAGAAAGACAAGAAATTTGAGTGGTCCGTTGCTTGTGATGTGAGTTTTCAGGAACTCAAGAAGCGGTTGACCTCAGCCCCAGTGCTTGTTCTCCCTGATATTCACAAGGGTTTTGATATCTATTGTGATGCTTCGCGTCAGGGTCTTGGTTGTGTTCTTATGCAGGAGGGCAAGGTTGTGGCCTATGCATCGCGGCAGTTGAGGCCTCACGAACTCAACTATCCTACGCATGACTTGGAATTGGCTGCTGTGGTCCATGCACTCAAGATCTGGCGGCATTACCTGATTGGTAACCGTTGTGAGGTGTATTCTGACCACAAGAGCTTGAAGTACTTGTTCACCCAGCCAGATCTGAACCTCAGGCAAAGAAGATGGTTGGAATTGATCAAGGACTATGACATGGGCATTCAGTATCATCCGGCAAGGCCAACGTTGTGGCGGATGCACTCGATCGGAAGGTGTATTGCGAGATGTTGATGCTCCAAGAGCAAAGACCTACCCTCATTTCGAATTCCAGCGCCTCAATTTGGGTTTGATCGAGCACGGTTCTCTTGCTACATTGGTTGTGCAACCAACCTTGGTGGACCAAATCAAGCGCATGTGACATGATGTTGGTGTGAGCCAAATCAGCGAACATCAAGGATGGGATAGCCAAGTGCTTTTCAGAGGATGAGCATGGCGTTGTGTGGTTTGAGCAGCGTCTTGTGGTTCCTAAGGTCATGGAATTGCGGAATTTGATTCTCCGCGAAGCCCATGATTCTCCTTTGTCTATTCACCCCGGGGCTACCAAGATGTATCAGGATCTTCGTCAGAGATTCTGGTGGACCCGAATGAAGCGCGAGATTGCCAAGTTTGTTGCCGAGTGCGACGTGTCTTTGTCGTGTAAAGGCGAGCATCGTCGTCCGTGCAGCCTTCTTCGACCTTTGCCGTGCGAGTGGAAGTGGGATTCGCTGGCATGGACTTCATCACCGGATTGCCCCGCCGTCAAAGGGAATGATGCTATTTGGGTCGTGATCGACGTGTTGACTAAAGTGGCACATTTCCTTCCCGTTAAGACTCGATTCGTGTGGGGCCTTTGGCGAACTTTATGTCTCGAGGATTGTGAGTCTTCACGGTGTGCCGAAGACGATTATTTCTGATCGTGGTGCACTTTTCACCTCGCGGTTTTGGCATAGTCGCAAGAGGCTATGGGGACCCGCCTTCACTTCAGTACAGATCTGACCTTTCATCCTCGGTCGATGGTCGACGGAGCGAGTCAACCAAGTGTTGGAAGATATGCTCCGTGCTTGTGTTCTTTCCTATGGGAAGAAGTGGGAGAAGTGCCTACCATTTGCTGAGTTCTCCTACAACAACGACTTTCGAGCCGATGCCGGCATGGCACCATTTGAGGCTTTGTATGGGAGGAGATGTAGAACCCCATTGAACTGGTCAGAGACTGGCGAGCGGCAGTTTTTAGGACCAGAGTTGATCAATGAGGCCGAAAGCGAGTTCGATTGATCCGCGAGCATCTGCGCACGCCCGATCCGCATAAAAGAGCTATGCGGTCGCCGTCGCCGTGAGTTGAGCTTTGAGCCCAATGACTTTGTGTATCTCAAAGTCTCACCCTTGAAGGGCCATCGCTTTGGCATCAAGGGCAAGTTGGCCTCGATATGTTGGGCCTTATCGCATCATCGAGAGAGTTGGAGCAGTTGCATACAGATTGGAGCTACCAGCTGCACTTGAGGGTGTGCATGATGTGTTCCATGTTTCACACCAGAAGAAGTGCCCCCGTGTCCCGACTGAGGAAACTCCGTTGGAAGCTCTCGATGTGCAAGAGGATTTGACCTACCGCGAGCATCCTGTTCGTATTCTTGAGGAATCTGAACGGAGAACAAGGAACCGTGCCATCAAGTTCCTTAAGGTTTAGTGGTCAAACCATTCTGAAGATGAAGCAACTTGGGAGCGAGAAGATCGCCTTCGTGCAGATTTTCCTTCTTTCTTCTCCGAGTAAACGGAATCTTGGGTCGAGATTCTTGTAAGGGGGGGGAGAGTTGTAACATCCCAATTTTGGGCTTGTGTTTCAAATGTAAGAAAATGAGTAGAAATTAAAACTTTTTCTTACATCATGTATTTCCTTTGTGTACTGAACAAGTATTGTACAAAAGGTTATGGAAATGCAAGTCACAAGTCTTTTGATCCAATCTTGTTCCTTCAAAAACATTCTTGTCAAATGTTTTGATCATCCTCTGAAATATTTTTCCTAAGTTCTTGGGATGGTATGTGACCCTCTGAAAAATTTCACAATTTTTAGAAATTGTTTGAATATTTTAGAGGGATCAAACTGTTTGACTCTCAGTCAAACCTAAAACCAGTACCTTGTAGAATTTTGGAGAAAAATACGATGCATAAAAACCTCTGAAATTTTTCACAAGGTCAATGTCTCGGTCAGCAAGCTCCTGTAAAAATTTCAGAATTTTTGGAGTTATTTTGCTACCCCAAATAAATCCCCAAAGTCCCACTTTAATTTAAAACCTAAAGTGACTCACTATTCATTGGGTTCGAGTCGGCTCGAGTCCGAGCCACTTGACTTGGTTGAACCACCTAATCGCACCGAGTCGCGTTTTAAAGCGCGTGCGATATCACCGTTGATTCAAATCGCCGCCCACGTTCATGTGAGCATTCGGACCCTCGGTTGCGTTAATCAATTGGGACCGTTGGATCTCAATCCAACCGCCCGTATTCCCGAGCAATCGGACCGTCCGGCGAACTCGTTTAATCGTGACCGCCCATTTTCAATCCAACGCCACCGTTCTCTTTCTGTTCTTTTTCCTCCTCTCGCTTCTTCGAAGCGCGGCGCAATGGCAGAAAGAGA
This sequence comes from Ampelocalamus luodianensis, assembly GCA_036346255.1. Taxonomy (NCBI): domain Eukaryota; kingdom Viridiplantae; phylum Streptophyta; class Magnoliopsida; order Poales; family Poaceae; genus Ampelocalamus; species Ampelocalamus luodianensis. The sequence continues at coordinate 42,481,715 of CM070625.1, read as the reverse complement.
GAGATTGAGTGGGTGGCTTTGATGTGTCACCTCAAATTTGCTTTCGTCAACGTCTCTCTGTGGAGCATTAAATGCGCTCAGGCTTTCTCCTCCATGGTCACCATGCTCACTTGCTCCCATCTTTTCTTGGTCTACAACCGGAGCATGAACCGAGCCCACCATGGACTCGGGTTCTTGCTCAAAACCCTAATTCTTTCCCTATAAATTGCCCCACTAAGTCCTTCTGGTGTTCCTTTGCACCACACTTTGCTCTTCTTAGTGTTTGAGCGGCTAAACCACCTCACACCCTCAAAGCACCATTGTTGGCCGTAGAGCTCCAATGGCGGCCTTGGTGTCCAGTGGTTTATCTTCAACATTTCTTGCACCCTTTTGAACTCCTCAACCTTCCCTATATTTCCCCTAACTTGATTTTGGGTTGCATTCACAGGAATCACTCAATTTTAAGTTTGGAGATTTTCGGTTGGTTTCACCCCCTTTCTTCTCCACTCAGTAAGTGGTTCTTTTGCAATTAATTGCTTTTGGAGCCTCTTTGAGCTATAATGAAGCTGGTGATGATTTGGTTCCACTCATTTTGCTCGAACCTCATCTTCCACTTCATCTTCTTGACTCGGTGGACTTCATCGTGTTCAAGTCTTCCCGCCATCTTTGGAGCTCCTCTCGGTTAAGGTAGCTTCTATATAGTCCCTAGAAGTCATGGCACTCGCTTTCTGATCGCAATGGAGCATTTTGCTATTTTCATGTTTTACCAAAATGGCTCCATCTTGTTTTCCGGCTCGCCGGCGTTCTAGACCTCCACCGCCGGCGAGGTCATCACTGTTGGGACCGCAACACTATTGCGAACCCATCTTGGTAGTTTGTGGGCGCCGCCGCGACCGGAGTCGCCGGCGACAAGCCGTGGTAGCCACTCGACTTTGCTTGTACGTAGCTCCGTTGTCGTCAAATAATTAGGACACAGTTAATACCCAATCATTAGAAGTATTAATGGTGTCTTAATCTGGTCTAATGTCTCACTGACTTGTGGGCCCGTAAGCCTAAATCAGAAAACCAGAAGTCGTTATGGCTGATTTTGGGTTTATTTATTGCTAATCATTGTTAGCAATAATCGTGTCCAAATTACCTTTTGGGTCACTGACGTGTGGGCCCTCTGTCCCTAAATCGCCTCTGTTCAAAATCTTTAGGACACATTAATTGCTAATCATCATTAATCATTGGTCATTAGTAATTAATTAGCTGTCCTAAAAACCTCCCTTAAGTCATCGACAGTGGGACCACGCGCATCGCGCACGCGTGTTAAACCTCGCATGTGTGACTCTCGATCCACCGACATGCGCCCCACGTGTCGGCACTCACGTTGCATTTTGATCTTGGACCGCCGTCCATTTTGCGACTGCGGCCGGATCTTGTATGCATTCGGACCATCCGGTTCCCCTCATCATTCTTGGTCGTCCATCGCTTGATCTGCGGTCCGATCATGCGTGCAATCGGACCTTCCGACGGAAGTGCTCTCCGTCGCCGTTCATCTTGAGATCTACGGTGTGGCGCGCAAGGCAACCGCACCGTCCGGTTGCATTCGTCCTCGTGAGCCGCTGGATCTTGATCCAACGGTGGGCTCTGTTTTGAATCGCGCGCGCGCTGTTCTCGTCGCGTGTGGCTCGTTGGATTTTGCATCAACGCCCACGGCGTCCCACGTCGCTTATCTCGGTTGGGTTGGTTTTGTTTCGTAAGTATTTATTTATCAACCAAAATTGTATCAAAATCTGTAGAAATTCATAACTAATTCAAGATAAATCCTTTTACATGAAACCAACGTAATAAATTTGTAATTCACTAAAGTTTAATATAAAAATGCTTTTAGCTATGCTTCAGTAGTAGAAAATTCGTAATCTTTTATAGCTTGTTTTCTGCTATTTTTATATATTCCGAATTGTATTAAAACTTGGAAAATGCATATCTTTTACAGATATCTGCTAATTGTATGATTTTAACTTTGATAAATTTGTTATTAACTAAACTTTAATCTAAAAATGGTGGTAGGCCTAAATCACACTAAAAATATGTTAGTAGATTTAACCTTATTAGTAGCACTTAAAAATTCATTTAATGATGTAATAGACAACGATAATTCCTGTAAATCCTAAAAATAGAAATTTAATGTTAGAAATCCTCTGTTATCATACTATAAGGTGAAATAGGTTTTGCACGTGTTTATATTTCGAAAGTGCATTATGCTAGTTTTGCATCTTAGAAAAGTCATAACTAAATAATTTTAACTCCAAATGACCTGAAATTTTATATGGGTTACCTCTATACCAGAGGTAGCTACCATAAAAATTTCAGCTTCAAAATCTTTCTAGAAAATGTTTTGCTACAGTGCTAATTATGGTAGAAAATGGGTTTTTAGGTAATATCTTTTGCACCACAAATCCAAATTAGGTTTTTCCAGTTTCTATGTCTAGGTATATTCGTATTTCACCTTGTGTATAAGTTCGTCGTATTCGGATAATTTTTGCTTGCTCTTTTGTTTTAGTGTTGCTCGTCTTATTGGTTGTTCTTGGTTCTTTTGCCTTTTAAGCTAGGATTCACATTTGCGGTAATCCCGAGAGCGACCCTCCACAACAGTTTGAGCAACAGCAAGAAGGCAAGCAGTTTGATCATGTTAATCCCAGTATTTTAAGTATTTATGTTGATTACAAATTCTATGTATGCATTGCTACTTTGTTTTAATAGTTGGCCTAGTAGATGCATTTCCTTAGCAAATGATTATTCTCTACTACCATGAGCCTAGGTTACTTGCTGTGATTTAGAGTTCATGGATGGGCTCTTGTCACTTAGTAGTTGCGAATCAATTGTTTAGCCATGCTTAGCTTCGGTAGAAATGGGCGGTTATCGACTTGTCGATAACCTTGATCACTTAAAACTTATTATGATTATGATTTCCGCCTTGTGCCATGTCTACTTATGAAAACTAAAACTGAAAACAAAATGATTTAGACTTGGGCACAATGGTATGATGGTGTGATTTTGGGTGTGACTGGAATGGTGCCCGGGTCAACAAGGACCGAACATCTTGTTACACTAAACCAAGCATTTTAGCGTGCTAACCACATTAGAGGGTATGGGACCTCTCTTGACTTAGTACTTTGGCGTGTATTGGCTCCGAGTCGCGTGAGTCGCGGGAGGGATGGTGTTGGGAGCATTGTAGTGTCCAAAGACTTCACCCGTGATGGGATTTGTTGTCTTTCGCTTGCAATGTAAGCATATGGGTTTCTATCCATATGAGCGGCTCGTAGTTAATACACAAGATTGGAAATGTCTCGTAGGACTTAGCCGGGCGGCATACCTTGTAGTGTGCTTGTGGCTTGAAGGCGGTGCAAGTGTGGGTACATTGGTACACCTGCAGGGTTAAAACTATTCGAATAGCCTCGTCCTAGGTTATGGACACGCTTGGCAAGGTCTTTCAAGAGTTAGACTACAACCTTTTAAACTAAAACTTGATGGGTGATACGAATCGGGGATTCGTGCTATGTTGTGGTGACTATTGGGATAGTCACTTCCAGTGGTTACTTGTATGTATCTTTATTACTGTTATTTCAACATTGAAAACAGATTTGCAAACTTGCTTTTAAATGTATTACATTATTGCAAATAAAGTTGGCTTTGTGCAAAATGAGACATACAACCTCCACCTAAATAAGCTTGCATGTAGTTTATGAATAGGTGCGCTATTCCACACGTCGATCTTGCGGGTACAAAGACAATCTTTGTACTCGGATGCTATGCTTAATTGTTCATTGCGAGAGGAAGAAGGTGAGCTGAGGGCCTCACTTTTGTGAGTCGTGTTGTGGTAGCTTATGGGCGACTAGCTTGGCGGCCGGTCGGTTGCCTTGTGGGTATATGGCTAACCGGTCGACTTTTGTTCTAGCCATCTTTTGGCTTTTTGCTTCATTGTCATTCTTGTATATTGTTCTATTTGGCCGGTCGGCTCTCTTTTGTAATAACTTTACTTTATGTATGTCGTTGTTGGACTTAGTGATGTATGTTGTATGGAAATGATGTGTAATTTTGTGATGATGTGCATATGTTGCAATTCTGGGAAACATATGCCCATCGAGGCTTAGAATGTTTAATTAGTAATGCTAGAACCAATTGGAGGTTAAGTGTTACTAGTTAAATATTCCGGGTCCTCACACAAATCCTCTTCAAGGTTTATTCCAAGGAATCAACTTATCACCCAATGATCGCAAACAACTTGACATCTACAGCCTCACCAAAATCATCTACTTGACCACCACTATCAAGTTGCCATTATGCATCCTAAAAGACTTTGCAACACGAATAGGTCAATCCTTTCTCAGAAGAAGATAAAGATGGAAACAATTTTCAGCACATACAAAAATGTTTACCACTCGTAGTAGACACAAAACCAAGGAAAATAGTCAAATAGCCAAGATCTCGAAAAACAGAATACGAGACCACAGTTGAGTGCACAAGTCCCACCAGAAGAGAATTTCAACCCTCCCCTACCAAAGGCAACAATTTTTTTATTACAATACCATTCTGCCAACTCAGACAAGAAGAGCGTTGAGTCCAAATCACTTGAATCACTTAAGAACCAATAGAACTTTCCAAACACTATGCTCGAACCAAATTTAGCTACCACATAAATCCTAAACTCCAAAAGATCACGAGTTCAAAACTCAAAACATTTCATTTAAACGATATCACGGAAGACGATCAAATTCCTTTACTTCTAAAAGAATTAACACTACCCTCATCATCTCATACTCACAGTCTTACTAACCTCATCATTATATTCTCTTAGCATGAATCATCATAGCCTACTATCCCATCATAAACATTTCCAAAAGAACACAATAACTTATTTCAATTTTTTTCCAATAAAATTGCAATAATTAACTTGTTCAAGAGAATATCTCATGCACAAACTACCTTATCGAAGTAAACCTCTTTTAGCAAGGGAATGCTGCCCCAAATCATCCTCACAAAACACACATACATAGATTACTTTTAATTTCCACCATTCACCTATTAGCAAAAGCTCAATACCAATTTAGTACACACTAATTCCAATCTAGAGGCTATCATAAACATTTGGCGATTATTTCATGATGGAAGAATTTATATTCTTTTCTCTATTTGCATTCTCACTAAGATATAAGAAATCATCAAGTAGTCAATTAAAGAAAATTTTTAGATTATTATCCAGTAAGGCAACAGTCGAACACACGCTTAACTTTCCCTTACACAGTTGGATCAATCCATTGAGACCAATTAATCCAATAAGTTTAGCAGCCTAAACAATTTAATGATCAACCATTTCATCAAGGACATACTATTATCTGACAATTCCACCATCATGTAAACATAGATCACATATCAAATCCCACCAGTTCATCTCATAGTGATGTTCAACACCAAACTTTAATACACAATAATTGCAGCTAGCATGTACGTATGATCACTACGTTTCCACAAGAAATAACTCGAAGATTAGTATCCACTAAGATAATAATCTAACATCTTCTGAACTTAACCATCCCAAATGGTTAGGTTAATCTACTGAGACCCGTTAATTCATTTTTCCCAAGATTTTTACCAATTTATCACCCTTAGCGATCAAACTAATTCATCAATACCTCACACTTTTAATAACCCTATTGCTTCCAATTAGGTATAGCCATACTCTTACTCATAGTTTATCAAGAACTACTATAAGACACTAACAAATTAATCAACATCCCTTTCAAGAATCTTAGTTAAGATCGATCGTACACACACTGCAGACCCAACTTGATAATCTATATCTTATCCATTAATTACTTTGATTATAACCTCTCACTTAACCATGACAAAACATCGCTAAAGGGTTTTACATTTTCTTTCATAAAAGAGAAGCATTCAAATTCAACAATCAAAATACCCAAAAGAGATACATTGAGTCAAAGCTTCCACATACTAAAAGACTTGCAAAAGGAAACTTTCACTATCCAAAACATCTAGTGAATAAATGGGTCATGTTATCCAAAAAGAAAGACAAAACTCCAATACAAAGGTCAATCTTGACAATTAACCAAGTTCACCAGCTGCAAGAATAACTTAACAGTTGGGAAAATAATAATTGCTTTAAGGGACAAATTAAGCCAATGGAAACACATTAACCTTTCTCAAAGCAACCCATCAACCGCAATGAACTAATAACCCAAGAGAAATGAATCAATCACAACTAGACAAGAGTTAACCAAATTCAAATTTCAAGAAAGAGAACAACTTTTCTAAAGATACTCACTATCAACGCCTGTACTAAGATATGTGAGGTAACCACTTCACTATTCTCTTACCATGAACGATGGTGTAACTTGGTAAAGCCCATGGCCACAACCACGACCTCAACCTCTCAACATTATCCATCATCACACATAACCAAAATAATCAATTAATTAGCAATCATACTAAATCTATATCAGCAATCATAATATGATTTAATGAAAATAGAAATGCAATGCAGTCATCCAATCCCATCTACTATGCATAGTGTGTCAATATTAATAATTTAAGTACCACGGACCTACAACCTGCTCTGATAGCAACTGTAACACCCTAACCCAATATGAGCCTGGAATGCTACTAAAATTACAGAGTAACAATTTAAAACCTAAGTCATGATACCAAAATTCGGCAGAACCTCCTTTGTACAGTCAACCATACAAGAAGTTCTAGCAAGTATCCAAAACATAATCAATTAATCCAGAATCCAATCTCAACCATAATAATAAAATCTTCATGAAATGCTAATTAACTCTATTACAAAGCAATAGAGGTATTAAGACATAATCAAAAGAAAACGTCTTAGCAGTTTGCTCAATTATTAATTCATTGTCTAAAATCAATCGTTCATGAGTGGTTCGTGGTTGTGTGCAACAGATCTCATTCTAGTCCCTCCCATGGATGCCATTTTTGTAAGGTGTACCTAAAACCATAAACAACAGTAAGAGTGAGTCCATAGACTCAGCAAAGTACAATTAATACAACAATTCAATACACACCTCTATCATCATCATCATCCAACCACAATTCTGTGTATTAGACCAAATCATATACACATGCAATGCAAATGCTCAATGCATCCTTTTCTCTTTGACTTTCTTTGCATTTTACCGGTAATACCGAGTATGCAACCGTCGCTGCATACCCATGCCTGTGCTCGCAAGCACAAGGACCAAGAGTCCATACTCCGCAAGTATTGGGACCATAAGCCCACACTCCACAAGTGTGGGGACCACAAGCCCGTCATATACATGATAGGACCTCAAATCATTGCTTGGTCACCACGTGACCAAGCCTCAAATATGATTACATGATGCACATGTACAATTACTCTATCCATCATTAACATGTAAATACAGCAGCATCATGCATGAATAAAACTTACTTATACTTCTAGCATTGATGATCATTGTCACTCATAACATTCTAGCATCCATGAATAGTGCATACATTCATAATACTAGCAAACATGAACAATCACTTATGAATAATCTACCACTAACTGTACTTACCTCAACCGTGTGAAGCTTGCTGATGCGGAGAGGGCGCTGCCCCCGGAATCAAACCACTTGAATAAATGTAACAACCACACTAAGATGATATTTCTGAACAAGACGGTACTAGAAATATGTACATGACGCACTACGCTCCCTAGCGCAACCCAAAACACCAACTTCTATAGACATCGATCTATCCCAAAACAGAACAGTCGTCTCCCAAATTCATAACTTTTTGTATACTTATCCAAATCTAGTGTTCTTTGATTCTTTTAAAAGATTATTAAATTATCCATATAAAACAAATTGATGAGATACCCAGATTTTGTCATCTTTTATCCCTACCAAGCAGATTACTAGCACTGCTAAATCTCGTTGGAGGTTCTCGATAGCGAGATTAAAACTAACGTATCTTTCAGTACGCTTATCCAAAAATTATGATCTTTAGCTCCCTGAAAATCTTACGAGCATACCTAAAACTTTCGTTTTGGTGAGATCCTTTAAAAAATTCATTATCTATTTGCTAATGATCGATTAACATTTTCTGTCAGAATTATGACAGAACTGTAGAACAGCAGTGCTACGCAATTCATAACTCCTAAACCGCTCGTCCAAATGACGTGATCTAATACTGTACAGAAAGCTAGTGACATTGCCCACAACTCTCTAGGAGGTGTCCCGGACAGATTCTGTAGTAACCTCATAAAAAACGTTGGCCAAACCTAACTGCGCTAAACAGATCTAGCACCGACATCGCCTAATTACACGATTTCACTACTAATCGAATGGGGATCGGGATTACCCTTATAGAATCCCTGAAGAATGTGAGGAACACCATGCGATCCCTCTCCCTTGTCTTCTCCCTTCTCCCCCTTCCTCTTCCTTTCTCTTCCCTTCTTCCTTGGCCGGCGGCAAGGGGGCGACAAGGCTTGGCCAAGGAGGACAGCATGGAGGGGGTGGCAGCAATAGGGGCGTGCTACTGTAGCAAAGCTAGGGTTCCCCCTCTTATATGGCCAGCTGCCCCTCCCCCTTGGGCCTAAATGCTGTGGGCCAAGAGCCCACAGCCTAGGTTGTCTGAAATACTAAAAAAAAACCTGGAAACATCTGTTAAATCCACTCTCTCTAATTGGTTCTCCTCTCTTAAGTCTTTCTTCTCACTTAAATATATTTGGGGTATTACAGTATTACTTTGAGTCGTAGTTTGATAGTGGTAAGTACAGTAGTAATGAATTACTCGTAATTAATGTTTTAGGGGAGTAATCAAATTCTTGGTAATTAATTATTCGTATTTAATTACACGTATGTAATCGATCACTTGCATGCAATTTTTGCCGTGGCTAATTAGTGGCGATTAGATTACTTGTAATTATGTACTATTAATTAGTTAAGTTGTATTAAATTTGTGGTTACTACGTACCATGTTTGTTATATCGTGTACCGCGGATCGGGTTGTTGTGGATTTAGGTAATTTCGAACACACACACGAGGGAGATGGGGGAGATGAGGTTGACCTTGGAGGTTGCGGGTGATGAGGACATCAACCCTTCGGATACGACCACTACTCCACCTCCAACCGGGCGATTCGACTGCCATCGATTCGGCTGTGTCAAATGCTACTCCAACGTGCCGACGAATTCGCTTCACTTATATCTGGTGCTGCGCCACCCTACATTGGATCGAGGGCCTTGTATCAATTATTGGGTCCAAAAGACAGCCACCACTTTAGGATATTTGGGCCAGCCACCTCCCTGGCCCTTATGGCAACCTAGGGTTACTGTTCACATGGTACTGTTCACGTGTGAACAGTACCCGCGCCGCCTCTCCCTCCTCCTATAAATAGTGGCCGCCTCCCCTCTAATTCTTTGGATTTTGTTTAGTTAAAAGTTAGCTTTCATGGAACTTCGTGTATTGGCTTGTGTCGACTAGACCAACCATAATACCGCTTCGGAATATCAATTTATCAAGTATTTCATTCATATTCACAATTTCAGATTGCTTATTTATCTTGTTCTTGCATGCTTCTTCGGTGTATGCAGGAATCGACCTTCGTGGTTAGGTCATCCGGGTATTCGTGCACGGTTGATAACGACTTGTCGAGCAGTTCAGCGATTGCGTGGTTTCGGGCCTTGCGTGTTCGTAGCCAGGATTGTGAGAGTTGAGCGACGCCTACCGAACGTATCGTTCTTATCGAAAGATTAGGCCAACAATTAGACCTTTGGGTTCATCAACAGGGGCAACTGAGTAGGACCTAGAAGTACTCCAACTTGAGATCGCCGTGGGCGCTGTTGGTGGCCATCACCTCCCAAGTCTACACCTCTATTGTGGCCACTACACCGTGGGTCCTAGTACCCTTAGCAACGACAGTGATCTAAGTGGCTGCAAGGTGAAGGGATGGACTGAAGGGGAGGCGCCAAGGCGACAGTCGGGGAGGTAGATCGAGGGGGTGGCGGGGGAGGAAGAGGCAAGGAGCGGCGGTGCTGGTGGAGAAGTGCGATGGAGGGGAAAAGGAGAGGGGATGGATGGGAGGGAAGGTGTTGAGGCTGCAGCTAGGGAGGGAGATCAAGGGGGGAGGCAGGGGAGGAAGAGGGAGGGGAGCGGCGGTGTTGGTGGAGAAGGGCGGCGGAGGAGGGAGAGGAAGGGGAGGTGAGGGGATGGACAAGAGGGGAGGTGCCAAGGCGGCGGCTGGGGAGGGAGATCGAGGGGGCAGTGGGGGAGAAAGAGGGGGATGAACGGATACTAGTAGGCTACACTAGCTGACAATTCAAAAAATTCTACCATGTGGACCAAGAAGTCCTGCAAGCAAGAGATCATAGATCCTTACCACTAGACGCATAGTGCAACGAAAGAAGAGTTGGATCAGTTTGATCCACTATCGAGAGCTCACTATAGTGGTTATAGTCGATCGTCCAACGTTCTTGGCACTGATCGTCTCCTCCAGCAATCTATCACGTTCCTTGCGTAGGTCATGGATCGTCCTCGTTCAGTGCAACAGCACCTCTACGGTATCCACACGTCCAAGGGTGCAACATCGTACTCCCGTGCACTGGCACCAACGTGCATGGTAGGCCCTTCAGGAAGATGACGGCTAGGGTTTCGGTGGAGCAACTCTCTTATGTCTCAACAGCTCCATGCATCCGCTTATAAAGAGCCCATAACGGATCCTATCTGAACTTATTTGTTCTAACCAATTAAGTGTGCGACTCTATAGGTTCATACGTAATCGATTGTGACTCGAAAATTCATTTCGACTACGAGTCATTAGCGGTTCCTAGCAGGACATAATGATTCCCGAATATACATAAATATTATATCGGACGAACCATATACAATATGATCTGCGATCAGGTCCTTATCACTTACAACCAGCTCATATCTCCATACAACCAGTTTATATTTAGTCACGACCAGTTTGTAACTCATTACGACCAGTTTGCTGACCAGTTAGTGATCATGTTCAACTAGTTTACAACTAGTCCGTATCTCCATACGACCAGTTCATATCTGGTTGGACTGAACGACCTGCTTGTGTATTATCTCTTTGCCTCACGATATCTAGTTGAACTTCAAGTGAGATATTTTGTCTTCCATGGACTGTTGAATTCCTTTTTGATCAAGTGATAGATAACTTCATGTGGTCGACACTTCGACCACTAGTGGCATGACCATGTACTTTCTTTATCCAACCACACCGAGGGGCCTAGAGATATCTCTCTTGTTATGTTAGGAGGGGCAAATCCTATATCCGACCAGTCACATCCCTCCGCATGTGATGAGGATTAAAACCTATATGTATTATTTTTAACACATAAAAGACCATACGTCTTCATTGTGAGACCCCGGTTTATTTAGCTTGTAATACTTAGCCTTCCATTAGCTCTAGCATCACAAACAAAATACACCATGCCTCGATGGACATGCGCTTCTCAGGATTGCAGCACACATACATCTTTACAAAAACATGCATCAATTCCATACATCACATAATAACAAGTCTAGGAAAAGACATACATAATATAGAGTCATTACAAAAGAGCCGACCAGCCAAATGACATTAAAACAACAAGTAACAGTGGAAGCAAAAATACCATAAGATGGCTATAAACAAAAGACGACTGGTTAGCCATATAACCCACAAGGCAACCGACCGGACTGCCAAGCTAGTCGCACGATCCGCAGCAAAACTCACAGAAGTAGACCCCTTAGGGATCCACTTCCTCCTCTGCACACAACAAGCAATGCAGGTGAGTATAATAATGTACTCGCAAGACTTACGAGTAACAAGCCTATACATAGCTACATGAAAGCTGTAACAAAGGAGATGGTTGTATGGTTAATTGAACGCATAAATCAATTTTCATTTGCAATAATGTAATAGATTGAAGGTAATTTGTCAAATCTGTTTTTAATTATTGAAATAACAGCGAGGTAACAATAAATAACATAAGTAATAACCTAGAAGTGACTAACCCAATAGCCACCACAACATAGCACAAATCCCCGATTCGTACCACCCATCAAGTTTTAATTTAAAAGGTTAGAGTCTAACTCTTGCAAAACCTAACCAAGCGTGTCCATAACCTAGGACGAGGCTATTCGAATAGTTCAAAATCCTGCAGGGGTGTACCAATGTACCCACACTTCAGACCGCCTTTAAGTCACAAGATTAGCACACTTCCAAAGGTATACCGGCACGGCTAAGTCCTATGAGACGTTTCCAATATTGTGTATCAACTACGAGCCGCTCGTATAGATAGAAACCCATACGCTTACATTGTAAAGTCGAAAGATAACTACCCATCAAGGGTAAAGCTTTCAGACAACTACAATGCTCCCAATACCATCCCTCCTACGACCCCCTGCGACTCGGAGCTAACACACACCAAAGTACTAAGTCAAGAGAGGTCACATTTCCCTCTAGTGTGGTTAGCATGCAAAAATACTTGGATAGTGTGACACAAGATGTCCGGTCCTTGTTGACTCGGGCACCAACCATTCACACCCAAAAGCACACCATCTTACCATTGTGCCCAAGTCTAAATCATTTTATTTTCAATTTTAGTTTGCCCAAATAATCATAGCACGAGGTGCTGAAAATAAAGTCATAATAAGTGTTTGTGTGATCAAGATTTCGATAACTGCCCATTTCTACTAGTAACTAAGCATGACTAAGTAACATTACCCGTAACTACTAAGTGACAAGGGCTCATCTAACGAACCCAAAATCACAGCAAGATACTCCTAGGCTCAGTAGTAGAGGATAAATATTTACCTACAGATTATGCATCTAATAGGTCAACTAATCGACAATAGCTTAAAACAAGATAGCAATGCATACGTAGAATTTGGAAACAACATATTAGACTTTGAAAATAATAGGAGCAATATGATCAAATAATAACACATCTGTTTGCCTTGCTGGATGTGCTCTTGCTGCAGAGGATTAGACTCAGGTTTAATGATTTCTTCGGAACCTAACGCAAAAACGCGATAAAACCAATAAGAACGAAGAACACCGAAAGAATCTCAAAAGCCAAAGTCATCCAAATCCCATGGAATTTATACAGAAGCAAGGGCATGATTTTAAATGAATTTAGCAACAAGAATCGAGTCATTTGGATCAAAGATGAAAAAGTTATAGTCTAAACAATTTTCCTCGGCCTGGAAATTCCAAATTAAATTAATTTCGGTTACTGTTCATGGCATAAATTTCCAGAAAGATCTAGAACCTAAAATTTTTATGAGTGGAACATGGCATTCTAAGAACAGCAAAACTGAGTTTACTCAATTTGGAGTTAAAATAAATTACTTATGATTTTTCTAAGATGTGAAACTAGAGCATATCATTTTTAGAGGCAAAGACATGCATAAAACCTATTCCATATTAAAGTATACTAAGAGAGGAATTTTACCAGCTTGAGTTTGACCAGTTTGGAGTTATATAGAAAAAGTTATGCATTTTACAAGTTTTAATTGAATTTCTGGAATATCAAATAATGACAGAAACAAGTTAATATTGTTTACAAGATTTTCTGGCATAGAACAATGTCTAAATGTATTTTTAGATTAAACTTTAGTTAAACAGGAATTTAACACAGTTGGAATCATCTAAAAAGGAATTAAAATGAATTAGTTATAACATTTCCATGTTTAATACAATTTTCAATTTACAAACGAAAGATTTCAGGATTTACTTAATATCAAACCAACATGGAAAAACCTGGGCTGTTGATCTAGAACCCAACAGCCCAAACGCGTGGGCCGAATGGAGCGCACAGCGCCGCACGCATCCCACCGTTGGATTAGATCCAACAGTTCACCACGGAAGAGGTCCTCGAAGGCCCGAACGTCGCAACAAACGTGGATCGCAGATCTAAAGATGATCGGCCCACAGCGAGAGCTCCGGTCGGAGGTCCAAATGCTCACGCCATCCGAGCCATAGATCAAGAGATGAACGTCACAAAAGGATCATAGCACATAGAACTCTAAATGCGCCGAGGAGGTCTGACCCGTTAGATCTAGATCTAATGGTCTAGAGTTGAGGGGAGGTCCTAAAGCTAAGGATCTAACGGAGGAGGTATGAGACAACTAAGATCTACCAGAGGAGGTCCTAGACGGCCTAGATCTAGACTGGGGAGGTCCCGACGGCTAAGATTCACGGAGAAGTCCTATGGGTCAAAATCTAACGGAGGAAGACCTCGACGGCTAAGATCTCACAGGGGGAGGTCTTAATGTTCTAGATCTATGCGAGGGAGGTCCTAGTGGTAGAGGTCTATACGGAGGGAGGTACCGACGATTAAGACCTCACAGGGGAGGTCTTAACGATCAAGATCTACACAAGGAGGTCCGCAAAGACCAGGCCTTAACAGATGGAGGTCTTAACGGTCCAGATCTCCACTTGGAGGTCCTGAACGGTCAAGATCTGCCCGAGGGTGGTCCTAAAGGTTAAGACTTGCGGAGGGGGAGGTCCTGAGGTTTTCTTTGCAAAAGACCAAGGGGTGGTCTTTTGCAAAGAGGACCCCAAGGGAGGTCCCGATGGTGGTTTCTATAAAAACGACCACGGGGTGGTCCTTTCGCGCGGGGGTGATCCTAACAGCTAGGATTAAACTAGGGAGGTCTTTAACGGTCAGGATCTAACTGGGGGGATGTCCTGACACTAAGGTTTTACCAAGAAAGATCCTACGGTGAAGACCTAACTCAAGGTGGTCCTTAACGGCTATGATGAACCCTAGGAGGTCCTGGACTTGTCGAAACTTACGACAACAGTACAGAGCACAGCGCTTTGTTCGCCGGCTCGCCGCTGGCGACCACGGCCATGACGGCGCGAACCCAAGGTGCCAAAATGTGTGCAATACTATTGCGAACACTAAGGGGGTACTCTCGACGGCGGAGCTGGCCTAGAATGCCGTCGAGCCGGAGAGGGGTGGAGGAGCAGTTTCAGCAAAAACCGAAAACATGAAAAAGCTTCGCTACGACCTAATATAACAGGTGCTCGAGCTCTAGGGGGCTATTGCGAACACACCTGGATGCGGGGGAGGTCCAAAGGAAGTCGGAGGAGTCTTGGCGGCGGAGACCGACACCGGAGACGAGGAAGACAACGACGACAAGAGCTCCTGAGCAACAAGAAGCAAAAAGAATGGTAAGGATAGTTTCGCGATGACCCGGAGATGGTCCAGGAGCAACCAAAGAACTAGGAAAAGGCCCTTACCGAAGATGGGGACGAAGGAGGCCACTTACGGCCGAAATCCGCGCAAACTCCAAATTGGTCAAATCCTGCGAAGGCGACTCAAAATAGAGTTAGGGGATAGCTTTGCGACCAGCAGAGGTCCAAGAGGAAACAAGATGCTGGGCAAGAGGAGCAATGGAGCACCAAGGCCACCACCGAGCTTCACGGCTAACAATGGCGGCTCAGGGGGCTTGGGTTTTGAGCTCACAGAACAGAGGGGGAGCAAGGGGTGTTGTAAAGGTGCTCAAGGAGGAGCTCGGAGGCTTCTTATAGCTTGGAGAACTAGGGTTCGGCAAGGACAAAGCCAAAGGGTGAGCTCAGTGGTGAGCTCAGCTCATAACACTGCCATGGACCAAGGAAATGATGGGGGCAAGTGAAGAACGCGACTTCGGGCCGAAAGCACTAGCGCGCATTAAATGCCCAGCAGAGAGACGTTGACGAGGACGAGCTTGAAGTGACAAGGCCCTACACAACTCTCAGAGCACGCCAAGGCTCTCGCGCCCGAGGCAGAAGAAGAATAGGGGAGGGAGGTCGTGATCGTTAGATCATGGATGGACGGCTAGGATTGCTCTAGATCTCTAGAGGTTTAGAGCAGTAGGGGAGGTCGTGAGCGTCAGATTGAAATCCAACGGCTCGCACTCGTGCGCTCAAGACCGAGCCCGAGTACGGCTTCTGGACTGGGTTCGACCGAGCCACGCAGTTGGGCTCGGGTCTGACTCGATCCCAACAGTTATTTGAGTTTAGGGTTTTACTTACAACTGAGACTTTGTGGAATTGTTTGAGGTAGCAAACCGACTCCAAAATTTATGAAAGTTTTACAGGAGCTTGCTAACTTAGTTATTGACCTTCTATAAAATTTTTAGAGGTTTTTATGTTGTACATTATCCTCCAAAATTTTTGCAAGGCGCTTGTAACAGCCCTAAGTTAGGGTTTGTATTTCAAATGTAAAATTATGAGGAGAAATAAAAACTTTTGATGCCTCATGAAATCATTTGAAAGTTTTCTAAATTTTCCCCTAGCAATTTCCATTTTCTTTAATCTTGTTCTTGTGAATGGAAGTTGTTGTCAACAAATTTCTCAACCTTAAACTTGTGATCATCCTCTGGTAATATTTTTTCTATGATCTTGATCATCCTAGTTACCTCTCTGAAAAATTTCACAATTTTTAGATTTTGTTTGCTAATTCAAAAGGCCAAGTCAAACTAGTTCAAAAGTCTAGTCAAACCTTAGGGCAGCAGATTGTGAATTTTCTTGGGAGAAATCTAGTGCATGAAAATTCCTGGAAAAACTACACAAGGTTGTCCTCTGTCCCAGTAAGCTTCCATAAACATTTCAGAATTTTTGGAGCTCTGGAGCTACCTCTAAAAATTCCCCAAACCTTCTCTGCCCTCTTTAATTCAAATCTGGACTCACTGTTCCTCGGGCTCGGATTCAAACCCGAGCTCTAGTCCGACCGCGCCACTTAGTCCAGTCGCACCGCCTAGCTGTACCGTCCGAACCCAATCGCTGCTGACCGTCCGATGCAAATCGTGCGGCCCACGAGCACCCGATGCAATCGACCAGTCCGATTGCATCAGTAGATCTCGACCGTTCATCTCAGATCCAACGATCAGCATCGTCTTGGTCGAGTCAGACCTGTTCGCGCCACACCTGGGTCCGGTTCACGCCGCTTTGCCTCATTCGCTGACTAGCGGACCCCACCTGTCAGAGCCGCCCTCGTCTTCTCCGTCGCGCCGAGTGCGTCGGCGTTCGCGCATGCACGCCACGTACCTAGTCACTGCCACCTTTTTGCCCTCGTGCCCGGCTGGGAGGCATCGCCGCGACTCCATAAATCTCCTAGGCTCACCCACTTCGTCTCCTTTGCTTTATCTCGTTCTCTTCGCCCGATTCCCTGTTTCGGCCGGAGAAGAAGCCGAAGGTAGCATCCCGGGTCCTTGTCGTCCTGTGAATCGCCAGGGGCGGTGTCGTCGTCTCCGCTTCCGGTGATCTCGGCCCCGCAGTCGTTTTGGCGATCTGGTGAGTCTCTAGCCTCAGCTTCTGATCCCTTAGGATCGTATTGGTCCACTGAGTCTAACAGTAGGTTCTATTTCATCGTTGGTGCATCGTTGAGGGCGTGTGATCAATTCTTCTCCTAGCTCGGTGTTCCGCCGCCGTGGCATTTCCGGCCGCCTCGGTCCCTCTTCGTCGGCGTTATCGTGTGCTTATTGCTCCTGGTGTCGAGGCGAAGCTAAGGTGCACTTTCTGGGGTCTTCTCGAAGCCCGTAGCGTCTTCTCCGTGGGAGCCGTGTCTTCTTCTCCGCCTCAGTTCGCCGCCGCCACCGCCGACATCCTCGAGGTTCCGTGTCGTCGTCATCAAGTTCGCAAGCTCTCAGCGGACCTGTAGGTATAACCCTTTTGCCCTGAGACCCTCTGGTTAGCTAGATCAGTTGCGCGTCCGCGCCGCCGTCCCTGTGAACGTCGGTGAGCCGCCGGCAGCATTAGGGTTAATTTCCTCCATTAGTGTTAATCATCCTTTGGGTTGTATCTTTGACATGTGGGCCTCCGGTTTAAGCATGTTTAGGTTTGTTAATCTGACCGTTTTTCAATCCCTTGAGTCGCTGTCTTGTGGACCCTCTCGGCTGGTTAAGGTTTAGCGTCAAGTATTGAAATACGTTTCTGTTGATAGCAGGCGTATTTCTCGTTATTGTTTCAGTGCAGTACGCTTAGTAGCTGGGAAAGCGTACTTCCTAAATCCGCCTTCGTCGTCGCTCTTGGCCGAGGCTGGGTCAAAGTTGACCCAGTCAGCATTCTCGCCGGTCCCGCCTGTCAGTGACTGTGGCTCGCTGAGCGTT
Organism: Ampelocalamus luodianensis; assembly: GCA_036346255.1. NCBI lineage: Eukaryota > Viridiplantae > Streptophyta > Magnoliopsida > Poales > Poaceae > Ampelocalamus > Ampelocalamus luodianensis. The sequence continues at coordinate 42,463,599 of CM070625.1, read as the reverse complement.
GGTTGGAAATGTAAATGACGCTTTAAAGATTTCTGAATTGTATTTCTTTTGCACTGATAATTCATTTAAACTTAGAAAATTCATAACTAATTCAATTTTGATCCAAATCGAGTGAATCCAATTTTGTAAATTTTCATTTTTAATGTACTAATTATCAGTATAGGTGTTAGATATGTCTCTGTTTTTAATTTTGTTAAATAATTAATAGATGCTTTTTATGTGTATTTAACTTAGAAAATTCCTAGAAAATTATTCACAACTCCAAATAAATTGTTCTCTGTTTCTAAAATTTTTGTTAAACCATGCTCTAGCTGCTGTGTGAATTTTGTGCTCATTAGATGGTTTTGAATGTTTGAGTTTTGACGGTGTTATTTGTTCTTATTCGTTGCTTTTGCTCGATCGATAGATTGCGACGGTTCTGGTTTTATCGAGAGTGATCCTCTGCAACAGGTTGAGCCTATTAAGCAGCAGCAGCCAGGCAAGCAGTTTGATCATGTTACTCCCAGTATTTTAAAGTCTAATATTTTGTTTCAACTGTATGTATGCATCGCTTATTTTGTGTTAAATTGGTTAGTTAATCCTTTAGATGCATAATCTGTATGTAAATGTTTGCCCTCTACTACCTGAGCCTAGGTTATTTGCTGTGATTAGAGTTCGCTGGATGAACTCTCGTCACTTAGTAGTTTACGAGTTTAGTTGCTTAGCCATGCTTAGCTTCCGGTAGAATTGGGCGATCATCGACTTAGTCGATGATCTTGATCACATAAAACTATTATTGTTCTTACGTTCAGCTTGTGCTATGTTAATTACAAAACTAAAAATGAAAACCAAAAACGATTTAGACGCAGGCACAATGGTAAGGAGGTGTGAATTTCGGGTGTGACTGGAAAGGTGCCCGGGTCAATTAAGGACCGAACATCTTGTGAGTGAATTTTTATCCAGGCAGGAGGTCGCAGGAGGGATGGTGTTGGGAGCATGGTAGTTGTCCGAAAAGCTTTACCCCGCAAAGGTAGTTGTCTTTTCGGCTTTACCATGTAAGCGTATGGATTTCTATCCATACGAGCGGCTCGTAGTTAATACACAATATTGGAAAAAGTCTCGTAGGACTTAGTCAGTGCGGCATACCTTCTAAGTGTGCTTTTGGCTTAAAGGCGGTCTCAAGTGTGGAGTGCAGTGGTACACCCTCGCAGGTTAAAACTATTCGAATAGCCTCGTCCTAGGTTATGGACACGCTTGGGTAAGCTTTTCAAGAGTTAGACTACAACCTTTTAAATTAAAACTTGAAGGGTGGTACGAATCTGGGGATTCATGCTATGTTGTGGTGGCTATTGGGATAGTCACTTCCAGGTGGTTACTTGTATCTATCTTTAATTCGTAGTTATTTCAACACTAAAAATGAATTGCAAATTTGCCTTCAAACTGTATTACATTATTGCAAATAAATTTGGCTTTGTGCAAATGAAACATATGGCCTCCACCAAATAAGCTCGCATGTAGCATATGAACAGTGCGCTAGTTCACACGTCAGTCTTGCGAGTACAAAAACAATTTTTGTACTCAGCTGCTTTGCTTAATGTTTTTGTTGCAGAGGAAGATGGTGAGCCCCAAGGGCCTCACTTCTGTGAGTTGTGCTGCCGCTTCGTGTTTGAAGACTAGGCTTGGCGGTCCGGTCAGATGCCTTGTGGGTTGAAGGCACGCTGATTGGATTTGTTTATAGCCATCTTATGGCACTTTTGCTTCCGCTGTCTATCTTCTGTTATTTGTGTATCTTTTGGCCGGTCGGCCCTGGTCTGTAATAATCTACTGTTGTTATTTTCTGCTTAGTAGTGTGTTGTTTGGACTCTATGTTTGGAATGGAGTTGATGCATAATTTTGTGGCGAGGTGTGTATACTGCTTTCTGGGAAGTATACATATCTCGAGGCTCGGTTTATTTGATTTGTGATGCTAGGGCCAGGTGGTTGGTTAAGCATTACAAGCCAAACAAACTGGGGTCCTCACAAAGTTGGTATCAGAGCCATCCTGACCATAGTAACCCAAGCATAGTCGTCCTTAGGATATTTTAGAAAAGCTTATTTTCAAATTATAAAAAGGTTTATGAAAACCTAGGCAGATTCTCAGATTTTACTCCTTACCTATCTTAGCTTTCTACTCTCATCTTACTCTAATTTGAGTTTTAAAACTCGGTTTCTCTCTTTCCTTTCAAAAGATAGTTACTTATCCGGTGGGATTAGTTTTGGGAGAACCATGAGAGATTAATCTAACTAAAACTTGTGGGAACGTAAGGGTAAAATGTGTTGTAAGTCTGCTAAGTGTCTAATTTTTGCCAGTTGGTTTGCTTTGCTTTTAGCTGTATTGAACCACGTTTTGAATTGTGAAACCTTGCCTTCTTGAACGATGGCTTGTCTGTCAATACGAGTTGGTCGTTTCGGGAGATTGATGTTTGAAGTTTAAATGCTTGTACTTGACACTAGTTATTTTTGAGTTGTTCTAGTGCTTTATTGATTTCTTGCTCTCAGTCTATCACTAACCTATCTTAGCAAACAGGATGGCTGGGAGGACACGTGGCAGTCAGCCGGCTGGTCATGATGAGGAGCTTCCCCCTCCTCCGACCATGGCTGAGGTTCTTGCTCGATCGAGCGAACCGTATGGATCGGATAACGATTTTGGAGGTTATTGCGAGGAACACCTCCACTCTCCCGGTGCCTCGGATGCGGGGTGGCGACATCGAGTCGCGGACCGGGCGAGTTCCTCCGCACGCAGCCTCCCACTTTCTCCCGCTCCGAGGACCCTTTGGACGCGGACGATTGGCTGCGCATGGTTGAGCGAAAGCTCAACATAGCTCAGTGCCAGGCGCAGGATATGGCACTCTTCGCGTCCCACCAACTTGAGGGCGCGACACTCTCATGGTGGGAGAACTATCTCGACATGCAGCCCGCGGGCCATGTGGTCGCGTGGGGGGAGTTCAGGTCAGCTTTTCGTCGGGCCGACATCCCAGATGGCCTGATGAAGTTGAAGAAGAAAGAATTCCTCGCACTCAAACAAGGCCGCAAGTCTGTGACGGAGTACCTCTACGAGTTTAATCACTTGGCTCGTTATGCTCCGGGAGAGGTGGCCTCTGATGAGGCTAAGCAGGAGAAGTTTATGGATGGTTTGTCCGAGGAGCTGCAGGACAAGCTGTCCATTGTGGACTTCCCCGACTTTCAGGCCTTGGTTGATAAGGCCATTGTTGCTGAGCACAAGGCAAAGGCGCTGGGTGAGTCCCGCAAGCGCAAATGGGAGGCCCATCGATGCGCACAAAGCCACCTCACTGGTGCTCGGGTTGGGCCAAGCACTGGGCCCGTTCTTACGCTCCACCAAAGATCGAGGCCATCTGCACCAGCTCCTCGCCCCCACAGCCGTGTTTCACCACGCGGCGCTGCGGTTCAGCAGCAGGTGGCCTTCGCACCGGCCGCCGATGTCACTTGTTTCACGCCACAACAAGGGCCATTATGCGAACACCGCCTCGTATGTTGCGGTAGAGCCCTCGCCCTAATGGAGGACGCGGCAGGGGAGTGGTCACCCACCGACCGTAAGATCATCCGAAGGCCCAGGTGCGAGCAATGGTCGAGTCAACCATCTTTCACCGAGGAGGCTCGGAGGCGCCGACGCCGTGATGGGTACACTTCTTGTCAATTATCGCCCCGCGGTAGATATTTGATTCGGAGCATCGCATTCTTTTATTTCAAGATCATTTGCTGCTGCTAGTGGTCTTCACCGTGTTCCTTTGAGGATTCCTTTGCTCATTCGCCTCCGGGTCGGAAATGAGAGCCGATTTAGAATGTCGGGATGTTCCTATCGGTCAAAGGAGGGATTCTTGGCAAATCTCATCCCGCTCAACTCAACGATCCCGGATGTAATTCTTGCCATGGATTGGTTATCCCAACACATGGGACATATCGACAGCCAAGAAGATGGTTTTCCTCACCAACCTTCCGTGAACAGTTGGCTTTTCCTCACACTGTGTCGGGACCTGCATCGATTATTCCGAACCCTCTGTATACCGCACTAGTCCAGATCACGCTAGTGCACACAGGGTTAACACAGTAAATATCGATCCACACAAGCGATAGATAAAGTAAACGATTAGTTTGAATAACAAATAAGGGTTTTGACCTTATGGTCGAGTTTACACTTATTAAGCCATGCGGGCTAACAGAAATAAAGCAAAGCAGCAGAACGGAAAACTCCAGCGTAGATCCCACTAATTCACCACAGCAACCAATCGATCCGCACCTTAACGAACGATCAGCCTTCAACGAACTCCTCCTCGAAAGCGTAGACTCCTCCACTTCAGAGGTTTGGACGCAAGTTTTACAACAAGCGTGAGTACACAACCGCACTCGCAAATCATACCACGAATGCAATGTATAGATGCAGCTTATTCCAAAGAAAAGGCTTCGTGGTTCTTTTGCATAAAAGCAACCTTTGCAATTGAATACGAATAATAGATTGAAAGCATAATTCAAAACAAATAGACAATATTAATTTAATGATGTTTTCACAAAGACACACAAATAAACAGATTATTTCACATAACCATATGATTGAGATCACACAGCCCCATTCCCCATTTTATGAAAACTACCCTCGTGTGAAAGCACCGAGCATGTCCATGATCATGACGCGCTATTCGAATAGTTTGTTTAACACTCGCAGAGGTTGTACACTTTACCCACACGATATAACCATGTAGCTAGCACCAATCATAACAAAACAGTTCGGAAACTTCATCTCCAACATTGACATTCCCAGTGTGCTTACAAACCGTTATACATATCACATAGCCCATGCATAACACACACCGTTGGACAGGGACGACGAATCCTCCCGTGATGCAACCACCAAGTAGTCACACCTCCACCCTATCACAAAGCCTAACCTACCACCTGAACATCAATGCCGAGAATCCATAACTTACTAAGTTAGGCCCGTCCCATACCAGGCATGTGGTCGCATGAAGGCTCGGCCTCAATGGCTCACAAAGTTAAGTCCTTAATTGACCAAGGCAAGACTTCCATGTTCTAACTAGGCCACACAGATTATCATACCCATCACATAGTCCACCATATCACACAGCTTCCACCACTTGCCTCAGTCCAAATCCTTTACCACCCAGTTGGTTTTAGTGCAACACATGCCATCACGAAGTAATAACACATAGCACACAGTTTTGCACAAAGTTCCATAGTCACTTAGTCATAATTAATATTTGCAACTTACATGTGATGATGACCCGTGGCATGGCTAAGCAATTGTACTCGATCTAACCAACCCACGTTGGTGCTATAATATTACCAACTCAACCAATCTAGGGTGACAAGGAATTATGACATACAAGGCCAAGGTGTGATAATAATTTGATAATAACTATGCTCAAAGCATTTAAATAAATAATTAAAGTAGAATGCAATAATTTAACACAAAGTAATTTGAAAACTGGGTTCAAGATGATCAAAGGTATGACTTGCCTTGGAAAAGGTCTATGTACTGGTCTTGATCTTGGGGTGCTCCTTCTTCCACAAAATTTCCGACTAATCGACGCCTACTCACAAACGAAACAAAAACAAACAAAACAAATAAATAACAGAGGCAAAACAAACTCCAAAATTAAATAAAAATCTCCGATAGCTAGATCTTGAATTTAGACAAATTTAGAAATTTGAATGGGCTCAATCGGAGTTAGGATGCAAAAGTTATGGGCTTTGGAAGATTGGAATTACATAAAATGCTGAAAATCAGATTTTATGAATTTATCAATTATTTTCCTAAAGGAAAGTCGATTTATTATGAAATGCCGACGCCAATAAACGTTCGGACGGGTGATCAGGATCGGCGGTGGGTCCCACCGCCGCTGGCTCGCTCACGGTGGACAAAGTCCACCGAGCCACGGGATCCGAGACCGGTGGACAATCCACGTGTGTACCCACGTGGTCGCCACGAGGTGACACGCAGTGCGATCGCCGACCGGGCGATGAGGTGGCTCGCCACGCGCCGCCACGCCGAGTTGGCGGCGACCGAGCGCGTGGCGGCGCGATAACGGCGAAGCGGCTCCTCGTCGCGCGCGAGTGGCACCAGGGTGTAGCTGAGACTATTGCGCACCTAATGGGCTAACTCCGGGTGGTCGAGGTGCAACGAGGCGGCCGGCGGCGAGCGAAGGGCGGCGGAGATGGTGCGGCTTTTGTCGGAACGGAGCTCCGACGATGTTCCGGTGAAACGGAGGCCACCAGGGTGTAGCCCTTGCTTGTGCGATGCTGGTGGTGCGGATGATGATGACCGCACCGACGGTGGCGGTGAGGCTCACCGAGTTGGTGACGAAAGAACCCTAAAACCGAAAAGTGGCGACGCAGGATCCTGGGTGGAGCTAGGTGGGGTTTCGATGCGGCTCAACAGTAACCTCGGGGCTTTTATAGGGGTCGGGAGGGCTAGGGTGGCGTGCGGCGGCGAAACCCTAGAGGGAGTCCGAGACGGGCACGAAGTTGATCTCGGGTTTAAAAGGAAACCGGATTTGATTTCAACCGAAACAAGTACGGGAGATAGGGATAAGATTTGACACGCTTTCTAGAAAGGTTTTAGTTGGAACGGATGTGTTGTCGGACGGAGCTAGAGCTCCTAGCAATGGCGACCGAGGCGAGCTCGTGCGAGGAGGAAGACGAGCGAGGAGGACGAAGGCCTGACACGCGGGACCCACGCGTCAGCGAGGAAGAGCGGGAAGGCGCGCGGGCGGTGGAGGCTGACAGGTGGGACCCACTGTCGAACGGCGCGCTTGGCGGCGAGCCGCTCGGGGTTGGGCTGAGGCCGAGAGGGGATGGGCCGGCTGGGGTTTTGGCCCAGGTACTGCTTTGAGATTTTAATTAGTTTTTCTAATTTAGAAAATACCAGAAAATCAAATAGGCAATAGAAAATAGCAAATGAACTCAGAAAAATTCTAGAAAATCTAGAAAATATATCTCGAGCACAAGGAACCCAAATAAAATAGTTTTGGCTAATGTTCAAGTTGGGATTATTCATATTAAATGTTTTTATTGTAAAGTCCAATATTAAGCTTTTGAAATTAAATTCAAATAAAATCAAATGGTGAATTTTTTTCCTAATAACTATTCAAAGGATTTTTAAGCTCGAAAATTTGGGATGTTACAAACCTCCCCTTAAGGGAATCTCGACCCAGATTCAAAGCTAGCTAGAGAAAAGGTTAGGGAACTCGGCCACTTCTTCTTCACGCTCCCACGCCGCTTCTCCTTCCGAGTGGTTGCTCCACCGACCTTGCAAAACGAAGTCTTGCTTCGGTGAGGCACTCTGCGACATCCAAAATCTTGACCGGCCGCTCTTTATAGGTAAGATCCTCCTTCAAAACAATTGATTCTAACGGGCTTGCTCTTCCGCACACGAAGACACTTCTTCAATCGCGAGACATGAAAGACATCATGTACTCTCGCTAACGATCGCGTAGCTCCAATTGGTAAGCAACTTCTCCACGGCGTTCCAAAATCTTGAACGCACCAACATACCTAGGGCAAGCTTCCTTTGGCATGAAACCTTTGACACCTCGAGCGGGTCACTCAAGATAGACAAAATCTTCGGCTCGGCGAGATCTCGACGACGGTTATCGCGATAGCTCTTCTCGCTCGGATCGAGCTATCTTCAATCTTTCTCTTATCATGGCCACTTGCTCTTCTCGCTTCGAATAATGTCGGACCAAACTGATCGCTCACTGTTTCGACCAATTCAACGGGTTCTCGCAGCATCGACCATACAAAGGCTTCAAATGGTGACATTTGCGGTCGACTTGATAACTATTGTTGTACGAAAATTCTGCATACGGTAAACTTTTATCCCAACGGGTAGCATTTGCTAGGGCACAAGCTCTCAGCATATCCTCCAATATCTGATTGACTCTTTCGGTCTGCCCATCGGTCTGTGGATGGTATGCAGTACTGAAATTCAGATGGGTACCCAATGCTTCATGCAAGCTTTGCCAAAAACGAGAGGTGAACTGAGATCCTCGATCGGACACTATCTTCTTGGGCACACCGTGCAAACTGACAATTCTGGCCATGTACAACTCCGCAAGGCGATCTCCGGAGTATGTGGTTTTGACTGGCAAGAAATGGGCGACCTTGGTTAGACGATCGACTATTACCCAGATTGAATCGTGACCCGATTGGGTCTTGGGTAAACCGGTGATGAAATCCATTCCGATCTCTTCCCACTTCCATTCTGGAATCTTTCAATGCAGCAAAAAGCTCCGCTGGTCTCTCGTGTTCTCGCTTTACTTTCGACAGTGTCGCACAAGGCAACGAACTCTGCGACTTCTCGTTTCAAATTTGGCCACCAAAATTTAGTCTTAACATCCTGGTACATCTTGGTACTTCCAGGGTGGATTGAGTACTTTGAGTCATGTGCTTCTTTTAAGATTAACTGTCTCAGACCATCGACATCTGGTACACAGATACGACCATTAATCCAGAGTATGTCTTGATCATCTTTGGTGAAATCGTTGAATTTCCCTTCTGTCATTTTGACCTTGATATCTGACAACACAGGGTCCTTTGGTTGTGCTTCACGAATCTGCTTCTCCAGGGTAGACTGTACTTCCAAGTTGGCTACAAATCCTTCGAACACAACTTCTAGCTTTAGCTACTGAAATTCTTCATAAAGTTCTGGACAACTTTCCTTTACTTCCAAAGCATTACAGTAACTCTTGCGACTCGAGGCATCCGCAACTACATTGGCTTTTCCGGATGGTAATGGATTCCAAGATTATAATCCTTGATCAATTCCAACCATCTTCTCTGCCTCATATTCAGATCATTGGGTAAAGATGTACTTCGACTCTTATGATCTCGTAGACTTCACAACATTCCCGATGAGGTAATGACGCCAAATCTTTAGAGCATGCACTACGGCAAATAATTCCGCATCATGAGTAGGGTAGTTCTCTTCGTGAGGTCTCAATTGCCTTGATGCATAAGCGATGACTCTTCCTTCTTGCATCGACGCATCCTAATCCTTGACGCTAAGCATCACAATAGATATCGAAATCCTTGCGAATATCCGCGAGAATCAAGATCGGGCTGAAGTCAATCGCTTCTTCAACTCTTGGAAACTTTCTCACAGTGGAGTCCAAGTGAACCTTTTCTCCTTCTTCAACAATTGCGTAAGAGGCTTAGCAATTGATGAGAATCCTTCGATGAAACGGGTAATAACTGCCATTCCCAAGAAATCGCGACTGAGTCACGGTCTTGGGCTGCTCCCAATGTAGTACTTGATTTAACTTACCGGTCAATCGCTACTCCTCTACTGTCATCACGTGACCAAGGAAATCCACTTCCTTCTTCCAAAAATCACACTTATCAACTTGGCATACAACCGATGTTCTCTCGAGTTTTCCCAATATTATCCTTAAATGTTCTGCGTGTTCTTCCTCCGACTTGGAGTACACTAGAATATCATCAATGAACACAACTACGAACTTGTCCAAATATTCCATGAATACTTTATTCATCATGTTCATGAAATAGGCAGGGGCATTAGTCGCACCAAAGGACATGACTAAGAACTCATAATGTCCGCACTGCTGAGAAGGCGGTCTTCTGTACATCCTTAGGACAAATTTTTAGTTGGTGGTAACCTCGATCGCAGTCGATCTTCGAGAATAATCCGTTCCTTTCATCCGATCAAACGATCATCTATCCGGTAGTGGGTACTTGTTTTTGATGGTAACTTCGTTGAGAGAGCGATAATCAATACACATTCTCATACTTCCATCCTTCTTCTTGACAAACAACACCGGCGCTCCCCACGGCGATTTAACTAGGTCTCACGAAACCTTTCTCAAGAAGTTCTTCTATTTGCTTCTTCATCTCTACCAATTCATCTACCGCATCCGATACGGTCTTTTGAAATTGGTGCCGTCCTGGCACTAGGTCGATGACAAACTCAATGTCACGATCCGCGGCATTCCCAGTAATTCTTCCGAAACACATCCGATATTCACCGACCATCGTACTTCTTCTAAGGCAAGGGTCTTCGATCGCTTACTAGCAAATGTCCATCACGAACCGAGGTGGCTAGAAACTCTACCTTGTTTCCTCCGCGTCCTCGATCGCACGCTCTTCGCCACAATCTAGCACACTTTATGCTTGGATAACCAATCCATGCCAAGAATGACATCTAGGGTTTGGGTATCTAGGACTATTAGGTTGGCTAGAAACTCAACTCCACTATGAGTAACTTAGCTCCTAAACATCCCACTCTAGTACTTAGCTCGCTCCAGCATCGACTAACAGAGTATGCTTAAGTTGCATAACTTCCAATTTATTTTTGGTTGCAAACATTCCGAAACAAATGAATGCTAAGCTCGTAATCAAACAAAGCCGATGCAGTAATCGAGTTAACCGTAAACTTACCCAAGACGACGTCCGGTGATTCCCGGCTCCTTCCAAGGTGACGGGTTGACACGCCCTCGATCACGATCGTGGTGCTCCTCCGCTTGACCGCAACTTGTGACGCCCTTGATTGATGCTCGGCGCTGGTGTCTTGATGGCGAGTTCGAGGTTGAAGCGCATCGAGTGATTGTTCCCCTTTGCGGACATCGGTTGGCAAATGTCCCGGTGGACGACAGCGTAATGCACCTTTGGTACGCTCTGCGTTGTTTTGCTGGATTGGGGTTGACAGTGCGGGTTGCGTAAGTTCCGGCGGTGGACGGGTGTTGAAGTTGGTGCAAGTGCTCAATGAAGTCCGGTGAAACTCGTTGAACTTGCGGCCGCACCGTTTCTTGCCCTCTTGTGATTGATGGTTCCTTGCCGAGCCATCCGGCGCTACTGCTATCCTCCGCCTCCTGCGCTTGTCCTCTAGAACAAAGGCTTTGTTGACCACCCCGGAAATCGTGAAAGTATGGGCGATCAAACCGACTTGCGACCCAAAGTTTAGTCCTTCAAAAGCGACTCGCGAGCCTTGTCCGTGGCTACATCTTCTCGCGCGTGGCGAGCTAGTTGAGAAAACTTGTTGAGGTAGTCGACATCGACATAGCTCCTTGCTTGAGAGCGCGAACTCATCCTTCTTCGATCGATAATGCCTTCGCACATGATACCGCGCGAATGCCGCGAAAATTCCTCCCAGTGATATCCCGGCGCCTCATGAGCGCACGAAGTTCTCCCACCATTCGCCAGCCGGTGCCTTCCATCCGTGAGTGGCATATAGAACCTTTTCACGATCGCCGACCGAGTGATCAGCAGCTTCCTTTCAATAACTCGAGCCAATCATCCGCTTCCACCGAGAGACGTGTCCGTAAAATGTGGGTGGACGAGTCCTCATGAATTCGCAAGTTTGATGGTCCATGGTGACCATGAGCACCGGGGCTCCATGTTTGGTGATTGTGGTTGTTGTTGTTCGTTGTGCATGGCTTGCATCCGAGTCATCATCGTATTCATCACCGAGTCCAGGCTGCCATGAAAGCTCCAAAGTTTTGCAAGTCAATTGGGGGTGCTTGCGGCGGAACTGCTCCTGCAGCTGGTTGCTCATTGCCTCCTGGTGCTGGGGTACCGGAACCACTTGCAGCAGTCTGACGAGTTTGAACCATCTGGCGAAGCTCCATAGGTTAGATAAGGTAGCAAGCACGAGATGAGTTAAGAACTAAGCAGGGGGTAGGTTAAACCCAACAAAACACAGCTCAAGAACCTCAAATGAAATACCTTTATTAATAGGGTCTTAGCATGGCTGCAACAAATGCCTAAGGGCCTTTGCAGCTCATACTCGCACACAAAAGAAACAACGACCTAAGCACACAAAACTACCGCCTAAAGGGCGACTCACTAAACTCAATCGCGAAGCTCGAAACTGAATTAAGACCAACTACTGAAAGCCTCCACAACCGCGCGACGCCCCGACGGTGTGACTCGGAAGTGAGCCGCATCTTGGCAACCGATCCGATGCCTCGAATCGTGCAAGCAGAGCAGGCGCTCGTGCAATCGCTCCGCTCCTGCTCCTCACCGCTCGCATTTTCTTCGCTCAATCGACCTTCCTCCGATCTTCTTCGTGATCCTCCTCGGTCTTCCTCTTCTTCGGGACTTGGTCGTAGAGGATCTCCTGCAGAGTGGCGACCTTCTCTTCAGCTCTCTGCAAGGCTTCATAGACATGATCCAACTCCGTGATGGTCCTCTCCAAAGCTTCCTCGGGCGCCACGAATCGGGCGAGGTGTACGATCAGAGCATTGCTCTCTCCTTCGTGGACGGGTAGCGTGGTCGGCAAGTCCACACCGCACTGGGTGGTAACGAAGACGGTGTCTTGAAGCTCCCGTGCGTAGATGTTGCAGATACGTAGCATGGCCAAGCGCGACGACTCCTGGATACCTTCTAGCCAAGTGATCTTCCTCACAGAGACGTGCGAAGGTTGGCTCGCCTTGTCGTTCCTCCTGGCGTAGATCGTCAGGCGACAAATCACTCCACGGTTCTGACCATTCACTGTCCAGTTGTTGCGGACGATCAAAACCTCCAAGAACCTGGAGCAACTTCCAAAGTTCGGCGGCGTACCCCCCACAACGCTCACCATAGCTCTGAAGACGAGGCATCTGTCAAGACAGACGAACAGGGTAAGAGCAATTTTAAAACAGCGGGGAGAGAAGAGATTATAGCAAAAGTTGAGGCGAGAGAGATATGAGAAAAGTTAAGCAATCAATTAACCTTGCAAGTTAATTTTTTTTTTAGAAAATAGTTTGGACACTCTAAAGACGGCTGCTAACTAAGGTCAAGACTTACGGTCAAGATGGCTCGATACCACCTCTGCGGGACCTGCATCATTTATTCCGGAACCCTCAGTATACTGCACTAGTCCAGATCACGCTAGTGCACACAGTGGTTAACACAGTAAATATCGATCCACACAAGCGATAGATAAAGTAAACGATTAGTTTGAATAACAAATAAGGGTTTTGACCTTATGGTCGAGTTTACACTTATTAAGCCACGCAGGCTAACAGAAATAAAGCAAAGAATGAACGGAAAACTCCAACAGTAGATCCCACCAATTCACCACAGCAACCAATCGATCCGCACTTAACGAACGATCGGCCTTCAACGAACTCCTCCTCGAAAGCGGCGTGACTCCTCCACTTCAGAGGTTTGGACGCAAGTTTTACAACAAGCGTGAGTACACAACCGCACTCGCAAATCATACCACGTAATGCAATGTATAGATGCAGCTTATTCCAAAGAAAAGGCTTCGTGGTTCTTTTGCATAAAAGCAACCTTTGCAATTGAATACGAATAATAGATTGAAAGCATAATTCAAAACAAATAGACAATATTAATTTAACAGATGTTTTCACAAAGACACACAACTAAATGATTATTTCACATAACCATATGATTGAGATCACACAGCTCCCATTCCCATTTTATGAAAACTACCTCGTGTGAAAGCACCGAGCATGTCCATGATCATGACGCGCTATTCGAATAGTTTGTTTAACACTCTGCAGAGGTTGTACACTTTACCCACAGGATATAACCAGTGTAGCTAGCATCAATCATAACAAAACAGTTCGGAAACTTCATCTCCAACATTGACATTCCCAGTGTGCTTACAAACCGTTATACATATCACATAGCCCATGCATAACACACACCGTTGGACGTGGACGATTTAATCCTCCCGTGATGCAACCACCAAGTAGTCACACCTCCACCCTATCACAAAGCCTAACCTACCACCGAACATCAATGCCGAGAATCCATAACTTACTAAGTTAGGCCCGTCCCATACTAGGCATGTGGTCGTACAGTAAGGCTCAGTTCAATGGCGCACAAAGTTAAGTCCTTAATTGACCAAGGCAAGACTTCCATGTTCTAACTAGGCCACACAGATTATCATACCCATCACATAGTCCACCATATCACACAGCTTCCACCACTTGCCTCACCCAAATCCTTTACCACCTGGTTGGTTTTAGTGCAACACATGCCATCATGAAGTAATAACACATAGCACACAGTTTTGCACAAAGTTCCATAGTCACTTAGTCATAATTAATATTTGCAACTTACATGTGATGATGACCCGTGGCATGGCTAAGCAATTGTACTCGCATCTAACCAACCCACGTTGGTGCTATAATATTACCAACTCAACCAATCTAGGGTGACAAGGAATTATGACATACAAGGCCAAGGTGTGATAATAATTTGGATAATAACTATGCCCAAAGTATTTAAATAAATAATTAAAGTAGAATGCAATAATTTAACACAAAGTAATTTGAAAACTGGGTTCAAGATGATCAAAGGTATGACTTGCCTTGGAAAAGGTCTATGTACTGGTCTTGATCTTGGGGTGCTCCTTCTTCCACAAAATTTCCCGACGAATCGACGTCTACTCGCAAACGAAACAAAAACAAATAAAACAAATAAATAACAGAGGCAAAACAAACTCCAAAAATTAAATAAAAATCTCAGATAGCTAGATCTTGAATTTAGACAAATTTAGAAATTTGAATGGGCTCAATCGGAGTTAGGATGCAAAAGTTATGGGCTTTGGAAGATTGGAATTACATAAAATGCTGAAAATCAGATTTTATGAATTTACTAAATTATTTTCCTAAAGGAAAATCAGATTTATTATAAATGTCGACGTCAATAAACGCTCGGACGGGGATCAGGATCGGCAGTGGGTCCCACTGCCGCTGGCTCGCTCACGTTGGACAAAGTCCACCGAGCCACGGGATCTGAGACCCGGTGGACAATCCACGTGTGTACCCACGTGGCTACCACGTAGGTGACACACAAAGCGATCGCCGATCCGTGATGAGGTGGCTCGCCACGCGCCGCCACGCCAGTTGGCGGCGGCCGAGCGCGTGGCGGGCGACAACGGCGGCGGCTCCTCGTCGGCGCGAGTGGCACCGGGGTGTAGCTGAGACTATTGCGCACCTAATGGGCTAACTCCGGGTGGTCGAGGTGCAACGAGGCGGCCGACGGCGAGCGAAGGGCGGCGGAGATGGTGCGGCTTTTGTCGGAACTGAGCTCCGACGATGTTCCGGTGAAACGGAGGCCACCAGGGTGTAGCCCTTGCTTGTGCGATGCTGGTGGTGCGGATGATGATGACCCGGCGGCACTGACGGCGGCAGGAGGGCTCACCGAGTTGGTGACGAAGAACCCTAAAACCAAAAAGTGGCGCGCAGGATCCTCGGGTGGAGCTAGGTGGGGTTTCGATGCGGCTCAACAAAGTAACCTCGGGGCTTTTATAGGGGTCGGGAGGGCTAGGTGGCGGCGCGGCGAAACCCTAGAGGGAGTCCGAGACGGGCACGAAGTTGATCTCGGGTTTAAAAGGAAACCGGGATTTGATTTCAACCGAAACAAGTACGGGGAGATAGGGGATAAGATTTGACACGCTTTCTAGAAAGGTTTTAGTTGGAACGGATGTGTTGTCGGACGGAGCTAGAGCTCCTAGCAATGGCGACCGAGGCGAGCTCGTGCGAGGAGGAAGACGAGCGAGGAGGACGAAGGCCTGACACGCGGGACCCACGCACGTCGAGGAAGAGCGAAGCGCGCGGCGCGCGGAGGTGGACAGGTGGGACCCACTGCCACTGGAAACGATACAGCGCGAGCTGGGCCTGGGGGTTGGGCTGAGGCCGAGAGGGATGGGCCACCGGGGTTTTGCCTGTGCATCGCTTTGAGATTTTAATTAGTTTTTCTAATTTAGAAAATACCAGAAAATCAAATAGGCAATAGAAAATAGCAAATGAACTCAGAAAAATTCTAGAAAAATCTAAAAAATATATCTGAGCACAAGGAACCCAAATAAAATAGTTTTGGCTAATGTTCAAGTTGGGATTATTCATATTAAATGTTTTTGATTGTAAAGTCCAATATTAAGCTTTTGAAATTAAATTCAAATAAAATCAAATGGTGAATTTTTTTCCTACTAACTATTCAAAGGATTTTTAAGCTCAGAAATTTGGGATGTTACAAGCTGCAAGGGTCACACCTTTGTGCACTTGTAGCAATGCCAGCTTTGAAGATTCAGGAGGTTCCCACCGTTTGTGATTTTGAGGATGTTTTTCCTGATGATTTACCTGGGATGCCTCCGGTTCGAGATCTGGAGTTTGTCATTGAGTTGCTACCCGGTACCGCTCCGATTTCGAAGGCGCCGTATCGGATGCCTCCCAACGAATTGGAGGAATTGAAGAAGCAATTTGGTGAGCTTCAGGCAAAGGGGTTCATCTGTCCTAGCTCATCTCCTTGGGCTTGTCCGGTGCTCTTTGTGAAGAAAAAGGACAAGACTTTGCGCATGTGTGTTGATTACCATCCGCTCAATGAGGTGACGGTGAAGAACAAATATCCTTTGCCCCGCATTGATGATCTGCTTGACCAGCTTATGCAGGGCCCGATCTTCCAAGATTGAGTTGAGATTGGGATATCATCAAGTCGTAATCGTACGAGGATATTCGAAGACGGCTTTCACTACTCGTTATGGCCTTTACGAGTATACCGTCATGTCTTTCGCCTAACCAATGCTCCAAATTATTTCATGAACCTCATGAACTCGGTATTCATGGAGTATTTGGATAAGTTTGTGGTGGTGTTCATTGATGACATTCTTATCTATTCCAAGATCAAGAAGAGCATGCCGAGCATCCAAGATTGTTTTGGGCAAATTGGGAAGCACCACTATATGCGAAGTTCAAAGAAATGTGAGTTCGGTTGAAGGATGTGGCATTCTTGGGCCATGTTCTTTCAACGAGACGAGTCGTGATCCCAAAGAAAGGTCGTGATGTTCTATCTTGGGGTCAGCCCAAGTCAGTCACTGATGTGCGGAGTTTTCTTGGTTTAGCGGGCTACTACCGCCGCTTTATCGAGAACTTCTCCAAGATCGCAAAGCCAATGACTGAATTGCTCAAGAAGGACAAGAAGTTTGTGTGGTCCTCTGCTTGTGATGAGACCTTTCAGGAGCTCAAACAACGTTTGACTTCAGCTCCAGTTCTTGCTCTTCCCGATGTCCACAAGAGTTTCGATATCTATTGCGATGCCTCTCGTCAGGGACATCGTCGTTTCGGTGTCAAGGGCAAACTGGCTCCTCGATATGTCGGGCCGTATCGCATCATCAAGAAAGTGGGAACTGTTGCATACAAGTTAGAATTGCCAGCTACACTCGAAGGAGTGCATGATGTTTTCCATGTGTCGCAATTGAAGAAGTGCCTCCGTGTTCCGGTTGAGGAAACGCCATTGGAAAATATCGATGTGCACGAGGATCTGTCCTATCGTGAGCGCCCCGTTCGTATCCTCGAAGAAGCTGAACGCAGAATGAGGAACCGTGTGATCAAGTTCCTTAAAGTTCAGTGGTCGAATCACTCCGAGGACGAAGCCACTTGGGAGCGGGAAGATCGTCTCCGTGCAGATTACCCGTCCTTCTTTTCCCAGTGATCAGAATCTCGGGGCGAGATTCCTGTAAGGGGGGGACATTTGTAACAGCCCTAAGTTAGGGTTTGTATTTCAAATGTAAAATTATGAGGAGAAATAAAAACTTTTGATGCCTCATGAAATCATTTGAAAGTTTTCTAAATTTTCCCCTAGCAATTTCCATTTTCTTTAATCTTGTTCTTGTGAATGGAAGTTGTTGTCAACAAATTTCTCAACCTTAAACTTGTGATCATCCTCTGGGAATATTTTTCCTATCATCTTGATCATCCTAGTTACCTCTCTTAAAAATTTCACAATTTTTAGATTTTGTTTGCTAATTCAAAAGGCCAAGTCAAACTAGTTCAAAAGTCTGGTCAAACCTTAGGGCAGCAGCTTGTGAATTTTCTTGGGAGAAATCTATTGCATGAAAATTCCTGGAAAAATTACACAAGGTTGTCCTCTGTCCCAGTAAGCTTTCATAAAAATTTCGGAATTTTTGGAGCTTCGGAGCTACCTCTAAAAATTCCCCAAACCTTCTCTGCCCTTTTTAATTCAAATCTGGACTCACTGTTCCTCGGGCTTGGATTCAAACCCTAGCTCTAGTCCGACCGCGCCACTTAGTCCAGTCGCACCGCCTAGCTGTACCGTCCGAACCCAATCGCTGCTGACCATCCGATGCAAATCGTGCGGCCCACGAGCACCCGATGCAATCGACCAGTCTGATTGCATCAGTAGATCCCGACCGTTCATCTCAGATCCAACGATCAGCATCGTCTTGGTCGAGTCAGACCTGTTCGCGCCACACCTGGGTCCGGTTCACGCCGCTTCGCCTCATTCGCTGACTAGCGGACCCCACCTGTCAGAGCCGCCCTCGTCTTCTCCGTCGCGCAGAGTGCGTCGGCGTTCGCGCATGCGCGCCACGCACTCGCCGCCGCCACCTTTTGCCCTCGTGTCCGGTGGGAGGCATCGCCGCGACTCCATAAATCTCCTAGGCTCACCCACCGCCTCCTTTGCTTTATCTCGTTCTCGCCCGATTCCTGTTTGGCCGAGAAGAAGCCGGCGTAGCACCGCCGTGTTGGTGCCACCCTCGAGCCCGGGACCGCACCATCGTGATCCTTGCTCATCGCCGCCTCCATTTTACCCATCCCGGGTCCTTGTCGTCCTGTGAATCGCAAGGGGCGGTGTCGTCGTCTCCGCTTCCGGTGATCTCGGCCCCGCAGTCGTTTTGGCGATCTGGTGAGTCTCTAGCCTCAGCTTCTGATCCCTTAGGATCGTATTGGTCCACTGAGTCTAACAGTAGGTTCTATTTCATCGTTGGTGCATCGTTGAGGGCGTGCGATCAATTCTTCTCCTAGGTCGGTGTTCCGCCGCCGTGGCATTTCCGGCCGCCTCGGTCCCTCTTCGTCGGCGTTATCGTGTGCTTATTGCTCCTGGTGTCGAGGCGAAGCTAAGGCGCACTTTCTGGGGTCTTCTCGAAGCCCGTAGCGTCTTCTCCGTGGGAGCCGTGTCTTCTTCTCCGCCTCCGTTCGCCGCCAGCTCGCCGCCGACATCCTCGAGGTTCCGTGTCGTCGTCATCAAGTTCGCAAGCTCTCAGCGGACCTGTAGGTATAACCCTTTTGCCCTGAGACCCTCTGGTTAGCTAGATCAGTTGCGCGTCCGCGCCGCCGTCCCTGTGAACGTCGGTGAGCCGCCGGCAGCATTAGGGTTAATTTCCTCCATTAGTGTTAATCATCCTTTGGGTTGTATCTTTGACATGTGGGCCTCCGGTTTAAGCATGTTTAGGTTTGTTAATCTGACCGTTTTTCAATCCCTTGTGTCGCTGTCTTGTGGACCCTCTCGGCTGGTTAAGGTTTAGCGTAAAGTATTGAAATACGTTTCTGTTGATAGCAGGCGTATTTCTCGTTATTGTTTCAGTGCAGTACGCTTAGTAGCTGGGAAAGCGTACTTCCTAAATCCCTTCGCCGCCGCTCTCGTGAGGTCAATCAAAGTTGACCCACCGGCATTCTCGCCGGTCCCTTTGTCGATGGATCGTGGCTCGAGCGTTGGTTGGAAATGTAAATGACACTTTAAAGATTTCTGAATTGTATTTCTTTTGCACTAATAATTCATTTAAACTTAGAAAATTCATAACTAATTCAATTTTGATCCAAATCGAGTGAATCCAATTTTGTAAATTTTCATTTTTAATGTACTAATTATCAGTATAGGTGTTAGATATGTCTCTGTTCTTAAATTTTGTTAAATAATTAATTGATGCTTTTTATGTGTATTTAACTTAGAAAATTCCTAGAAAATTATTCACAAGTCCAAATAAATTGTTCTCTATTTCTAAAATTTTTGTTAAACCATGCTCTAGCTGCTGTGTGAATTTTGTGCTCATTAGATGGTTTTGAATGTTTGAGTTTTGACGGTGTTATTTGTTCTTATTCGTTGCTTTTGCTCGATCGATAGATTGCGATTTGCTTCGTTTTATCGAGTGATCCTCTGCAACAGGTTGAGCCTATTGAGCAGCAGCAGCCAGGCAAGCAGTTTGATCATGTTACTCCCAGTATTTTAAAGTCTAATATTTTGTTTCAACTGTATGTATGCATCGCTTATTTTGTGTTAAATTGGTTAGTTAATCCTTTAGATGCATAATCTGTAGGTAAATGTTTGCCCTCTACTACCTGAGCCTAGGTTATTTGCTGTGATTAGAGTTCACTGGATGAACTCTCGTCACTTAGTAGTTTACGAGTTTAGTTGCTTAGCCATGCTTAGCTTCCGGTAGAATTGGGCGATTATCGACTTAGTCGATGATCTTGATCACATAAAACTATTATTGTTCTTACGTTCAGCTTGTGCTATGTTAATTACAAAACTAAAAATGAAAACCAAAAACGATTTAGACGCAGGCACAATGGTAAGGAGGTGTGAATTTCGGGTGTGACTGGAAAGGTGCCCGGGTCAATTAAGGACCGAACATCTTGTGAGTGAATTTTTATCCAGGCATTTTAGCGTGCTAACCACACTAGAGGGTATGGGACCTCTCTTGACCTAGTACTTTGGCGTGTATTGGCTCCGGGTCGCAGGAGGTCGCAGGAGGGATGGTGTTGGGAGCATGGTAGTTGTCCGAAAAGCTTTACCCCGCAAAGGTAGTTGTCTTTCGGCTTTACCATGTAAGCGTATGGATTTCTATCCATACGAGCTGCTCGTAGTTAATACACAATATTGGAAAAGTCTCGTAGGACTTAGTCGTGCCGACATACCTTCTAAGTGTGCTTTTGGCTTAAAGGCGATGCAAGTGTGGGTACAGTGGTACACCCCGAGGTTAAAACTATTCGAATAGCCTCGTCCTAGGTTATGGACACGCTTGGGTAAGCTTTTCAAGAGTTAGACTACAACCTTTTAAATTAAAACTTGAAGGGTGGTACGAATCTGGGGATTCGTGCTATGTTGTGGTGGCTATTGGGATAGTCACTTCCAGGTGGTTACTTGTATCTATCTTTAATTCGTAGTTATTTCAACACTAAAAATGAATTACAAATTTGCCTTCAAACTGTATTACATTATTGCAAATAAATTTGGCTTTGTGCAAATGAAACATATGGCCTCCACCAAATAAGCCTGCATGTAGCATATGAACAGGTCTGCTAGTTCACACGTCAGTCTTGCGAGTACAAAAACAATTTTTGTACTCACCTGCTTTGCTTAATGTTTTTGTTGCAAAGGAAGATGGTGAGCCCCAAGGGCCTCACTTCTGTGAGTTGTGCTACCGCTTCGTGTTTGACGACTAGGCTTGGCGGTTGTAACAGCCCAAATTTCAATTTCAGTAAAATTTAAAAGTTTATTTATGTTGTGGTTTTTCCTGGATTTTCAGAAGCTTTTTATAAATATTTTAAAGCTAAAAAAACTTTATTTGTAAAATTAAAAGCCAACAAATAGTTGGAAATAATTTTATTAAGTCCAGAATGAGTATGGGAATTTTTGTGAATTTTTCCATAATTTTTGGAAGTATTTTGCTATTTTCTAAAGCCTAAATGAATTAACAGAATTAAAACAATTGAGAAATCAAAAAGAAAATCAAAAAGTGGCTTTGGGCCGAAACCCACCGGCCTCGGCCGAAACCTCACACGCGCGCACGGCCCACCGGCCCGCACTCGCCACACCCGCCTCTCACCCTCCTCCACCGTCCGATTAAAATCGGACGGCTGCCAACCTCCCACGTCTCCCTCTCTTCTCCACCGTTGATCGCCATCCAACCGCCCGCCGCTCCTTCCTCCTTCTTCTTCGCGCAGCCGCCTCAGGCATTCGGGCCGCAACCGAGCCCGCATTTGCCGCCCCAACCTCCCACGTCTTCCTCGCGACGTGCGCACGGCTCCGCCGCCTCCAACCGCCCCACTTCCCCCACTTTCCCCTCTTTTCCCCGCCGCCTCGCACGACGTAACCTCCGCCGCCGCGCTCTCCGCACACGATCTCCATCACCTGGTATCATCCGGCCCTATAAAAGGGAGCACAAGGTGCCCCCTTCTACCCTCAACCCAACGCCGCCACTCTTTTTCCCTCTCGTCTCTTCATTTCGCCGGAATCCGCGAAACATCGCCGTCGGCCGCGAAGCTCTTCGCCGCCTCTAGCGCCGCCGTCACCGCCGCCGCGTCCACGTCGCCACCACCTTCGGCTTCACCGCGACCTCGCGCACTCAGGGCTCACCTCACCTCGCCGACGCCGCGCCGGAGCCGCCGCCACGACCGCTCTTAGCGCCAAAGCTCGCCGTCGACGACCAAAACGCCTCGCGTCGCCGGCCCAAGGCAGCGCACTTGGACCCCCGCGTCCTCCTCTTGCTTTTGGTACCACTCGCCGCCGGTGAACTTCCGCCGTTGGCCGTTGTCGGCCGCGCCCGACAATTCTTGCCGCCGTCAAGCCGACGTGGCGCGCCACCTCACCGTCCACGTCGGCGCCACGCCACCTATTCTGCCGCGTCAGCGTCACGCATACGTACACGTGGCGTGGTCCACCGTGCCCGTCGTCCCAGAGCTCGGTGGGCTTGGTTCACCGTGAGCCGGCCCACTAACTCATGGGGCCCACCTGTCAGAAATAAATTTTAATTCTTTTAATCCCGAAATACTGTAGCTGATGTAATCATTGCGCAATAAATGGATTTGCAGTAGGAAAATAATTCTAGAAATTCAATAAAATTTCAGATTTAGATATAAACTTCAAAAATTCATAACTTTTGCATATGAACTCCAAATTGGGTGATTCAAATTGCAAAATTTATATAAAATTATAATCTAGCTAACTAAACCAAAATATTCCAATTTGGAGTTAATTTGAACTATGTTTTTGAATTTATTTGAATTTGAATATTAAATTTATCGTATTTTCGCGTATAGACTTCGACGACTCCGGAGAGTTCGATCAAACTGAAGATTTAGAATTTCAAGACATCGACCAAGGCAAGTTACACCATTGACCATATTGCCCCTATTATTTTAAGTTATTTTCAGTTTTTAAATTCCTTATTGCATGCATATGTTGTTATAAATATTTTAATATCCTGTTTTACATATAGTTAATTCCATATGTTATTGTATGGCCAAATTTGAATGTTGTATCTGACTACCTTGATACCATAGGCAAGATATTACCAAAATTCAAATATATGCTTAGCCAGCTTAGTCCACATTTACGTAATTTGGGAGGGTTTACACCGATTTCTACAAATTGTTTTCAAACTTGACATTGTGGTATTGTCTTACCACATGAGTTTAAAAATTAAGTTTTTATTCAAAATAAAATCAAAATGGGTTTGGACTTGGGCGAAATGGTCGGAGTGGTGGGTGCAGGTTTATGCACGGGTTTGATCTGTTAAGATCAAAGCCCATGGGTTGTAGGAATGACGCCCAAGTCAATTGAGGACCGGTCTTTGAGCCGCTTATTGCTATGCCATAACGCATCACCACATGTCCTGTATGGGCAGGATTTGGCTAACTAATTTGTGATGTCCTAGTATATTTATATCATGTGATTTTGTGGGTGTCGGTTAGACATTTTATTCCCACTTGGCGCAAGAGGGGCTTCCTGAGGGCGGTCACCCAAAGGCGAAACCTTAGCGGGCATGAATGTACTAGGATAAAACATTGTAAAGACCTCATGGTAATTGCTCACCACACGCCTACGGGCGTGAATTGGCCGACATAACGAGCATGTCACCTCGTGCAGGTAAAGTTGTACCAACTCGCAGAGTAGAAACTATTCGAATAGCGCGTCATGGTCATGGACATGCTAGCAGGGCCACTTAAAGTTAAATTGTTTTTGGTTTTAAATGCTTTATTAAATGTTGAGGATGGCTAATCCTTATGAAAAATTAGGCGGGAAGCCAAGTGTTGGGAGGATCCTTCACTTTATCCTTGGAGGTTATCCACATTATATCATGGTCATTTCAAAATATGATTTTATCCATAGTATAAAATTGCCTTAGAAACTACTATACTTATTCAAACCGAAAATGTTTGTTTATGCAAAACAACCCCGCCATACTCACTTGTTTCCTTATGCATGCATTTAAATTCAATATTGGGTGTGACTTGCGAGCACGGTAGTAGTGCTCACTCTTCTTGAATAAATCTTATTCGGAGAAGACTGCTATCTTGACGGTGAGGACCCGACGAGTAGGCCTTCGACCCGCACGATTGCAGTGGCGCATCGTGTGGCTCCCACTATTATGTTATTTCATTGTGTTTATCATTTGACATTTGATATTATTATTCGCACTCATTTGTTTTAAACATTTATTTATTTAATGCCATTTACGTTTCGTGATATGAATGTGATATTCATTTTGTGAGACTGTACACCGGAAATCTGGATGGTGTTTGAACACGAGAATTCGGATCCTTCGCTCCGGGTTCGACAAAAGTGGTATCGAGCCATATCGATCGTAGGTCATGGGCCCACTGTAGAATTGGTAAAACCATTAAGGACTATTTTTAAAAATTTACAAACTATTTAATTGCCTTCCGTAGTTCTACTCTCCTTTCTCTATTAAAAGATTTCTAAACTCTTGTCCTTTCTAAAATTGTAGATGGTCGAGAGATCCAGGCCAGTATCTCCCATGGAGTCTACGGAGAATGGGCGGATATCCTATGGAAGATGATGCGACATCTCGAGTTTCACGAAGAGACCCACATACCAAGGATACAAGTATATCGTGGGACAACGGGAGCGCTGGAGAGTGGAGGTTATCCTCTACTCTAACTTAGCGCCGGATACATCCTTCCACATCTTCGCCGCCCAATGCGTCGGAGACCTTTGAGGACGGCATCCAAGATGCGGCAAGAGAAGCCGTCTGCGACTTCGCTACACCTCTGACGCCCACTTCGGATATCTGCGTTCGACTATCCTATGCACATCCCCACTCGGCTAGGCGGTGCCTTCACCACAGTAGAATGAGGATATGCCGGAGATCACCCACCAGGTGGAGCTAGCCAAGGCAATGGATTACGCCTACGGCAACACCCTAGACAAGCTGTATCTCGTTCAGGGGAGGCTAGAGGCCGCAGAGGAGAGGCTAAGGGCAGCCGAAGCTGAGTTGGCTCTGTACAAGAAAGGCCAAGGCAGTACCTGTAACTCCCCGGACTACACACCATCCACCCCATAGATGTTTTCCTCCACCATTTTAGATATTTGCTTTCCCCTTTAGTTGTTCAATTAGCTGCGATTTATGAGCTACTAACCTTTTGTGGTAGCCATAATCAGATGAATAAAATAAAGAATTACTTGAAAAAGAAAAATTTGTTTCCTTGTCTTGTATTTGTGTGTTTTTGGGCTAATATAGACTTATTCCCCTTAGCGCTATCTTTTCTTTCCTTTCCTAAATCCTTGGAAAATTCAGCAGATGGCGAACACCCGCACAGGAAATGGTAGCATCGAGGTCGAACAACTAAATACCGACCATCGGGCAAGATGTTCATGTTGACCTCCCCACCGCCAACAATAGGACCGGATTGGCAGCGGATGATGGCCAATCAAACTCACCTTATTGAATTGTTGGCTCGATCGCTCAACAACGCTCGAACAACGGCGGCGGCGGCTACGCGCAACTCGAGCACCAAAGACACCCTCCTCGGCGGTGACCATGTCGGAGTTCATGCGTATCGTCCTCCGACATTCTCCAAAGAAGACCGAGCCGATGGATGCCGACGATTGGCCGTGCCATCGGAAGAAATCGACATCGCGCAATGCACGATCGCGAGAGGTCCTGCTTCACCACTCATCACTCAACGGACCCGGCCTCGAATGGT
This sequence comes from Ampelocalamus luodianensis, assembly GCA_036346255.1. NCBI lineage: Eukaryota > Viridiplantae > Streptophyta > Magnoliopsida > Poales > Poaceae > Ampelocalamus > Ampelocalamus luodianensis. The sequence goes on along the minus strand of CM070625.1, from coordinate 42,437,893 downwards.
GGGACAATTTCTGCATCTCCCACGCCAATGCCCAGGCCATCTCGTGGGACGAGTTTGTGAGAGCCTTCCGTCATGCCCACATCCCTGCCGGCATGATGACACTGAAGAAGAAGGAGTTTCATGCACTCCGCCAAGGCAATCGCTCGGTGAGCGAGTATCTCCACCGCTTCAACCAGCTAGCTCGCTACGCCCCAACTGATGTGGCCCAAGATGAAGAACGGCAAGAAACGTTCCTAGAGGGACTCAACGATGATATCTCCGTCCAGCTCATCTCCCAGAGTTTCACCGACTTCCAGCAGTTGGTGGATAAGGCGATCCGCCAGGAGGCCAAGCACCACGAGATGGAGAACCGCAAGCGGAGGATGGCAGCCCAGAAGTTCAATGCAGGAGGCCTCCCCAAGCCTCGATTTATTCAGCCGCAGCCACCGCAGCGTGGGAAGTTCCAGTCTTCCATATCCAGAGCCCCGGTGCAGAATCAGCGCCCCAACACCTCCAACTTCCGCAGCGCATCAACCGGAGGACAATTTCAGTAGAAGAACTCCGCCACCGCAGGAGGTGACTGTTTCCACTGCAATGAAATAGGCCACTATGCCAACAGATGCCCCAAGAAGCAGCAGGCAGCGGTGTCTTCCAAGCCAGCACCAGGAGCCACAGCCACTGGCGGCACTGCAAAGCCGTCAGGTCAATTTATCAAGGGGCGTGTGAACCACGTCACGGCCGAGGAAGCCCAGGCAGCACCGGATGTTGTGCTTGGTATGTTTCTTGTCAATTCAATACCAGCTTCAGTGCTATTTGATTCCGGAGCTTCGCATTCTTTTGTGTCAAATAAATTTGTGGGCAAAAATGGGTTACCAATATCCTCCTTAGCAAATCCCATGATAATCCATTCCCCGGGCTCAGAAATGAGAACTAGTTCTTTATGCCCGAACCTCACCCTTGAAATATCCGGAGTATCCTTCCTAGCAGACTTGATAGTCTTGCATTCCCAAGGTCTGGACGTTATTCTTGGAATGGACTGGTTAGCCAAGAATCATGGAAAAATAGACTGTGCCAATAGGTCTATCACTCTCACAAATGGAGAAGGAATTTGATTGAGTTCAAACCCAAGACTGCACCAATGGAAGTTCTATCCTCACCAGCATGAAGGAAGTGAAACTTGAAGACATACCTGTAGTCCGAGAATATGCTGATGTCTTTCCTGATGAATTACCTGGCATGCCACCGGATCGGGACATCATGTTCTTAATTGACTTAGTCCCAGGGACAGCTCCAATATCGAAGCGACCCTATAGAATTCCAGCTAATGAGTTAGCGGAATTGAAGAAACAGATTGAAGAACTGTGAAGCAGAGGTTACATCCGACCCAGTTCATCACCTTGGGGAGCACCAGTGCTGTTTGCCAAGAAAAAGGACAATAGCATGAGGATGTGTGTGGATTACAGATCACTCAATGAGGTGACGATCAAGAACAAATATCCTTTACCCAGGATAGATGATCTGTTTGATCAGCTGAAAGGAGCAAGTGTCTTTTCGAAGATTGATTTGAGATCTGGCTATCACCAACTAAAGATCAGACCAGAAGATATTCCGAAGACAACCTTCACCACCAGATATGGACTGTACGAGTTTACAGTGATGTCATTCGGTTTGACGAACGCCCCTGCTTACTTCATGAATATGATGAACAAAGTGTTCATGGAATTCTTGGATAAGTTTGTGGTTGTTTTCATCGATGACATTCTCATCTACTCGAAGGATGAAGAAGAACACGAGAAGCATATCAGGATGATACTGGACAAGCTCCGAGAGCATCAGCTTTATGCTAAATTCAACAAAAGTGAATTTTGGCTAAGTCAAGTGGCATTCCTTGGACATATTGTGTCAGCAGGAGGAATTGCAGTAGATCCTGCCAAGGTTGAAGCAGTGTCAGATTGGAAGCAACCTAGGACAGTCACCAAAGTGAGAAGTTTCCTTGGACTAGCGGGTTATTACCGCAGGTTCATAGAAAATTTCTCTAAGATTGCAAGACCCATGACTCAACTTCTGAAGAAGGAGAAGAAATTTGATTGGACAGATGCCTGTGAAGAAAGTTTCCAAGACCTGAAGAGGAGATTAGTCTCAAGACTGTGTTAGTTTTACGATATCCGTAAAGATTTGAGATCTTCTGCGACGCATCCCGTCAAGGTCTCGGATGCGTATTGATGCGAGAAGGCAAGGTAGTAGCTTATGCATCCAGCGATTGAGGCCACATGAAGGGAATTATCCAACCCATGATCCAGAGTTAGCGGCGATTGTGCATGCCTTGAAGATCCGGCGGTATTATCTCATTGGTAACATTGTGAGATTTTCACGGATCACAAGAGTCTCAAGTATATATTCACACAGTGCAATTAAACCTTCTGCAGAGAAGATGGCTAGAGTTGATAAAGGATTATGACCTTGGAATCCATTATCACCCCAAAGCAAATGTAGTTGCGAGATGCCCCGGCGAAAGGCCTATTGCAATACCATGATGGTGCGAATGAACGGCGAACTACATGAAGAATTGAAGCGTCTAAACTTGGAGATTGTCACCAAGGTTGTGTGAATGCTTTGGAAGTACAACCGACTCTTCAAAGTCGATCGAGAAAAACAACTAGAAGATGATGACATCAAGGAGATCAAGAAGAATATGCGAAGAGGCAAGGCTCGAGATTCACCAAGATGAACAAGGAACTGTGTGGTTTGGGAACCGCATTTGTGTACCTAACCAGCGGGAGTTAAAACAATCAGTTCAAGGAGGCTCATGAAACGCCTTACTCCATTCACCCCGGAAGCACCAAGATGTACCAGGATCTGAAGGAGAAATACTGGTGGGTCGTCATGAAGCGAGAAATTGCTGAGTTCGTCGCCCGCTGTGATGTGTGTCAGCGAGTTAAGGAAGAACATCAGAGACCAGCTGGATTGTTGCAGCCACTACCGATTCCAGAATGGAAGTGAGAAGAGATTGGCATGGACTTCATCACTGGACTTCCTAGGACCCAATCAGGATATGATTCTATTTGGGTAATAATTGACCGGTTGACCAAAGTGGCTCATTTCATCCCCGTCAAGACTACATACAGAAGCAGTCAATTGGCAGAGTTATATGTGGCTAGGATTGTTTGTCTACACGGGGTACCCAAGAAAATCGTGTCCGACGAGAGGTTCTCGCCATCAAGATTCAGCAGAGTCATGAAGCCTTAGGCACCGCACTCAACTTCGATGCGACCTATCATCCTCAAATAGATGGTCGACGAACGCACCAATCAAGTCCTCGAAGATATGCTCGAGCCCGTGCCTAGAATTTGGACAAAGTTGGGACAAGAATTTGCCGTATGCAATTCTCGTATAACAATAGCTATCAAGCTAGTTTGCAAATGGCTCCTTTTGAAGCATTGTATGGCGAAAATGCGAACTCCACTTGGGATGAAGTAGGAGAGCATCGCTCTTTGGACTGAGATAATCAAAGAGGCGAAAGCAAGGTCAAAGCTATAAGAGAACATCGAAAGTGGCACAAACCGACAAAAGAGTTATGCCGATAACTGTCGAAGGGATTTAAACTTTGAGGTAGGAGACTTGGTCTATCTCGAGTCACTCCACTCATAGGAGTAAGAAGATTAGAACAAAGGAAAACTCGCACCTGCATTTGTGGGGCCATACAAAATTCTAGCCAAAAGAGGTGAAGTGGCATATCGGCTGAGCTACGAAGCCTTGTCACCGTGCACGATGTCTTCCATGTATCCCGATTGAGGAAATGCTTGCAAGCGCGTAAGACCATACCTTCTGGAAAGCTTCGATCTTGAGAAGATCTTACCTACGTGGAGCGACCAATCAAGATTCGGATGTCGCAGAGCGAGTCACCGAAGCGTAATCATCGATCATACAAGGTGCGGTGGAGTCATCACCGGAAAGTGAAGCCACATGGGAAAAGAAGAAGACCTCAAGACCAACTATCCGATCTCTTTGTTGACCAGTCCTGAATCTCGGTCGAGATTCCCTTAAGGGGGGTAGGTTTGTAACAGCCCAAATTTCAATTTCAGTAAAATTTAAAAGTTTATTTATGTTGTGGTTTTTCCTGGATTTTCAGAAGCTTTTTATAAATATTTTAAAGCTAAAACAACTTTATTTATAAAATTAAAAGCCAACAAATAGTTGGAAATAATTTTATTAAGTCCAGAATGAGTATGGGAATTTCTGTGAATTTTTCCATAATTTTTGGAAGTATTTTGCTATTTTCTAAAGCCTAAATGAATTAACAGAATTAAAACAATTGAGAAATCAAAAAGAAAATCAAAAAGTGGCTTTGGGCCGAAACCCACCGGCCTCGGCCCAAACCTCACACGCGCGCACGGCCCACCGGCCCACACTCGCCGCACCCGCCTCTCACCCTCCTCCACCGTCCGATTAAAATCGGACGGCTGCCAACCTCCCACGTCTCCCTCTCTTCTCCACCGTTGGATCGCCATCCAACCGCTCGCCGCTTTCTCCTTCCTCCCCTTCTTCTTCGCGCAGCGCCGCCGCCTCCGACATTCTCGGCCGCAACCGAGCTCCGCATTTGCCGCCCCCAACCTCCCACGTCTTCCTCGCGACGTGCGCACGGCTCCGCCGCCTCCAACCGCCCCACTTCCCCCACTTTCCCCTCTTTTCCCCGTCGGTTCGCCCGCACGACGTAACCTCCGCCGCCGCGCTCTCCGCACACGATCTCCATCACCTGGTATCATCCGGCCCTATAAAAGGGAGCACAAGGTGCCCCCTTCTACCCTCAACCCAACGCCGCCACTCTTTTTCCCTCTCCTCTCTTCATTTCGCCGGAATCCGCGAAACATCGCCGTCGGCCGCGAAGCTCTTTGCCGCCTCTAGCACCGCCGTCACCGCCGCCGCGTCCACGTCGCCACCACCTTCGGCTTCACCGCGACCTCGCGCACCCAGGGCTCACCTCACCTCCGCCGGGACGCCGCCGGAACGCCTTCGCCGCCACGACCCGAAGCTCTTCGCCGCCAAAGCTCGCCGCCGACGACCAAAATGCCTCGCGTCGCCGGCCCAAGGTAGCGCACTTGGACCCCCGCGTCCTCCTCTTGCTTTTGGTACCACTCGCCGCCGGTGAACTTCCGCCGTTGGCCGTTGTCGGCCGCGCCCGACAATTCTTGCCGCCGTCAAGCCGACGTGGCGCGCCACCTCACCGTCCACGTCGGCGCCACGCCACCTTTTCGCGCGTCGACCACGCATACGTACACGTGGCGTGGTCCACCGTGCCCGTCGTCCCAGAGCTCGGTGGGCTTGGTTCACCGTGAGCCTGCCCACTGACTCATGGGGCCCACCGTCGAAATAAATTTTAATTCTTTTAATCCCGAAATCATGTAGCTGATGTAATCATTGCGCAATAAATGGATTTTCAAGATCGAAAATAATTCGAAATTCAATAAAATTTCAGATTTAGATATAAACTTCAAAATTCATAACTTTTGCATATGAACTCCAAATTGGGTGATTCAAATTGCAAAATTTATATAAAATTATAATCTAGCTAACTAAACCAAAATATTCCAATTTGGAGTTAATTTGAACTATGTTTTGAATTTATTTGAATTTGAATATTGAATTTGTCGTATTTTAGTATAGACTTGACGACTCGGAGAGTTCGATCAAATCAAGATTTAGAATTTCAAGACATCGACCAAGGCAAGTTACACCATTGACCATATTGCCCTATTATTTTAAGTTATTTTCAGTTTTAAATTCCTTATTGCATGCATATGTTGTTATAAATATTTTAATATCCTGTTTTACATATAGTTAATTTCATATGTTATTGTATGGCCAAATTTGAATGTTGTATCTGACTACCTTGATACCATAGGCAAGATATTACCAAAATTCAAATATATGCTTAGCCAAGCTTAGTCCTCATTTACAGAATTTGGGAGGGTTTACACCAGATTTCTACAAATTGTTTTCAAACTTGACATTGTGGTATTGTCTTACCACATGAGTTTAAAAATTAAGTTTTTATTCAAAATAAAATCAAAATGGGTTTGGACTTGGGCGAAATGGTCGGAGTGGTGGGTGCAGGTTTATGCACGGGTTTGATCTGGTTAAGATCAAAGCCCATGGGTTGTAGGAATGACGCCCAAGTCAATTGAGGACCGGTCTTTGAGCCGCTTATTGCTATGCCATAACGTACCACCACATGTCCTGTATGGGCAGGATTTGGCTAACTAATTTGTGATGTCCTAGTATATTTATGTCATGTGATTTTGTGGGTGTCGGTTAGACATTTTATTCCCACTTGGCGCAAGAGGGGGCTTCCGGAGGACGGTCAGTCCAAAGGGGCGAAACCATAGCGGGTATGAATGTACTAGGATAAAACATTGTAAAGGCCTCATGGTAATTGCTCAGTCACACGCCTACGGAAGCGTGAATTGGCCGACATAACGAGCATGTCACCACGTGTGGGTAAAGTTGTACCAACTCTGCAGAGTAGAAACTATTCGAATAGCCGTGTCCGCGGTCATAGACATGCTAGCAGGGCCACTTAAAGTTAGAATTGTTTTTGGTTTTTAAATGCTTTATTAAATGTTGAGGATGGCTAATCCTTATGAAAATTTGGGCGGGAAGCCAAGTGTTGGGAGGATCCTTCACTTTATCCTTGGAGGTTATCCACATTATATCATGGTCATTTCAAAATATGATTTTATCCATAGTATAAAATTGCCTTAGAAACTACTATACTTATTCAAACCGAAACGCTGTTTATGCAAAACAACCCCGCCATACTCACTTGTTTCCTTATGCATGCATTTAAATTCAATATTGGGTGTGACTTGCGAGCACGGTAGTAGTGCTCACTCTTCTTTGAATAAATCTTATTCAGAGAAGACGCTATCTTGACGGTGAGGACCGGACGAGTAGGCCTTCGACCTGCACGATTGCTGTGGCGCATCGTGTAGCTCCCACTATTATGTTATTTCATTGTGTTTATCATTTGACATTTTATATTATTATTCGGACTCATTTGTATTAAACAGTTATTTATTTAATGCCATTTACGTTTTCGTGATATGAATGTGATATTCATTTTTGTGAGACTATGTACACTAGAAATTCTGGACTGGTGTTTGAACACAGAGAATTCGGGATCCTTCGCTCCCGGGTTCGACAGCGGTCCGGTCAGATGCCTTGTGGGTTGAAGGCACGCTGATTGGCTTTGTTTATAGCCATCTTATGGCACTTTTGCTTCCGCTGTCTATCTTCTGTTATTTGTGTATCTTTTGGTCGGTCGGCCCTGGTCTGTAATAATCTACTGTTGTTATTTTCTGCTTAGTAGTGTGTTGTTTGGACTCTATGTTTGGAATGGAGTTGATGCATAAGTTTGTGGCGAGGTGTGTATACTGCTTTCTGGGAAGTATACATATCTCGAGGCTCGGTTTATTTGATTTGTGATGCTAGGGCCAGGTGGTTGGTTAAGCATTACAAGCCAAATAAACTGGGGTCCTCACAGCGCTGAGCTAGGGTTTGACTCAGAGTCAAACTGGTTTGAATGACCTCCAAAAATATTCAAACAATTTCTAAGAATTGTGAAATTTTTCAGAGGGGTCACATACCATGCCTAGAACATAGTAAAAATATTACCAGAGGATGATCGCAAGATTTGACAAGAAAGTTTTTGAATGGCAAGGTTTAGGTCAAAATGACTTGTGACTTTGTATTTCCATAATTCCTTTACAAGAATTGTTCAGAACATACAGGAAATACAAGATGTAAGAAAAGTTTTTAATTTCTACACATTTTCTTACATTTGAAACACAAGCCAATACTTGGGATGTTACATTCATGGTCGTAACCCCTGAGGTTCACGACCTCATTGGTCGTAGAGATTCCAAAGGTTACACAATGGGTACCCTGGTCGGACGAAGGCATGTGCCTAGCTTCCGACTAGGGAACTACTTGTAAAAGGTATGAACTGATATTTGGAACTGATTCTAGGTATATTCTCTACCGTGTGATGAGCAGAACACGTGCATATGTTCCATACCACACGACATTTCTTATCCTAAAACACTGATGAATAACCACCATGCGGTTAAGTATCTCATAAGCATACAACCGCCGAACGGTTGACTCTCCATTAACCGTCATTTAACTCCGACCAGTCGCGACACTTCAAATCAGACGTCTTCTCTAGAAGTAACTGCCACCCCTTGAAGAGCTATTTAAAGATGGAGCACGGACGGAGCCAAGAGTCCCGCATCAGACTGAAGCATAGACCTTAGATTCATGTTTTAAGTCTCGCATTGTAAGATAACAAGCAGTGTTCTCAGTGTAAACAGGAGTAGTTCACCATCTAGTCAGAAGGCATTCCCTGTAAATCCCAGTTCATACTAATAAAAGAGCAGTCTCATTATCTCCCCAGATTTCCCACGCCATTCTGTCCTTTTCTTTTCGTAAGATCGATGTCTTGATCGTCGATAGCATGTTTCATAGTATACCCGAAAGCTACCTTTATAACTACCTAGTTACGGAGTTGCATTTGGCAACCCCTAATTGTACTATTACACATTTAGAAAATCATGCTAATCTCAGGTCTAATAATTATACATCATCATTGTTTGAGGCCATCTGATGACATATAAAATCCTAACAATCTCAATAGTATCTAAAGGTGGGTCAATCCAACATCATGTTCTCTAACATGTGTTCACATTATTGATTCGATATTATCCATGACCGGTGAAACATTGTAATTAATTAATACATGTGCTGGTCAATAAGTCGCTGGTGTTCTGACCAGTAACATCTAACCAGAAATACATTTAGAATGACATCATATAAGTTAAAGAGCTTCAGCAACAAGTCACATACCTGCTAATCTTTATAAATAATAATTCATCCAAGGAACATAACAACATTTATTCTATAATTTATAAACACAGGCGTGATACAATCATCTCTATGATTGTCTCTAGGGCATATCACCAATAGAAGGGAGTGGTGGCGCTGGTGGAGGAGGGCGACGAAGGAGGGAGAGGAAGGGGAGGCGAGGGAATGGACGGGAATCCATTGAATCTGTTGTTTTCAAAGCACCTGAGGTCTGAGATCTAAGCTGTCCACGTTGAATCCGACGGCCGACAATCACCAAGTGTATTTTGGGCGTCTTCAACCTCTGGACGTGCGTGAGCAGTAGGGGAGTGATGGCAGTGTCAACTCATGCTCCCTACAGCTGCCCTAGCCGACATTAAAATGTGTAGAAGATACTTTCGGCCATGCCATGCCCTATACTACCATCTACCACCTTCTTGCTGTCGGCCTTGCCTTGTGCTTTGAACTTTGTCTCCCGAAAAGCCCTTGTTGGCGAACCCTAGTGCTCCAAGCTTTTTAAGCACCCTCAGCACCTCCTAGTATGTTTTTAGACCACCCTCAAGCTCCACCTCCAATTGTAGAGCTTAACACCCCCAAATCCGAAAATGCACCATTGTTGACCGTGGAGTTCCTTTGGTGTTCTTGGTGCTGCAGTGGTTCTCCCCCACAATTCTTTGCACCATTTCTACCTACTTACCATCTTGAACATATCCCCTCACTTGATTTTGGATTTGATTCGCAGGATCTGTCCAATTTGGGGATTATTCAAATTTTGGCTGAAATTGGTCATCTTCTTTCTCAGCACAGGTGAGTACCCCATTTTCGAATTAATTGTTTCAGTAGCTTCTGTGAACCATAATGAAGCTCTATTGATACTTGGGTACCACTCAATTTGCTCAGGGTGCCATTTTCCACCTCTTTTCTCCAAGTCCGGCGAGCTCCTCCGAGAACCAGCTGCTCCGGCCATCTTTCAAGGCTTCCCTCCATCCAGGTAGATTCTTATTAGTCCTTAGATGTGTGGGAAGCCATTCCTTTTGACCACCCCGAAGCCTTCGGTCGTTTTCGAGTTGCAGTAAAGAGTCCCTTTTTCGTTTTCCGGCTAGCCGGCGTTCTGGACCTCCACCGGCGGCGAGGTTGCCCCCATTAGGTTCATAGCGTTATTGCGATTCCATTTCAGTTCTGTGTTGGCGCCGCCGTAGCCAGGATCACCAGCGGCAAGCCGTTGAATTAGCACGGGTTTTGCCGGGAGGAAACTCCCGTTTTTGTCAAAAATTTCGGACAGCATTAATGCCCAATCAGTGTTAATCATTGGGTATTAATGTGTCTCAATCGCGCCATTGTGTCGCTGCCTGTAGGCCCGAGTCTATAAGTCCCCGCGGGCGGTTCCCGCGCACCATTAATGTTAAAACCATTGTTTAATTGGGTTTTGCCATTAATTACTGTCGGAAAGGTCTTTTCTCAGTCACTTACACGTGGGCCTCAACCTACTGTTGTCGTACGCTGAACCGCCGCCCAGACCACCTTCACGACCTCCTAGATTTGATCTCCACCGTTAAGGACCTCTTAGTGTAATCTTGACCGTTAAATGACCTCCTAGAGTTAGATCAGGGCCGTTAGATCTTTTGTGCAAAATCCTTAGCTGTCAGGACCTCCCCTGGTCCTATCCTAGTCATTTAGAACTTCCTTAGATCTAATCTGGGCCGTAGGAGCACCCTTGGTGTTTCCGTAAAAGACCTCCCCTGGTCATTTTACAAACACCACTTCAGGGTCCTCTTTGCAAAAAGACCTCCCACTGGTCCTTGTTCAGAGAAGCTAAGTCACAGGACCTCTTTTGGGCAGATCTGGGCCGTTGAAGACCTCCCCGTGGAGATCGTAGCCGTCCAGACCTCTCTCTATAAAACCTTATCGCTTTAGACCTCCCCCACCTCAATCTGGACCGTTCAGGACCTCCCCAGATCCATCTGAGCCGTCCAGACCTCCTCCCACTAAAACCCTGTTGCATCGGACCTCCCTCGATTAAATCTGGATCGTTCAAGACATCCCCTAGTAGATCTTGACCGTTCCGACCTCCTCCGATTAAATCCTTCACTTAAGGACCTCCCCGTAGCTCTGGATCATTAGATCTCCATCTAACGGCCTAGACCTCCTCAGCGCTTTAGCTCTATCGGTTGAGATCTTGGCTGTTAAGACCTCCTCGGTAAATCTTAGCCGCCAAGACCTCCCCTTCTTTAGATCTCACCGTTCAGACCTCCTTCGCTTGATCGTGACTGTTAAGACCTCCCTTGTGAGATCTTAGCCGTCGGGACCTCCTCGGTGGACTTAAGTCAGAGACCTCCCCAAAGATCTAGACCATCGGGACCTCCCAGAAATCCCGACCGTCCGGACCTCCTCCGTGGGTTTGAAGCTCTAGGACCTCCCTAGTGCTCGGGACCGCGAGATCTTGATCGACGGCCACGACCTCCTATCTTGCGAGAGCACCTCTCGCGTCTTGCTGTGCGTCCATCTCGTCGGGACCGTTAGATCCAATCTTAACGGCCACGACCTCCCAGAGTTCGTCTGTTCGATTGGACCTCCCGAGAGCTCCAATTTTCAAAGTATTTGATGTTTTAAATTTCCAAAGTGCATAACTTTGTCGTTTTAGCTCCTTTTGATTGATTCAAATTTCATTAGCTCGAAATAAAATGAATTATAATCGAGGATGCATTTAGTCTCTTTTCTACAGTGAGAAAATGATATGAGTGAGTTAACTTGCTTTAACCTAAAATGTTGTCTAGAAACTCATTAAAAGTTATAAAATGCATAACCTTTTCTCTGTTTTTCCATTCTGAGCAAACTAAACTTTGTTAAAATTCCTCTGGTAATGTCCTTTAAATTAGCATAGGTTTTGTTCATGTTAGTGCTTCTGCAAAATGAAATATGCTAGTTGTACAACTTAAGAAAATCATAACTAATTCATTTTAACTCCAAATTGTGCAAACTCAATTTTGCTGTTCTTAGAATGTCTTAACCTACCTACCATAAATATTTCAGACTCTAGTTCATTCTAGAAATTTATGCCATGAACAGGAACAAATATGAATTAAATTGAATTATCAGGCTGATAGAAATTATTTTAGCCATAACTTTTTCACGTTAAGTCCAATTGACCTGTTTCTTGTTCCTAAAATTGTCTAAAATCATCCTCTAGCTGCTGTATAAATTTCATGAAATTTGGTTATCCTTTGCTGTTGGATTTTATTTGGAGTTCTTGTTCTTATTTGGTTATCGCCTTTTCGCGTTAGGTTCCGAAGGAATTATTGATTACGTGAGTGAATCCTCTGCAATAAGAAAGTGATCTACAGCAAGGCAAGCAGTGTAACATCATTTGATCATATTGCTCCTACTACTTTTAAATTCTAATATCTTGTTTGCAAAACCTAAGTATGCATGCTTCTTATGTCAAGATTTATTTTGTCGATTAGAGGTAGCTAATCCCATTGCATGGTTGCCCTTATATTGTTTATCCCCTGCCACAAAACATAAGTTATTAACATCGCTGGTGAATTAGAGCCCGGTGATTTAATTATGTTCTTTTATTGTCCTTACGGTGTCATGCTTAGCAATGCTTAGTTACCGGTAGAATTGGGCGGTTATCGACTTAGTCGATGACCTTGATCACACAAATGATTATTATGACTCTATATTTCAGATTTGTGCTATGTTTACTTGTAAAAACTAAAAATGAAAGCAAAACGATTTGGACTTGGGCACAATGGTAAGATGGTGTGAGTTTGGGTGTGAATGGAATGGTGCCCAGGTCAATTAAGGACCGAACATCTTGTGAGTATCTGTTATCCAGGCAATTTGTGCATGCTAACCACATTAGAGGGAAACGGACCCCTCTTGACTAAGTACTTTGGGAGGTGTTAATTATGAGCTGGTCGGTGGGTGTGTTAAAAATGTATGTGTGTGTGTGGTGTTGGGAGGGGAGCATTAGTAGACCGGTTAGGCTGTTTAATGTATCCTTATCCCCGTGGGTTGCGGCTCTTAATTAGCATCATTCATTGGAAATGTCTCGTAGGACTTAGCTGTGCCGGCATACCTTCGGAAGTGTGCTAATCTTGTGTCTTAAAGGTGGTCTGAAGTGTGGGTACATTGGTACACCCCTGCAGGGTTTAAAACTATTCGGATAGCCTCGTCCTAGGTTATGGACACGCTTGGGTAAGTTTTTCAAGAGTTAGACTACAACCTTTTAAATTAAAACTTGACATGGGTGGTACGAATGGGTAATTCGTGCTATGGTTGTGATGGCTATTGGGTTAGTCATCTCCAGGTTGTGGTTATTACTTATGGTATCGCTGTTATTTATGCAAATAAAATTCTGATTGTCAAGATTGCCTTCAACATATTATCTATTGCAAATAAAACTTGCTTTATGCTGAAAATTAACCTTGAGCCTTCTCCTTTGATTAAAGCCTACATATAGTAGTAACTATGTTTTGTTACCCGTAAGTCTTGCGAGTACATTTTTGTACTCATTTGCTTTGCTTAATTGTTGCAGAGGAAGAGGTTGATCCCCAAGGGATCAACTTTGGTGAGTTTTGCTACGGTATGGACGACTAGCTTGGCGGCCCAGTCGGTTGCCTTGTGGTTATGTGGCTAACCGGTTGATTTTGTCTTAGCCATCTTATGGCACTTTTGCTTCCGCTATCATTGAATACTTGTTGTTATTTGGCCAGTCGCCCCTCTGTTGTAATAACTTTATATTATGTATGTCTTTTGCTAGACTTGTTATATTGTGATGTATGGAATTGATGCATGATTTTGTAACAGGGTGTGTATGCTGTATTTCTGGGAAGTATACATATCTCGAGGCTTGGTTTATTTGTTTTGTGATGCTAGGGTCAATGGAAGGCTAAGCATTACAAGTCAAATAAATCGGGGTCCTCACAAAGTTGGTATCAGAGCCATACTGACCGTAGAAACCCCTAGCTTGGTCGTCTTTAGGATATTTTGAAAACTTATTTTCAAGTGTCAAATGGTTTATGAAAATTTAAGTAGATTCTCAGATTTTACTTCTTATCTATCTTGGCTTGCCATCTCACCTTATTCTTGATTAAATTTGGAAAATTGTTTTCCCTCTCATCCTCTTTTCGAAGATAGTGGTTTAATCGACTAAATTGGTTTTGGGGAAAACCAGGAGAGCTTCAAATTGGAGTGTTAGCTGTTTTGGAGTGAAGATTAGGAGCTCCTGAAGCTTCAAATTTTGGCCAGAAGAGGGAAGACAAAATCTAGGCAGCAAGCAAGAATTTCTGGACAGCTAGTATTAATAGTATACAGGGCTAAAAATGAGAGGTTAATACAACTAAAACTTATGGGGATAAAAGGGATAAGAAGTGATATGATTTAACTATGTACCTAACCCTCTGTTAGTGGTTGTTGCCCTGTTTTGTTGGCTGAACCGAACCACATTGAGGTGCTGAAATCTGATTTCCTGAAAACAGATTGCTCGTTCTCCATACGAGTTAGTCATTTTGGGAAATCAGTTTTTGAAGACAGAGTGGTGCATTTGATTTTATGCTGGTTTTAAGCTTTTGGTATTCATTCTGTAGAGATATTAATTGGTTTTCCTTTACCTTCAGTTTTCGGGCTTGTCCCTTATCTATCTTAGTACCTGTTCCCACCCCAACCTTCAGTTGAATTCCCTAGCTGATCGCTCACCTACCTTATTCTTATATGCTTTAGATGGGCAACTGGTATTTGGTCAAAGAGATGCGTGCGGAGTACGTGGACGGATATCCCGCACTGCTACGAGATATGATGTGGCACGCCAATTTCACCTACCAGCCAGAGTATGCCATCTACCGCCGGGACCGAGGACCTGGAATGGAAGAATATCGATGCGTGGTCAACGTCATCGCAAGACAAGTGACCGGCAGTGTTCGTCGACTTTCGGGTTCACGCCACCTCCGAAGCCATGGCCATTCAAGAAGCTGCCAGCAGGGTTATGAGCCAGCTTCGCCATGACTTGACGGAATTGTCTCAGCCGCCCTACGACCATTTTCCCCAAAGAGGTTATGAAGCAGACGTAAACATATTCGCTGAAATCCAGTTCGGAGAAGACCCTCAAGTGTGCCAGTTGGCGAGGTTGGTCCACATCATGGACCAAGTTCATCGCTGCAATCTGTATGAGTTGTTAGAAACTCGGCGCCGTCTCAGGGAGGCCCAGGAGTACCTCAGGATCGGGGTTAGCATGAACCGCGTTCCTCGCAATGTGCTTTATGGTGCCAATGAGACCTCCCCAGCTGCTGCGGCACCACCCGAGTTTCGGCTTCCGGAAGTAGCGGGGCGATGCACGTCTATGGGCATGCCGCCAAGTCCGCATGACAGTAGGATTTCCTAGCAATCGGAGGCCCAATCCTCCGGGAGGTCATGTTTCTTTATTAGGATCCCCAAGGCGTCTCTTCAACCCTTTGTCTCCCCTGGACACCGGGTCACCTGGAGCTCATCTTCTGGACGAATTCCCTATGAACTTCAATAGGGATGACCACATCTAGGCGTATGGGAACTACCATGAAAATTGTATCCAGCTTATAGCTGTCCTTTGGAAAAATGTAATAGGATAGCACCCATCCAGTCGTGTATGTTGTGTAAGACTCTGTTGTGGGGGCAGTAGCCTTATCCCTTCCTCAATTAACTAAAAAGGAGTCTTTTATGCCAGGACTAAATGGGTGTTCTTTAATTTGAATGGCGCTTCTCCTTCCCTCTACGTCCAAGGGCATCACATACCTATTATTGCCTCAAGTTCTGCGGCCTTAGTGGCCATAGTCTTTCTAACCGACTAGCTGCGGAGGGATGACTCCATATAGCTAGTTATCAAGCCGAGGCCCCATTCGTTAGTTAAGTAACCAGACAAATTGCTCCCCTAACTGAGAATGGCCTTGGTTCCACCAAGAAGCTAGTTGTGGGGGGATGACTCTGCATACCTAGCTAGCAGGCTGAGATCCCGTTGTTGGCGAAATTGACCAGACCAATTGCTCCACCAGCTAACAACGGTCTTGCACCATCAACCATAGAGTCTAGAAAGATCTCCCAGTCTATCAATCCTTGGTATATCTGGACTTGTTAAGTTTCTCCGTGTCAACTAAAGTGACACGTTTTCTACCAGTCAAAACCAAGATTCGTCCCGGTCACTTGGCCGAGCTTTAGGTCTCAAAGACTGTGAGCTTGCATGGTGTACCGAAGGCGATCGTTTCAGATCATGATTCTTTGTTCACTTCACGACTATGACATAGTCTGCAAGGGCTATGAGTTTTCATCTTCCTCCTCCGAGCAAACGGAATCTCGGGATGAGATTCTTGTAAGGGGGGGGAGATTTGTAACATCCCAATTTTAGACTTGTGGTTCAAATGTAAGAAAATGAGTAGAAGTTAAAACTTTTCCTTACATCATGTATTTCCTGTTGTACCAAACAATCCTTGTACAAGCAGTCACGGAAATACAAAGTCACAAGTCTTTTGGTCCAAACGTTGAGCTTCCAAGAAAATATTCTTGTCAAACCTTTGGATCATCTCCTGGAAATACTTTTCCTAAGTTCTAGGATTGATGTGGGGCCCCTCTGAAAAATTTCACAATTTTTAGTAATTGTTTGAACACTTTGGAGGCAAGTCAACCCAATTTAAACTCTGGTCAAACCTTGGTCCAGCAGCATTGTAGAATTTTTGGGGGAATTTGTGCAACACCAAAACCTCTGAAAATTTTACACAAGGTTAATATTTGAGTCAGCAAGCTCCTGTAAAATTTTCAGAATTTTTGGAGTCAATTTGCTACCTCAACCAATTTCCCCAAAGTTCAGCTTTTTTAAAAAATCAAAAATTAGAACTCTGGTTCGAGTCAGACTCGGGCTCGAGCCCGAGCCCAACTCGACCAACTCGGTCGGACCAGGTGCGCTTAGTCGCGCTCGGGCGCGTAGGGCCGAGCCGTTGGATCAACATCCAACGGCCACGACCACCCCCTACCCCCTCTTTTCACCTCGGGACCTCCCGGGCGCCCACAACCGCCCGATTTTGATCTAGCCGCCACAACCTCCCCTCCTCCTCCTCTGTTGTTTTCAAAGCACCCGAGGTCTGAGATCTAAGCTGTCCACGTTGAATCCGACGGCCGACAATCACCAAGTGTATTTTGGGCGTCTTCAACCTCTGGGCGTCGTGTGCGATGAGGAGTGATGGCGTGTCAACTCATGCTCCCTACAGCTGCCCTAGCCGACATTAAAATGTGTGGAAGATACTTTCGGCCATGCCATGCCCTATACTACCATCTACCACCTTTTTGCTGTCGGCCTTGCCTTCTGCTTTGAACTTTGTCTCCCGAAAAGCCCTTGTTGGCGAACCCTAGTGCTCCAAGCTTTTTAAGCACCCTCAGCACCTCCTAGTATGTTTTTAGACCACCCTCAAGCTCCACCTCCAATTGTAGAGCTTAACACCCGCAAATCCGAAAATGCACCATTGTTGACCGTGGAGTTCCTTTGGTGTTCTTGGTGCTGCAGTGGTTCTCCCCCACAATTCTTTGCACCATTTCGACCTCCTTACCATCTTGAACATATCCCCTCACTTGATTTTGGATTTGATTCGCAGGATCTGTCCAATTTGGGGATTATTCAAATTTCGGCTGAAATTGGTCATCTTCTTCCTCAGCTCATGTGAGTGCCCCATTTTCGAATTAATTGTTCCAGTAGCTTCTGTGAACCATAATGAAGCTCTATTGATACTTGGGTACCACTCAATTTGCTCAGGGTGCCATTTTCCACCTCTCTTCTCTAAGTCCGTGAGCTCCTCAGAGGACCAATGCTCGACCAACTTTCAAGGCTTCCCTCCATCCAGGTAGATTCTTATTAGTCCTTAGATGTCTGGGAAGCCATTCCTTTTGACCACCCCGAAGCCTTCGGTCGTTTTCGAGTTGCAGTAAAGAGTCCCTTTTTAAATCTGAGGCACCCGTAAGTCTTGTTACCCGTAAGTCTTACAAGTCAAATAAATCGGGGTCCTCACAGGGAGAAAGAGGGAGGGAGCGGCGGAGGGTGGCAGAGGAGGGAGAGGAATGGAACAGGAGGCGGAGGGGAAAAGGAGCGAGGGGAGGAGCAGCGACGCGGGATCGAGCGAGCGAGGAGACAGGAGGAGAGAGACGGGTGCGGATTAGGGTTTCTACTGGATGCGGTATCGGCCAGGCTTGTTTGGTTTGGGGCTTAAAATTGTACATGAAAGCCAAGCCAAAATTTGGCGTTACCAAAATCAGGGTAGCCAAATCGGCCGCCCAGATTTTAGCAAAGTTTGGCACCATAAATGAACTAGAGATCCAATGTAAACAAAATCTTAAATTTTATTTTCCATCAAACCCAACGGAGGCCAAATCTGATCAACGTTACCAAAATTTGACTTGATATACTTTGGTTCCCGTGGGCACCGAACCAAACAGCCCCTGTGTCTCCTTGTCCACAGGTAGCCAAGTCAAGAATTAATACATGCTTTCTTCAAATCCTGCGTACGTATGTTATTACATACTACAAAAGTAGCATAAGACTCACCCGCTTGATTAAGACACACAAACCAATTCTTAGCATAACGACTCCAATTTGGAAACACTATTGACCAATAACGATGTGCCGAATACAAACACAAGGTTTATAATTAATATTGCCGTGTCGCTGTCCAAGCTAGGTTCCTTTTGCTTGTTTGCGTCAGTACTATTCTGATGGCTGTACAAATAAATGTGTTTGCATTAATATATCTAGGGTTAACTAATTTTCCTTGCCCTTTCTTCAACTCCAAGCGAGGAATACTGTGACTGGATGAAGTCGCTGTAAGACCTAGACAAAGATCTGACGGCCGACTCGATCACGCGCGTGACAGCTAACTCTCGGTTTGTTTTTACAGAACAGTAGGACCAAGCCGGTCCGACTGATTATAAATTAATATGTAATAAGAAAAGGCAAATTTACAAGAGAAAAAAAGAAAAGAGAATATAGAAAGGGGTTAATAAAAAAGCTATAAAAAGAATCTTGAATTTGAGGAAAGAGCTTCTTTGCTCTATGGATAACTATGGCAAATTCTATCTTGAATTTTGCTTCCAATTATCTTGCGTTGGAGTGATGATCTTAAAAACTTCGTTGTTCCTTGCAGTCCATAAGCTCCACAGTTAACTCTCTCTCCTACTCTTTCTTATCTTTAAGAAAGAAGAATCGCAATTAACCATTTAATTTCTTTTTGGTGTTCTCTTTCTTGGTCTATTTGGGTTTTCTGCTAGGAATGTGGTTTCATTCTTAGATCAATAGGACATTGCAACTCGATGCCCCAATTCCTTTTTATTGACAATTCCTTTTTATTGAAACTGGTAAAACATTCACAGCTCAAGTTCATGGTAGGAAGAGCTACCTAGCTGCGTTCGATACCAGAAAATATTCATTACATCCCCAGCCTCCCACGGAATCTAATTCCTACCCTCTGTCAAGACTTGCATTTCTTCTTCTTCTGCTGTGATATCCATTTTCCCCTTGTTCCATCCTAAGCTGCAGGTCTGGTTTTCTCCCCTTGATTTATCGAAGGATTATTTAGATATAGAGAAAATTCTTCACATGGCACTGAAAGTAATCCTGATCCCTTCTATGCTACTAAAAAAATTCCATCCTCTACGTACCACTGAGTGTCTTTTTTGACCCCTCTGTACCACTGAGTCGTCGTCTGTGTCGGGGCCGGGGTGGAGGTTGTCGGCAGCGTCGAGGTTGGGATGCAATCAGTGGTGTGACGAAGGTGAGGTGTGGTGATCATGGTGATTTGGGAAGAACGGAG
Organism: Ampelocalamus luodianensis; assembly: GCA_036346255.1. Lineage (NCBI taxonomy): Eukaryota > Viridiplantae > Streptophyta > Magnoliopsida > Poales > Poaceae > Ampelocalamus > Ampelocalamus luodianensis. Next base: position 42,418,199 of record CM070625.1, on the reverse strand, counting down.
GGGGTGGGAGAGAGAGAGAGGAGGAAGGAGGGGTATTATGGTTCTAAAATATTTATAATGGTATATTTCTAATTTTTATAGGCTAGCAATGACATAACCTAAGGATGAACTTTACGGTGGGTGACGTATATCAAAACATGCAACTCTAGCATATATCTAAATAATCCTTTATTGAAAGGAAAGCCCCCATGTTTAATGGAACCAATAGAAATCACGGGAGTGCAGTGCAGGCCTGCAGCAAGTACATACTACATATACGAAATCTTTGCTGAAAGAACAAGACGTGGTCAGGCCAAGCCTACCTTAGTCCAATTTCTAAGGCTGAGTCGAGCATCTAATTTCTTGGCACAATCTGAGACCCTATCTGAAAAGCAGGGATTTTACGTTATTCTGCACGAACCGGAGAGCATTCACTTGTTCTAAGCGAGCCAAAACCGTTTTCATCTAAAATTAAACTCAGTCTAGTCGGCCCGAACACAAACTAAAAAAAAAAAAGGTCCAGTAACCAAATTTGCTTTTTTTTTTTTCTAGCTAAAGTTTAAAACGATTTCACATCTAAGTTAGCAAATACTTCGACATCACAAAGTGGAGCAAAAATTAGACGTTAACTACTCTCAAGAACTGACAAAAGATATCCAACAAAACAGAAAAAAATTGTGAAACATGTTAGAATTGTGGTCATGTTGCCGATGAAAAATCACATAATTAATAGAAGACACGACATGTACGTACAACCTCTATCCACTCCTGCCCTCCTTATATAGGAGAAGAGAGTCTGCCTTCTCAATAAAATTAGTAATATAAGACAAAATTAGATAGTATTGTATCATGGATCTTAGCCGGTGATAGATCTCATCTAGGTAAAACGTCCACATGAATGGCCCCTAAGGGCCGATATTACAACGGATCGGAACGGTCACGTGGAACCCAGAAAATCCAAGCGCGGGGCCCAACTCCCGTCGCGCTCCGGTCGTCGCTCTCTCGCCGTTCTGTTCAGTGCACGTGTCAACGCAGCTCCACGTGGCAACGTACCCATCCGCGGATGCTTCGCTTGCTTGAAGCGCACTCCCTCAGCTTTCTACCCACTGCGAATAGGAACCGGGCATATTTGCTTAGGTGGCGTCGCTTATCCAGTTAGAAATGTAATAAGTATCTCAAAATGACAGGGCTGCCCTTGTAATCCAGGCACAGCCTTTTTTCTTTGCCATTTTTGTCCCGTTCGGGATTAAGTCTCACAAGCTCCAGGAGTGGTCCAACAAAATTAAAGAAATCTTTGTTAAGATTGCTGACTCGTAGATTAATTTATATATGAGTAATCACATGAACACAATAGGAGCAGAATGAACACAAGTGTATAGAGGAAGATCTGTGATCTTTATTCATGTAAGTATCTGTTGTGCATGGGCCCTCATATATATATAGCTCATAGAGGTGAAAGTCCTTCTGGCGCGGTTTAGTCGTTTGCCCATAACTAGGTTTTGTAACACTTCCCTTGGGCAATAGACAATGATATACAAATGTCTCATAAAAAACTCTTTCCAAAAACTCATTGGGAAAAAAAGAATGGAGAAAAGCATTACATTCCTAAGTTGTATTACACTTGTTGTCTAGCTAAAAACCTTCGTGTGAGAAAACTTCAAGAAAACTCACCAAGGAAAAGAATACAACATTGAATCTTTGGAATTCAATCTTCAAGATTTTGGATAAATCCTTAGGATTTGATAAGGGTTATGATATAGGGATTTACCCCCTAAACCCTGCAACTCTTTAAACCGTCTCATTCCAATGCCATGAATGCATATTTGGAAACTGGATGTAGGTAGAGACTTAGTGAATAAATCAACTGGATTTTCACAATACCTTGTTTGCATGATCTTTACCTCACTATTTTTCTGGATTTCATGAGGATAAAAAATTTAGAAGCATGTGCTTCGAGATGTTGCTCTTGACAAAACCCATTTTGCATCTGTAATACAAGTATCATTATCTTTATAGATAATTGAGGGGGTATTGACAGTATTAAGCCACAATACTTCTGGATGTTGTTAATCACACGTTTGAGCCAAACACGTTTAATTGAGGCTTCATATAGTGCAATAATATCTGAATAGTTGGTAGAAGTAGCTACCAAGGTCTGCTTAGATGACTGTTAAGAGATAGCTACATCACCACAAAGTAATATAAATCCATTCTAGGATTTTGCACTATAGGGATTTGACAAATAGTCAGTATATCTTCAGGATTTGGTAATGATCATGAGGATCTATGCATGACATTTGCATTGTCGACCAATTGGATCTAAATTGTTAAGTGGTAAAACCTTCAAAGTGAATTTAAACAGTAATCATCATATTAACATCTTCTAGGTTTGACTAAGATTTTTAAAATCTAAAGTATGATGATCAGTGTTTAGCATATGCTCCTACTAGAGACAACTTCCGCTGAAGTCTTGTTACTCTGATTGTTGGAGATATGTCCTAGAGGCAATCATAGAGATAATGATATCACGTCTATGTTTATATGTTATTGAATAAGTATTATTATGTTCCTTGATTGAATTATCAGTTATAAAGATTAACAAGTATGTGACTTGTTGGTGAAGTTGTTTTAACTTATGATGATGACATTCTAAATGTATCCCTGGTCGAATGTCACTGGTTGGGACACTAGTGACTCTACGACCAACACATGTATTGATTGATGACCATATTTCATCGGTCATGGATATAGAGATATCGAATCAATAATGTGGACACATGTTAGAGAATATGGCGTTGGATTGACCCACCTTAAGACACTGTTGAGATTGTTATGATTCTATGTGTTGTTAGTTTGTCTCAAGCAATGATGATGTATAATCCTTAGATTTGAGATCAACATAGTTTTCTACATATATAATAGCACTCTTAGGGGTTCCCAAACGCTACTCTGTAATTGGATAGTTATAAAGATAGTTTTCGGGTGTGCTATGAAACATGCGGAAGAAAGTGATTGGTCAGATATGTGATTTGCCCCTCCTAACATAATAGGAGAGATATCTCTGGGCTCCTTGATGTGGTCGAATAAAGAAAGTGCAAGGCCATGCCACTAGTGGTTGAAGTATCAACCACATGAATTTATTCGACACTTGATCGAGAAAGTATTGAACAGTCCATGGATGACAAATTATCTCACCTAAAGTTCAACCAGATGTTGTGAGGCAAAGGGAGAATACACAAACAGGTCATTCAGTTCAACCAGATACGAGCTGGTTGTATGGAGATACGAGCTGGTCGTAGACTAGTCGAACATAGTCACAGACTGGTCGTATGGAGATACAAACTGGTCGTAAGGTGTTACAAACTGGTCGTAAGGAATTGCAAGCTAGTCGTAATGAGTTACAGACTGGTCATAACTATACTTGGACTGGTCAGGACTGAATTCGAGCTGGTCGTAAATGATAAAGACATGGTCATAGATCATATTCCATTAAGATTCGTCTCATATAAATTGTGTGTATTCAAAAATCGTTATATCCTGCTAGGTACCGCTACGACTCGTGATCGGAAAGGTGTTTCCGTGTCACAACCTAACTACACATGAGCCTACAGGGTCACATACTTAACAGGTTGGAACAAACTAGTATGGATATGATTCGTCAAATGTGTTCGGATAGGATTCGTCATGGGTACTATATAAGGAGATGCTTGAGGCCAAGAGAAGGGGTGTGAGAACAACAGACAAGACACACGAAAGTCGTGAGTTGAGTTGTTCCTCCAAAACCCTAGCCGCCATCTTCTTGAGAGAGCCTTCCGTGCGACTTTCTGCTGGCACATCGGCGTACGACGTTCCTGCCCTGGACGTGTGGATACCATAGAGGCGCAGCGTTATTGCGGTAGCTGTTGCGCTTAAGGATGATCCGCGACCTTGGTGAGGAAGTAGATTGGTTTTTGGAGAAGACGATCGACTACGATGGAAGATCATCTACGACCACTTCACCGACGTGTTATTTGTTAGACCAAGCTACTCTAACTCTTCTTTCGCTGTACTGGGCGTCTGGTGGTAACGATATATGATCTCTTGCTTGTTTGGTATCCTGGTTTACATGGTAAATTTTTTTGAATTTGTTGCTCCCGTAGCCTACCCGTATCCCAACAGTGGTATCAGAGCCATCCTGCAGCGTTTTTGATCTAGATCGGTCGCATATACTGGATATGTGGTAGTAGTAGATTGGATCTATTACTAGTTTGGTCTGGTAACCTAGATCAGTTCATATAGATGGAACGATCTAGGCATTGGTCGATAAGATCGATCGGGTTTGGGCGTAGTAGATGGGTTTTGCGAAGAGGTATAAGATAAGAGCACCAGATGATTTACTCGACTTGTTTTTGACTACTTTGCATGATACTCCTACCGGTCGGAATTCCGCCATCGGAGTGTGCCACAGTGCGTGGTCATATCAAGGCAATGATCAGATTGGTTCGGAATCGGGTTAATATGATTAATCCGATGATTTCTGAGGCTCAGTTACGTGAATAAGATTCATGTCCTGAAAATTTTTCCCGAGAGTGCTGCCCTCGACCAGTGGGGGGTGCTGCCCCTTCGATCCCCGCCCGCTAACTGGCTAGCGGGACCACCGTGGTCGTCGCCACGTTATATGGTATTATGTGTTCATGTCACTCGATAGAATTGGTTTCTATGCATAACTCGTTTTTGCTGGGATTGATATGAATAGTGTGGCCCATTGTGCATGTGATGCATGTATGGATTTCTCATGGCCTGCGTGTCATGCTGAGAGATAGCCATCGAGCTACATATTATTGTATAACGGTCTGCGTACAAACATGTGATGTTTAATATTCTCATATGCAATTCATTACTAGCTTTTAGGAGTAATTGCTTAGTAGATGATTGTGGTCGGAGATTTCAAGCATGATGGTCGAAGGACAGGATGCATGGTGATGGTGATCATCATGATAAGGACCATACTATTTCATAGTTTAATTTGATTATCTATGAATGTTTATTCCTGCCATGCTATTTGATCATGTTTTATCATTAGATGCTTATAACATGGTAGAAGTAAAATTCCCTCACATAATATAAAGTTAAATTGATGCCCTCCCAATTTGCTTCACCATCCAAAGTCATGTATTTTAATGGTAGGTCTTGCCAAAGCAGAGTGTCATTAACTCTCCTTGACTAGATGGTTGTGTCAGACATTTACACGTATAGCATTGGTTTAACTTGACAAGGTCATCATAACGGTTATGGACTTTAGGACATAGGGTTGGTCGCCGGGGCATAGAGATACCACTCAACAAACAAGAGTCATATGTGATATGATTGGCAAGAGGTTGCCTACCTTAAATCACTAGGTTTCTAGCAGTGATGCCAAAGCTCACTAGGACTTAATGACCTTTGGATCTTGAACTCACTAAATGATGTTAGAGGGAAACATGGTTTAGAACATTTAGTGAGAGTATCTTTTATTATCTGTTGATGATTAAGTTTGACCAGGAAAAGACTAGTCGTATAAAGATACGAGATGGTCGTAGACTGGTCGAACGAAACCATCAACATGAATGCATAATAGAAGATCTTACATAAACATAGTGTTGAATCTTTGCATATATTTCTATTGTAGATCTTAGCACCTACTACTTCTTCTGCATCTACCTTTATTTTGTGATATGTTCTTTAGATAGAAAAGTTGAATGGTTCAAGCTTTATTGACAGATTTCATTATTTGAGAATTGTTCTCAAACAAGAAAAGAAGGCATAAGTTCTAGAGAGTCCCTATCGCGAGGAACTAAATGCTGATGCTACTCGTATTGAAAAGAATGCTTATGAGAAGCATTGCAATGACGCAGTCGATGTGCAATGCCTAATGCTTGCGACTGTGAAATCTAAGCTTCTGAAGCAATATGAGACCACAGACGCTTACAATATGATTGTGGTCCTAAAGGGTATGTTTCAGGATCAAGCAAGGGCAGAGAGGCTTTATACCTCTAAGGCATTGTTTTCTTGTGGGCATTGGAAGAGAAACTGTAAAGAAGTTCTTAGCAGAGGTGGAAAAGAACAAGGGAAGTAGGACTTCTAGTTCAGGTATAAATGGTATACAAATTAATCTCGCCTCTTCTCCGACCAATTTTTGGGTATTTGATACCAGATCGGTTGCTCATATTTGCAATTCGATACAAGGACTGATAAGAAGTAGAAGTTTGGCAAGAGGAGATGTTGATCTCCATGTGGGCACTAGAGCAAGAGTTGCTGCATTAGCTATTGGTTCTTTACCCTCAAGATCAGTTATGCAACTAAATAATTGTTATTATGTTCCAGCCTTAAGCAAAAATATTATTTTGGCTTCTTGTTTGGGAGCAAAAGATTATGAGTTCGGAATAAAGAACAATTGTTGTTCAATTTATTTTGAAGATGTGCTTTATGGCCTTGCTCCATTGGTCAATGGATTGTATGTTTTGAATCTTGATAATAAGCTCACCTATAATATAAATGCTAAGAGACTTCGACCTAATGAATTGAATCCCATTTTTCTGGCATTGTCGACTAGATCATATAAATGAGAAGTGCATGATGAAGCTCCATTAAGATGTTCTTCTAAACTCATTTAATTTTGAATCATTTGTAACATGTGAGTCTTGTTTACTTGGCAAGATGACAAAGGCACCCTTCACAATGAAAGGTGAGAGGGCGAGTGTTCTAATGGTTGTAATACATTCAGATGTATGTGGACCAATGAGCACTCTGACCAGAGGTGGTTTTTAGTAATTCATAACTTTTACTGATGATTTCAGTAGATATGGCTATGGCTATTTGATGAGACATAAGTCGGAATCCTTTGAAAAGTTCAAAGAATTTCAATATGGAGTACATAATTAAGTTGGCAAGATAATCAAATATCTACGATCTGATCGTGGAGGTGACTATTTAAGCTATGAGTTTGGTGATCATCTAAAAAAGTGTGGAATTGTTTCACAACTTACTCCGCGGGGACGCCACAAAGGTATGGAGTGTCTAAACGACGGAATCGAACTCTGTTAGACATGGTTCGATCTATGATGAACCAATCCGATCTTCCATTGCAATTCCGGGGATACACTCTAGAAACAACTGCTTTCACTCTAAATAGGGTTCCATCGAAAACTGTAGAGAAGACACCATATGAGATATGGACCGAGAAGAGTTCTGGATTGTCTTTTCTCAAGATATGGGGTTGTGAGGTATATGTGAAACGTTTGACATCTGACAAGCTCACACCCAAGTCCGATAAGTGCTTCTTTGTGGGGTATACTAAGGAAACTAAATGATATTATTTTTAGGATCGGGTTGATCACAAAGTGTTTGTTTCCCGTTATGGTGTCTTCTTAGAGAAAGAGTTTCTTTCCAATGGAGTCAGTGGGAGCAAGGTGTAACTCAAAGAAATTCGGGAACCATATGAAAATATTTCAACTCCTACTGAACCTCTACAGGATGAACAAATATTGTTCAACCTGTAGATGAGGCATCAGCCCCACATAGATCAAAAGACCACGTCAATTGCCTATAAGGTATGAGCATGACATTTCATTTTGAATAATGATGAGCCTAAAACTTATGCGGAACTGATGGTGGACCTAGACTCTGAGTCATGGCTTGAAGCCATGAGATCCGAGATAAATTCCATGTGTTCATGCCGTACGACCAGATCCGGACTAGTTGTATGGTGATACGATCAGGTCCAGACTAGTCGTATGGAGATACGAGCTGATCGTAGACTAGTTGACAATCAAGTTTGGGACTTGGTTGATGCACCTGATGGTGTTACGACCATTAAGTGCAAATGGATTCTTAAGAAAAGATAGATATGGGTGGAAATGTTCACATTCATAAGGCACGACTGGTCGCAAAGAGTTTCAAACAAATTCAAGGTGTTGATTCTGATGAAACTTTCTCGCATATTGCGCTGCTTAAGTCTGTAACAACCCCAATTTTATGAACAGTAATAAAATGTTTTATGAACAGTAATAATGTACTGTTCATAACAGTAATGAGATGCTATTCATGGCATCACTGTTCATATTTACAGATTGGGCATTATGTTGGAAATAAAAACTTCCCTTTCCTAGCTAAAATCCAAAACCCATTTGAAGTTTTAAAGGGAATACAAGTCAATACTTGTATTATGACTGCGAAGTATTTTATCAAAGCCTAGATAAATTATCTTGCCCAAAAATAATTTTGTTGAATTTTTAGAAATTATTTTGCCTTGGAGAAAAATACTTGTCTTTAAATAAACCTTATCGGGCTAAGATAATTATCTATAAATTTTAAAAGTGAAACCGTGGTTTTCGAATTTTATTTGGGAAATATATCATCCCAGTGGAACCCTTGCCAAATTTCATGGTTTTACAAATTTATTTACTATTTCTAAAGCCCGGTCAAACTTTTAAACTTTGAATTTAGGGCTAGTCAACCCTTCTGGTCTAAACCCAAACCTTAGCACTGTAGTGACTCGAACCCAATGAGGTTGGGTCTAACCGGTGCATTTGGTCCGGCTCAGTCACGCTTGGGCGCGGGCCCAACCCTTCCCGTGACGCGAGCCGTTGATCTCCCATCGAATAGACGAGATTTGCGAAGCCGCGTGGGCTATCCACGTATGCAAAACAATCTCCACCTTTGGATCTAGATCGGGCGATCGAGGGAGGTGGTGGCATTCGGACCTCTCCGGATCCCCTCTTGATCTCCACCGTTGATATTAGATCCAACCGCGCCGCCCTTTTTGTTTTGAACTTAAAGGCGCGCAGTCGTCTTTGGCCGTCGGATTCAAATCCTACGGTGCCCTTTTTTGACCGCGTACATTTAGGGCTCAGTTATATTGGACCGTTGGATTTTAATCGTAGGGTCCCTATCGAGATGACATTCGGACCACTCCGGATCTTCCTGTAATATCCCGATGGGTGATGCACTAGAAGTCAGAAGGGAGAATCGGTTCGGGAGAATATTTAACGGAATGTCGGGAGGGACCAATTGGAAAGATTTGATCTTTGCGATGGAAGAGGGGGGAAAGAGCAATTTTGCAGCAACCTGGGCTAGAGCCCATGGCCCAAGAGGGGCCCAAGGGGGTGGCCGGCCATAGCCTAAGGGGGGGGCGCCACTCCCCCTTCCCAAACCCTAGCCGACCCCCCTCCCCTTCCCCCCTTTCCTCCCCCACTCCCCAACCGGCCGCCACCTCCCCTCCACCCTCCCTTGCGCACCTCTCCACCTCCCCACCACCTCCATTGCTGCTGGCCGAAGAGGAGAAGGAACTCCATTGCAGCCGGCCAAGGAGGAAGAAGAAGGGGAAAAGGAGAGAAGAAGGAAGAAGAAGAGGGAGAAGAAAAGGAAGAGAGGAGAAGAAGGATCGTCTTCGGGGCTGATCATCGTCATTCAGCACGTCGTCAAGGGTAACGAGATGTTCTTGTAGGGTAATTAGTCTTGGAAGAGATTTTTGGTTAGTCTTTGGTTAGATGGCATTCGGCCTGCTGTATCGCAGTTTCGTCCAGCGGCTTGTGAGGTAAATTTCATGTGGTTAGAGGATGAATCTGGGGTTTTGGTCTCCTAGAGAGTTGTAGGTTATGGTCTTGGATTTCAGTGGCCGCCAAGTTCACCCAAATCCGATTAACGGTTAGTGAGTTATGATTTTTCTAAGATTGCTGTTCCGCTGCTCTGTCAGCAATTAGGCAGTTTGTAGAAAACCGATTAAAAGTGATGGTTAAAGTGGAAATCTGAGAACCCCAGTATAACGAAAGTTGTAGATAATCCTTCCAGATTTCAGGAAAACTAAATATCATTGAATTCGGACGAACGTAGAGAAAGTTATGATAATTTCATTATTGCTGTCCAGAGACCCGACGCGAGAATGGATACTCTGTTGTTTAGTTTGGTAGGGCTAGTAAAGGGCCGAATCAGAGAACCTCACCAACTGGGTTTAGAAGGGGAATTCAATAAACTTTTCAGATTGTCCAAGATCACTCCATTTGGAGTTCTGTACATTTAGTTATGATTTTTCGAAGCGGGCTGTTCTCTGGAAAAGAAATCTGACAGTCAGCATTAGAGTTGGGGATTGCGTTTAGTGGACGATGTACTCATTTTGTGTTTATGGTTTTGCTATTAAACCTTTATGGTAGCCTTAGCTTGTCTCAATTGTATGTCCAGGTGTGGGTTTGGCTCCGGGAGCAGTACCTTATTCCCGACATCCACCTTCGCACGGTTGAGGCAAGTGCATTGTTGTTTGATTGACTGGCTATATTGTGTGTTATTTGATATATGGTTGCATAGCAAGATGGCATAATTGATGAATGTTTAAGTATGGTTATTGCTCAAATGATGCTTATACTTACTATGGTTCAATGTTGTTGTCTTTTGGTAAAATTGATATTGAATGGGAGATGAGCATTTGCATATTGAGAGCATATTGAGGCTTGGTCACGCGGTGACCAAGTATGTTTCCTTGAGAACCCGTCATGAATGTGGCGGGCCGAGATCCTCACTCGTGGAGTGTGGGCTTGAGGTCCCGTTACTTGCGGAGTAACGGGCAATTGGTCCTGTGCGTGCGCGCCTGAGCATGGGTATCTTGGCGGCGGTTGCATACTCTGCATTACCGGTGTAATGCACACAGAAAGTTAAAGATAAAGGTTCCTTGAGCATTGCATTTGCATATGAGATGTTTTAATGTTGATCTCCTTTATATGTATGTTGATGTTATAGTTTCTTTATGTACTTGCTGAGTCTGTGGACTCACTCTTGCTTTTATTATTGTTTTAGGTACCCGAGTCAAGAATGACATGCATGGGGGGAAGTAGACTGCTAGTCACACACATACCACATGAACTAAATAAAGTTGAATGATCTTCAGAACGGGATTGATTTTAGATTATTATATTTTGTCTTATGCAATGGATTAATGTAATAATGATGAGTAGTGGATCTTCATATCTCTCTAGTTATGTTGGATTCTTAGCATACCATTGATTATCTTTTGATGTCTTTGGATGAAAGTTTTAATTAATATTTGAATAAACTGTGTGTTGGAACCTCTGTGTAATTAACTTTACAAGGGAGGTTCTGCCGAAATTTATTAGGATGGTCTAGTTTAGAATTACTAGAGTTTGTTTAGTAGCATTCCAGGCTCATGTCGGGTGGGGTGTTCTGATTGGTATCGAGCGGGTCAGAGGTCCGTGGTATATGAAAAGTTAAATTTGACACACTATGCACGATGGGGTGGGAATGGGTTAATGCATTGCATTCTGTTGCTATTGAGTTTTGATTTCTCTTGTGTGATAGCTACTAGTTAGACTACACTTGTGGTTCTAGTTGTGGTAAGTGCTTATTGTTTGATTGTTTTGCTGTGATGTTTAGATATGGCAAGGGGTGGAGGCCGAGGTCGTGGTCGTGGCCGGCAGGGAGCCGGGCGAGGCCAGGCATCGCCCCCGCCAGAAGTTCAGAATTCCGTAGTTGGAGAAGCTAGCCCTGCGGAATCAGAGGAAGAGGTTGCTTCGGCGGTACATGAGAACCAGGCCCCACCAGCTGCGCCTGTTGTCGCTCCTGTGGTGGCCCCTCCAGCGGCACCTGCGGTGTATGCCATGGGATTACACGATGGAGCGCGTTGAGGCCGGACACCTTCGGCGGGTCGAACACGCGCGGTTGGCGCGACTAATTGGTCGCGACACATGGAGAGGCGCCGAGCTCGGGGATGACTTGAAATGAGGCTCGGTTCGTGGCTTTCCAATTGAAGGGCGGCGGATATCCGGTGGGAAGGAGTCCCGATGGCGGGATGCGGCGGCTCATGGACCGATTACACAGGAACATTTTGTTGAGCATTTCGGGAAGAGGTTTTATCCACTTCATATGTGGAGCGAATGGAAGTCTCTTTGCGAGAACTTCAAGCGAGGTAAGATGACGGTGTGAGTATGAAGCGGGTTTTAACAACTGGTTCGTTTTGTTCCATTGTGGCCACAAATGATGAAGAAAAAGCCAAGAGGTTTCGCAGGGGCTCAGGCAAGAGTTCCGGCAGGTATTGGGAGCATTGGAGTTGCGGGATTTCAATTCTCTGGTCGAACAAGCCAGGGGCATGGAACTGGAGATGCAGCTTGGTGACGAACTGCCAGGAGTGGAAGGCGTTGTGGTTTCGAGGTGCGGTGGCGGCGAAAAGGGGTTTTGGCGTGGGGTGGGACCTTCCGAGGCCCACTTCCAAGAGGTTCAAAGGGCGTAGAAATCATTCAAGACCAAGTTCACAGGGGCACAGTCTTCTTCCACCTCGCGAGCGTCGGCAGCTGCACCTAGGTTATGTCCGGTCCCAGGGTAGGGCATGAAGTGCTTCAAGTGCGGCGGCGAGCATAGAGCTTGAGTGCGGTGGTTGGTCTTGCGCCATTGTGGTCGGGAGGGCCATAAGGAATTGGTTTGTCGGCGGAATCCGCCAAGATCACCAAGTGGGAACTGTTCGATGTCGGTGCAGCGCCATCGCTTCTTCTCGGTGGTTCGGATGTTAGTGGCTACTCCTACTCCTACTTGGGCACCGCCACGCCTTACCTTCCGCACTCGGAGGAGCACCACCACGAGTACTTTGGCGCCCCTCCCATGGCCCCATTTCCATAGTGGCGCCTTGGCACCTCCAGCGGTTCCGTACCACCGTACCGAGGTGTCGGAGCCCCTACCGCCCGGCGGCAGCTCCTCTCGCTATGCCGACGGCAGAGTCGGTGAGTCGTCTGATGTGGTGACAGTGCGCTCTTGGTGGATTCGATAGAGGCACTTGTTCTATTTGATTCGAGGGCTACCTTTTCTTTTGTATCACTAGATTTTGTTAGTAAGGCGAATTTGAGTTTGCGACCAATAGCTCGATCGATTCTAGTTAATTCTCTGAAATTCTCTCTAGCTCTGATTTGTCTGGTTGTGTGATTTCATTAGATGGAGAAGAATTCATTGCTAATCGATGGTTATGAAGATGGAGCTGTTTGATGTTATCTTGGGGATGGATGGTTGCATAATTACCGTCTTGTCATTTCTTGTTTTGGAAGACAATAACCCCGCAAGCTCCGTGCAGGCGGGAGATAGTATTCAATGTAGCGCTCCATCTCACTCACTTTTTGTGATGGCTAGCCTTTTCACGGTGGCCGTGCGGCGAAGAATGGGTTTCTTTTGTCTCTAGTGGAGAAGCCGAGTTAAATGCAGCAGCGAGAAGATATTTGATCGTTCGGGAGTTCTGGATGTTTTCCAGTGAGCTACAGGATGCCACCACCTCGTCCGTAGAGTTGAGAATTGATTTGGTACGGCGCGCGCGACTGTCTCTATGACCCTTATCGGTTGGCCGTCCGTTCGGGAGGAACTAAAGAAGCGATTGGATGATTTAAGCGAAGAATCTTATTCGTCCCAAAGGTGTGTCTCCATGGGGGCCTGTTCTTTTACCAAGAAGAAGGATTGTAGTTGGCGCATGTGTATTGATTATCGTGCTCTTAACCAGCTAACCATCAAGAATAAATATCCTCTACCTCGCATAGAAGATTTATTTGATCGGTTGAGAGGGCCAAGGTGTTCTCAAAGATTGACCTTCAATCGAGTTATAATCAAATCCTGTTCGAGAGGAGGATATTGAGAAGACGGCATTCTCCACAAGGTATGGGCATTTTGAATTTAAAGTTATGTCTTTTGGACTAACGAACGCCCTCTTTGCTTTCATGGAGACTATGAGCAGGATGTTGCATGAGTACCGGATGATTTTGTTGTTGTCTTTATCGATGATATTTTGATATATTCAAAGATCAAGTGAACATGGGCGACACACGAGGCTTGTGTTGGAGGCGCTAAGGAGCATAAGTTTTATGCCAAACCAAAAGTGCGAGTTTTGGATGTGCAGAGTGGGGTTTAGGGCATGTCATCAATGATAAGGGAATCACAGTTGATCCAAGTAAGATTTCTCTGATGGTAGAATGGAAGACGCCAACCAATGTCAAAGAAGTGAGAAGCTTCCACGGCATGGCGAGGATACTATCGGCGTTTTGTGCGGGATTTCTCCATTATTGCTAAACCTTTATCCGGACTCACGTGAAGGATGTGAAGTTTAGGTGGGACGATGATCGTGGCGTAGTTTCCAAACCCTTAAGGAAAAGTTGGTGACCGCCTTGTCCTTACACTTCCCGAGCACAGGGAAGCGATTTACGGTGTACTACGATGCGTCTCGGATTGGGTTGGGTTGTGTCCTTATGCGGGAAGGGAAGGTGATAGCTTATGTGTCGAGCCAGCTGAAGAAGCATGAACAAAATTACCCAACTCATGATTTAGAGTTGGCAGTTGTAGTGTTTGCCCTGAAGCTTTGGAGACACTATCTGTATGGTGAGGTTTGTGATGTTTATACGAGACCACAAGAGTCTTAAGTATATTTTCACACGAAAGATTTGAATTTAAGGCGCGCAGTGGTGGGCGATTAAAGATTATGACCTATCTATTCGGTACCATCACGGCAAGGCAAGCGTAGTGGTGATGCTCTGAGTCGCAAGGCGGCGCTGCAACATGGATTATCTCATTGCTGACTTTGACCGTATGGGTATATCATTTTGCTATGCGGGGGCACGTGTTGAAACACAATGATCTTGAGTCGACCATTCCAGGCGGGTGCGGGAAGCACAACAGATGATCGGTTTTGCGAGAGGTCGAAAGCGTTTGGACATGGGCAAAGTCGGGATTTCAGTTTGGATGGGTGCAGGTGTTGCGATTTAAAGGCCGCCTTTGTGTGCCACGAAGGCGGAAGTCAAGTGAAATGCGAGGAGGCTCATCGTACTCCGTACACGGTACATCGGGCGAGACAAAGATGTATCGCGACACAAGCGAGAACTTTTGGTGGAAAAGGATGAAGGTAGACATTGCCAACTATGTAGCCTCCTGTGGAGTTTGTCGGCAAGTGAAGGCGAGCACAAGCGTCTGCGAGATTATTGCAGCCATTAGAGGTCCCCAATGGCCTTGGGATGATATCTCTATGGACTTTGTTGTTGCGTTGCCTCGTTCACCGCGAGGTAAGGATGCGGTTTGGGTTATAGTGGATCGATTCAAAAATCGCACATTTTATTCCCATCCGCACGACCAATTCGGCTAGTGACACGGCTCCTATCTATGTACGGAAATTGTAAGATTGCATGGAGTACCAAAGACCATCATTTACGACGTGGGCGCCAAGTTCGTATCCAAGTTACGGGAGAGTTTGCGAGTGCAATGGGCACACAACTCCGTCTAAGTACAGCTTTCCATCCTCAAGCAGATGGGCGATCAGGCGCACTATTCGGACCTTGGAGGACATGTTGCGGTCTGTGTCTGTCTGGAAGGGTAGCTGGGAGGATCAATTGCCATTAGCGAGTTTGCGTACAACAACAGCTATCATTCAAGCATAAAAGCCGCTCCGTTCGAGGTTTTGTATGGGCGTAGTGCAGTCACCACTTTGCTGGGAAACCGTGGGTGAGAAGGCGATTTTGGGTCGGATTGGGTACAAAAGATCAGAGCGAGTGGCTCTGGTGAGACAGAACCTATTAGCACTCGAGCGCGGTGAGAAAAGTTATGTAGGCGTGAGGAGAAGAGACTTGGAATTTGAAGTGGGGATCAGTGCTCTTGAAAGTGTCCCCACTAAAGGTGTGGTGAGGTTCGGTGCGGAGGAAGCTTAGCCCAAGGTACATAGGACCATTCACGATCTTGGCTCGAATCGGAAGGCGGCTTATCGTTTAGACTGCCGAGTCTATGCGTGGAGTGCACAATGTTTTTCATGTGTCCATGTTGAGGAAGTACTTGAGGACCGGAACATCTCATTGCATTAGAACCCTAACAATTGAGCGGGACACATCCTTTGAGTCCAAACCGGTCACAGTGCGGAAAGATCGAAAAAGAGTTGAGAACAAAACCACGAGGTATGTTAAGGTGCTTTGGTCGCAGCAGGTGAAAGGGAGGCCACTTGGGAACTGGAGTCTCGCATGCGCGAGCTTTATCCAGACTTGTTCACCTCAGGTGTGTTCTTTTGTTGCTTAGTTTCCATTTCGGTTTTAACTCATGAAGTGGGCGTTTAGATTCGGGGTCGAATCACATTAAGGGGGGTAGAATGTAATATCCCGATGGGTGATGCACTAGAAGTCAGAAGGGAGAATCGGTTCGGGAGAATATTTAACGGAATGTCGGGAGGGACCAATTGGAAAGATTTGATCTTTGCGGTGGAAGAGGGAAAAGAGCAATTTTGCGGCAACTGGCTAGAGCCCATGGCCCAAGAGGGCCCAAGGGGTGGCCGCCATAGCCTAAGGGGAGGCGCCACTCCCCTTCCCAAACCCTAGCCGACCCCCTCCTTCCCCTTTCCTCCCCACTCCCCAACCGGCGCCACCTCCCCTCTCCACCTCTCCACCTCCCCTCCACCCTCCCTTGTGCACCTCTGCACCTCCCCACCACCTCCATTGCTGCTGACCGAAGAGGAGAAGGAGCTCCATTGCAGCCGGCCAAGGAGGAAGAAGAAGAAGGGGAAAAGGAGAGAAGAAGGAAGAAGAAGAGGGAGAAGAAAAGGAAGAGAGGAGAAGAAGGATCGTCTTCGGGGCTGATCATCATCGTTCAGCACGTCGTCAAGGGTAACGAGATGTTCTTGTAGGGTAATTAGTCTTGGAAGAGATTTTTGGTTAGTCTTTGGTTAGATGGCATTCGGCCTGCTGTATCGCAGTTTCGTCCAGCGGCTTGCGAGGTACATTTCATGTGGTTAGAGGATGAATATGGGGTTTTGGTCTCCTAGAGAGTTGTAGGTTATGGTCTTAGCTTTCAGTGGCCACCAAGTTCACCCAAATCCGATTAACGTTTAGTGAGTTATGATTTTTCTAAGATTGATGTTCCGCTGCTCTGTCAGCAATTAGGAAGTTTGTAGAAAACCGATTAAAAGTGATGGTTAAACTGGAAATCTGAGAACCCCAGTATAACTAAAGTTGTAGATAATCCTTCCAGCTTTCAGGAAAACTAAAGATCATGGAATTCGGACGAACGTAGAGAAAGTTATGATAATTTCATTATTGCTGTCCAGAGACCCGACGCGAGAATGGATACTCTGTTGTTTAGTTTGGTAGGGCTAGTAAAGGGCTGAATCAGAGAACCTCACCAACTAGGTTTAGAAGGGGAATTCAATAAAATTTTCAGATTGTCCAAGATCACTCCATTTGGATTTCTGTACATTTAGTTATGATTTTTCGAAGGGGGCTGTTCTCTGGAAAAGAAATCGCGATCGACATTAGAATTGGGGATTGCGTTTAGTGGACGATGTACTCATTTTGTGTTTATGGTTTTGTTATTAAACCTTTATGGTAGCCTTAGCTTGTCTCAATTGTATGTCCAGGTGTGGGTTTGGCTCCGGGAGCAGTACCTTATTCCCGACATCTACCTTCGCACGGTTGAGGCAAGTGCATTGTTGTTTGATTGACTTGCTATATTGTGTGTTATTTGATATATGGTTGCATAGCAAGATGGCATAATTGATGAATGTTTACGTATGGTTATTGCTCAAATGATGCTTATGCTTACTATGGTTCAATGTTGTTGTCTTTTGGTAAAATTGATATTGAATGGGAGATGAGCATTTGCATATTGAGAGCATATTGAGGCTTGGTCACGCGGTGACCAAGTATGTTTCCCTTTGAGAACCCCGTCATGAATGTGACGGGCCGAGATCCTCACTCGTGGAGTGTGGGCTTGAGTCCCGTTACTTGCGAAGTGCGGGCAATTGGTCCTGTGCGTGCGCGCGCAGTGCATGGGTATCTTGGCGGCGATTGCATACTCTGCATTACCGGTGTAATGCACACAGAAAGTTAAAGATAAAGGTTCCTTGATCATTGCATTTGCATATGAGATGTTTTAATGTTGATCTCCTTTATATGTATGTTGATGTTGTAGTTTCTTTATGTACTTGCTGAGTCTGTGGACTCACTCTTGCTTTTATTGTTGTTTTAGGTACCCGAGTCAAGAATGACATGCATGGGGGGAAGTAGACTGCTAGTCACACACATACCACATGAACTAAATAAAGTTGAATGATCTTCAGAACGGGATTGATTTTAGATTATTATGTTTTGTCTTATGCAATGGATTAATGTAATAATGATGAGTAGTGGATCTTCATATCTCTCTAGTTATGTTGGATTCTTAGCATACCATTGATTATCTTTTGATGTCTTTGGATGAAAGTTTTGATTAATATTTGAATAAACTGTGTGTTGGAACCTCTGTGTAATTAACTTTACAAGGGAGGTTCTGCCGAAATTTATTAGGATGGTATAGTTTAGAATTACTAGAGTTTGTTTAGTAGCATTCCAGGCTCATGTCGGGCTGGGGTGTTACACTTCCTTCAATCTTGACCGTAGAAAACTAATCTGACGGTACCACGTCATCCCATTTAAAGTGATGTGTATCTTTTTAGATCGATCGTTGGATTCAAATCCAACGTCCCTCTTTGAATATAGCCTCCGAACTTCCCTAAGGCTCCTTTAAATCTCAATCGTCCACTTGAGATCGCACAGTCCATATTAAACGATCTCGATTAAATTCTTTTAACACCCATTTTCATCGCAACCGCCCATCTCTAATCAGACGGTCGATGTTCTTTTGAGTTTTAGGAGGCGCGCGCGACTGCGGTGCCAGCGGGGTCCGCATGTCAGGGAGTCATCTCTCTTCCTCCTTGCCTCTGTGCGCCGCCGCCGGCTTTGTGACCGGAGTAGAGGCGTTATCCAAAGATCATGCAACTATTGTCTGGATATTTAGCACTAATTGGACACCTCATCCGCTCTAGACACTTCCCCTTTGCCCTGTATCTCAACATATATATATATATACCTGTCGGTGTTTTAGAACTGATCTTACGTAAAGATTGTTTGATTCGGGGGGGTCTCCACAATTGATCACGCAGACGAAGGAGAGACGGGGATTTTTATACAGGTTCGGTCCTTCTCGGATGAGAATAATAACCCTACTCCTGTGTATCTTGTATTTGCCCTCTGGATTACAATCGACTGAAGGTTTTCCTAACTGTCTTCTAGGAAAGGCTCTCTCTGTCCCCAAAAAGGGTCCTCTTTGGCCAAGAAGGGTCCTCTTCCTACTATCTCTAAAAGACACCTATTTATACTAAGCAGTGGTGGACGTCGTCATTCCAGGCTAATTAGTCACTCATTATTGCGCAATAATGAGAGTAATTACCGGAGTAGTAACCTCCCCATGCTGTCAAACGGTTATCACTCAGAGATAGTGAGGAATTATCACCAGTTATGTCACAATATAACTGTGTATTTTGACTGTTTGGATCCTCACTATTTAGTGAATCTTCTGACGGGTGGGTCTAGTAAATCGTGAGGAATCTGTAGCAGAGCTAGTCGTAGAAAGACTTACGACCAGACGTAGTCGTAACGATTATACCATAGTCGTAGAAGAACTTACGACTAGGGGGTAGTCGTAACGATTATACCATAGTCGTAGAAGAGCTTACGATTAGGGGGTAGTCGTAGGATCACCTACAACTGTAACAACCCGAAGTTAGGGTTTGTATTTCAAATGTAAAATTATGAGGAGAAATAAAAACTTTTGATGCCTCATGAAAACAATTGGAAGTTTTCTAAATTTTCCCTAAAACAATTTCCATTTTCTAGAATTTATTCTTGTGAATGGAAGTTGTTGTCAACAAAATTCTTGACCTTAAACTTGTGATCATCCTCTGCAAATATTTTTCCTATCATCTTGACCATCCTAGCTACCTCTCTGAAAAGTTTCACAATTTTTAGATTTTGTTTGCTAGTTCCAATAGCCAAGTCAAACCAGTTTAGAAATCTGGTCAAACCTTGGGACAGCAGCTTGTGAATTTTCTTGGGAAAAAATCTAGTGCATGAAAACTCCTGGAAAAATTACACAAGGTTGTCCTCCGTCCCAGTAAGCTTCCATGAAAATTTCAGAATGTTTGGAGCTCGAGAGCTATCTCTAAAAATTCCCCAAACCTGCTCAGCCTGTTGAATTCAACTCTGGAACTACTGTTCCTCGGGCTCAGACTCAACTCAGACTCGAGTCCGACCGCACCGCTTGACTCGGTCGCACCAACTAGCAGCACCGCCCCGAACCCGATCGTTGCCAACCGTCTGATGCGCATCGCACGGCTCGCATCGCGCCCGAACCCGAGTCTGGCTCAGCCAGCTCGTCGCGCCGCTTCGCTGCTATCACTGACGAGTGGGCCATGCCTATCAGGTCCGTCCTCGTCTTCTCCGTGTATCACCGGAGCTCGCGACCGCCCGCGCATGAGCGCCACGTACCTCGTCGCTGCCACCTTTTTGCCCTCGTGTCCGTCCGTGGCGCATCGCCAGAGCTTCATTACCTCACCGAGACCACTCATCCCTCGCTTTCCCCGCTCTGTCGCTCCCTCCGCCCGTTTCTTAGTTTCGGCCGGAAAAGAACCACAGAGCAGCGCCACCGCGTCAAAGCCTCTCTCGAGCCCGCGACCGCACCATCGTGATCCACTCTCCTCGCCGCATCCATTTTGCCCAACCCGAGCCTTTGGCATCCAGTGGATCGTCCGGAGCTACTTCGTCGTCTCCACCTCCGGTTGCGGCGGCCCCGCGAGCTTGCTAGCGCTCTGGTGAGTTTCTAGCCTCGGCGTTTGGTCCATTTTGATCGCTTTGCTCCACTGAGTCTTACGGCGGCTTTGTTTTGTCCTTTGATGCTCTACCGAGGGAGTGCGACGCGTTCTTCTCCAAACTCGGTGAAGCGCCGCCGTATCAATTCCGGGCGCCACCGTCCTCCTCCGCCATCAGGATCGTGGGCGTATCGTTCCAGGTGCCATCGCGATCTCTAGGCGCGCCTCCCCAAGTCTTCTCGTGGATCGTAGTGGCTCGCCCTCGGAAGCCTCTTCTTCGTCTCCGCTCCGTGATCGTGAGCCCGTCGACGACCATCGGACTCGCGTCGTCACCAACGAGTTCGTGAGGTTGCTGCGCACCGAGGTGTCACTCTCGAGCCCGGGCGCCTCTCCTTCACGGTTCGCCTACCTGCGCCGTCGCGCGCGCGACGGACTCTAACAAATCGCGGCGGGTTAGGTGATAACCACGTCTTTAGCGTTTAAACACTCTTTGAAATGTGAGTATGACTTGTGGGCCTCGAGAGATAAATCGTGGTTAGAATCTTAAAGCGCACGGTTTAAAATCCTCGAGTCATCATCATGTAGGCCCTCTCGATCGATTAGGTCGATCGTCGGTAAATATGAAAGCGTATTCCCCAAATACGTTATCGACGTCGCCGTTGATGCGTGCTGGGCCGAGATTGACCAAGTCAGCGCTTTGCCCCCACCGATCGATGGTCATGGGTCACCGGCGTTGGTAGGAAAAGGTTTTAATGCGTTAGAAATTCCGAATTGAATTACTTTTGTACTGATAATTCAATTTAACTTAGAAAATTCATAACTAATTCAATTTTTCTCCAAATCGCATGAAACCAGTTCTGTTATTTTTCATTTTAAATGTATTATTTACTAAAATTGGTTTCACCCATGTCTCTGTTAGAAAAAATCTGGTTATTGATTAAATGGTGTATTATGTATTTTCCAAATTAGAAAATTCATATATATCTGAATATTTGTCCAAATCCAGTAAATCCAATTTTGTAAATTTTCATTTTTAGTGTACTAATTATCAGGATAGGTTTTAGATATGTTTCTGTTCATAAATTTTGTTAAATAATTAAATGATGCTTTATGTGTATTGTTAGCTTAGAAAATTCCTAGAAAATTCATAACAAATTAAAATGAGTTGTTCCCTGTTTCTAAAATTTGTTAGATCATGTTTTAGCTGCTGTGCAAATTTTGGTATGTTTTGTTGTTGTTGAATGTTGTATTGTTGTCGGTGTTATTTTTGTTCTTATTCGTTGTTTTTGCTCGATCGATAGATTGCGACGATTCGCATTCTTGAGTGATCCTCGACTTATTGAGCGGCCGCGCCAAAGCAAGCAGTTTGATCATGATTAATCCTAGTATTTTAAAGTCTAGTATTTTGTTTCAACTGTATATATGCATCGCTTAATTTGTGTTAAATTGATTAGTTAAATCCGTAGCTGTATATCCTGTGGGTGAAATATTGATCTCTACGACCTGAGCCTAGGTTATTTGCTGTGATTAGAGTTCGTTGGATGAACTCTTATCACTTAGTAGATTACGAGTTCAGTTGCTTAGCCATGCTTAGCTTCCGGTAGATTTGGGCGATCATCGACTTAGTCGATGGTCTTGATCACATGAAATTATTATTGTTCTTATGTCTCAGCTTGGGATATGTTAATTACAAAACTAAAATAATGAAAACAAAAATGATTTAGACTTGGGCACAACGGTATGATTGGTGTGATCTGTGGGTGTGACTGGAATGGTGCAGTCGATTAAGGACCGAGTTACTTGCGCCACCGTCGAGCATTTTGCGTGCTAACCACACTAGAGTATATGGGACCTCTCTTGACCTAGTACTTTGGCGTGTATTGACTCGGTCGCAGGAGGTCGCGGAGGGATGGTGTTGGGTGCATGGTAGTTGTCCAAAAGCTTTACCCGCAAAGGTAGTTGTCTTTTCGGCTTTACCATGTAAGCGTATGGATTTCTATCCATACGAGCGGCTCGTAGTTAATACACAATATTGGAAAAAGTCTCATAGGACTTAGTCATGTAGGCATACCTTGGAAGTGTGCTTGGCTTAAAGGCGATGCGATGTGTGGGTACATTGGTACACCTCGCAGGTTAAAACTATTCGAATAGCCTCATCCTAGGTTATGGACACGCTGGATCGCCCCAAGAACTAGACGCAACATTTAAATTAAAACTTGATGGGTGGTGCGAATGCGGGATTAGTGCTATTGTTAATGGTGACTATTGGGATAGTCATTTCTAGGTTGTTTATCTTTACTCTTTTGTTATTATTATCCTTACTGTTATTTCAATTAAAAATGAATTGCAAACTTGCCTTCAAACTGTATTACATTATTGCAAACAAATTTGGTTTTGTGCAAATGAAACATATGACCTCCACCAGATAAGCCTGCATGTAGCATATGAATAGGACTGCTTGTTCACACGTCAGTCTTGCGAGTACAAAATAATTTTTGTACTCAGCTGCTTTGCTTAATGTTTTTGTTGCAGAGGAAGAAGGTGAGCCCCAAGGGCCTCACTTCTGTGAGTTGTGCTGCCGCTTCGTGTATGACGACTAGGCTTGGCGGTCCGGTCAGATGCCTTGTGGGTGAAGGCACGCTGATTGGCTTTGTTTACAACCATCTTATGACACTTTTGCTTCCGCTGTCGTTCTTCTGTTATTTATGTATCTTTTGGCCGGTCGGCCATTGTCTGTAATAACTCCACTGTTGTTTCTTTCTGCTTAGTAGTGTGATGTTTGGACTCTATGTTTGGAATGGGGTTGATGCATAATTTTGTGGTGAGATGTGTATACTGCTTTCTGGGAAGTATACATATCTCGAGGATCGGTTTACTTGATTTGTGATGCTAGGACCAGGTGGTTGGTTAAGCATTACAAGCCAAATAAATTGGGTTCCTCACAACAAGTTCCTGACTCGTTCTTCCCTTATAATATTCAAGGGGTATGCATTGTGACGTCATATTTCCTGATTAATAAATGAGGATTATTTAGATCCTCGTCATCTAGCCCCCCAGCTTCAAGTGAAAATAGCTTACTTGACTGAAGGGTCGTAGATGACCCTCTGATCATTAAGGGGTTGTGAGGAGAACATTGAAGGAAAGACTCTTCAACATTCGTTTCTCTCGACCAGGAGTACGCTTGATCGAGGTAAGTTGTTAAGACCACCACGATTGCAAGATGTCGTAGGATTTCTTACGACTTCGAAGCAATCGTGGCCTTACGACCGAAAGCAAAAACCTTTCCGATTGGCCTCTCATTAGACCCGAGGGTCAAGATGGTAATTTCACTTGAGGTGTGAAAAAGGTGTCTTGGGACTTTCCAACAGGCAGGTTAAAAAACCTGTCCGTTGAAGCAATTCCCGAAGTGGTGGCGACTGTTGGGATTTCGCAACGTTTCGTCTCAATCGTGCGGTTATAAAACGGGCCACGGGGGAAGAACTTAGGGTTCTTACCTTTTACCCAACGATCGATTGCTTTCGTCTCCTCCGCCGGTGATTCCGTACCTTGTCTTGGAACTTTCCCAACCTCAAATCTTCTCACTTGAGAGAAAAAGAAATGGCGAGGATTGTCTCTCGAGTGGGTGAGTCGGAGATGGGCGATGCAAAGATGATCGCTTTGGTCGCCGAGAAAGATTCCCAAGGGTCTTCTCGTGAAGTGGATTGCGCCGTCGGGAGAGGCAGACCAAATTCCCGTTTTCCAGGCTTACTGTGAGTGTGGCCTTCGATTGCCTGCTCACCCCTTCCTCACACTCGTGCTTGAGCACTTCGGGGTGGAATTAGTGAACCTTGGTCCTAATTCCATCACGATGCTAAGCGTGTTTGTGTACTTGTGTGAGGCTTACCTGGGGATTCCGGCGGACTTCGAGCTTTTCCAGTATTATTATGGAATGGCTCGTCAAGTCGGGATCGCCGGTAGCTGTGGTCTGAAGCTCCACGACGGTAAGTCGAGGGAGTACATTCAGATGTTTACCCGGTCGTCATGGCCGGGTTGGAAGAAGAAGTGGTTCTACTGGGAGGTTACCAAGGAAGATAGTCTCTCGTTCGTCAAAGGCGCGGCGGTCTTCTTCTGAGACTCGACTCGATAATCTCGACAGATAACCCCTATATTCAAGTGTCAAAGACTTGAAGTCGGAGGCTCACCGGTTGTACGTGGTGAAGGACTTCATCACGCGCGGATCGATCCTTTAAAGACAAGGGTCCCTCCCATGTGGAGGTACTCGAGAAAGGACGACCCAACCGGGGACTACGAGGACGGTGAGTAGAAAAACTTACTCTCTTGGCTTTTATCCTTGTTTAATCCTGATTTAGTCCACTTAATCGTATTGTCCATACACCCAGATCTTTCGCTGGCGGAGGTTGATGCGCTTGTCAGGCTCATCTGCGAGAAGCATCCGGCGAACACGGTGGCTCCTCAAATCCTCGTGGTTTTGACCACAGAGGAGAAAGAAAGGCACCTAAAGGTAATCGAATAATTCTGCCTTTAGGTATTTTGTTGTCGTAGAATGGTATACGACTAACTGGTTTGCCGCAGAAAAACTTACGACTGGATACTGATCGTAGAAAACCTTACGATCGAACGTAATCGTAGAATAACTTACGATTAGACAACGTCGTAGAAAAACTTACGACTTAACGTAATCGTAGAATAACTTATGATTAGACAATGTCGTAGAAATACTTACGACTTTTGAGCTGGTCGTACTGATGACCGGTTTAGTGATCGTAAAAAGATCTAGCTACTATCGCCGCGGCGGAGGAAGCTGCGGTTGCTGAAGTCTCTACGGCGGCCAAGGATGTTGAAGTCGCTACGACAACCGAATCGTCGAGAGGCGTAGAGGAGGCGACGAAGCCTCGAGGGGATCTGGAAGTAGGTGACAGCGTTAGTGCTAATCACCGTGCCGGTAAGGAGGTTGTCGAGGATGCTCCTTCCGGTCCTCCAGGTGGTGTCCCCATTACAGAGTTAGAGGAAGAGGAGTATTTGAACTTTTGCTCTGATTTCTTTGGCCCTGACTCCATCGTAGGATCTTACGCCTACGCTCCGCGACCGAAGTTCCCCACCCAAAGCATTGTCAATTGCGGAGATGTGTTTGACAATGAGCGACTCGAAGGGGTTTGGTGGAAGCGAGTCGAGGAGATGGATGGGTGAAGGATCCATCACGAATAGTCTCCATGTTTGCTTGGTCAAACATGAACGTAAGTATTCATTGATACTCACTTGGGGTTTTATCTCTTTATCTTATCGTTTTCTCTTTTGAGAGCCGTGGAGCAAGTCGCTACGATTTGCGAATATAATCGGCAACTTGTCAAGCTTCGACAAGAAAAGGAAACACTTTGAGCAAGCGAGGTGGTGGTGGTCGATTGTCATAATCGTTCGATTATTTATTCATAGACTGCAATCAGGTTGTCGTGAAAACTTACGACTTGTACTAGTCGTGAAAGACTTACGACTAGGGGTGGTCGTAGAATAACTTACGACTACCCATCGGTCATAGAAATACTTACAACCGTTTGGTTGATTGTGTTCATGTCTGCTCTTTACTCTTTCGGGTTTAAGAGCAACGAAAAGACCTTAGCTGATTCACTTGACTTTGAAAAAGCCGAGTCGAAGAAACTAAGGGATAACGTCACGGACCTCCTGAAGAAGCTTCAGGAGGCTAACTCTGCAACTAAACATTTCCAGGAAGAAATAAACAGTGCGTGCAATTACGACTACTTCTGGTCTTGGTTTCTGCTTCCCCCCTTTTTAACCTCTCATTCTTTTGCAGAAAAAGAAGTCGGAAATAAGGCCCTTCAGGTCGATGTGGGGGCTCTCCGGGTCGAGGTTCATGAGAAATCCTCCATTGTCCGTGAAATCTCCCGCATCGCGAAGGAGAAAGACCAAGAAATTGGGAACTTGGGTTCTCAATTAGCTGGTAAGTAGAACTTTTACCTGCTATTTATTTATTTTATCTTCTCATAGGATCGTTTTACTTATTCAATCTTCGCTCTTTCCAGATCGATTGACTGAAATAAAACGACTCCACGAGGCTTCGACTTATTCCCAGGAGGAGACAAAATCAATGAAGATCAATCTTCAAGATAATATCTCACTTCTGAACAATGTACTCGATGGGCTTCGTGCCGGGAGGGTTGCTCCTCGCGACGACACGATGGCCGCTCATACGAGTGCCATTGGGGAACAAGTTGGTACTTTGAACGAGTTGGTATCTACTCTGAAGGCCAATCAGAATGATTCGATAAGGGAAGAGGTCAAAGGAGCTGTGAGTTTTGTTTTAGCAAAACTCAAGGCCCGTGATCCTAACCTTAATCTTCATTCTGTTGAAGCCGACTTCGATCGCATCAAGCCAAGCGCAGAAGCTAATCGAAGAGATGGAGTCGGTTGGCGAGAAGGTCGCAGAGGAGATGCAAATAGAATCTCCCTTGACAAAGTAGTCTTGTAATATAATCTTGTAAAAACAAGTCTTTTTTGGTGGTGACGTATAAATATATGGCCCTTTTCCTGCAAATTATCTCGTAGAGTAGTTAGTAACTCGTAAGATAAAAAGGGAAGAAAATAATTAGACCAGATATGAGCGATTCCTCCTTTCTCCTTCATTTTCCCTGCGCGTTATCTCATAGAGTAGTCAGTACTTCGTAAGATGATAACCCGGAAAAAATAAGACTAAGAAATGAAGTCATGTTTATAACTTTATCCTAGCCCCCGACTGCTTACTTAGTTTATTAGAAATAAACTAAGGAAGTAGTATAGAAAGGGTTCTGAAAACAGAGAGGTTTGTTCGACTTGTAGTTGTCGAGTATCGATTTGTTTGTACTAGTCGAAAGAGCGAAAACAGATCGATGCTAGGAAGTTTTCTCTAGTGGGCAGGACCACGTGCAGAGAAAAAAGGCTTCGACTAGGTGATGTTACCATCTCCGACCAGATTAGTCAACTCGATAATGACAACTAGAGTGAAACAACCTTCTAGAGTACCTTAAGGATTCATTCGGCTACATTCATTTTTCCTAACGAAGTTGTCACGGCAAAGAAAAGTAGGAAAGCGAGCGACACTAGGAAGTTCCTTCTAGTTGGCAAGACCACGTGCAGAGAGGAGATGCTTCGACTAGGTGTGTTTCTTCCTTCGACCAGTAAAAAACTAATCAGGTTATTTGAAAAGTAGTCGGATGCATCTCAAAAAGTTCACTCTTCTTAGTTTATTTTTTGAAATAAGCTAAGGTGACATGAATTCGCTTAACTACTTTCGACCATTTTCCTGAGCCCAATAAGCATTGTACAAGTTGTTTAAGAACGAAGTAACATTATGAAGATCCTTCTAGCGGGCAGGACCACATGCAGAGGGGAGAAATTTCGACTAAATGTGTTGTCCTTTTGCTAACCAGCGTACAGGAACGATGAGCGTAAAAAAAATGGTCAAAAATAAAAGCGAGATTCAAAAAATAGACAACAAGGATAGGGATAACCTGACACTTTATTGTCGTTGAAGCTTGTTACACATAAAATTTGCGCAACTGGTCAATGTTCCAAGAGTTTGAGAGAACGCGGCCATCTTCCATTGCAAGTCGTACTGATCCTGGACGCGTTACTTCGACCACAGTGTAAGGACCCTTCCACTTGGGGGAGAGTTTGTTCCGATTAGACTGGGATTGGATAAGCCTCAATACCAAGTCACCTTCAGCGAGGCTGCGAGGTTGGACCTTACGATCATAGTATCTGCGCAGGGTTTGTTGGTAGACTGCAGAATGGAATAAAGCCTGGTTTCTCTTTTCCTCGAGCAGGTTAATGTCGTCTGCTCGAAGGTTTTCTTGAGTTGAGTCGTGAAACTTATCGACTCTTGCTGACCTGATCTTTAGTTCTAGCGGAAGCATGGCTTCGGCACCAAAAACTAGAAAGAAAGGTGTTTCTCCTGTAGCTCGGCTAGCTGTCGTACGAATTGCCCATAATACTGAAGGTAATTCATGTACCCAAGCCCCCCAAGCGCTTGACAAGCTGATCGAAGACTCGGGTTTTGATTCCCTTCATTATCTGGCCATTCGCTCTCTCAACTGCCCCGTTGCTTTGGGGGTGGGCTACAGAAGCGTAATACAAACGAGTTCCCAACTCGTCGCAAAATTCCTGAAATTTTGCGCTTGTAAACTGTTTACCGTTGTCTGTGATAATTAGACTTGGTATTCCAAATCGAGTGATCACGTATCTCATCATGAACCGTTTTGCTGCTTCCGTTGTTATCCCAGTCATAGGTTCGGCTTCTATCCATTTTGTGAACGTATCAATGGCCACAAAAGGAACTCAAACCTCCGGAGCTCGGGTAACGGTCCTAGGATATCAAGACCCGAGTTGCAAAGGCCACGACAAAGGGATTGTTTGCAACGCTGAGTGGTTGGTGTATTTGCCGGCTATGAAACCGCATCGCATACACTTTTTAACCATCTCCTTGGCATCGTGAGAGGGTCATTGGCCAATAATAACCTTGTCGAAAAGCTTTACCACCAGCCGCTACGTAGGAAGCATGAGTTCCACAGATTCCTCCGTGTATGTCGTGAAGGAGTTTTAATACTTCGCTCTGCGGAATACATCGCATGAGCACCCCTTGGGTTCCTCTTTTGTAAAGGACACCTTCGACCAAAGTATACATTTTGGCCTTTCAGGATAGTCGATATGATTCTAGATCGTCATCGGGTAAAGAACCCGTCTGAAGATACTCGTAGATGGGTGCCATCCATGTATCTTCGTACTCTAGAGAGGCTGTTTCTATAGAAGGTGTCTCCAGTTCGTCGACTATAGACGGTTTCTGAAGCTGTTCCAAAAACACCCCTTTCGGTACCAAAGATCGGGAGGAAGCTAGACGAGCGAGTTGGTCTGCGAGGAAATTATCTTTTCGAGGGATAAATTGTACCTCAAAGCCCAAAAAGTGCTTTTCTAACTTTCGTACTTCCGATAGATACCGAGACATGGTCGGATTGGAGCACTGGTATTCCCTCCCGACTTGATTCACGACTAGTTGAGAGTCTCCCCTCACGAGTAGTCGTCGAATCGAGAGCGCTCTCGCAGCTCGTATACCAGCTAACAAACCTTCGTATTCTGCCACATTATTAGTGGCCTGAAATTTTAATTGTATGGCATACTTTAAGGTTTCTCCAGTAGGAGATTCCAGGACCACCCCAGCCCCCGAGCCACTTATCGTAAGCGACCCGTCAAAGTACATCGTTCACTGGTCGTGGGAATCGTACTGGGGATCCTGAACAGGTTCAGGATTTGTCCATTCGGCGACAAAGTCTGCCAAGATTTGGGATTTAACGGTCGTTCGGGACACGAAATGGATGTCGAATGCCCCAAGATCGACTGACCACTTTGCCATGCGTCCCGCTGTTTCCCTATTTTGGAGGATCGCTGCCAAGGGAAACTCAGACGGCACAGCTAGTTTGTGCGTCTGAAAATAATGCCGCAGTTTCCTCGAAGACATGAGGAGGGCATATAGAAGTTTTTGAACCTGAGGGTAACGCTCCTTAGGTCCGTGCAAAACCTCACTTACGTAGTATACTGGTCGTTGTATGTTTTCACGTTCTACGACCAGTACTGCGCTTACTGCCTGTGGCGTGGCAGCTAGGTAAACTAAGAGCGTCTCTCCTAGCTTCGGGGAAACTAGAAAAGGAGCACTCGTAAGATACCTCTTGACTTCCTCAAAGGCTAAGTTAGCCTCTTCTGACCACTCGAAACCTTCATGTTTCCTTAGAAGTTTGAAGAAAGGCAGTCCATTTTCTCCCAGTCGTGCTATGAAATGACTTAATGCCGCCATGCATCCTGTGAGTTTCTGGACTTCTTTTTTCGTGGTCGGGGGGGTGCATCTGAGTGATGGCTTTGATCTTTTCGGGATTTGCTTCAATTCCTCGTTCAGAAACCAGGAATCCAAGTAATTTTCCTGAAAAGACCCCGAACACACACTTCTCGGGATTCAGTTTCAATTGGTGTTTTCTGAGGTTGTCGAAAGTCTCCTGCAAGTCTATGATATGGTTGAGTCGTTTGGTGCTTTTTACGACTAGATCGTCAACATAGGCTTCCAAGTTTCGGCCTAGTTGAGGAGCGAAAGTCGTTTGCATCAAACGTTGAAAAGAAGCTCCAGCATTTTTAGACCAAATGGCATTTTGATATAGCAAAATATCCCAAACGGTGTAATAAATACGGTCTTTTCTTCATCTTCTCGATGCATACTAATCTGATGATAACCAGAGTATGCATCTAGAAAACTCAACATCTCACATCCTGCAGTAGAGTCAACCAGCTGATCGATGCGAGGTAAAGGGAAATCATCTTTTGGATAAGCTTTATTGAGATCGATAAAGTCACGACATACGCCATTTGCCGTTAGACTTTCTAACCATTACAGGGTTGGCCAACCACTCTGGGTGGTTGACTTCTCTTATAAAGCCTGCTTTAAGCAACTTGTCCAATTCTGACCTAATCGCATCTCGTCGATCAGGGGCAAATCTCCGTAACTTTTGTTTTACGGGTAGTTTATCAGGCCGTAGAGCTAGCCTGTGCTCGATCACATTCCTGGGGACTCCGGGCATGTCGGATGCTTGCCACGCGAAGACATCAGTGTTTGCCTGGAGGAAGGTGATGAGGGCGTCTTCCTATTTGGGGTCGGAAGAATCCCCAATGCGAACAGTCTTCGAGGGCTCCCCTGTGTCCAGAGGAACCTCTTTGACTTGGTCGTTCGGCTTAGGTGCAGCTTTAGGCTTCGACTTGCTAGTCGAAGGCTGACTTTCATCTCGAGTTGGTAGTTGTCCAACCATCTCAAGGGAACGACGGTCGCAGGAGTGCGCCATCTTCTTGTCACAATGTATCGTGATCACCCCTTTGGGACCTGGCATCTTAAGACATTGGTACCCATAGTGAGTAGCTATCAAGAATTTTGCCAAAGTAGGTCGTCCGAGTATGGCGTTATATGCCGTATCGAAATCGACTACATCAAAGGAGACCTTCTCTGTCCTGAAATTGCTTGGTGATCCAAACGTTAAAGGAAGAGAAACTTGGCCAATGGGTTTGGCCGAAGACCCCGGTACGATTCCATAAAATGAATATCGTACCGGCCTTACCTTTGTCCTGGGTACCTGCATCTCGTCCAGGGTACTCATAAACAGTATGTTTAGCGAGCTTCCACCATCAACTAAAACCCGATTGACTCGACAATTGTTGATGGTGGGTTCGACCACTATCGGAAATCGACCTGGTCTAGTCGAAGGGATCGGACAATCACCTTTCTCAAAAGCAAGGGTGACTTCCGATCACTTCGGTAATTTATTGACAAGGGGGGAGTCGATTGTATTTACCTCACGCTCAACTGCTTTCAGCTGTCTCCGTGATTCGTATGCCGAAGATCCCCCATAGATGTGGTCAATAGTGTGTTGTGGGTCCTGGAACGGCATCTCCTCATCATCCGGCTCCTTTTGTCCATTGGTTTGACCTACCTGTTCAAGAGTAGGAAGTGGCCCTTTGCCAGAATAATAGTCCTCGAGTTTCCGTAAGAAAACTCGGCATTTACGAAGATCATACCCTTCTTTTTTATGAAAAGGACACCACCTTGGTTTGTCATTTCTCTGATCTTGGCGTTTACCTTTACCCTGATCGGGATTTTGCTTGGGGTTGCGTGGCTCCTTATCGCTCACGGCTAGGACCTCCTTAGGACCGGCAACTGGAGATTTTTGCCTTTTTGCCTTGTTCTTAGATTTCCTAGCCTTTTTATCTTTTTTCTTACCACTTTCGCCTGCTTCCTTGGGGATGTCGTCTTTGAGATCGATAGTATTGTTCCATTCGACCGCTTCAGCAGCAGTCGCATATCTATCAGCCATCTCAAAGAGCTCAGCGACGGTGGCAGGTGGATGTAAAGCGATGTCCTCTGTTATTCTTCTGCTACGGACTCCCTGCTTGAAAGCCACGATCACGCATTTGCAGTCGAAACTTCGAATAGAATTTCAACTGATCAAGCGCTGATGAATTGGTGTAGCATTTCATGGTTGTTTTGCCTTATCCGGTGCAGGTCATCTTCCTTTCCTGGGCGATTGTAAGTGCCCTGGAAATTCACCAACAATAGATCACAAAGGTGTTGCCCCGAGTAGATCGATTCGAATGGCTGGTTTAAAAGCCACGATTGCGTCGATCCTTCGAGTACAGTCGGAAGGTAATTTGCCATGACATGCTCTCCTCCTCCTGCAGCTCGGATAGCTGTAGTGTAGATTTGGAGGAACTCGATGGGGTTTTGAGTTCCATCGAATTTCTCCATGTTCGTTGGTCGAAATCGAGGCGCCAACGAATCGCTCAAGGTCGGTGAGAACGCCCGACATCCCGAGATAACCTCTTGTCTTCTTCTTTGTAAAACGAGGGTTAATGTCGCGGTGATCGAACTCGCCGATACCGGTCATGGGGGCTAGGCCTACCATAGGTCTCAACCTTACGAGGAAATACTCCTCATGCCCACTTGCCGCCGCGTCCCCGTCGCGAAGTGGTGAAAGATTACCTCTCCCGTGGGCTTGTGGCATTTTCCTCATGTCGAGAGAACGACGTGAGGGAGAGTTGTGCCGCCTTCTATGCGACGAGTTTTCTGAACGACTCGCAGAAGAAGTAGCCGCACTATTACGACTTCTTGGTTGTGGTCGACGCAGCGATCGCGAAGTTTGGCCATCATGTTACGGCCTTTGCGTGATCTCCTCCGCAAAGAGGTCATAACCAGTGCTCGAGCGAGTTCTTGGGTCGGTTTTCCAAAGAAATCATTGATGTGCTTGGAGCTCTTGAGCTTCCTCCGATCGAAATAAGCGCGCGGAAGGTTCTTCGGGCCACTATTCTTTTCCGTCGGTTGCCTCGTAATGGTCTGCTTCATACCCCGAGCTTGCTTTAATGGAGTGCGAACGTTGAGGATGTCCCGCACGTTCATTAAAGTGTTTGTTTCGTTCGCCAGCTGTGGTGTCCTTGCCGTTACGACGAGGCGGTGTAGAGTATGCTCGGCGGGAAGCATGTTCAATCCCTCTTCTAGGAGAACGATCCTTATCAGAGGGAAGGACAAAGACCTCCCGTGGATGACCTCCACTTGCGCTCGAGACCTCCTCACTTGAGGAGCAGTCGAGTGACACCATCTGGTGACTTGGAGTAAACCCCTCTAGGTGGGGGAACTCCGGGTTATAACCATCTCCGTCTGCAGGTAGGTCCTGCGTCGGGACGGTTGGATTTGGATGAACAACATGTTCGATCCTCTTCCCTGCGGAAGCACTCGGAGAGAGAGGACCATCAGATGTCGATGGAGCTCCGGAATGATGGCCTCCAGAACTTGTCTTGCCAAATCGATCGCTTGGGGGACTCGAACACTTGGAGGAAAAACTCGTCGTGTTGCGAGTTTGCCCCGAGACAGGCCTGTTGCTGGTCGGGTTGGCGTACTGTCGTGGGGGATAAGGATCCCTCCTCGACTCCGGTGGTAATGCAGTCTTCGAGATCTGATAGAAGATCTCCGAGGCGCAACACCGCCGAAGATTCGATACTCGGTTCAGAGTCGAAACCAGCATCCATGTCGACGTCTGCGAATCGCCAAGTCGAACCAATTCTCCTCGCTCCATTCTCCGCCATGGTAGCATCAAAGAGAAAAAGAACTATTGACAAGGAATTACCGTAAGATCCCCACGGTGGCGCCAATCGTTTGTTTTAGAACCAATCTTACGTAAAGATTGTTTGATTCGGGGTCTCCACAATTGATCACGCAGATGAAGGAGACACGGGATTTTTATACAGGTTCGGGCCTTCTCGGATGAGAATAATAACTCTACTCCTGTGTATCTTGTATTTGCCCTCCGGATTACAATCGACTGAAGGTTTTCCTAACTGTCTTCCAGGAAAGGCTCTCTCTGTCCCCAAAAAGGGTCCTCTTTGTCCAAGAAGGGTCCTCTTCCTACTATCTCTAAAAGACACCTATTTATACTAAGCAGTGGTGGACGTCGTCATTCCACGCTAATTAGTCGCTTATTATTGTGCAATAATGAGAGTAATTACCGGAGTAGTAACCTCCCCATGCTGTCAAACGGTTATCAGTCAGAGATAGTGGGGAATTATCAGCAGTTATGTCAAAATATAACTGTGTATTTTGACTGTTTGGATCCTCACTATTTAGTGAATCTTCCGACGGTGGGTCCAAAGAAATCGTGAGGAATCTGTAGCAGAGCTAGTCGTAGAAAGCCTTACGACCAGACGTAGTCGTAACGATTATACCATAGTCGTAGAAGAACTTACGACTAGGGGGTAGTCGTAACGATTATACCATAGTCGTAGAAGAGCTTACGACTAGGGGGTAGTCGTAGGATCACCTACGACTTCCTGACTCGTTCTTCCCTTATAATATTCAAGGGGTATGCTTTGTGACGTCATATTTCCTAATTAATAAATGAGTATTATTTAGATCCTTGTCAATACCCTAGCTTTTTGCTACTGCCATTGTTGACCCAAGGAGCTCTTCATTTCCATTGATGTTCCAGTGGAGTTTCTTGCTCCTACATTTTGCTTATCCATCTTAAACGCTGGTTTCACCCCGTAATTAGGATTTAGCATCTTTTGTAGGTTGAACCAGAGTTTATTTCTCTGTTGATCAAAGTCGGTTTTGGGAATTTTCGGTGTTTCTCAGACTCTGGTAAGCTAAGGCCTTAGTTCTTGTCATCTTAAGTACACTAAGGACTTCTGTAGCTCACATGAATCTTTCACTTGTACCTAAGTAGCCCCAACTTTCTTTAAACTGAAAAGTTGTTTACATAACTTTTCGGTCTTTCATATCGTTTTCCAGTTCTAGGGTTTCACTGGCTACCCTTTTAGCCTAGTTATCTCTTAGTTGAACCCTAGTAGCATAATCAGTGTTCTTTTGATTCTTGTTGTCATCTATTTAGCTTTGTAGCAAAGATCCACCTTTGTCATCTGTTGTCGGCCAAACCGACAACTTTTGAAATTTTGATGATTCAGAATCGACCGATTAGGTTAGGTTAGGTTAGCTCAAAAGTTAATTACCCAAAAGATCAAAGCTAAACTTCAATTTAGAATATTTTCTTGGTCTATTTTCAATTAACTCAAATCTGTGATGCCTCTGCTTTCCATTCTTTTCAAAATATGAAAACTGTAACTTTGACCGAAACTCTAGTTTCTTCATTTGAAAGCGATGAGGTGATAATATGGTCTATTATCTGTATTGGGGTATATGTAACTTAAGCATATTGTTAATTATGCATTACCATCTTGATCATATATTTTCTGTTCATTTTCATTTGCTGCCAGCTTTCATATACATTGGAGTTTATTGTTTCTTTTTAGAATCTGGTTCTTCTGAGGTGTTTGATTCTATTTCTGAACCACCAGAGCCTGCACAAGAAGTATATTATTATCAAGGCAAGCATCCTCTTTGCACCATGTTGATCCCAAAGTTTTATACAATAGGTTTTCCAAATACAGTGACACCTGTTGCATGCTAATTTTCTGAAAATACAATTGTGATCTGTTAGTAGGTAGTTATGACCTAACATTGTGGCTTACCTTAAATCTGAGTATACACTCAAAACTTAGAGTAGGGTTGTATACTACGATATTTAATTTCAGAATTTTGCTTAGCCATGCAGTCCATAGAATGTTAGAGTTTGGCAAGATTCTCTTGTCAAACATAGGAACAACAAATAAATTTCAGTCATTTTAACTCTTTGTCCAGTTTCTTTAAATCAGATTTGAATTTTAAATTTCAATTGATCTGGACAAGAGGAAGCTAGTGGTGGTGCCTTTGAGCACGAGATTGGGAAATATGGTGGACTTGTCTGGACCAAATAAGGACTGAACTCTGATTATTCAATTCAAGTCCTAACGTGCTTCCACACGCGGTGTATGGGCGCTGTTTGGTTAAGTAAAGGGTTAATGCTATTGAGTTGGAGACAGGGGAGTAAGGATATGTGTATTGATCTTGTATGGCATAGATGCTTAGGTCTTCGGGCTGTGTCTTATGCCATGTGAGTTTTATATCAATATCAGATGTTCTTAGAAGGGTGAGGGCGTATTTGTGTTCCATCGCATGTACGTACCTTAAAGATGCCGATTGCAATCTAGTATGGGTAGCGAACCCAACTTGTATTTCTTTTGTTTGGGTCGGCATTCCTGACGCAACATGTGTGCCCCGGTTAAGCAGATGCTATCGATCGTTGTTTAAGCGAGATCAGTTCACACATGGGTATCCAACTCAATAGTGTCAGCTTATTGAAAAATACCAAATCTTAGTTTCCCCGGCCGGCATACCAAAGGATGTGTGCTATTATTCCGGAGGCTTACGGGCTAACTAAGTCGTGTGAGTAAAGATGTACACCCCTGCAGGGTATCAAACTATTTGAATAGTTGTGTCCACGGTCATGGACGATAACTTGAGTTGATGTCACCTGTATAGAATTTTGTTTTCAACTACATTTTGGGTTTTGATTCAGCATGAGAGAATTCATGCAATGTACTGTTTATATTTACTTTCACTCACTTACTGTTTTAGTCCAACTCGATTTATTAAATCGCTTTATCAAAATTTAGCAATTGTAGGTTAAGATGTATTGTTTTATGCAAAATTGAACCATTATGCCTTCCTGTTGTAACCTTATGCATGTACAAATCTAAAGCCTTTGTATAGGTTCTAACAAACACTTTCTTTTATTAGTTTGTGTAAGTCTTGCTGAGTACCTTCCGTACTCAAGGTGCTATAACCTATTGTTGCAGGTGAGGACGGTTATTTATATGAAGTGCCTGTTAGCGCCGATCAGGGTGACGCTAACGAGTGAAGCTATTTCTTTCCTCCACGCAATAGCCTGCGGGTGATGGGGCCATTGGTGGTTTTATCGTTTTATTTTGCTTCCGCTGTCAGTCTTTTGTAGTGACCAAGTCACTTGATATTGTAGTACTAAACTGAATTGTAAACTTATGTTTAATTATGTAAATGTATGACTTGTATGTGTACACTGCAATGTTGTTTAAGGATATATGTGCAGTGGTCTTTGATCCTGGGAACCATTGTAAGACATATATCCGGGAAGCTTGAATATTGGATTTGTTACTTATTAAATTTATGCTCCTAGCATGATCTTTAATAAAGGAGCAGCACTGTTCCTTAATTAAGAATTGTGCTATAGTATAACTTTAATTAAGAACATTTCCAATATCCCGGGGCCTCCACAAAGTCTATCCGGATCATTCTAGTAATTGCTGCATATTTCGATTATGAGATATGGCTATTGGATGTCAAAATGGCTTTCCTTAATAGAAACCTAAGTGAGGATGTGTACTTGACACAGCCTGAGGGTTTTGTCAATCCAAAGGAAGCTAGAAAGACTTGCAAGCTCATGAAGTCCATCTATGGATTAAAGCAAGCATCTCGGAGTTGGAACATTCATTTTGATGAAGTGGTCTTTGGTTTGACTTCATCAAGAATGAAAAGGAACCTTGTGTCTACAAGAAGGTTAGTGGGAGAAAGCATGTGTTTCTGATCTTGTATGTGGATGACATATTACTGTTTGGAAATGATATTCCTATGCTTGAATCTGTTAAAAATTCATTAAGAAATGGTTTCTCAGTGAAAGTTTTAAGAGATGTAGCATATATTCTTAGTATAAGGATCTATAGAGATAGATCTAAAAGGCTGATTGGATTAAGCCATGATATGTACAGAGTCGTATAATGATACGACCAGGTCTGGACTAGTCGTATAGTGATACGACTAGATCCAAACTGTTGCCCATGGCTCGTATAGCGATACGACCAGGTCCAGACTAGTCGTATAGTGATACGACGAGATCCAGATTGGTGCCATGGCATATGACATTAATATTTGCAAGATTCAATGTCCTTCGACCCCTGATGAGCGAGACAAAATGAGTAGAATTCCAAATGCTTCGGCTATTGGATCTGTCATGTATGCCATGCTATGTACATGACCAGATGTGTCGTATGCTCTAAGAGTTATGAGCAGATATCAATCGGATCTAGGTGAAGGTCACTGGATAGCAGTCAAGAATATCCTTAAGTACTTGAGAAGGACTAAGGATGCATTCCTTGTTTATGGTGGTGAGGAAGAGCTGGTCGTAAATGGTTACATCGATACAAGCTTCCAAACCGACAAGGATGATTTCAGATCGCAATCAAGGTTTATGTTTTATTTGACTAAAGGAGCAGGTATGGACTGGTCGTATAGTTATACGACTAGATCCAGACTGGTCGTATAAAGATACGACCAGATAAGCTGGATGAGTTTCAGATATGCAAAGTACACATGGATTTAAGTTCGAATAGGTACAGACTAGTCGTATAATGATACGACCAGGTCTAGACTAGTCGTATGGTGATACGACCGGTTCCAGACTAGTCGTATGAAGATACGAGCTGGTCATAGACTGGTCGAACATGAATATTGTTGATCCGTTGATAAAGCCTCTCCCACAACCTAAGCACGAGGTGCACACAAGAGCAATGGATATGATTGACTCTAGTGCAAGTGGGAGATTGTTAGAGATATGCCCTAGAGGCAATCATGGAGATGATGATATCATGTCTATGTTTATGTGTTATTGAATAAATGTTATTATGTTCCTTGATTGAATCATCAGTTATAAAGATTAACGAGTATGTGACTTGTTGGTGAAGCTCTTTTAACTTATAATGATATCATTCTAAATATATCCCTGGTCGAATGTCACTGGTTGGGACACTAGTGACTCTATGACTAGCACATGAATTTATTGATGACCATGTTTCACCGGTCATGGATATAAGGATATCGAATCAATAATGTGGACACATTTTAGAGAACATAGTGTTGGATTGACCCACCTTGAGATACTGTTGAGATTGTTAGGATTCTATGTGTCGTTAGTTGGTCTCAAGTAATGATGATGTATAATCCTTAGACCTGAGATCAGCATGGTTTCCTAAATATGTAATAGAACTCTTAGGGGTTCCCAAACGCAACTTCGTAACTGGGTAGTTCTAAAGGTAGCTTTCGGGTATGCTATGAAACATGCGAAGGAATGTGACTAGTCGGATATGGGATTTGCCCCTCCTAACATAACAGGATAGATATTGTGAGACCCCGATTTATTTGGCTTGTAATGCTTAGCCTTCCATTGACCCTAGCATCACAAATCAAATAAACCAAGCCTCGAGATATGTATACTTCCCAGAAATGCAGTATACACACCCCGTTACAAAATTATACATCAATTCCATACATCACATTATAACAAGTCTACCAAAATACATCCATAATATAAAGTTATTACAAAAGAGCCGACTGGCCAAAAGACATCGAAGTATCAATAATAGCGGAAGCAAAAGGTGCCATAAGATGGCTTTAACCAAAATACGACCGGTTAGCCATAACCCACAAGCTAACCGACCGGGCCGCCAAGCTAGTCGTCCATACCGAAGCAAAACTGGCCAAAGTCAACCCCTTGGGGATTGACCTTCTT
This sequence comes from Ampelocalamus luodianensis, assembly GCA_036346255.1. NCBI lineage: Eukaryota > Viridiplantae > Streptophyta > Magnoliopsida > Poales > Poaceae > Ampelocalamus > Ampelocalamus luodianensis. The sequence continues at coordinate 42,378,053 of CM070625.1, read as the reverse complement.
CCTTTGCAACAATTAAGCAAAGCAAATGTGTACAAAATTGTACTCGCAAGACTTACGGGTAACAAACCTAGTTACTACTACATGCAGGTTTTAGTCAAGGAGAAGGCTCAAGGTTAATTTTCAGCATAAAACAAGTTTTATTTGCAATAGATAATATGTTGAAGGCAGTTTTCACAATCCGAATTTTATTTGCATAAATAACAGTGATACAATAAGTAATAACATAAAGACATCCTGGAGATGACTAACCCAATAGCCATCACAACCATAGCACGAGTTACCTATTCGTACCACCCATATCAAGTTTTAGTTTAAAAGGTTGTAGTCTAACTCTTGAAAGACCTTGCTAAGCGTGTCCATAACCTAGAACGAGGCTATTCGAATAGTTCAAAACCCTATAGGGGTGTACCAATGTACCCACACTTCAGACCGCCTTTTTGCCAAGCTATTAAGCACACTTCCTTTGGTATGCCGGCACGGCTAAGTCCTACGAGACATTTCCAATGGATTGAGCTAATCAAGAGCCGCACGAATGGGGGTTAACCCTTAGTGATCTGCCGGTGGAATATGGATCACAAGGACCCATACGTGGAGTAAGATACACCGGCCTCGGCGGGTGTTCCCCTCCCCACAAGCATGTCCATGTTCCATATAGTTAAATATACAACCCACCACGCGACTCATTAATTAACACCCCCAAGGTACTTAGTCAAGAGAGGTCCCATTTCCCTCTAGTGTGGTTAGCACGCAAAAATGCTTGGTTTAGTGTAACAAGATGTTCGGTCCTTGTTGGCTCAGGCACCATTCCAGTCACACCCAAAAACACACCAACATACCATTGTGCCCAAGTCCAAATCATTTTGTTTTAGTTTTCCCATATCAACATAGCACAAAGATGAACCATAAAGTCATAATAAGTTTGTGTGATCAAAGTTATCGACTAAGTCGATAACCGCCCAATTCTACCGGTAACTAGGCATTGCTAAGCATCATATCGTAAAGACAAATAAAAGACCATAAATCATTCACCGGGTTCTAATTCACCAATGAGGATATTAACCTAGGTTTGTGGCAGGGGTGAACAATTTCAAGGCAACAATGCAATAGGCTTAGCTATCTCTAATCAACAAACATTAACTTTGACACAATAAGCATGCATACTTAGTTTTTACAATCAAGATATTAGAATTTGAAAGTAGTAGGAGCAATATGATCAAATGATGTTACACTGCTTGCCTTGATGGAGATCACTTTCTTGCTGCAGAGGATCACTCACGAAATCAATGATTTCTTCGGAACCTAACGAAAAAAGGCGATAAAACCAATAAGAACGAAAAACACCAAATAAAACTCAACAGAAAAAGTCATCCAAAATTCAGGAAATTCATACAGCAACAAGATTATGATTTTAAATGAATTTATAAACAAGAATCAAGTCATTAGGACCAAGTATGAAAATGTTATAGCTAAAACCATTTCTCTCAGCCTATTAATTCAACTAAATTAATTACTGGTACTCTTCATGGCATAAATTTCCAGAATGATCTAAAGTCTGAAATTTTTATGGTAAGCAGGTTATGTCATCCTAGGGTCAGCAAAGTTGAGTTTACCAAATTTGGAGTTATAATGATTTACTTATGATTTTTCTAAGTTGTAAACCTAGCACATGTTACTTTATAGAAATAGAATCATGATCAAAACCTATTTCATATTAAAGTTTGCTAACAGAGGAATTTAACCAGATTGAGTTTGCACATTTTGGAGTTATACAGAAAAAGATATGCATTTTACAAGTTTCACTTGAATTTCTGGAATATTAAATAATGGCAGAAACAAATTAATATTGTTTATAAAATTTTCTGCTAAAAAAACATGTCTAAAAGCATTTTTAAATTAAACTTTAGTTAAACATGAATTTATCCCAACTGGAATCATCTAAAAAGGTTTTAAAAGGAAAAAGATATGAGTTTTCAAAGTTTAATACAATTTTCAATTGTCAAATAAAGACTTACCAGAATTAATCAAACTTATCGTAAAATAAAGTGACGTGGACGAATGTTGGCCCTTGATGCGAAATCAAACGGCCCACGCGCACGGAAAATAGCGCACGCGCACAAACCTACAGAGGCTCACCGTTGGATCTAGATCCAACGGTCCACGTGGATTAGGGTGTTCGGGGACCCGAACGGCCCAATCAATCTTGACCGCAGATCAGAAAATGGAGGGCTCAGAGCGCTGCGCGCTCCGGGCGACCCAAACGACCCAATTGATCTCGGCCGCTCATCGCGAGATGGGCGGCTCGCGCGATTTGAGAGCCTGGTGGTCCAAACGGTCCCTTGATCTAAGCCGCAGATCAAGAGATGGTCGGTCCATAATGATTTAGACGTTCGGGGACCCGAAAGTCCCAGAAGATCTGGGCCGTTGATCTCTTGATCGACGGTCCATGATGCTCGTGAAAAACACATGTGAGTTTAAGAGTGCGGAGAGGTTTTCATATGTGCGGGCCCACATGTCAGTGAGACAAGGGACCAATTAGGACAGCTATTAAATACCGAACCCAATGATTAGTATTAATTATGCCCTAATAATTTTGCACTGAGGTGGTTTGAGCGGCCGGGGCCCACCTGGCAGTGACACATAAGGATGGTTTAGGACACATTAATTGCTACCTATGATTAGCAATTAATTAAATCCATTCTTTGTCTAAATGACCTTGTCACTACGGTTTTAGGCCTACGGGCCCACAAGACAGTGACTCACTGAATCAATTCCGACAGCCATTTAATGCCCACACTAATGACCAATTATTAACATTAATTGATGTCCTAAGGGTGTTGATTAGGGCCGACGGGGTTTTTTAAGTGGCTGGGCCCACTGGTCAGTGGCATAGTGGGTCGGCTTAAGACAAATTAATTACCCCCAATGATTAACAATGATTAGGCCATTAATGATGTCCTAATGACAACGGCACAGAGGGAGTTCCCGTCCGGCAAAAACCGAACGGGAAAGATGGGCTCGTCGCCGGCGGCTCCGGCCACGACGACACCCAAAAAGTGCCAAAATGGGTTTGCAATAGCCTTGCTGTGAGACCCCGGTTTATTAAACTTGTAATACTTAACCTTCCACTGGTTCTAGTATCACAAATAGAATAATCCGCGTCTCGATGAACATGTGCCTCCCAGAACAAGCAGCACACATACATCAATTCCAAGCATGCATCATTTCCATACACAGAATATAACAAGTCTACCAAAAGACATACATAATATAAGTTATTACAACACAGCCGACCGGCCAAATGACATAAGTACCAAATAAGTAACAGCGGAAGCAAAAGTTGCCATAAGATGGCTTAAACCAAAAGACGACGTTAGCCACATAACACCACAGGGCAACCGAGGGCCGCCAAGCTAAACGCCCCTTAGATCGCCACAAAGACAACTCACAAAAGTGAGGTCCATCGGACTCACTATCATCCTCTGCACAACACAAGCAATGCAGGTGAGTACAAAAATGTACTCGCAAGACTTACGAGTAGCAAGCCTATACATAGCTACATGAAAGCTGTATTCAAAGGAATGTGGTTATATAGTTCTTTGGACGCATAAAGCAAGTTTCATTTGCAATATTGTAATAGATTGAACAGTAGTTTGTAAAATCTGTTTTTAAGCATTTAAATAACAGCGAGTAAGCATAAGTAACAAGTATCCACCTAGAAGTGACTTTCCCAAAAGTCACCACAACATAGCATGAATCCCTGATTCATACCACCCAACAAGTTTTAATTTTAAAAGGTTGTAGTCTAACTCTTGAAAGGTTATCCAAGCGTGTCCATAACCTAGGACGAGGCTATTCGAATAGTTTTAATCCTGCAGGTGTACCAATGTACCCACACTTGCACCGCCTTTTGCCAAGCTATTAAGCACACTTCCTTTGGTATGCCGGCACGGCTAAGTCCTACTGAACCCTTTCCAATGGAACATGTTAATCAAGAGACGACGTATGGGGTTAATCCTTAGTGATCTGCCGACGAAATATGGATCACAAGGACCCATACGTGGAGCAAGATACACCGCCTCTGCGGGTGTTCCTCTCCTACAACGTGTCCATGTTGCATATAATCAAATATGCAACCCACCACGCGACTCATTAATTAACACAGCCCAAAGTACTCACTAAGAGAGGTCCCATATCCCTCTAGTGTGGTTAGCACGCACGAATGCTCGGATAATGATACTCACAAGTAGTTCGGTCCTTAATTGACCGGGCACCATTCCATTCACACCAGTAAGATCACACCATCTTACCATTGTGCCCAAGTCTAAATTGTTTTCATTTTCAGTTTTAGTTTTGCAATTTAGACATAGCACAAGGCTGAAATATACACATAGTAATAGTTTGTGTGATCAAAGTTATCGACAGTCGATAATCGCCCATTTCTACCGATAGCTAAGCATGGCTAAGCATAATGACACGTAAACTACTAAGTGACAAGGGTCCATCCAAATAACCCAAAATCACAGAAGTAACCTAGGCTTGATGAGTAGAGGAATAAACATTTCCTCACGATAATGCATCTAGTAGGCCAACTACCGACAATAGTTTAAAACAACATAGCAATGCATACATAGAATTTGCAAACAATATATTAGACTTTGAAAATAGTAGGAACAATATGATCAAATGAATGCTACATCTGCTTGCCTGGCTGAAGTGCAGAGTCTGATGGCTGCTGTGGCTCAATATCAAGATTAATAATATTGTCTTCGGAACCTAACGCGAAAAAGGCGATAAGCAAATAAGAACGAAGAACACCAAATGAAACTCCAACAGCAAAACACATCCAAAACTAACAAAATTTACACTACAGCTAGGGAAAGATTTTCTAAAGTGACAGGAACAAGAATCATGCAATTTGGACTTAACATGCAAAAGATATGAGCAAAATGCTCCTTCTCAGCCTATAACAACCTAATTAATAATTAACACTGTTCATGGCGAAATTTTCTAGAATGATCTGGGGTCTGAAATTTTTACAGTAGGTAGATTATGACATCCCAATAACAGCAAAGTTGGATTTACTAAATTTGGAGTTATACACATTTACTTATGATTTTTCTAAGTGGTAAACCTAATGCAAGTCATTTTACAGAATTATGAACATGCTCACATCCTATTTTTATATGAAAGTATACTAACAGACGAATTTAACAAAATTGATTTTGCACAATTTGGATTTACACAGAAAAAGATATGCATTTTTCAAGATTAAAACTATTTCTGGAATATTCAAAATGACAGAAATCAAGTTATCTCTAGTTACACAATTTTCTGCTACTGGAACAAGCTTAAATACATTTTTATAATAAACTAAAGTGACAACAAAATTTATTACAGTTGGAATTATCTAAAAAGCAGTTAAAATGAATTAGTTATGAGTTTCTAAAGTTTTTATATCATTTTCCGTTGTTAAATAACTACTTACCGAAATACAGACAAACTTCAATAAAAGAATAAGACGTGGACAACTCCCAACCCTTGATCTAAAATCCTACGGCTCACGCGCACCGAAAACAGCGCACGCGCGCCGAATCGAAACGGAGCCCACCGTTGGATCACGATCCAACGGCGCACCAGAGTGTATGCATTCGGACGGTGCGGTTGCACACACGATCTTGGCCGTTGATCGAAAGATCGACGGTCGAGAATGATCAAGGCATCCGGAGGGTCCGAACGCACACAAAGATCGGGCGCGAGATCTAAAAATGAACGGTAGCTATTGATCGCAGTTCAAAGGGAGATACTGACACGTGGGACCGCATGTCAGTGACTTCGAGTCACCCACGCGCTGGTTTAACCCACGTGCACAGTGCACTGGGCCCACTTGTCAGCGACTGAGAGTGGCGGTTAAGACCAAATTAATGCCATTAATGATTAACCTTAAATAAACACTAATGATCACTGAAATTTGATTTTAACCCTCGGGCCACAAGTCGACCTGCAGGTAAATTCGACAATGATTAAATGCCGACACATTAATTAATCAATGATTAAGCATTAATGATGTCGGAACAGTGCGGGATTGAACCAGAGAGTGATTTAAGGATATTGGGCCCACTGGTCAGTGGCTCAACGATAATGATTAGGACACAATTAATTATCTAATGATTGGTAATTAATGTGCCCTAATCAAATGACGAAAACGGGAGCTCTGTGCCGGCAAAACCCGAGCGGCTTGCACGGCTAATCGCCGGCGACACCGGCCGCGGCGGCGCCGAACAAGAGCCAAAATGGATTCGCAATAGCACTACGAATCTAATGGTAGCATTCTCGCCGGCGGCGAGGGACTAGAACGCCGGCTAGCCGGAAAAACGAAAATGGGAGCTTACTGCTAAACACGAAAATCGCGATGAGCTCCACTGCAAGCCTAGGATGCGGGTGCCAAAGCTTCTAAGGACTAGGAAGAAGCTACCTTAGTGACAAGAAGCTTCAAAGATGACCGGAGATGCTCGATCACGGTGAAAGCTCGCCGGACTTGGAGAAGAAAACCCGAGATGGATACCCTGAGCCAAATGAGTGATTCCAAAGCATCAATATAGCTTCATAGTGATTCACAGAAGCTACATGAGCAAGTAATTGGAAAATGGAGCACTCACCTGAGCTGAGGAAGAAGATGACCAATTTCGGCCGAATTTGAACAAACCCCAAATTGGACAATTCCTGAGAATCAAATCCAAAATTGAGTGAGGGGAAATGTTCAAGGAAGTAAATAGATAAGGTTAGGGCAAAGAAACGTGAAGGAGGACCACTGGAACATCAAGAACACCCAAGGAGCTCCACGCGTCAACAATGGCGATTTGCCATTTATGAGGTGTTAAGCTCCAATATTGAGAATGAAGCTTGATGGTGGTCTAAAGGAATACCAGAAGGCATTGAGAGTGCTTATAAAGCCATGAAAGCATTAGGGTTTGCACCACTCCTCTTTCGGGCGGCAAAACACAGAACACAATGCGCGGCCGACATGGAAAAGATAAAAGCTGGTGCACAAGGGCATGGCATGGCCGAAAGTGTCTCCCACGACCCTCACTGTTGACTAGGGCGGCCGTAGGGAGCATGAGATGACACTGCCATAACCCCTACTGTGCTCGCACGGCTCAAGGTTGAAGAAGACCAGGGAAAGATGCTCGGGTGATTTTGAGCCCTACGATCTAAATCGGACGGCTACGAAAGCGCCACGCCTCGAGTTCAAAACACAACGGGGAGATTGCGAGCCTTAGGATTAGAAATGAACGGCCTCGATTGCTCCACGTCGCAAACTCATTTTACAACGAAGGAACACGCGGACGTTGGATCTTAATCCAACGGCTCAGATTTAAGAATGCAACCGGAGGGTCCGAAGGTTTCGGCGCATCTCGACGGTTGGATGGAGATCTAACGGTTGACATTCAAACTTGCAACCGGAAGGTCCGAAAGGTTACACGCGCGCGGACCGTGCGATTTAGATCCAACGGTGGAGATCCAACGCGCGTTTTCAAGGGTGGCTCGGTGCAGCTAGTTGACTGGACCGAATCAATTGGCTCGAGCCCGAGTCTGACTCGAACCCAAGTAACAGTAAAACCAGGTTTGACTTTGAAATAAGAACAGAGACTTAGAATGATTTATTTGAGATAGCAAATTAACTCCAAAAATTATGAAATTTTTACAGGAGCTTGCTAACTCAGATATTAACCTTGAGTAAAATTTTCAGACGTTTTTATACTGTGAATAAATCTCCAAAAATTCTGCAAGGCTCTGTTTTAATGTTTGACTGAGAGTCAAACAGGTTTGACTGCCTCTAAAAATATTCAAATAATTTCCAAAAATTGTGAAATTTTTCAGAGGGGTCACATACCATCACAGAGACTTAGGAAAAATATTTCCAGGGGATGATCATAGGATTTGACAAGATTGTTTTTGGAATAACAAGATTTGGATCAACCAAACTTGTGACAATGTATTTCCATAATCCCTTGTACAAGAATTGCTTGGCACAACAGGAAATACATGATGTAAGAAAAAGTTTTAATTTCTACTGATTTTCTTACATTTGAAACACAAGCCTAAAGTTGGGATGTTACAAAACCTCCCCCCCTTACAAGAATCTCGCCCAGATTCGCTTACTCGGAGAAGAAGGATGGGTAATCTGCACGAAGACGATCCTCACGCTCCCAAGTTGCCTCATCTTCAGAATGGTTTGACCACTGAACCTTAAGGAACTTGATGACACGGTTCCTTGTCCTTCGTTCAGATTCTTCGAGAATACGAACAGGATGTTTATGATAGGTCAAATTTTCTTGCACATCGAGATTTTCCAACGGAGTTTCCTCAACTGGAACACGGAGGCACTTCTTCAAGTGTGACACATGGAACACGTCGTGCACACCCTCAAGTGAAGCTGGCAACTACAATCTGTATGCAACGGCTCCAATCCTCTCGATGATGCGATAAGGCCCAACGTATCGAGGAGCTAACTTGCCCTTGATGCCAAAACGCTGATGGCCCTTCAAGGGTGAGACCTTGAGATACACAAAGTCATTGGGCTCAAAGCTCAACTCCCGACGACGACGATCCGCATAGCTCTTTTGTCTGGACTGGGCCACGCGCAGATGCTCACGAATCAGCTGAACCTGACTTTCGGCCTCATTGATGGAATCTGGCCCGAAGAACTGACGCTCACCAGTTTCCGACCAGTTCAATGGGGTTCTACACTTCCTCCCATACAAAGCCTCAAACGGTGCCATGCCAAGACTAGCTTGGAAACTGTTGTTGTAGGAGAACTCTGCAAACGGCAAGCACTTCTCCCACTTCTTTCCATAGGAAAGAACACAGGCACGGAGCATATCTTCCAACACTTGGTTGACTCTCTCCGTCTGACCATCAGTTTGAGGATGATAAGCTGAACTGAAAGAAAGACGTGTACCCATCGCCTTTTGCAGATTATGCCAAAAGCGAGAGGTGAAAAGAGAACCACGATCTGACACAATCGTTCATGGCACACCATGCAAACATACAATGCGAGACACATAGAGATCCGCCAGCTGACTAACACTGAGATTGGTACGCACTGGCAGAAAATGTGCCACCTTTGTCAATCGATCAATGACAACCCAGATAGCATCCTTCCCAGAAGAAGTACGGGGCAGACCGGTGATGAAATCCATACCAACGGAATCCCACTTCCATTCTGGTACTGGCAAAGGCTGAAGAAGGCCCGCTGGACGTTGATGTTCAGCCTTGACACGACAGCACACGTCGCACTCGGCCACGAACCTCGCAATCTCGCGCTTCATGCGAGTCCACCAGAATCTCTGTCGAAGATCTTGATACATCTTGGTAGCTCCAGGATGGATAGACAAAGGGGAGTCATGGGCCTCGCGGAGAATCAAATCCCGCAATTCCATGACCTTCGGAACCACCAAGCGCTGTCCAAACCACACAACACCGTGCTCATCCTCAGAAAAGCACTTAGCTGTCCCATTCTTGATGTTCTGCTTGATTTGGATCACCCCAACATCTGTCTGCTGGGCAGCCTTGATTTGCTCCACCAAAGTCGGTTGCACAACCAAGGTAGCAAGAGAACCATGCTCAATCAATCCCAAATTAAGCCGCTGAAATTCTTCGAGAAGGGTAGGTTGTTGCCCTTGAAGTGACAAGGTATTGCAATGCACCTTGCGACTGAGTGCATCCGCAACAACATTAGCCTTGCCCGGGTGATATCGAATGCCCATATCATAATCCTTGATCAATTCCAACCATCTCCTCTGCCTGAGGTTCAGATCTGGCTGGGTGAACAAATATTTCAAGCTCTTGTGATCAGAATACACCTCACAGCGGTTACCAATGAGGTAATGCCGCCAAATCTTGAGTGCATGAACCACTGCAGCTAACTCCAAATCATGGGTAGGATAGTTGAGTTCATGAGGCCTCAACTGCCTCGACGCATAGGCCACTACCTTGCCTTCTTGCATAAGAACACAACCGAGTCCCTACCGAGAGGCATCACAATAAATATCAAAGCTCTTATGCACATCAGGGAGAACAAGCACTGGTGCTGACGTCAATCGCCTTTTGAGTTCTTGAAAACTCAAATCACAAACAGGTGACCACACGAATTTCTTCTCTTTCTTGAGCAATTCGGTCATGGGCTTAGCAATTTTGGAGAAGTTCTCGATAAAGCGGCGGTAGTAGCCCGCTAAACCAAGGAAACTCCTCACATCGGTGACTGACTTGGGCTGCCCCCAAGATAGAACATCGCTGACCTTGCTAGGATCTACTGCGACACCACCTGCTGAAAGAACATGGCCTAAGAATGCCACTTCCTTCAACCAGAACTCGCACTTGCTGAACTTAGCATACAGCTGATACTCACGCAGCTTTCCCAACATAATCTGCAGGTGCTCAGCATGCTCTTCTTCACTCTTGGAGTAGATAAGAATGTCGTCAATGAAAACCACAACAAACTTATCCAAATACTCCATGAATACCGAGTTCATAAGATTCATGAACAAAGCTGGAGCATTGGTCAAACCGAAAGACATGACGGTGTACTCGTAAAGGCCATAACGAGTAGTGAACGCCGTCTTTGGAATATCCTCACGATTCGACTTGATGGTACCCCAATCTCAAGTCAATCTTGGAGAACACACAAGCTCCAGATCAATCGGTCAAAGAGATCATCAATACGAGGCAAAGGATATTTGTTTTTCACCGCTACTTCATTCAATGGACGGTAATCAACACACATCTGCAGGTCTTGTCCTTCTTCTTCACAAAAATAACCGGACAACCCCAAGGAGATGAGCTAGAACGGATGAAGCCTTTTGCTTGAAGCTCACCCAACTGCTTCTTCAGTTCTTCTAACTCATTAGGAGGCATTCGGTACGGCGCCTTTGAAATTGGAGCGGTACCGGGTAGCAACTCAATCACAAACTCCAAGTCTCGAACTGGAGGCATACCAGGCAAATCTTCGTGGAAGACATCCACAAAGTCACGCATCGTGGGCACATCCTGAATCTCCATGGTCGGCTTAGCTTCAAGGGCACAAAGGTGTGGCCCCTGCAGCTGCGGTGAAATCCCAACTTGCTCGCCTGAGGGACTAGTGAGGAAAACCATGTTCCTGGCACAATCGATTTGCCCCAAGTGTTGGGACAGCCAATCCATACCAAGAATCACATATAGGCGCGCCGAATCAAGTAAGATGAGATTCGCCAAGAATTCCACTCCTTCAATATTAATAGGAACGCCCGACATTCTTGATCGCTCTCATTTCCCCCCGAGAGCGAATAAGCAAAGGAATCCCAAAGGAACAAAGTGAAGGTCACAATCAGCAAAGAAATGATCTCGAAATAAAGGAATGTGAAGCTCGAGTCAAACAAGACTGCAGCAGACGATAACTAACAAGGAACGCACCCAACACGACGTCGGTGCCTCCCGAGCCTCTTCAGCCGAGATGTGGTTGACTCGACCACTCCCGACACCCTTAGTCTTCTGGATCACCTTCGGTCGGTGTGTGACCATTCCGCGCCCTCCATTAGGACGAGGGGCTGCTCGATCCTCGAGGGCAATCGCTAGCATAGTGGCCCTTCTTGTTGCAGCGGCGAGTAACATCGGCGGCCAAGGCGGGCGCAACTCGCTGGCGAGTCGCACGTGCACGTGGCTGAAACATGGCCTGCGGGGGACGAGCAACTGGCGCCGACGGCCTCGGCGGTGGTGAAGCCAAAGCACGAGCTCTCGGTGCGGGCCCAACACGGGGCGAGTGAGGCCGGCTGTGCGCATCCGATGGACCTCCCACTTGCGCTATGGACTCACCACAGCGCCTTCGCCTTGTGCTCGGCGACGATGGCCTTGTCAACCAAGGCCTGGAAGTCAGCAAAGTCCACAATAGATAGCTTGTCCTGCAGCTCCTCGGACAAACCATCCATGAACTTCTCCTGTTTAGCCTCATCAGAGGCCACCTCTCCCGAGCATAACGAGCCAAGTGGTTAAACTCGTAAAGATACTCCGAGACAGCTCTTGCGCCTCGCTAGCGCAAGAAACTCCTTCTTCTTGAGCTTCATCAGGCTATCGTGAATGTGGGCTCGACGGAAAGCGATCGAAACTCATCCCACGAGACAACGTGGCCTGCGGGCTGCATGGCGAGAAAGTTCTCCCACCAAGAGAGTGCTGCACCCTCAAGCTGATGGGATGCAAAGACTGCCTGCTCCTGCTCCTGGCACTGAGCGATATTGAGCTTTCGCTCAACAAGACGCAGCCAATCATCTCGCATCGAGTGGATCCTCTGATCGAGAGAAAGGGCGCGCCGCGTGCGGAGAAACTCCGAAGCCCACCACGAGATCGGTGGCCACCACCTCCAGATCTGGCGCGGCGGAGCGGAGGTGTTCCTCGCAATGACCTCCAAGATCCGGGTCTGGTCCATGCGATTCCGCTCGATCTGAGCCAGAACCTCAGCCATGGTCGGAGGAGGGGGAAGCTCCTCATCGGAACCAGCCACTGATCACAGTGGTGGTTCTTGTCATCCTGTTCCACAAAAATAGGTTAAACACAACTCCGGAACAGGAGACAAAGAAGACAACTAACCTCTAAACAAAACAACCTTTTAAAAGCTCAAGTAACCACATAAAATTACAGCAAGATCATAAGGATAACAACCATCTTCCTATTATGACTAACTCATATGGAAAAACGAGTAATCAATTTTTCAGGAAGGAAATTTCAGAATAACAACTTCTGTTCGAAACAGCTAGGAAATAGGGTGGAAATCATACTAAAGGAGGGTTAAACACTTAGCTATCTCATATCACTTCTTACCCTTTTATTCCCACAAATTTTAGTGGATTTAACCTCTCATTTTCAGCACTTTTACTACCTAAATGCTAGTTGTCCAGAAATTGTCTTGCTTGCTGTCCAGATTTTCCCATTCAACTTTTGGCCGAAATTTGTAGCTCCCAGCAGCTCCTAATCTTCTCAAAACAGCCAACACTTTCATTTTATAACTCTCATGGTTTACCCAAAACCAATCTACTCGGCTACTAACTTTTGAAGGAAGATGAGAGGAAAACTCAGCTTTCAAATTCAGTTTAGAACAAGCTGAGATGAGCAAGCTAAGATAGATGAGGAGTAAAATCTGAGAACTTACTTAAGATTTCCAGGAAAGCACTGATATTTGGAAAGTAAGTTTTCAAAATATACTAGGGACGACCAAGCTAGGGGTTTCTCACGGTCGGATGGCTCGATACCAAGCTCTGTGAGACCCCAGTTTATTAAACTTGTAATACTTAACCTTCCACTGGTTCTAGTATCACAAATAGAATAATCCGCGTCTCGATGAACATGTGCCTCCCAGAACAAAAACCACACATACATCAATTCCAAGCATGCATCATTTCCATACACAGAATATAACAAGTCTACCAAAAGACATACATAATATAAGTTATTACAACACAGCCGACCGGCCAAATGACATAAGTACCAAATAAGTAACAGCGGAAGCAAAAGTTGCCATAAGATGGCTTAAACCAAAACACGACCGGTTAGCCACATAACACCACAGGGCAACCGACCGGCCACGCCAAGCTAAACGCCCTTAGATCGCCACAAAGACAACTCACAAAAGTGAGGTCCATCGGACTCACTATCATCCTCTGCACAACACAAGCAATGCGGTGAGTACAAAAATGTACTGCAAGACTTACGAGTAGCAAGCCTATACATAGCTACATGAAAGCTGTATTCAAAGGAATGTGGTTATATGGTTCTTTGGACGATAAAGCAAGTTTCATTTGCAATATTGTAATAGATTGAACAACAATTTGTAAAATCTGTTTTAAGCATTTAAATAACAAATGAGTAAGCATAAGTAACAAGTATCCACCTAGAAGTGACTTTCCCAAAGCCACCACAACATAGCATGAATCACGATTCATACCACCCAACAAGTTTTAATTTTAAAAGGTTGTAGTCTAACTCTTGAAAAGCTTATCCAAGCGTGTCCATAACCTAGGGCGAGGCTATTCGAATAGTTTTAATCCTCGCAGGTGTACCAATGTACCCACACTTCGACCACCTTTTGCCAAGATATTAAGCACACTTCCTTTGGTATGCCTACACGGCTAAGTCCTACGAACCCTTTCCAATGGAACATGTTAATCAAGAGACGCACGTATGGGGTTAATCCTTAGTGATCTGCCGACGAAATATGGATCACAAGGACCCATACGTGGAGCAAGATACACCGCCTCGGCGGTGTTCCCCTCCTACAACGTGTCCGTGTTGCATATAATCAAATATGCAACCCACCACGCGACTCATTAATTAACACAGCCCAAAGTACTCACTAAGAGAGGTCCCATATCCCTCTAGTGTGGTTAGCACGCACGTAATGCTCGGATAACGATACTCACAAGTAGTTCGGTCCTTAATTGACCGGGCACCATTCCATTCACACCCGTAAGATCACACCATCTTACCATTGTGCCCAAGTCTAAATTGTTTTCATTTTCAGTTTTAGTTTTGCAATTTAGACATAGCACAAGGCTGAAATATACACATAGTAATAGTTTGTGTGATCAAAGTTATCGACAGTCGATAACGCCCATTTCTACCGATAGCTAAGCATGGCTAAGCATAATGACACGTAAACTACTAAGTGACAAGGGTCCATCCAATAACCCAAAATCACAAAGAAGTAACCTAGGCTTCAGAGTAGAGGAATAAACATTTCCTACCGATAATGCATCTAGTAGGCCAACTACAGACAATAGTTTAAAACAACATAGCAATGCATACATAGAATTTGCAAACAATATATTAGACTTTGAAAATAGTAGGAACAATATGATCAAATGAATGCTACATCCGCTTGCTCGGTGAAGTGCAGAGTCGATGGTCTTTGTGGCTCAATATCAAGATTAATAATATTGTCTTCTAACCTAACGCTAAAAGGCGATAAGCAAATAAGAACGAAGAACACCAAATGAAACTCCAACAGCAAAACACATCCAAAACTAACAAAATTTACACTACAGCTAGGGAAAGATTTTCTAAAGTGACAGGAACAAGAATCATGCAATTTGGACTTAACATGCAAAAGATATGAGCAAAATGCTCCTTCTCAGCCTATAACAACCTAATTAATAATTAACACTGTTCATGGCGAAATTTTCTAGAATGATCTGGGGTCTGAAATTTTTACAGTAGGTAGATTATGACATCCCAATAACAGCAAAGTTGGATTTACTAAATTTGGAGTTATACACATTTACTTATGATTTTTCTAAGTGGTAAACCTAATGCAAGTCATTTTACAGAATTATGAACATGCTCACATCCTATTTTTATATGAAAGTATACTAACAGACGAATTTAACAAAATTGATTTTGCACAATTTGGATTTACACAGAAAAAGATATGCATTTTTCAAGATTAAAACTATTTCTGGAATATTCAAAATGACAGAAATCAAGTTATCTCTAGTTACACAATTTTCTGCTACTGGAACAAGCTTAAATACATTTTTATAATAAACTAAAGTGACAACAAAATTTATTACAGTTGGAATTATCTAAAAAGCAGTTAAAATGAATTAGTTATGAGTTTCTAAAGTTTTTATATCATTTTCCGTTGTTAAATAACTACTTACCGAAATACAGACAAACTTCAATAAAAGAATAAGACGTGGACAACTCCCAACCCTTGATCTAAAATCCTACGGCTCACGCGCACCGAAAACAGCGCACACGCGCCGAATCGAAACGGAGCCCACCGTTGGATCACGATCCAACGGCGCACCAGAGTGTATGCATTCGGACGGTGCGGTTGCACACACGATCTTGGCCGTTGATCGAAAGATCGACGGTCGAGAATGATCAAGGCATCCGGAGGGTCCGAACGCACACAAAGATCAGGGCCGCAGATCTAAAAATGAACGGTAGCTATTGATCGCAGTTCAAAGGGAGATACTGACACGTGGGACCGCATGTCATTGACTTCGAGTCACCCACGCGCTGGTTTAACCCACGTGCACAGTGCACTGGGCCCACTTGTCAGCGACTGAGAGTGGCGGTTAAGACCAAATTAATGCCATTAATGATTAACCTTAAATAAACACTAATGACTGCTGAAATTTGATTTTAACCCCTCGGGCCCACAAGTCAGCGACCCAGAGGTAAATTCCGACAGCGATTAAATGTCGACACATTAATTAATCAATGACTAAGCATTAATGATGTCGGAACAGTGCGGGATTGAACCAGAGAGTGATTTAAGGATATTGGGCCCACTGGTCAGTGGCTCAACGATAATGATTAAGACACAATTAATTATCTAATGATTGGTAATTAATGTGCCCTAATCAAATGACGAAAACGGGAGCTCTGTGCCGGCAAAACCCGGGCGGCTTGCACGGCTAATCGCCGGCGACACCAGCCGCGGCGGCACCGAACAAGAGCCAAAATGGATTCGCAATAGCACTACGAATCTAATGGTAGCATTCTCGCCGGCGGTGAGGGACTAGAACGCCGGCTAGCCGGAAAAACGAAAATGGGAGCTTACTGCTAAACACGAAAATCGCGATGAGCTCCACTGCAAGCCTAGGATGCGGGTGCCAAAGCTTCTAAGGACTAAGAAGAAGCTACCTTAGTGACAAGAAGCTTCAAAGATGACCGGAGATGCTCGATCACGGTGAAAGGTCGCCGGACTTGGAGAAGAAAACCCGAGATGGATACCCTGAGCCAAATGAGTGATTCCAAAGCATCAATATAGCTTCATAGTGATTCACAGAAGCTACATGAGCAAGTAATTGGAAAATAGAGCACTCACTTGAGCTGAGGAAGAAGATGACCAATTTCGGCCGAATTTGAACAAACCCCAAATTGGACAATTCCTGAGAATCAAATCCAAAATTGAGTGAGGGGAAATGTTCAAGGAAGTAAATAGATAAGGTTAGGGCAAAGAAACGTGAAGGAGGACCACTGGAACATCAAGAACACCCAAGGAGCTCCACGGGTCAACAATGGCGATTTGCCATTTTTGAGGTGTTAAGCTCCAATATTGAGAATGAAGCTTGATGGTGGTCTAAAGGAATACCAGAAGGCATTGAGAGTGCTTATAAAGCCATGAAAGCATTAGGGTTTGCACCACTCCTCTTTCGGGCGGCAAAACACAGAACACAATGCGCGGCCGACATGGAAAAGATAAAAGCTGGTGCACAAGGGCATGGCATGGCCGAAAGTGTCTCCCACGACCCTCACTGTTGACTAGGCGGCGTAGGGGCATGAGATGACACTGCCATAACCCCTACTGTGCTCGCACGGCTCAAGGTTGAAGAAGACCAGGGAAAGATGCTCGGGCGATTTTGAGCCCTACGATCTAAATCGGACGGCTACGAAAGCGCCACGCCTCCCAGGTTCAAAACACAACGGGGAGATTGCGAGCCTTAGGATTAGAAATGAACGGCCTCGATTGCTCCACGTCGCAAACTCATTTTACAACGGCGAACACGCGGACGCTGGATCTTAATCCAACGGCTCGATTTAAGAATGCAACCGAGGGTCCGAAGGTTTCGGCGCATCTCGACGGTTGGATGGAGATCTAACGGTTGACATTCAAACTTGCAACCGGAAGGTCCGAAGGGTTACACGCGCGCGGACCGTGCGATTTAGATCCAACGGTGGAGATCCAACGCGCGTTTTCAAGGGTGGCTCGGTGCAGCTAGTTGACTGGACCGAATCAATTGGCTCGAGCCCGAGTCTGACTCGAACCCAAGTAACAGTAAAACCAGGTTTGACTTTGAAATAAGAACAGAGACTTAGAATGATTTATTTGAGATAGCAAATTAACTCCAAAAATTATGAAATTTTTACAGGAGCTTGCTAACTCAGATATTAACCTTGAGTAAAATTTTGAGAGGTTTTATACTGTGAATAAATCTCCAAAATTCTGCAAGGCTCTGTTTTAATGTTTGATCGAGAGTCAAACAGTTTGATCGCTTCTAAAATATTCAAACAATTTCCAAAAATTGTGAAATTTTTCAAAGGGGTCACATACCATCACAGAGACTTAGGAAAAATATTTCCAGGGGATGATCATAGGATTTGACAAGATTGTTTTTGGAATAACAAGATTTGGATCAACCAGACTTGTGACAATGTATTTCCATAATCCCTTGTACAAGAATTGCTTGGCACAACAGGAAATACATGATGTAAGAAAAAGTTTTAATTTCTACTGATTTTCTTACATTTGAAACACAAGCCTAAAGTTGGGATGTTACACTTGCGGACCCAAAGGTGGTGACCTCCCCGGCGGCGGTGGCCCAGAACGCCGGCGAGTTGGAAAACAATAACGGTGACACAATCGGTCGAAAACGAAAATGGCTAAAAAGCTCCGCATTGTCCAAAGAAGCGTGTGCCACAGCGTCTAAGGACTAATAAGAAGCTACCTTAACCAAGAAGGACTTCAAAGATGGCCGGAGAGGCTTTGACAGTGGAGAAGCTCGCCGGAGTTGAAGAAGATGATATGAAAAGATGTCCTGAGCAAAATGAGTCACACCAGATCATCATAATAGCTTTATTATAACTTAGAGAAGCTCTAAGAGCAATTAATTGAGAAAAGAAGCCCTTACCGGAGCTGGAGAAGAAAGGGGGTAAAATCGGCCGAAAAGATCCAAACTCCAAATTGGTCAATTCCTGTGAATGAAACCCAAAATTGAGTTAGGGGAAAAGAATATGAAGCTAAAGGGCTCAAAAGGGTACAAGCAGAATTGAAGACGAACCACTAGAGCACCAAGTTCCACAATTGAGCTCCACGGGTCAACAATGGTGGTATTGGTATTTTTGGTGTTTTGAGCTCCCAAACAAAGAAAGAGCTAGGGGTGGTGTATAGGAGTACCAGAAGGGGTTTTGGGGAGCTTATAAAGCTAGAGGATTAGGGTTTGGGCAAAAGCGAAATGCTCGGGTGAGTTTCGTCCACCGTACTGCCATGGACCGAAAAAGAGAAATGATGGGGAGCAGGCTAGGGCATGCCTCCTGCCGAAAGTGAGCCGTAGCACTAAATGTCCGACCAGCGAGAGATGAGGAGGGAGCAGGACTTGACCAGAGCCATGCCGCTCCCTTTTCACGCACGGCTCGAGGAAGAAGATGACTAGAGAAAGAGAAAAGGCTAGGGTTCTTGTGTGCCGTTGGATTTTAATCCAGCGGTTGAGATTTGCCCAAGGCTCCTGAAGTTTAAAACACTAGGAAAGATCGTGAGCGTTGGACCTACAATGGACGGTCACGATTGAATGGGACAACCGAGTGACCCGAACGGCCCAATTCATCTGGACGGTCAGATCTTGATCTAACGGCCCAAATGAGTTGGCGCAATCGCGAGGTCCGAACATTCACGTGAACATGGGCCGTGCGATTTAAATCCAACGACTGAGGTTGAATGCGCGTTTTAAGTGAGCCCGAGTAAAGTTAGTTGACTGGACCAAGCCAAGTGGTTCGAGCTCGATTCTGACTCGAACCCAATGAACAGTGAAACCAGGTTTTGGGTTTTTAAATTAAGCTGAGACTTTGGGGATTTATTTGAGATAGCAAAACAACTCCAAAAATTCTGAAATTTTTACTGGAGCTTCCTAACTCAGATATTAACCTTGTGTAAAATTTTCAGAGGATTTTATGTAGTGAATTTTTCTACAAAAATTCTGCAAAGTTCTGGAATAAGGTTTGACTGAAAAGTCAAACAGGTTTAACTACCTTCTAAAAATATTCAAACAATTTCTAAAAATTGTGAATTTTTTTAGAGGGGTCACATTCCATCCCAAGAACTTAGGAAAAATATTTCCAAATGATGATCACAAGATTTGACATGAATGTTTTTGGAAGACAAGGTTTTGGATCAAAAGACTTGTGACTTTGTATTTCCATAATTCTTGTACAGGAATTGTTCAGAACTTACAGGAAATACATGATGTAAGAAAAAGTTTTAATTTTTACTCATTTTCTTACATTTGAAATACAAGTCCAAAATTGGGATGTTACAGATATCTCTAGGCCCCTCGATGTGGTTGGATAAAGAAAGTGCATAGCCATGCCACTGATGATCGAAGAGTTCGACCACATGAAGTTATCTGACACTCGATCGACAAAGTATTGAACAGTACGTGGATGATATAGCATCTCACCTGGGGTTCAACTAGATGTCATGAGGCAAAGGCAGAATACATAAACAGGTTGTTCAGTTCGACCAAATATGAGCTGGTCGTAGATTGGTCGAAACTAGTCGACATACGATTTAGTGTAATAACAGCCCCAATCTTATCAACAGTAATAATTGTATTATGAACAGTAATAGACTACTGCTCATATCATTCTTATTCTTAATCTCGCTTGGGAGTTGTTTGTTACAAATAAAACCTTCCTTTTGCCAAAGTCCAAAACCTACTTAGAATATTTAAAGGAATACAAGGTAACACTTGTATTATGACTGGAAGTATTTTTATTAAAGCTTAGATAAATTATCTTGGCTAAAAATATTTTCGTTGCATTTTTAGAAATTATTTGGACTTAAAGAAGATTTATGGTCTTTAAATAAACATTTTCGGCTGAAATAGATATTTATGTATTTTATAAAGTGAAAATGTGGGTTATGAAATTTATCTGGGAAATATATCATCCCAGTAGCTTACAAATAAAAATTTCATGATTTTATAAATTTATTTGCTATTTTTAAAGTCCCACCAAACCTTTTAAATATATGAATAAGGTTTGGTCAACCCAACCGGTCCAAACCCGACCCTTGCATCAGAGCGACCCGACCTCATGTGTCTCGGTCCAACCCAATCAAATTTGTCGGCTCGGTCACGCTCGAGCGCGAGCGAACTCCACGATCGACATGAGCCGCCGATCTTCCATCGAACGGCGAAGCAATAACGCCATGAGCCGCCCACGTGTCCACTTAAATCTCTGCGTTGGATCTTAATCCAACGAGCGTGATCGATGTATGCAACCGGACAACTCCGGATCCCTATTCAATCACCACCGCTCGTTTCTAATCCAACCGTGACGCCTTTTCGCTTTAAACCTAAAGGCGCTTTTATCTCACCGTTAGATTCAAATCCTACGGCTTTTCCCTTTTTCCCTCGTGTTATAAAGCTCGCACTCCTCTGGACCATTGGATCTTCATCGTGTGGCCCAGATTTGTGTATGCATTCGGACGACTCCGGATCCCCGCACAATCGTGGCCGTCCATTCTTGATCCAAATGGTATCGCTTATTTCTATTTGAAACCCGAGGCGCGTTAATGTGAGTCTTTGATTTCAATCCTACGGCACACCTTTTTGACCGTGGGCCTTTAAAGCCCAAAATCGGTGGAGCGTTGGATTTCGATCGGGTGGCCCAGAGCGGTGTATGCAATCGGACCATCCGGTTCAATTTTCAATCTCGACCGTAGGAATCAAATCCAACGGTGTTGCGCCATTGCATCTATAGGAGGTGACGTGTATTCTTTTAGCCGAGCGTTGATTTCAATCTAACGCCCGATTTAAAAGGATCTCAAGATTCCTTTGAACTCCGCTTTAATCTCGTCGATAGATCTAGATCGTGCGGTCCATATTAATTGGTACCGATTCAAATCATTTAATCCTCTATTTATCACACCACCCATTCCCAATCGAACGGTGATATTCTTTTGATCGTGTGTGAGGCACAGGTGTGTGTGATCGCCAATGACCCACATGTCATATTTTGCCTCTCTTCTTCCTTATCTCTGCAAGACCATTTTTGTGAGCAGAGGAGAGGATTTATCCAAAGATTATACACTAATTTTTGGATGTTTAGCTAAATGGACACCTCATCAACTCTAGATCTTTCCTTCTTGCCCCGTAGCTAAACTCCCACATATATAAACCCTAGCTTTTGGAGCTGCAGCCATTGTTGACCACTGGAGCTCATTTTCTTCCTTGCACTGTGGGATTTTGCTCCTATCATTTGCTTATCTATCCTTAAGCACCGATGTTACCTGCATTAAAGATTTGGTATCCTTTGCGTTAAATCGATTTGATCTCTCTGTCGATCAACCTCAAATTTTCGTGGTTCTTGGTATCTTTCCATACTTGGTAAGCCAAAACCCTAGTTTCGACATCTTGAGCATCCTAGGAACCTTAAAAGTCGCTGTGAATCCTTCTTTTAAGCATCGGAGCTTCAATCGGCTTTAAACGAAAAGTTGATATTATACCTTTCGGTTTTCATGTCATTTTCAAGACCTAGGGTTCTTCCCACAACTTATCATCTTATTTAGGTTTTGACTAAACCCTAGCAGATGACAAGTTGATCTTTCAATTCTTGTCGTCATCTATTTTGACTCTTAGCTGAAATCGTCTCGATCTTTTGTCTACTCAACCGACAAAATAGGTTTTTGCTTTAGCTTTTGTAATCTAACTAGTTAGGTTAGACTAAAGTTGGTTTGGGATATTAATTACCTAAAAGATCATGCTAAGATTCATTTATGAACTTTTGCATGATCTATACCTCTTTTCCAAAATTGCAATCTGTCCTGCTTTCACTCTTTTCAAATCAAACCGAACTTTGCAATAAACTCTAATTCTGTCTTTTGAAAACAAGTGAGCTATATAATGGGATCTTATCATTATTATGGGTAGTTATGGCTTAAGCATACTGTAATCATGCATTTCTAGATTGATCATGCATATTTCTTCCATGTTGGACTTATTGTCGCTTTGGTATTTATTGGATCTTATTGTTTCTTTAGAATCAGTTCATTGAAGCCATCGAATCTTTTCTCGAGCAATGAGCTCGCAATGTAAGTCTATTATTACCAAGGCAAGCATCCTCTTTGCACCATATTGAACCCAGATTTTGTACAATAGTCTTTACAAATCCAAAGATATCCGAGCATGCTATTTGTTTGAAAATACAAAATATGACTTGTAATAGCTAGCTATGACTGACCTTGTGGATTACCTTGATTATGACCATACACTCAACTCTAGTGTAGTACTTGTATAATATATGGTCTATTCTCGATTTGGCTTAGATATGCGATCTAGAGATTTTAGAGTTTGACAAGCATATCTTGTCAAACATGGGAATCACAACTGAATCGTTGTCATTTTCAAACTCTTTGTCCAGCCTTTAAATCAGTCTTATATTTGAAATTTAAATTGATCCGGACAAGAGGAAGCAAGTGATGGTGCTTTCGTGCACGAGATTGGGTTTTGTGGTGGACTTGTCCGGTTAACTAAGGACCGAACTCGATTATTCAATTCAAGTCCCCACGCACTTCCACATGCGCAGTATGGGCGCTGTTTGGTTAAGTAAAATGTTGAGACTATTGAGTTGGAAACAGGAGAGTAAGGATATGTGTATTGGCCTTGCATGGCATAGATGCTTAGGTCTGAGGACTGTGTCTTATGCCATGTGAGCTTTGTATGTCAATATCAGATGTTCTTAGGAGGGTGAGGGCGTATATGTGCCTCGTCGCATATACGATACCTTAATGGTGCCGATAGCATTCTATTATGGGTGGTGAGCCCAATTCGTTTTAAATTGTTTGGATCGGCATTACTGACACAACATGTGTGCCCTGTGGTTAGTAGGTGGTGTAGCCTACACTATGGGATTAGTTCACACATGGGGGTCCAACTCAATAGTGTTAACTTGTTGAAAAATACCAAATCTTAGTTTCCCCGGCCGGCATACCAAAGGAAGTGTGTCATCATTCGGAGGCATCCAAGGCAACGGCTAACTAAGTCATGTGGGTAAAGATGTACACCCCTGCAGGGTATAAACTGTTCGAATAGCCGTGTCCACGGTCATGGACGATAACTTGAATTGATGTCATTTGTATAGAAGCTTTGATGTTCAAAAATCTGGTTTTGGTTTATTTTAGGAGCTGGCATGAGGGAATCATGCATCGCATCTTTGCTTACCTTTAAGCCATTTACTTACTGTTTTAAGCAAACTTTGATTTGTTAAATCGCTTTATCAAAATTTAGCCTTTGTAGGTTAAGATGTATCGCTTTATGCAAATTTGAACCTTTATACCTTCCTGTTGTAACCTTATGCATGTAAAACTCTACTCCTTTGGTTAGGCTCTAATCACCACTTTATTTTACTAGTTTGAGTAAGACTTGCCGAGTACCTTCCGTACTCAAGGTGCTACCACCTATTGTTGCGGTGAGGACGGTTTTACAGATGAAGCACCCGTTAGCGCCGATCGTGGTGACGCTAACGAGTAATGCTACTTCTTTCCTCCACGCAATTGCTCGCGGGTGGATGGGGCCATTGGTGGATATTTTCCGCTTATTTTGCTTCCACAGATATCATTAAAGTGACCAAGTCACTTAATATTGTAGTATCAACGAATGATGTAACCTTATGTTTAATTATATCAATGTATGACTTGTATGTGTTTGATGCAATGTTGATGAAGGATATATATGCAATGGTCATTGATCCCGGGAACCATTGAGAATCATATATATCCGAATCTGTTTCTCGGATTTGTCATCGTTAAATTTATATCTTTAGCCCGGTATTAATAAAGGCAGACTGTTCCTTCATTAATAATTGTGCTACAAGATGAATTTAATTAGTAACATTTCCAATAACCGGGGTCCTCACAGCGTTGGTATCGAGCATACGTTGCTGTAGGTTAGAAGTAGCATGGCCGGGTTATTAGAGAGTCCTCTCGATAAAATTATTTTCAACAAAGAAAGTATTTTCAAATCTGGAGCATGGCATCTTTTATTCCTTATCTTTCTTAATGTCACTTCTTGTCCAACTTTACGTTAGTTTATATTAAAAGTGAATTGTTTCTTATCTTGCCTCTTTGCTTATAGATGAGCGGTTGGTACTTGGTCAAGGAGACTAGAGCCGAGGATGTTGATGGGTTTCACTTTCTCGCGGGATATGATGTGGCGCTCCAATTTCACCTACCAGCCGGAGTATGCCATTTATCGACGGGATCGAGGACCAGGGATGGAGGAATACCGCGCCTTCATCAACGTCATCGCTAGGCATGTAGCCGGCAGTGTCCCTTACTGTGTCCAAGCGCTTGCCACCTCCGAGGCGATGGCGGTTCAGGAAGCGGCAAGTAGGATGATGAGTCTTCTTCGTCATGATTTGACGGAATTGTCTCAACCACCCTATGACCACTTCCCGAATCAAGGTCCTACCTCCGAAGTGAGCACGTCACGAGATACGCTTTGGTGAAGACCTCAAAGTGCGACAATTAGCGAGGATGGTCCGTATCATGGACCAAGTCCATCGCCTTGTGAGGGAGCTATGGGAAACTAGGCA
The DNA here is from genome assembly GCA_036346255.1 of Ampelocalamus luodianensis. NCBI lineage: Eukaryota > Viridiplantae > Streptophyta > Magnoliopsida > Poales > Poaceae > Ampelocalamus > Ampelocalamus luodianensis. The sequence goes on along the minus strand of CM070625.1, from coordinate 42,352,712 downwards.
TCACCTTAATGAGGCCCAGGAGTACCTGCTTCTTGGAGTCAACATGAACCGCGTTCCTCGCAACGTGCTTTATGGTGACAACGAGACCTCCCCTGCTGCTGCTGCACCACCTCTTTACCGCCTTCCGTGGCGGGTGCGTACTGCTTATGGACAAGTGCGCCAAGCCCGATGATCGCAGGTTTCTCGCACTCTGCGGATCGCCCTCCGGAGGTCATCACCATTGTTGGGTTCTCCGAGGCGCCTCATTAGTCCTTTGATCCGGTTGACACAGTTCCCGAGCTCACCTTCCAATGAGTTTCCGTGAACTTTAATCGGGATCTTTACGCTAGCACCTTGACGATGAATCCCGTGGTTGAGTGTCTTTTAGTCTAGTAGTTGCCCTTAAATAAATTGTATGTAATAGGCAGCAGATTTTTGTACAGAGTATGAAAGTTTAACTTTCGGTTTGTAATCGACATTATGGCCGACTATAATGTAAGACTGAACCAAATTTTGTCATATATATATATGAAGTTTCTGGTTTGGTGTTAACTTGAATGCATAACATAACATGATGCATTATATGTACAGTATTTGCTTCCTTTCTAATTGTAAACTTGTTTGTGTTTGCCGAGTATGTCCTTGTTGTGTTGTTAACCATGTTGTGGTAACAGGATGACAGGACCTACTACTCGTGCGCAAGCGCAACAAGGGAAGAGTATTTCATCTTCGGTTCCCCATTCTCGTGGAGGGCCGATCGAACCTTCCAGCTCGTGGTCCGCAAGGTGGTCCTCAGGAAGAGGAGCTTCCTCCACCACCTTCTATGGCCGATGTGCTCATGCAAATTGAGCGCAACCGGATGGATCAGACGCGCATCTTGGAACAGATTGCGCGCAATACTTCTACTCTGTTACATCGCAATGAGAGCAGAGGCCACCATGTGCGTGGCGCTTGTCGACTTTCACGGACTAACCGCGGCGTTCTCGATTCGAGACCCTATGGAAGTCGAGGATTGGCTTCAACCATTGAGAAGAAGCTTCGATTACTCAATGCTCGAAAGGGAAAAGGTTCTCTTTGCGCTTATCACTCGATGGGCCACCAACATATGGTGGGATAATCTTCTTGCCATTCACTGTTGGACATGTCCCTACTTGGGATGAGTTCGTAGAAGCCTTTCGCAAGCTCACATTCTGAAGGGTCATGATGATCAAACAGCAAGAGTTTCTCGCTCAAGCAAGGGCGAAAATCGGTGATCAATATCCGCATGAGTTCAACTTCGGCCGATATGCTCGATGATGTTTCGACCGACCTACGCCGTGAAACCGTTCTTGAATGGGCTATCGAAGAATCGCAGATGGTCGTAGCTTTGCATGACTTCCGAACTTCTCTCATTTGGTCAACAAAGCAATTGTGGCCGAGAGCAAGAGCAAGGCATTGGATGAGTCACGCAAGCGGCGGCGACTTCTCGCTTGTTCCTAGTAGCACTCATCGAGGCCTCGTATGTGGTTGTCTAGGCCACCACGAGCACCAGCCCATTTTCACCAAGGCGGTGATTTGCCCTCGTCCATCTCCTCCCACCACCGGTCAGACCAAGTGGAAATCAGCCCGTCCTGTTAACAACGATAACCTGTGGGTTATTTGTTATCATTGTGGTCGTCCCGGCATTATGCCAACAAGTGTGTGGCAAAGCGGCAAGGATTGCCTCTGTTCGACCATATCCAATGCTCAGGCGACCAGCCCTTCGCAGAGGCCACCTATTAAAGTTGATCCGCTCCACCGGGGCATGTGAACCAAATCAACTGCCAAGAGGCGCCGATACACTGGTTGTTATGGGTATGCTCCTAGTTAATTTCACCCACTCATCGCTTTATTTGACTCGAGCATCTCATTCTTTTATTAGCAATCATTTTGCTGTTCAACACCAGTTAGATATGCATACCCTCCAACCACCTTTTATTATTCAATCACCTGGGTCGGTCTTTAAAACCGATCAGATTTGTTGTGGGGTCAACATAGCAATCCTTGGGGTGAAGTTTTTAGCAAATCTAATTGTCATTGACTCTAAAGGATTGGACGTCATTTTGGGTATGGATTGGCTGTCCAAGAACCAGGGTCAAATCAATTGTTCCCAACGGTCTATTTCTATGACCAATGCGACGGCATTCAAGTTGTTTACCATTCCAAAACAATTGGCTCATCTTTGTGCTCACCAAGTTGATACCACTCCTTCTTTGGAGTCGCACCAATTGTCCGTGAGTATGTTGATGTCTTTCTGAAGACCTTCCCGGTTTACCACCGATCGGAAGTGGAGTTTGTTATTGAACTCGCTCGAATCGCCCGATATCCGTGAGTCCTTATCGAATGCCCACAACGAGCTGGTTGAATTGAAGAAGCAACTCGGAGAATTGCTTGACAAGGGTTTCATTCGACCGAGTTCTCACCTTGGGGATGCCCGCAATCTTTGTCAAGAAGAAAGACAATACTTTACGGATGTGTGTGGATTACCGTCCGTTAAATGAGGTCACTATCAAGAATAAATATCCTCTACCTCGAATTGATGATCTTTTGATCGGCTTGGTTGGTGCCGCGTCTTTTCAAAGATTGATTTGCGGTCGGGCTATCATCAAATCAAGGTTAGAGTCGAGGACATTCCTAAGACATATTTCTCTACTCGTTATGGTTTATACGAGTATACGGTTATGTCCTTTGGTTTGACCAATGCTCCAAAGATATTTCATGAACCTTATGAATTCAGGTGTTCATGGAATTCTTGGATAAGTTTGTTGTCGTGTTTATTGACGACATCCTTATTTATTCCAAGTCTGATAAGGATCATGAACAACATTTGCGACTTGTGCTGGAAACACTTCGTCGGCATCAATTGTATGCCAAGTTTAGCTAGTGTGCTTTCTGGCTCAGAGAAGTTGCCTTTCTGGGGCACGTGTTATCTGAAGGAGGTATCGCTGTCGATCCAAGCAAGGTACAAGATGTGCTAAATTGAAGCCTCCCAAGAGTGTCCCAGATTCGAGTTTTCTTGGACTTGCGGGTTATTACCGAGGTTCATTGAAAATTTCTCCAAGATTGCTAGACCTTTGACTCAGCTCTTGCAGAAAGGGAAGAAATTTGAATGGTCAGCTAAGTGTGAAGAGAGTTTTCGACTTTTGAGAACTCTCTTGACCAAAGCTCCAGTTCTTATTCTTCCGGATGTTCTTAAGAGCTTCGACATTTATTGCGATGCATCTCGCCATGGACTTGGTTGTGTGCTTATGCAAGAAGGCTGTTGTGGCATATGCATCCCTGCAGCTGCGCCTCATGAAGTTAATTATCCTACTCATGATTTGGAATTGGTGCCGTGGTCCATGCATTGAAGATTTGGCGCATTACCTTCTAGGTAATCGTTGTGAGATCTACACCGATCATAAAAGCCTGAAGTACATATTCACTCAATCTGATTTGAATATGAGACAACGAAGATGGCTTGAACTGATCAAGGACTACGATATGGGTATTCATTATCATCCTGGTAAAGCCAATGTTGTGGCAGACGCTTTAAGCAGAAAGTCACAATGCAACTACATATCCTCTTTACCTGCCGAAAGAGACCTGTGTGCTGATTTTCGGCGCCTAAGTCTTGAATTTGTGGAAAAGGATTCTCGCTGCATTACATGTGGAGCCGACCTTAGAATCCCAGATTCGGAGGCCCGAAACTGATGCCGAGGTAGCCAAATCGGGAAAACATGCAAGCGTAAAGCCAACGAATTTTCTCAAGATGATCGCGGTATAATTCGATATCGCCATCGCTTGGTAGTACCACGATTCGAATTGAAGAGTCTAATTCTTAGAGAAGCTCATAATTCCAAGTTTTCTTTGCATCCCGGGAGTACCAAATGTACCAGATTTAAAGAAAATATTTTGGTGGAGCCAAATGAAGAGGCAAATTGCTCAAGATGTTGTTTGAATGTGATATTTGCCAAAGGGTTAAAGTCAACATCTAAAGCCACCGGTACCCTTCACCTTTGCCTATTCCACAGCTGGAAGTGGGAAGAGATCGGTATGGATTTTGTTACTGGTCTTCCCAAGACTTCCAAGGATCGATGCCATTTGGGTGATCATTGATCGCTTAACTAAAGTGGCTCATTTTATTCCTGGCCAGACCGATTTCAATGGCAAGCAATTAGCGAGCTTTATATTGCTAAAATTGTTTGTCTTCATGGTGTTCCTAAAGTCATTGTTTCGACCGTGGTCCTCGGTTTACTTCCCATTTTTGGAATAGCCTTCATCAGGCTATGGGATCGAACTCTCTTTCGATCGCTACCATCCTCAAACCAAAGGTCAAACCGAAAGAGTGAACCAAGTAATGGAAGATCTTCTTCGAGCCTATGTGCTATCTTATGGCAAGGATCGAGAAATCTTTGCCATATGTGGAATTTTCCTACAATAATAGCTACTAAGCAAGTATTCAAATGTCACCTTTGAAGCCTTGTATGGGAGAGCTTGTAGGACTCCATTGAATTGGTCCGAGTCCGTGAAAGATCATTCTATGGTCCAGACTTAGTAAAGGAAGCGTAAGAGCAAGTTCGATGATTCGAGATTGTTTGAAAACCGCATACCTCGCCGTAAGAGCTATGCTTGATCATCGCCGTCGGGAGTTGAGCTTTGAGGTGGATGACCATGTCTATCTTAAAGTGTCACCCATGAAAGGTACTCATCGTTTTCAGTTAAAAGGAAAGCTCGCACCTCGCTATATCGGACCCTTCCGAATCATTGCCAAGCGAGGAGTCAGAGCTACCAATTGGAATTACTCAATCACTCTCAAGATACATGATACTTTTCATGTGTCTCAATTAAAGAAGTGCCTTCGTGTTCCTATTGAGGCAACCGCTATGAGCATCTTAATCTCCAACTGATCTTTCATATCAAGAGCAACCAGTACGTATCCTCGACACAATGGAACGCAGGACAAGAAATCGTACTGTCAGGTTCTTGAAAATTCAATGGGCTAATCATTCCGAGGATGAAGCCACTTGGGAGCGCGAAGATCTGATGCATTGAGCACCCCCATCTTTTGTTGTTTAGAACTTTTCTTTGAATCAGAAAGGAAAGTTTAAACAAAGCTATGTAAACAAAGATGTAATAATAACACTATGTTGTTATGTAAGAATCTTCTTTGTTATCCTTGAAGGAAACCAAAACAACGGATGTTGAGTTTCCTCATAATTCATTTCCATTTCACTCCTTCTTGATCTCCAACTTGTTCCAAATCTCTGGGACGAGATTTTTCTTAAGGGTAGGTTTGTAATGCCCCAATCTTATCAACATAATAATCAGTATTATGAACAGTAATAGACTACTGCTCATATCATTCTCGTTCTTAATCTCGATTGGGAGTTGTTTGTTACCAAATAAAACCTTCCTTTTTGCCAAAGTCCAAAAACCTACTTAGAATATTTAAAGGAATACAAGGTAACACTTGTATTATGACTGGGAAGTATTTTTATTAAAGCTTAGATAAATTATCTTGGCTAAAAATATTTTCGTTGCATTTTTAGAAATTATTTGGACTTAAAGAAGATTTATGGTCTTTAAATAAACATTTTCGGCCTGAAATAGATATTTATGTATTTTATAAAGTGAAAATGTGGGTTATGAAATTTATCTGGGAAATATATCATCCCAGTAGCTTACAGTAAAAATTTCATGATTTTATAAATTTATTTGCTATTTTTAAAGTCCCAGTCAAACCTTTTAAATATATGAATAAGGTTTGGTCAACCCAACCGTCCAAACCCGACCCTTGCATCAGAGCGACCCGGCCTCATGTGTCTCGGTCCAACCCAATCAAATTTGTTCGCTCGGTCACGCTCGAGCGAGCCCGAACTCCACGATCGACATGAGCCGCCGATCTTCCATCGAACGGCGAAGCAATAACGCCCATGAGCCGTCCACGTGTCCACTTAAATCTCGCCGTTGGATCTTAATCCAACGAGCGTGATCGATGTATGCAACCGACAACTCCGATCCCTATTCAATCACCACCGCTCGTTTCTAATCCAACCGTGACGCCTTTTCGCTTTTAAACCTAAAGGCGCTTTTATCTCACCGTTAGATTCAAATCCTACGCTTTTCCCTTTTCCTCGTGTTATAAAGCTCGCACTCCTCCGACCATTGGATCTTCATCGTGTGGCCCGATTTGTGTATGCATTCGACGACTCGATCCCCGCACAATCGTGGCCGCCCATTCTTGATCCAATGTATCGCTTATTTCTATTTGAAACCCGAGGCGCGCGTTAATGTGAGTCTTTGATTTCAATCCTCGGCACACCTTTTGACCGTGGGCCTTTAAAGCCCAAAATCGGTGGAGCGTTGGATTTCGATCGGGTGGCCCAGAGCGGTGTATGCAATCGGACCATCCGGTTCAATTTTCAATCTCGACCGTAGGAATCAAATCCAACGGTGTTGCGCCATTGCATCTATAGGAGGTGACGTGTATTCTTTTAGCCGAGCGTTGATTTCAATCTAACGCCCGATTTAAAAGGATCTCAAGATTCCTTTGAACTCCGCTTTAATCTCGGTCGATAGATCTAGATCGTGCGGTCCATATTAATTGGTACCGATTCAAATCATTTAATCCTCTATTTATCACAACCACCCATTCCCAATCGAACGGTGATATTCTTTTGATCGTGTGTGAGGCGCTGTATGCGTGGATCGCCAATGGACCCACATGTCATATTTTGCCTCTCTTCTTCCTTATCTCTGCACAACCCATTTTTGTGAGCAGAGGAGAGGATTTATCCAAAGATTATACACTAATTTTTGGATGTTTAGCTAAATGGACACCTCATCAACTCTAGATCTTTCCTTCTTGCCTCAGAGCTAAACTCCCACATATATAAACCCTAGCTTTTGAGTCAGCCATTGTTGACCACTGAGCTCATTTTCTTCCTTGCACCCGTGGATTTTGCTCCTATCATTTGCTTATCTATCCTTAAGCACCGATGTTACCCTGCATTAAAGATTTGGTATCCTTTGCGTGTTAAATCGATTTGATCTCTCTGTCGATCAACCTCAAATTTTCGTGGTTCTTGGTATCTTTCCATACCGTAAGCCAAAACCCTAGTTTCGACATCTTGAGCATCCTAGGAACCTTAAAAGCTGCTGTGAATCCTTCTTTTAAGCATCGTAGTTTCAATCGGCTTTAAACCGAAAAGTTGATATTATACCTTTCGGTTTTCATGTCATTTTCAAGACCTAGGGTTCTTCCTGTCAACTTATCATCTTATTTAGGTTTTGACTAAACCTAGCAGATGACAAGTTGATCTTTCAATTCTTGTCGTCATCTATTTTGACTCTTAGCTGAAATCGTCTTCGATCTTTTGTCTACTCAACCGACAAAATAGGTTTTGCTTTAGCTTTTGTAATCTAACTAGTTAGGTTAGACTAAAGTTGGTTTGGGATATTAATTACCCTAAAAGATCATGCTAAGATTCATTTATGAACTTTTGCATGATCTATACCTCTTTTCCAAAATTGCAATCATCTGTTTTCACTCTTTTCAAATCAAACCGAACTTTGCAATAAACTCTAATTTCGCTTTTGAAAACAAAGTGAGCTATATAATGGGATCTTATCATTATTATGGGTAGTTATGGCTTAAGCATACTGTAATCATGCATTTCTAGATTGATCATGCATATTTCTTCCATGTTGGACTTATTGTCGCTTTGGTATTTATTGGATCTTATTGTTTCTTTAGAATCTGTTCTGTTGAAGCCATCGAATCTTTTCTCGAGCAACTGAGCTCGCAATGTAAGTCTATTATTACCAAGGCAAGCATCCTCTTTGCACCATATTGAACCCAGATTTTGTACAATAGTCTTTACAAATCCAAAGTGATATCTCGAGCATGCTATTTGTTTGAAAATACAAAATATGACTTGTAATAGCTAGCTATGACTGACCTGTGGATTACCTTGATTATGACCATACACTCAACTCTAGTGTAGTACTCGTATAATATATGGTCTATTCTCGATTTGGCTTAGATATGCGCCTAGAGATTTTAGAGTTTGACAAGCATATCTTGTCAAACATGGGAATCACAATCGAATCGTTGTCATTTTCAAACTCTTTGTCCAGTTCCTTTAAATCAGTCTTATATTTGAAATTTAAATTGATCCGACAAGAGGAAGCAAGTGATGGTGCTTTCGCACGAGATTGGGTTTTGTGGTGGACTTGTCCGGTTAACTAAGGACCGAACTCGATTATTCAATTCAAGTCCCCACGCACTTCCACATGCAGTGTATGGGCGCTGTTTGGTTAAGTAAAATGTTGAGACTATTGAGTTGGAAACAGAGAGTAAGGATATGTGTATTGGCCTTGCATGGCATAGATGCTTAGGTCCGAGGACCGTGTCTTATGCCATGTGAGCTTTGTATGTCAAGATCGGATGTTCTTAGGAGGGTGAGGGCGATATGTGCCTCGTCGCATATACGATACCTTAATGGTGCCGATAGCATTCTATTATGGGTGGTGAGCCCAATTGCTTTTAAATTGTTTGATCGCATTATCGACACAACATGTGTGCCCTGTGGTTAGTAGGTGGTGTAGCCTACACTATGGGATTAGTTCACACATGGGGTCCAACTCAATAGTGTTAACTTGTTGAAAAATACCAAATCTTAGTTTCCCGGCCGGCATACCAAAGGAAGTGTGTCATCATTCGGAGGCATCCAAGGCAACGGCTAACTAAGTCATGTGGGTAAAGATGTACACCCTGCAGGTATAAACTGCTTCGAATAGCCGTGTCCACGGTCATGGACGATAACTTGAATTGATGTCATTTGTATAGAAGCTTTGATGTTCAAAAATCTGGTTTTGGTTTATTTTCGGCCGCATGAGGGAATCATGCAATCGCATCGCTTACCTTTAAGCCATTTACTTACTGCTTTAAGCAAACTTTGATTTGTTAAATCGCTTTATCAAAATTTAGCCTTTGTAGGTTAAGATGTATCGCTTATGCAAATTTGAACCTTTATACCTTCCTGTTGTAACCTTATGCATGTAAAAACTCTACTCCTTTGGTTAGGCTCTAATCACCACTTTATTTTACTAGTTTGAGTAAGACTTGCTTTGAGTACCTTCCGTACTCAAGGTGCTACCACCTATTGTTGCGTGAGGACGGTTTTCAGATGAAGTACCCGTTAGCGCCGATCGGGTGACGCTAACGAGTAACGCTACTTCTTTCCTCCACGCAATTGCTCGCGGTGGATGGGGCCATTGGTGGATATTTTCCGCTTATTTTGCTTCCACAGATATCGTTAAAGTGACCAAGTCACTTAATATTGTAGTATCAACGAATGATGTAACCTTATGTTTAATTATATCAATGTATGACTTGTATGTGTTTGATGCAATGTTGATGAAGGATATATATGCAATGGTCATTGATCCGGGAACCATTGAGAATCATATATATCTGGAATCTCTTCATCGGATTTGTCATCGTTAAATTTATATCTTTAGCTTTGGTATTAATAAAGGCAATCTTGTTCCTTCATTAATAATTGTGCTACAGTATGAATTTAATTAGTAACATTTCCAATAACCGGGGGTCCTCACAAGCTGGTCGTACACAGTTACGAGCTGGTGGCAGATTGGTCAAACATAGTCACAGACTGGACGTATGGAGAAACTGGTCGTAAGGTGTTACAAACTGATCGTAAGGAGTTGCAAACTAGTCGTAAGGAGTTATAGACTGGCAGTAACTACACTTGGACTGGTTGTGACTGAATTCGAGCTGGTCGTAAATGATAAAGACCTGGCAACAGATCATATTGCATTAAGGTTCGTCCAATATAAATTATGTGTATTGGGGAATCATTATGTCCTACTAGGTACCGCTACGACTCGTGATCGAAAAAGTGTTTCCGTGTCACAACCGAACTACACATGAGCCTACAGGGTCACACACTTAACGGGTTGGAACAAACCAGTACAGATACGATTCGTCAAACATGTTCGGATAGGATCCATCACGGGCACTATATAAGGAGATGCTTGAGGCCAAGGGAAGGGGTGTGAGAAAAATAAACAAGACACACGAAAGTCGTGAGTTGGGTTGTTCCTCCTAAACCCTGGCTGCCATCTTCTTGAGAAAGCCTTCCGTGCGACTTGGTGCTAGCAGACCGACGTACGGTGTTCCTGCCCTGGACGTGTGGATACCATAGAGGTGCAGCGTTACTGTGGTAGCTGTTGCGCTTGAGGATGATCCGCGACCTTGGCGAGGAAGTAGATTGGTTTCTGGAGAAGACGATTGACTACGATGGAAGATCGTCTACACCCACTTCACCGACGTGTTGTTTGTTGGACCAGGCTGCTCCAACTCTTCCTTCGCTGCACTGCACGTCTGGTGGTAACGATCTATGATCTCTTGCTTGCTTGGCATCCTGGTTTACGTGATATAAATTTTTGAATTTGTTGCTCCCGTAGCCTACCCGTATCCCAACACTGATACCTTTCATACATTTTTCGAAAATGAATAGGCTGGTCAATGATGAGGAGGGGGTCGACAATGAGGAGGTGGTCGAGGACAAGGCGCACGGGCACGGTAGAGCAGGCACGTGGTCAAAATAAGGTTTTTGACAACATGGTTGGAAAGAGGTATCCGACCAACTGGTCGAAAGAAAAGAAAAGGGGTTGGGGGAGGAGAGGGGCCAGAGGAGGTCGAGCCCAATAAAAAGGATTTGAAAAGAAGCCAAGATTCAAGCTGAAACTTGAAACCCAAAATTTTGAAATAGGGTAGAAACTAGAGAACTTTGCAAATACACAATAATTTGACATAGGTTTTGAAAACCAAGGAGGCAAACGAAAAGGTACTATTTAACATCCGAAATAGGATGTTACAGATCTTTTCCTTTTAGAAAATACGATGAAATTCGAACTTTTGGGCATTTCTCTCCCCCCTAATATCGAGATTCAATTTTTATTAATAGCATACCACAAAATTCCCCTATCATGGGTACATGATTGATTGAATTTAAAATCCAACATAATCTCCAACAACTGGTGGTGGCCCAAAGGTGTATGCTACAATGGTGATAATGTGTGGGAAATATTTGATTCCTCCAACACGCACTTATTTCAACAAGGGGTTTGATAATTATATACAATGAGATAGACTTTTATTAGTGCAGTGGCAAGAAAAATGTATGATCCTAATATTTTGTATGATATTCCAACTTCTGAATGGTTATTAATCTGCGACGAAGGTGTAACACCCCATCTCAACATTGAGCTTGGATTGTTGCTAAACTACCTTAACAATATACTATTTAAAAAATTTATTCCATGCAAGATTAATTAGTTTACTACATGTAAGATATGCTACTCGCAATATGTTCTATTAAGCAGATTTAATCAACTATTCTGCAGGAGATAACATTTTAATTGAATAACTTAGACCATTATTTTATTTATGGTATAAAAAAAACAATCTAATGTATAGCCTAAAGCAAAAATAAGAGATACTCATCATGAGCAGGAAAGCGACATCTTTACAAAGTTAATGGATAACTAGGAGATTTATACTAGTCTCTGTAGAACATACCATAGGCTTATCGTTGCCTTTGATTGCACATACTTATCAATCAAACATGCATTTAATAACTTCTAATTAAATAGCCTTAGTCAAGAGATAACATGGTGCAGGGTAGAGTTATACTCATTTACGGACTTCTAGTCCTAGGTATGTGTGTCTGCAGGAGTACAATTGGACTTTACATGCATTCTTTAGAGAAAACCATAGAATCAACAGATCACACTTAGTCACCACGTCGTCATTCTTAGTGACAGAGTAGAGGTGGTACCTCATAAACTACAAAGCCTTTGCCTTTAAGCGGCAATAGGTTCAGGTGTGCCAGCGGCAAGCTCGGTAATGATATGACATGGAGATAAACCAAGGTGATATAGTTGCTGCCATCTAGGGCATGCAAATTTCCATTTAGTGATGTCTAACATATCCCACATAATTTATGCAATTTTCTATATTTTATAGATGGTAAAACATTTTAAATGCGTGAAACAAGTGCAAAGTAGTAAAGATTAATTTTATGTATTTAGTAGATAATTTTATACATTCCCCATAATTTTCAAAGTATTTTTAGGATTTTTTTTGATAATTTTAAGTTCTCGTAGCAATTTTCAGAATTACTAAGCCCATTAATTAATTTCCTAAACACACAATACCAAGAAAAAATAAACCATAAAAATATGATGCTTGCAAGGTGTACTAGGTCTAAGTTTACACAAATTAATGGAAGTTCATATACCTTATAAATTCAGTTTCTAGGATTATTTAAGATTATTGCATAAAAATAAATATTATTAAAGCAAATAACGATAAGCTGAGAGTCTAGGTTATAAAATAAGCATGAAACATACTAATCCGTCACAAAAATCGGATTCTTGAAGGGTTATTATCCAAGAATATGTAAAAATCCAAAATCCATCGTAATTTCCCAAAACTCTAGGGGGTTCTCACAAAATTTCCTTATCCGTGAAAGTTTTCTCATAATTTGCAGAACTTTGAGGGCACTTTTGCAAAGTTTCGGGTTTTTTTCTTTCTCCTGATTTTTTTAATTTTTTTTGGTGGGCCGGCCCACAAGGCCACCCAGCTTGCTAGGCATGGGGCAAATGGGTGGGAGGAGGGGCTTTATGGTTTCCCCTTGCCCGCTGCCAGGGTACAAGCGCGATACTGCAGGGTGTAGGTGTTGGGAAACAGGTAGGCTACACTAGCGCAAATTAAAAAATTCTACCCGTAAACCAAGATCACTGCAGTTATAGATCACGGTCTTACCACTAGACGCGCAGGTGCGGAAGTTGATGCAACGCGTCGGGCGGTGTAGTCGCACTCGATTGATGCAAGACGTCGGGCGAGTAGTCGTACTACTTCCTCGTCCTCGTCGCGGCGTCCACGTCATGACTCCTTTCTTGCGGTTCGTCCCAACGCCACGATGCAGCGCCTCAAAGGTATCCACACGTGCGGGAGGAAGCGACGCACGCCGGACTACTAGATCCGCGCGGCGACTAGGGCGTGGGAGGGTGGCGCCGTGGTTTGAGGATGTCACGAAAAACTCAACCTCAACCAGCGCTTTGCCCTCCCTCCTTTTATAGACGTCCTTATAATGGGCTTCTACGAATAGAGGCCCATTAGGACTCAATGCCCGATCTAATTTAGATCCAATCCGAATTAGGCTTCACTTAAGTGTGTGACCTATGGTTCACATATGTTTAGACATGACGCGAGTACACATACTTGGTCAATAGTTGGTAGCGGCCTCTAGCAAGACGTGCAACTCCTAAACATACGTAAAGATCATATCGGACGAACCATCATAGCGTTATGTACATGCCAATCCCTTTGCCTCACGATATTCAATCGAGCTCCAAGCTGACCACTCTTTCGATCCCGTGATCCGAATCCCTTACTAGGTTAACTCTTAACCTTAAGTAGCATGGCCATGCATTTACGGATCCGATCACTCGAGGCCCAGAGATATCTCTCTCGGTAGAGAGGGGCAAATCCCATCTTGATGACCATGCCTCGCAAAGCATGCTTCATGACAAACCCGAAGCTACCTTTATAACTACCGATTCACGAGTAGCGTTTGATAGCCCCTAAGTAGGTCGATTCACATCTCAAGTACATACGACAATCTCGTGTCTAAGGACAAGTCGTACACATTGTGTAGAGAGAACCATAAGAATAATTACTATGTCTCATGTTGGGTCGGTCCAACCCCATGTTCTAAACATGTGTCCACATTATTGGTTTGACATCTCCATGTCTATGACACGTGAAACATGGTCATCAACCGATACATGTGCTAATCCATCATTCACGTGTGTCCTCACATGAACTCCCACTAGGGACAACTTTAGAATAACCATACAAGTAAAGAGTTTCACAAACAAGTCACATACTTGTTAATCAACACAAAGGCAATATTCAAGGAACATTTATTAAATCATGGATACAATGAAATATCATCATCAATATGATTGCCTCTAGGTCATATCTCCAACAGTCTCCCACTTGCACTAGAGTCAATCTAGAAGATATCTAATACCCATAGCTCTTGTGTGCGCCTCATGCTTAGGTCAGGAGAGGCTTCACAAAGGATCTCAAATATTCAAATCTGTGTGTATTTTGCATATCTTTAAATCTCCTCGATTAAGGATCTCTCGAATGAGATGAAACCGCCGCAGATATGTGTTTGTTCTTTTGTTGATTCCTCGCTCCTTGGCTTGCGCAATGGCCCCACTGTTATCACAAAAAGATCCGCAGGATCGCACGCACTAGGAACCACACCTAGTTCGATTATGAACTTCCTTATCCAAACACCTTCCTTTGCTGCTCGAAGCCGCAATGTACTCGGCCTCCGTTGTAGAGTCGCAGTCTCTCCGCTTGGAACTCTTGCAACTTACCGCACCACCGCTCAAAAGGAACACAAAACCCGATTGCGATTTGTAATCATCTTTGTCGGTTTGGAAGCTTGCATCGGTGTAACCATTTACAACGAGCTCTTCCTCACCTCCGTAGACTAGGAACACATCCTTAGTTCTTGTCAAATACTTGAGGATGTTTTTAATCGCTGTCCGATGACTCTCACCGGATCACCGTATCTGCGCCAGTAACACTTAGAGCATAGGAAATATCTGGCGAGTACACATCATAGCATACATGATAGATCCAATGGCCAAGCATATGGAACCCACGTGGCCTCTCTCTCGATCGATTCGCCCAAAGAACCTTCACATACTTGATGGTCTTATTCTCAAGATCGGCCCGACGTATCCAAGATACGAATCGCCGACTCTCCACGGTGAGATCTCGCTTCCATCGTGGACTGCCTGTGTCAATCTTGTGTTCGATCCCAAGTATTTCTCAAGATAGACACATGGAAAACATTGTGTACACCACTCAATGAGTTTGGCAACTCCAAACGATAAGCCAAACTACCCACCCGAGCAACCACCGAAAGGACCGATGTACCGCGGGCTAAGCTTCTTGGTACCAAACGAACAATACCCTTGGTTGGAGACACCAGGAGCACAAGGCTACCCACCGCAAACTCCAACTCCTGCCGAACATCCGCATAACTCTTTTGTCGGCTCAGAGCCAACGTGTTCGAAACCTCCCGCACTTTCTCCACGGCCCACGAACAAGATCCGACCAAGCAACGACCTCTCACCCACGCATCCCAACAAAGAGGGGAAACACACCTCCGACATACAAAGCCTCAAAGGAGGCATCTTGATACCGCCGATAACTATTGTTATGCGAACCGCCAAAGCGGATAGTCCTCCCAACCGCCCTTCCAAGATAGCACGCAGTTAACGGCATGTCCTCCAGGTCCGAATGGTCCGCTCGATCGACCATCCGTCTCGAGGGTGAAAAGCAGCACTGAGGAAACTGTCGTGCCCAACGCAGCCCGAAACTCGCGTAACTTAGAGACGAACTTGGCATCTCGCCGTAAACAATGGACTTGGGTACACCGTGCAATCTCACCACCTCTCGGATGTACAACGGGCTAGGTCCTGCGCCGTGTTGGTCGCTTTTATCTAGATGAAGTGCGGACTTGGTAAGCTCGCCCACCACGACCCATATTGCATCTCGCCTCGCAGCGCAACCCAACCACAAAGTCCATAGTGATATGCTCCCACTTCCACTGTGTACCTCCAAGGGTCAGAACAAACCAGCAGGACGCTTGTGCTCACCACCTGCTGACAAACGCCACAAGCAGCCGACATATTTAGCAATATCCACCTCATCCGCCCACCAAAAGATTTGTTTCATCACGATACATCTTGGTCTCTCTCGATGTACCGATGGGGTCCGTGAGCCTCACGAAGAATATCATCCTTCACCGTGATTTCGTACACACCGGCCTTTGAAACGAACCGCACGTGTTCATCCACACTAAAATCTCGAACGCCTCCGAGATCCTCTTCCGCACTCAAAGGAGCCGATCGTCCGTTGAGCTTCAAGAACGCGCTCAGGATAGCGCATCGATGATTTGTTCGTCATGCAGTAACCAGAAGATGCAGAAAAATACCCAACTTCTCAAACTCGAGCAAGGACAACGCTACCGAGGTACCGCCCCGCTTAGGGCATCACCACCACATTAGCCTTACCAGGTGATATCGATAGTCGTGTCATAATCCTTGATTAACTCCAACCACCTCCACGCCTCAAATTTAGCTCGCCATGCGTGAATATATATTTAAGGCTCTTGTGATCGCGAAGATATCGCATCGCTTCCCATACAAGTAATGCCTCCATGACATCGAGCAAACACAATCGCCAACTCGAGATCATGAGTGGGATAACTCGCCATGAGTCTTCAACTGCCTAGAAGCATAAGCGATTACTCGGCCCTCTTGCATCGCACATCCGAGTCCAATCCGAGAAGCATCCGTGTACCGTGGAAGCGCTTGCCACTCCGGCAAGGATAGAATAGGTGCATTTACCGCTTGTTCTTCAAAGTTCAAACCCACCACAGCGCCCGCCCACACAAAAGGAACCCCTTTGCGTGAGTCGTCATTGGTTTAGCAATGCTAGAAAAATCGCACAAAGCGCCGTAATACCGGCAAGACAAGGAAACTCCGATCTCGACACATTGGTTGGCCTCCGCCATCGAACCACCGCCGCCACATTCTTCTGATCCACAGAATACCGCGGTCGACCGATGGTATGACCCAAAAATCCTACCGGATAACCAAAGCACACTTCTTTAGCTTCGCATAGTATTTATTCCTCCAAGAGTATCTAGGACAGAGTTGAGATGCAATTCGTGGTCCTCCTCCGCTTTGGAATAAACCGTGATGTCGCCGATGAAGACCACCACAAAAGAATCCGTGTACTCATGGAGCATCCTGTTCATAGCTTCCATAAAGACAAATAGAGCATTAGTCACCCAAAAGACATAACGACATATTCGTAATGCCCATACCTTGTGCTAAATGTTGTCTTCTCTATATCCTCCTCCCCGATTCGCATTGATGGTAAACGATCGCAAATCAATCTTGAAAATATTTTGGCACCTCTCAACCGATCGAAGAGATCGTCAATACGAGCAGGGGGATACTTGTTCTTGATTGTCACTTGGTTGAGTGCTCGATAATCCACGCAGCCTCTTGGTGCCATCCTTCTTTCCCACAAACAAAACCGGAGCAGCCCAAGGTGACGTGCTCGGTCTAATGAACCCCTTAGCTAAGAGTTCATCCAACTGCTTCTTTAATTCCACCTGCTCAACCGGTGCCATCCGGTACGGGGACTTATAAATAGGCCGCGTACCTGGAACAAGCTCGATACGGAAGATCGACTCCCACTGTGGCAGTCGGGAGCTCACGGAAAACATCCGGTACTTGCGATCACGATGTTCTCTAACCTCAAGGCACTCGTGACCTCCACCAAAGCCCACAACCCCGACTTCCGATCCGCCGATCAGAAACAAGCGCACAAGAACAAGAGAGAGTACCGGAGCACCCTTGAAAAACAACCTCATGCCTGCATGAGAACGCAAAGTGACCGTCTTCCGTAAACAAGAGATAGCTTGATACCGCGTGAGCCAATCCATGCCAAGGATCACATTGAAGGGCTCTAGAGGTATAACCACCAAATTCGCCATGAACTCCTCATCCGCTAGGATCACCACACAACAGTGGCAAACACGGAACGGATATAAGCCCACTAGGAGAACTAACAACCATCGCCTCCCAATTGATCAGACCAAAGCCTCCGCTCAACAAAATTCTCGAGACAAAAGAGAAACTGCCTAATCAAAACGACGCAGCATCAAAGAGTCACCGATAAGGTACTGGCTACAACGTCTCCACGATCCTCGCCATCCGATGCTCGGTATGGAGAATGCCGCAGGACAACGAAGAAGAAGGATCTCCACACCGTAGGTCGGCGCAGTCCACCGAGGTACCGGGTCGATGGAGTAGGTCGCGAACCCAGATCCTCCGGTGGGGCGCCAAGACAGTCGGAAGGTGTTGAAGGCGCCGTGTAACGCGTGTAGGGACCGCGTAGGGATCAGCGGGGTAGGAGCCATGCCATCATCCGAACGGTGCCATCGGGACGAGAGAATCCCGCCAAGGTGTAGGCGCCAACTCCCACCGTAGCTTCCCTGGGATTCTCGCACACCACATCCTTGTGGTTTTGACCACAAATAGTACACCGCCTCCAAGAGCATCACTCCGCCGTGGATCCTCACAACGGCACACCTAGCCTGCACCGGGCTCGAAGTGGCACGGTACGCAGAGCTCTCCAAGAGAGCTGTTCGCCTGCCACACTACTGTAGGGCCGGTGACGACGACCTTGCCTTCTTAAGCATAGGGCCCCGCACGGCCCTCCTCGCTATGACCTCGGCTGATCTCTCCAGCAGGCCTTGCGAGTGTCCTCCCGTACGCATGCCGCATCTCGATCCCCAAGGCCTGCTCCACCAGTGTACAAAAATGTAATCGAAAGGCACCCACAGTGGCGGATCGAAGGCCCGCCCACGCAACCGCCTTCTCCGCATCGTCCCGAGCCACATGTGGGACGGCGGACTATCCGATTGAAGCCCACCACATACTCGCCATGCATCGCTTGTCTTGAGTGTATTTGCCCAAGTCAATTTTCATCTTGTCCAGAAGGTCTCGATAGAACCGCCTCTCAACCGCCGACGAACTCCGCCACGATGGGAGTCCATGTGCGACCGCAGGTGCGCATCGCACTCCTTCCACCGGACCGGCTCGCCGCCAGCTTGCGCCACATAGCGCACGCGATCGGGCCACTACCTCAAAAGCCTCCATCTTGTCCTCCACGGGGACAGCACGCACCGACAGAGTGGCCGCGCCAAGCGATCCACCAACCCTACCCACTCACGGTGAGATGCCGCTAATCGCCCACCGCCGCAACTCAGTAACCGAGCGGCACGCACGGGCCACCGCCTCGCCGGCCCTCAACTTGCCGCATGGCCCTCACCACCGCCTCCTCTTGGGTACCCACGGCCGAGCATCCTCGCCTCCTCAATCGCGGCTACCTGCAGAGCAGCACGAACACGACCACTACCCTTAGGTGGCATTCTCAGCCACCGCAACCCACAAGCAAACAAAACATTAATCTCGCACAAGTGAAGCACAAGCAATAAATTAAAGAATTCAACAAGGTATAAGCAAGATATGCAAACCCTTCCCATCCTACATGTGCAAGTGTGTCAATTTTTCTTCTCCTAGAACCTAAAGCCTAGGCTCGATAATTCAATAACACCCAGACACACAATACTCGGGATGCTACTTAACCACTCTCAATAGCCAATAATTTCAAAATTTATTATTTCGCAAAGAACTCTAGGCAAGTATCAATAAGCGGAAGCATAAACCACTAAGGGAATAAAATAACGATAACAAGTTCAATAATTAAACAACTCAGAATAATCCAAGTGTAGTCCATAAAGGCATCAATAATAATTTAATGTAACACTCAGAATAGCTAGTCATTAGGCTAGTTTCTCTCAACTTTATTACAAGATGAAACTATGAATTGAGTGCATTATTGCAAAGGCTCTACCCATCCCAGAATGCTTAAGAATCACCTAAAAGGGAAAGAAACAACAAGAGTGAGATAAAATCTCAGCAAGTAAATTGATGTAACAGGTTAATCAAATAACAAGCAAGCTACAACACAAATTATATTATTGCATGACCGCAACCACATTCCACTATCTCATTCAATTAACCACATGGACTAACATGAGTCCTTCCTCTTAAGATTTCAACCATTGGCATAAGTATGCATGTCCTCCATCCACAATGCTTAATGCAAATGCATGCCATGCTCCACTGCACCCTTACCCATCAGGGTATGAGTGTGCATCGTACTACGGCAATGTACGATGTTGCACTCAGATTGCCCATAAGCGGCGACATCCACAATGCAATGTCATGATATGCTATGAATGATATGATACTCATAAACCACATATGTGTCATCTCCATAAGAGCACCAAGGTTAACTTGTACTACTACCACATAAACACTATGGAAAAATACATCCATGATGCACATTCAGACATAAAACAACCACTTCATGACTACACACAAGATAGCCAAAATAAAACATTAGATTAATAATTGTTTATCACCTCATTTGTAAGTCAACCAACCATGGCAAAATACTCCTAATTAAGAGAATCATATAGTTTGCATGTAGAACAACCAATTAAACGGTAGTAACATGCATAATTACTTGCCTTCCACGATGCGACGCGTTAGCGGCCAAGTTGTTACTCCTAAACCTGAGGCTTCACCTCCTAAAAAGGTAAAATAAATTCAATAAGGACAATATACCCAGAACTACTAATCGACATTCCACAACGCTTACTTGACGACTCAAAACGAGTTTACAAAGCTGAAACTGAAAACAACGCTTCCTGCCATGTACCGCTGGACAGCAGCACGGTAAATGACATAACTCATGATCTGGAAGTCAAAAGAGGTAAACCCAGTTTTTGTAGATTCTTAACTGACTAATCTACAATACTCTAGTTGACACGATAATCCAATTCGGCCAAAATATTAGGCTAACCATTGTCTGAACTTTCAGTACAGAAACTGCCTACACAAACGAACAGCAAAACTAAAATGACCATAACTTTTAACAGGTAACCTGAATTGATCGTTCTTTATCAATCTGAAAAGGTTATCGAATTACCTACAATAACCTAGTTGGGTGAACTTTCAGATTCTACCAAAATCCCTTTCAAATTTTAGGAAATAACCAGACAGATTATTCTCGTCAGATTTCTGGCAGCAGATAATAAAATGATCATAACTTTTGACTCAGACTCGAATCGAGTGATCTTCGTGGCTACTGAAAGATAGCAACATATCCCACATATCTCTAGGAGATGGAATCTTAAAATTCAGCCTCTAAATACACGAAAAACCCACGCAAGGTACTGGACAGAATTGAATCTTCTGCAGCCCAACAATTAACCAACAATTCTTATCGGTTTCGATCTACTAAGGATCAAACAGCGGGAAGGCATCTCGTTACCCTTGTAGAACCGCTTAGAACTCGCTGAACCAAACCCCACACAAAATCTTCTTCTCCTTCTTCTCCTTCTTCTCTTCTTCTTCTCTTCTTCTTTTCTTCTCTCTTTCTTCTTTCTTGCAAGGGACAGCACCTTGGGAGAGGGGAGGTAAGGGGACAGCACCTGGGGAGAGGGGAGGAGAGAGGAGTCGCCAAGGGAGAGGAGAAGGGGACGATCGAAGTGTGGCCACCGGGTGGGCGGTGTGCCATCGCCTAGGCCTAAAATTTACATAGGCCCCACCCCATATAGTACATTAGTACTAGTACTAGTATACTTAGTAATGTATGTCTTATGAGTATGGCCCAATCAAGACATCAAGTCAAGAACGAGAGAACTAGAGAAGGCTTTGAAGTTAAATATTTTTTGTTCTGTTGATATGGCAATCACTTCTTTGAAGAACGATTTGAAGAACTCATGGTGTTTAAAGACATATTTGGTTTCTTAATGAGCTCAAGCACCTCAAGTCATTAGATAATATTGAACTTGAAGAGTGCTGCACTAAATTTGCAAACTTTCTCATAATGGATCATCCTGTTGAGGTACATGATCTTATTTGATTTGAAGATTATGAAATTCACATTGCCGGATGGTGCATTGTCCGCTATGGAGATTTTCGAGCATGTCGAGGTGGATTGTTATCCAAATGTTTCCATTTACCGGATCTTATTTATCGGCTCGTGGATCACGTGATCGAAAGAAGCTTTTCAAAGTTGAAATTATTGAAGAACTATTTGAGGTCAACAATGTCTCAAGAAAGGTTAAATGGTTTGACGACTTTATGCATCGAGAAGAAGTTATTGGATGAGATCGATATCAATAGTATAATCAATGACTTTGCATCTAATGTTAGAAGAACTTGTTTAAAATAATGTCAAGCGCCAAGTAAGTAATTTATTATTACATTTGTCCACTTTATGAACTTTGAGATATTCTATATAAGTTATTTTAGTGCATTGAATATTATCTTCTTAATTGATGTGTATTTATAAGACTATATATATACGATATAGAAATATATATAGATATTTTGAGAGAGTGGATTAGGCCTCGTATTAGGACTCGACCTAGGCCCAAAAACTCAGAACGCCTGCAAGTGGGAGGAGAAAGGGTAGGGAGGGGGCTAGGTTTGGGGAGGCCCCTTTGGTCGGCCACACACTAGGCTAGATGGGCCAAGGCCCAGCCCCAAATGGAAGAGAAAAACAACGAAAAGCCCCTCTAACTTGATTTGACGAAACTGAAATAAACTCTTCCCGATTAAATAATTTCTTACCGATTAATTTTAATTAATCCGATTCTTGACTTCTCACACTTCCGAGTATTACACACTTGTGGTGTGAGGAAAGTGGCGATGGTCGTGGATTGGGGTTCATCCCTGGTATGGTAGTGGTTGTGATTGTGGCATGAGATTCTACTTGTGGTAATTGTTGATAGCGTTGTGGATGCGAGAATAGTAAAGTTGTGAGGTAAAACTTGTTAATGCTTTATTGTCATTGGTAGTGGTAGTGGTGAATAATATGAAGAAGTTAATCAAGATTCATTTGCTAATATTTTACTATTGATGGTAGTAAATATGGTTGAGGCTATAATTGTGATCATTATGGGAAATGGATATTGATGCTTAATATCTTTGTAGTTTAATTAACTTGTAATGAATGTGGATGCACATTATGGATGTGGATGTGGATACTGTAATGATGTTGTATATTTGTTTGTAGTCCAATAGCCGTTAAATGCTTTGCTTGCTGAGATTTTTATCTCACCCTTGTTTTTTCCTACAGTGATTGTTGAGCATTCATGGGTTGGGTAGAGCGGCACCACAATATGCACTTGGTTCATCAACTCATGCTGTAATAAAGTCGATGAAATTCTAGTCAAATGCTTAGCTATTCGTGGGAATATTTTATTTAATAATGATGGACTTGTGAACTATTTCTCCGATTAATGCTAGAGGTTATTTTAATTATCGAACTTGTTACCGTTATCTTTGTTCCTTAGTTGTTTATGCTTCCGCTAATGCTTCATGTCTAGAAATTGTTGCCGAATAAATTATCCTAAAATTTCGCTAATCGAGTGGTTTAGTAGCATTCCGTAATGGGTCCTGTGGTGTTACGTAAACACAGATTCCTATTGAACTTACTTGACAGCAGCAATGGGGAAGAGGGAGAGGTGCAAGGGAGGTGGAGAGGTGCTGCCATGGAGGAGAGGAAGCGCAAGAAGGAGAGGAGAGGGGAGGGCAAAGTGCGGCTGCAAGGAGGAGAGGAGGGGAGGAGAAATTTCAGCTAGGGTTTGGGGGAGGGAAGGCTCCCCCCTTGGCCGGCCACCCTATTGGGCCTTGGCCCAGGCCCAAGTTGCCGGGAAATTTCGTTTTCCCCCCTCAAAAAACCTGGTTTAGCAAAATACTAATGGTCTTTTTCAAGAATACCACCACCACTCTCCACAACAACTGACAAAAGCATTTTCTGGATATTACATTCTACCCCCCTTAAACAGAATTCGACCCCGAATTCTAAACACCGATCTACACGAAAGTAAACCACGACTAGAACTTAACAACAGATACCAACGCGATCACCTCTTGCTAAACTCACTCACGTGAGACTCCAATTTCCAAGTGGCCTCTCTCTCGAACAGATGAGATTACAACACCAGGACGTAAAATGACGTCTGTACTAACGCTCAACTCGACCTTTCTGAGAGCATTCAACAAATGAGACTCGAGATAAGATCCTGCTCCCTTGGCACCAAACATGCCCAGTGTTGCGTACACCGCGTATGGACCCGAGACGGTCCTAGCGATACACCAACTTTCGAGTTCCTGCAACAGACTGAAACAAACCAAAGTACCTTGGGCCAACCTTTCCCTCAATTTTGAACTACACAACATGCACACAGGACACGGAACTCTTGTTCCACCTCCCAATTCAACTTTTCAATGAGACAAGGATCACCTCCTTTAACGAAACACACAATTGAATTCCTTTAAGCAACTCTTTTACCAACAAAACCTATCTAAATAAGAAAGTTTTACTGCAACTATGCTACCACTCGGTACTACAGAGTCAAATCCGAATCGAATTTCATCGAAAACCCTTCTACTTTACAAGTGGCGCTTTGCGAATAAACATCACGAAAACCAAAGGAGGAATCATTTTAAATGCCCAAATCAAAAAACTTCCTTTATTCTTCCGGAACCGTTAAGAACCACACTTACCAAAAATCGAGTCAAACTCAACTTACGAAAGACATTGGTCAACAGCACCAAACTCAAACGGGAAACAAGGAAACGATTCACTTCTTGAGGAAGCAACAATTTATCAATTCCTCTTTTAGGACTAAAATTTCTCTCGGACTTTTGGATTTCAGTTCATCGCATAACACACTAACTCATCTCTCTTAGCTTGGCATTCTTAACGTAACGCTCAAGTCGAAATAAATCATCCACAGCTCCGTATGAAGACTCTATCGATTCCACTAAAACTTTCCCTAAATAACTCCTCTACCAACAGAATTAATTTGACAAATGACTTCCAATGCATCTCAAAATAGGCCACACACGCAACCACATCATCTCAATCTTTTAAGAATAATCAACTTGAAATTCTCAGCTCTCACTTTCATATACTTCATCAAAAAGGGTTCTATCAATGATCATTCCACTGTTCGAAATCCACCCTTAATCTACTTTCTCTACACAAAATCATTGGGCGACCATAGTCCTAGCATAAAATAAAAAAATGCGAAGCTCGAATTAAACTCCAAAACTCCTACATTGAACTTCTCATATATAAGATAGGGAAAACTCAAATTAAAATCCTTAAAATTCTCACAATCCAAACATACTCACGCATTAACATCAACGTGAAAACATCTTCTTAACCCAATTTTCTTTATAAAGATTCGAACTCTTAAAAGTTTCTTGCTAAGTCCAAATCTTTCTTGGCAATAATCCGTCCATCTCGGCTATCTCATTAATCACCTTAACGACTGATTACTTCGCTAATACTACTCCCATTACAACGCCCACATATTTCATCTGCACAACCGTGCAAGGTATCCAAACATGATACTCTAATACATTAATCAAGATTACCATCCTTTCGAAAATTTTAATGTTCCACCCGAATTGAACAAAGGATCTTGGATCACAAACCTCCATAGGTTCTAATGGTTGCAACATTGCAATCAGTTTAGTCTACAATGCAAACATTCTGTATAAATAAAATTCTCCCCAAGATTTATTCATGAAATCAGTTCATCCTCCAATGTTCCTCGAATAACTTACAATCCAAGGTCTCACAACATCATATACTTGACTACCGCTATCCAGTTGCCACTGTACCTTCTAAAATTCGTTGCAACAAACAAAAAAAAAAAAAAAAAAAGTCAACTGATCCTTCATCAAAAGAAGAGGCAACCAAAGATAAATTTTAGCACACAAGGGAACGTTACCATACTCATTGAGCTAAAGACCAAGAGAAATTGTCAAATAACAATGATCTTGGAACACAAAATACGAGTCCACGGTCGAGGGCACAAGTCCCACAAGAAGAAAATTTTCACCTCCAAAAAATCAGAATAAAACATTGCTATGCAAACCCACGAAACTCTTAAGTTGTGACATCAGGAAAGTTGCAGATTACAATTTTTTTAGCTCCAACCTCAAAATACTTATGGTAAACATTTTCCGTCACCACAACAAAAGCAATCTCTTTGATTACAACACTACTTGCCAAACCAAACAAGAGATGCCTTTGATACCAAATCACATTCATCACTTCGGAACCAAACGGAACCTTTTCATATGTCACGTTTCTCAACTAATTTTATCTATTACATAAATCATGAGCCCCCCAAAAGATTACGAATACAAAACTCCAAACATTTCATTTAACCGTTATTAAAACAATCAACTTGCTTTATCTCTAGAAGAATCATCACCATTCCAACGCGTCACAATCTCTTGTGGACAGTCTTATCAACACCAAGAATAATTCACTCTTAACAAGATTCGTTATCCTCAACTCTTCCTTATTAGCCACCAAGGCTCACCAAAATGTTACGCACTTTTATCATCTCATCCTCAAATGAGTGCCTAATCAGAACACCCTCACTACAACAACCACTTTATTTTAGAGGGAACTAACTACACAATTTAAAAGGTTATTCCAAAGCCCTTCCATCAATAGCATACTATTATCCGATAGTTCTACCATCATGTAATTATTGTTCATCTATTAAATCCCATCAATTTTCCTCTTAGTAAAGTTCAACACCAAACTTTAATAGTCAATAATTGCACCTAACAATTACATACAATCACTAAACATCCACCAAGGGTTACTCCAAGATTAATATCCACTAACACAATAATCTAACTCCTTTTGTACTTAACCATCCCAAACGGTTAGGTTAATCCATTGCGATCCGTTAATCCAATTTACCAAAAAAGTTCTCCAAATGTTTCACTCTTAATGGTCAACTCAATTCATCAATGTTCCACACTTCATGTTAACTCTACGGTTTACAATTAGGTATATTTGTACTCTTAACCACGGCTCATCAAGAACTACTACAAGACACTTTCAAATTTATGAGCTTTCCTTTGAAGGATCTTAGTTATGATCGATCATGCACACACTCTGCAGACCTCACCTGTTAACACATATCATTCCCATCAATGTCTTTGTTTATAACCTCCATCTTAACCACAAGAAGACATCGCTAAAGAATTTAATATTTTCTTTCGTAAAAGAGAACCAATCAACTTCAACACTCGAAATACCCCAGAGAGTTACATTGATTCAAAGCTTTCTTGTACTAAAGGACTTGCAAAACGAAAATTTTATTAACCAAAAACATCAAGTGAAAATAAATGGGTCATGTTTTCCAATAAGACAAACATAACTCCAACACAAAGGCCAATCTTTACAATTAACCAAATTCGCGCATAAGATTAACTCAACAGTTGGGAAAACAATAAATGCTTTAAGGGCAAAGTAAACCAATGGAAACGCATCAACTTTTCTCAAAGTAACCTATCAACCACAAGAATGAATAACCCAAGAGAAAATCATCAATCTCAATCTGGATAAGAGTTGACCAAATTCAAATTCGGGAAGAGAACAACTCTTTTAAGTCTACTACACTACAAACGCTCAGACTACGATCTCTCATGTGGATACTTCGCTATTCCTATACCACGAACAGTGGTGTAACTGTATAGCCCAGACCACAACCACTACCTCCACCTCTCAACATGGGTTACCCCACACATAATAACCATAGTATTATACTATAGATACATCAGATCATCTCAAAACAGGAATCATTAATACAACTCAACAGATGCGTAAATGCAATGCTTGACCCATCCCATCCTACTGTGCACCAGTGTGTCAGGTTTAAAAGTTCATTAACCATTACAAAATTTCAGCAATTCAAGTTGCCTAGGTTGTAAATCCAATCACCACGGACCTACTGCCCGCTCTGATACCAACTGTAACACCCCAGCTTATCATGAGCCTGGAATGCTACTAAACAAACTCTAATAACTCTAAAGAAGACAATTCTAATAAATTTTGGCAGAACCTCCCTTGTAAATTTAATTACACGGAGGTTCCAACACACAAGGTAATCAAATAATAATTAAAACTTTTATCCAAAGTCATCAAAAGGTTGACAGTGACATGCTAGGATTCCAACAAAACTAGAGAATCATAAAGAATCACTACTCATCATTATTACATCAATCCATTGCAAAGTCATGTTGTAGTATTCTAAATTCAAGCTGCGTCGTAAGAACATTCAACTTTATTTAGTTCATGTGGTGTGTGAGTGACTAGCGCCTACTTCCCCATGCATGTCATTCTTGGCTCGGGTACCTAAAACAACAATAAAAGCAAGAGTGAGTCCACTGACTCAGCAAGTACATAACGAAATCTGTAACATCAACATACGTATAAATAAGATCAACATCAAACATCTCACATGCAAATGAAATGCTCAAGGAACCTTTAACTTTAACCTTCTGTGTGCATTACACCTGTAATGCAGAGTATGCGACCGCCGCCGCATACCCATGCCTGTGCGCGCACGCACAGGGACCAATTGCCCGTTACTCCGCAAGTAACGGGGACCTCAAGCCCACACTCCACGAGTGAGGGGATCTCGGGCCCGTCACATTCATGACGGGGATCTCAAAGGGAAACATGCTTGGTCACCGCGTGACCAAGCCTCAACATGTTCTCAATATGCATATGCTCATCTCTTATTCATCATCAATCTTACCAAAAGACAACAACATTGTACCACAATAAATCGTAAGCATAATTTGAGCAATCACCAAACTTAAACAATCATCAAGTAAGCCATCTTGCTATGCAATCATATATCAAAAAGCACACAAACATAGTCAATCAATCACCCCCATATAACAAACAATGCACTTGCCTTAACCGTGTGAGAATGAAGAGCGTGAAGACGGTGCTGCCTCCGGTACCAATCCCACACCTGGACATGAAGAAAACCCCATTCTAAGACCCACATTCTAGACCAAAATCATAAGTAACATCGCAATTGAACTCGCTAACATCTTAGCATTTTCTAACTTTTCTAATTTTCTAGCGATCGCTCACTGCAGACAGCAGAATTCAAAAATTCATAACTTTCTGCTCAGGAGTCCAAATAGGATGATCTCG
Organism: Ampelocalamus luodianensis; assembly: GCA_036346255.1. Lineage (NCBI taxonomy): Eukaryota > Viridiplantae > Streptophyta > Magnoliopsida > Poales > Poaceae > Ampelocalamus > Ampelocalamus luodianensis. Next base: position 42,323,893 of record CM070625.1, on the reverse strand, counting down.
GACTTTCTGGAAAGGTAATTGAAATTGCTAAATAAACTTAGTTGGGAGACCCTCTGATTCGGCCATCTACTAGTCCTACCAATCCATTTAATCAGAGCAAACATTTCACGTCGGGTTTCTGAACAGCGACAAAGAAACTATCATAACTTTCTCTACGTTCGTCCGAATTTAGTGATCTTTAGTTTTCCTGAAAGCTAAGAGGATTAGCCTCGTTTTTCGTTATGGTGAGACCCTCTGGAAACTCCTCTAACAATGTGTTTAGGTCAGGTTAATCAGCCTCTGTCCAATCAGTCACCCACCAGAAACCTACTAACACTAGAAAATCATAACTTTGGCTACCGAAGTCCAAACGACTTGATTCTTGTCGGCAATGAAAGGTAACTACGATATCTACAACTTTCTAGGAGACACCCAGACCCAAATCTGACCATAACCTAATCAAAACAACGATCTTCGCTACTGCAGAAACCCGACGAACTGAAAACCGAAAACATACAACTAGAAAACGACCCCAAAACAAAGAATCACGGGTTACCCTTGCCGAAACGATGAAGGCACGCAGCGAGGATGAAGATCATCATGATTTCCGGTTGCGGACCCTTCCTCTCCCTCTTCTTCTTTTCTTCCTCTTCCCTTCTCTCTTCTTTTCTCTACTTGGCGGCCAACCAAAGGGCTCTTCTTCCTCCACTTGGACAGCAGCAATGGGGAAGAGGAGAGGTGCAAGGGAGGTGGAGAGGTGCTGCCATGGAGGAGAGGAAGCGCAAGAAGGAGAGGAGAGGGGAGGGCAAAGTGCGGGCTGCAAGGAGGAGAGGAGGAGGAGAAATTTCAGCTAGGGTTTGGGGAGGAAGGCTCCCCTGGCGGCCACCCTATTGGGCCTTGGCCCAGGCCCAAGTTGCCGGGAAATTTCGTTTTCCCCCCTCAAAAAACCTGGTTTAGCAAAATACTAATGGTCTTTTTCAAGAATACCACCACCACTCTCCACAACAACTGACAAAAGCATTTTCTGGATATTACACCCTCCCCCCCTTTGGCCGGCCACACACTAGGCTAGATGGGCCAAGGCCCAGCCCCAAATGGAAGAGAAAAAACAACGGAAAAGCCCCTCTCTAACTTGATTTGACGAAAACTGAAAATAAACTCTTCCCCGATTAAATAATTCTCTACCGATTAATTTTAATTAATCCGATTCTTGACTTCTCACACTTCCGGAGTATTACATTCTTCCCACCTTAAAAGGATTCGCCCTCGAATCTAATTCTCTGAACCACAAAGAGCGAACAACAAGCAAGCAACAACCAAAACTAGGAGTACTCACCAGCCTCGAAGAGCTCGGGGTACTTCTTTCGCAAAAGATCCTCCAACTCCCACGTGGCCTCTCTCTCAGACTGATTCGTCCAAAGAACCTTCACATACTTGATGGTCTTATTCCTCAAGACCCGCTCCGACGTATCCAAGATACGAATCGCCGACTCTCCACGGTGAGATCTGCTTCCACTGTGACTGCTCTGAGTCAATCTTGTGTTCTGATCCCGCAAGTATTTCCTCAAAGATAGACACATGGAAAACATTGTGTACACCACTCAATGAGTTTGGCAACTCCAAACGATAAGCCAAACTACCCACCCGAGCAACCACCGAAAAGGACCGATGTACCGCGGGCTAAGCTTCCGGTGGTACCAAACGAACAATACCCTTGGTTGGAGACACCGAAGGAGCACAAGGCTACCCACCGCAAACTCCAACTCTCGGCGCGAACATCCGCATAACTCTTTTGTCGGCTCGAGCGATTGCGTGTTCGACGAACCTCCCGCACTTTCTCCACGGTCTGCGAACAAGATCCGACCAAGCAACGACCTCTCACCCATCGCATCCCAACAAAGAGGGGAAACACACCTCCGACCATACAAAGCCTCAAAAGGAGGCATCTTGATACTACCGATAACTATTGTTATAGCGAACTCGCCAAAGCCGATAGTCCTCCCAACTGCCCTTCCAAGATAGCACGCAAGCACGAAGCATGTCCTCCAGTGTCCGAATGGTCCGCTCGATCGACCATCCGTCGAGGGTGAAAAGTCAGATTGAGGAAACTGTCGTGCCCAACGCAGCCTGAAAACTCTGCCAGAACTTAGAGACGAACTTGGCATCTCGGTCAGAAACAATGGACTTGGGTACACCGTGCAGTCTCACCACCTCTCGGATGTACAACGGGGCTAGGTCCTGCGCTGTGTTGGTCGTTTTTATCGGTATGAAGTGTGCGGACTTGGTAAGCCTGTCCACCACGACCCATATTGCATCTCGCCCTCGGGGCGAGCGCGGCAACCCAACCACAAAGTCCATAGTGATATGCTCCCACTTCCACTCAGGTACCTCCAAGGGCTGCAACAAACCAGCAGGACGTTTGTGCTCAGCCTTTACCTGTTGACAAACGCCACAAGCAGCGACATATTTAGCAATATCCACCCTCATCCGCTTCCACCAAAAGATTTGTTTCAGATCACGATACATCTTGGTCTCTCCTGGATGTACCGAATATGGGGTCCGGTGAGCCTCACGAAGAATATCATCCTTCACCGGTGATTTCTGGGGTACACACAGCCGGCCTTTGAAACGAACCGCACCGTGTTCATCCACACTAAAATCTCGGGAACGCCCCTCCGAGATCCTCTTCCGCACCTCTGAAAGGAGCCGATCGTGCTGTTGAGCTTCAAGAACGCGCTCAGGGATAGCAGACTGGATGATCATTTGTGTCTCTGCCTGCGCAGAACCAGTAAGACAGAAAGAAATACCCAACTTCTCAAACTCCGAGACCAAGGACAACGCTACCTGAGGTACCCCTGTCCTGCTTAGGGCATCAGCCACCACATTAGCCTTACCAGGGTGATACTGGATAGTCAGGTCATAATCCTTGATTAACTCCAACCACCTCCGCTGCCTCAAATTTAGCTCTCGCTGCGTGAATATATATTTAAGGCTCTTGTGATCAGTGAAGATATCGCACTGTTCCCCATACAAGTAATGCCTCCATGACTTCAGAGCAAACACAACTGCTGCCAACTCGAGATCATGAGTGGGATAATTCTGCTCATGAGTCTTCAACTGTCTAGAAGCATAAGCGATTACTCGGCCCTCTTGCATCAGCACACATCCGAGTCCAATCCGAGAAGCATCCGTGTACACCGTGAAGCGCTTGCCACTCCCGGGCAAGGATAGAATAGGTGCATTTACCAGCTTGTTCTTCAAAGTCCGAAACCCACCACAGCGTCCGTCCACACAAAAGGAACCCCTTTGCGTGAGTCGGGTCATTGGTTTAGCAATGCTAGAAAAATCTGCACAAAGCGCCGTGTACCGGCAAGACCAAGGAAACTCCGGATCTCGACACATTGGTTGGCCTCCGCCATCAACCACCGCCGCCACATTCTTCTGATCCACTGTAATACCGTCTTGGTGATGGTATGACCCAAAAATCCTACTTGGATAACGAAAGCACACTTCTTTAGCCGCATAGTATTTATTCCTCCGAAGAGTATCTAGGACCAGGTTGAGATGCAATTCGTGGTCCTCCTCCGTTTTGGAATAAACCGAGATGTCGTCGATGAAGACCACCACAAAAGAATCCGTACTCATGGAGCATCCTGTTCATAGCTTCCATAAAGACAAATAGAGCATTAGTCACCCAAAAGACATAACGACATATTCGTAATGCCCATACCTTGTGCTAAATGTTGTCTTCTCTATATCCTCCTCCCTGATTCGCAGTTGATGGTAACCAGACTGCAAATCAATCTTGGAAAATATTTTGGCACCTCTCAACTGATCGAAGAGATCGTCAATACGAGGCAGGGGATACTTGTTCTTGATTGTCACTTGGTTGAGTGCTCGATAATCCACGCAAAGCCTCTTGGTGCCATCCTTCTTTCCCACAAACAAAACCGGAGCAGCCCAAGGTGACGTGCTCGGTCTAATGAACCCCTTAGCTAAGAGTTCATCCAACTGCTTCTTTAATTCCACCTGCTCAACCGGTGCCATCCGGTACGGGGACTTATAAATAGGCCGCGTACCTGGAACAAGCTCGATACGGAAGATCGACTCCCACTCTGGTGGCAGGCCGGGGAGCTCACTGGGAAAAACATCCGGGTACTTGCAGACTACCGGTATGTTCTCTAACCTCAAGGCAGCCTCGTGACCCTCCACCAAAGCCCACAACAACCCTGACTTCCGCATCCGCCGATCAGAAACAAGCGCACAACAACAAGAGAGAGTACGCGAGCACTCCTTGAAAAACAACCTCATGCCCGCACAGAGAACGCAAGTGACCGTCTTCCGAAACAAGAGATAACAGCTTGATACCGCGTGAGCCAATCCATGCCAAGGATCACATTGAAGGGCTCTAGAGGTATAACCACCAAATTCGCCATGAACTCCTCATCCGCTAGGATCACCACACAACCAGGGCAAACACGGAACGGATATAAGCCCACTAGGAGAACTAACAACCATCGCCTCCCAATTGATCGCACCAAAGCCCGCCCGCCAACAAAATTCTCCGAGACAAAAGAGAAACGCCGGAATCAAAACGTCGCAGCATCGAAAGAGTCAGCGAGATAAGGTACTGTCTACAACGTCTCCACGATCCTCGCCATCCGATGTCGGTATGGAGAATGCCGCAGGACAACAAGAAGAAGGATCTCCACACTCGGTAGGTCGGCGCAGTGTCCACCGAGGTACCGGGTCGATGGAGTAGGTGCGAACCCGTATCCTCCGGTGGGGCGCCAAGACGATCGATGAAGGTGTTGAAGGCGCCGGCAGTAACGCGTGTAGGGACCGCGTAGGGATCTGCGGGGTAGGAGCCACAGCCATCATCTGAACGGTGCCATCAGGACGAGAGAATCCCGCCAAGGTGTAGGCGCCAACTCCCACCGTAGCTTCCCTGGGATTCGCCGCACACCACATCCTTGTGGTTTTGACCACAAATAGTACACCGCCCTCCAAGAGCGATCCACTCCGCTGTGCGGATCCCACAACGAAGCACACCTAGCCTGCATCGGGCTTCAGTGGCACGCATCGCAGAGAGCCTCCGGAGAGTGGTTCGCCTGCGCTACCACTGTAGGGTGGTGACGACGACCCTTTGCCTTCTTAAGCATAGGGCCCCCAGAATGGCCCCTCCTCTCGCTATGACCTCGAGGCTGATCTCCTCCAGAGGCCTTGCGAGTGTCCTCCGTGTACGCATGCCGCATCTCGATCCCCAAGGCCTGCTCCACGTGGTACAAAAATCAGAATCGGAAGGCACCCGCACAGTGGCGGATCGAAGGCCTAAGCCCCCGACGAAACGCTGGCCTTCTCCGCATCGTCCCGAGCCACATGTGGGACGAAGCGGACTATCTGATTGAAGCCCACCACATACTCTGCCACAGACTGCTTGTCTTGAGTGTATTTGCCCAAGTCAATTTTCATCTTGTCCAGAAAGGTCTCGGATAGAACCGCCTCTCAAATCGCCGGACGAACTCCGCCACGATGGGAGTCCATGTGCGGCCGTCGCAGCATCGCACTCCTTTCCACCAGATCCGGCCTCGCCCTTGCCAGCTTCGCCACATAGCGCACGCGATCGGAAGCCACTACCTCAAAAGCCTCCATCTTGTCCTCCACGTGGGACAGACGGTCGCCGACACAGACAGAGTGGCGCCGCGTCGGCGATCCACCAACCCTACCCACTCACGAAGTGAGATGCCGCTTAATCGCCCACCGCCGCAACCTCAGCACGCGAGCGGCATCGCACCGAGGCCACCACCGCCTGCGCCAAGCCCTCAACTCTTGCTGCATGGCCCTGACCACAGCCAACAGCTCCTCTTGGGTACCGCCCACTGGCTGAGCATCCTCAGCCTCCTCAACTGCCGGTTGTGCTACCGGCGTAGCAGCACGAACACGACCACTACCCTTAGGTGGCATTCCTGCAGCCACCGCAACCCACAAGCAAACAAAACATTAATCTCAGACAAGTGAAGCACAAGCAATAAATTAAAGAATTCAACAAGGTATAAGCAAGATATGCAAACCCTTCCCCATCCTACATGTGCAAGTGTGTCAATTTTCTTACTTCTCCTAGAACCTAAAGCCTAGGCTCTGATACCAACTGTAACACCCCAGGACACACAATACCCTGGGATGCTACTTAACCACTCTACAGCTAGCCAATAATTTCAAAATTTATTATTTCGGCAGCAACTCTAGGCAAGTATCAATAAGCGGAAGCATAAACCACTAAGGGAATAAAAATAACGATAACAAGTTCAATAATTAAACAACCTCTAGCAGAATAATCCAAGTGTAGTCCATAAAGGCATCAATAATAATTTAACAGAACACTCGTAAATAGCTAGTCATTAGGCTAGTTTCCTCTCAACTTTATTACAGCATGAAACTATGAATTGAGTGCATTATTGCAGTGCCGCTCTACCCATCCCAGGAATGCTTAAGAATCACCTAAAAGGGGGAAAGAAACAACAAGAGTGAGATAAAATCTCAGCAAGTAAATTGATGTAACAGGTTAATCAAATAACAAGCAAGCTACAACACAAATTATATTATTGCATGACCGCAACCACATTCCACTATCTCATTCAATTAACCACATGGACTAACATGAGTCCTTCCTCTTAAGATTTCAACCATTGGCATAAGTATGCATGTCCTCCATCCACAATGCTTAATGCAAATGCATGCCATGCTCCACTGCACCCTTACCCATCAGGGTATGAGTGTGCATCGTACTACGGCAATGTACGATGTTTGACGGTGACTGATCCAGCGACCATAAGCGGCGACATCCACAATGCAATGTCATGATATGCTATGAATGATATGATACTCATAAACCACATATGTGTCATCTCCATAAGAGCACCAACAAGGTTAACTTGTACTACTACCACATAAACACTATGGAAAAAATACATCCATGATGCACATTCAGCACATAAAACAACCACTTCATGACTACACACAAGATAGCCAAAATAAAACATTAGATTAATAATTGTTGTTATCACCTCATTTGTAAGTCAACCAACCATGGCAAAATACTCCTAATTAAGAGAATCATATAGTTTGCATGTAGTAGGAACAACCAATTAAACGGTAGTAACACTGCTACAATTACTTGCCTTCCACGATGCGACGCGTTAGCCGGCCAAGTTGTTACTCCTAAACCTGAGGCTTCACCTCCTAAAAAGGTAAAATAAATTCAATAAGGACAATATACCCAGAACTACTAATCGACATTCCACAACGCTTACTTGACGACTCAAAACGAGTTTACAAAGCTGAAACTGAAAAACAACGTTTCCTGCCATGTACCGTTTCTGGACAGCAGCACGGTAAATGACATAACTCATGATCTGGAAGTCAAAAAGAGGTAAACCCAGTTTTTGTAGATTCTTAACTGACTAATCTACAATACTCTAGTTGACACGATAATCCAATTCGGCCAAAATATTAGGCTAACCATTGTCTGAACTTTCAGTACAGAAACTGCCTACACAAACGAACAGCAAAACTAAAATGACCATAACTTTTAACAGGTAACTCCGAATTGATCGTTCTTTATCAATCTGAAAAGGTTATCGAATTACCTACAATAACCTAGTTGGGTGAACTTTCAGATTCTACCAAAATCCCTTTCAAATTTTAGGAAATAACCAGACAGATTATTCTCGTCAGATTTCTGGCAGCAGATAATAAAATGATCATAACTTTTGACTCAGACCTCGGAATCGAGTGATCTTCGTGGCTACTGAAAGATAGCAACATATCCCACATATCTCTAGGAGATGGAATCTTAAAATTCAGCCTCTAAATACACGAAAAAACCCACGCAAGGTACTGGACAGAATTGAATCTTCTGCAGCCCAACAATTAACCAACAATTCTTATCGGTTTCGCATCTACTAAGGATCAAACAGCGGGGAAGGCATCTCGTTACCCTTGTAGAACCGCTAGAACTCGCTGAACCAAACCCCACACAAAATCTTCTTCTCCTTCTTCTCCTTCTTCTCCTTCTTCTCCTTCTTTTCTTCCTCTCTTTCTTCTTTCTTGCGCAAGGGACAGCACCTTGGGAGAGGGGAGGTGCAAGGGGACAGCACCTTGGGAGAGGGGAGGTGCAAGGGAGAGGAGAGGAGTCGGCCAAGGGAGAGGAGAAGGGGACGACTGCAAGTGCAGGGCCGGCCCTGGGGGTGGGCAGGGTGTGCCATCGCCCTAGGCCTAAAATTTACATAGGCCCCACCCCATATAGTACATTAGTACTAGTACTAGTATACTTAGTAATGTATGTGGGCTCCTATGGAGTATGGCCCAATCAAGACATCAAGTGCAGCAACGTAGAGAACTAGAGAAGGCTTTTGAAGTTAAATATTTTTTGTTCTGGTTGATATGGCAATCACTTCTTTGAAGAACAGATTTGAAGAACTCATGGTGTTTAAAGACATATTTGGTTTCTTAATGAGCTCAAGCACCCTGAAGTCATTAGATAATATTGAACTTGAAGAGTGCTGCACTAAATTTGCAGAAACTTTCTCTGTTAATGGATCATCTGATGTTGAGGTACATGATCTTATTTCTGATTTGAAGATTATGAAATTCACATTGCCAGATGGTGCATTGTCTGCTATGGAGATTTTCGAGCATGTCAGAGAGGTGGATTGTTATCCAAATGTTTCCATTTCTTACCGGATCTTATTTATCGTGCTTCGTGGATCGTCGCATCACCGAAAGAAGCTTTTCAAAGTTGAAATTATTGAAGAACTATTTGAGGTCAACAATGTCTCAAGAAAGGTTAAATGGTTTGACGACTTTATGCATCGAGAAGAAGTTATTGGATGAGATCGATATCAATAGTATAATCAATGACTTTGCATCTCGAAATGTTAGAAGAACTTGTTTAAAATAATGTCAAGCGCCAAGTAAGTAATTTATTATTACATTTGTCCACTTTATGAACTTTGAGATATTCTATATAAGTTATTTTAGTGCATTGAATATTATCTTCTTAATTGATGTGTATTTATAAGACTATATATACGTATATAGAAATATATATAGATATTTTGAGAGAGTGGATTAGGCCTCCGTATTAGGACTCGACCTAGGCCCAAAAAAACTCAGGAACGGCCCTGCAAGTGGGAGGAGGAAAAGGGTAGGGGAGGGGGGGCGGCTAGGGTTTGGGGAGGGTGGCCCTCCCCCCCTTTGGTCGGCCACACACTAGGCTAGATGGGCCAAGGCCCAGCCCCAAATGGAAGAGAAAAAACAACGGAAAAGCCCCTCTCTAACTTGATTTGACGAAAACTGAAAATAAACTCTTCCCCGATTAAATAATTCTCTACCGATTAATTTTAATTAATCCGATTCTTGACTTCTCACACTTCCGGAGTATTACACACTTGTGGTGTGAGGAAAGTGGCGATGGTCGTGGATTGGGGTTCATCCCTTGTGGTATGGTAGTGGTTGTGATTGTGGCATGAGATTCTACTCTCTTGTGGTAATTGTTGATAGCAGTTGTGGATGCGAGAAATAGTAAAGTTGTGAGGTAAAACTTGTTAATGCTTTATTGTCATTGGTAGTGGTAGTGGTGAATAATATGAAGAAGTTAATCAAGATTCATTTGCTAATATTTTACTATTGATGGTAGTAAATATGGTTGAGGCTATAATTGTGATCATTATGGGAAATGGATATTGATGCTTAATATCTTTGTAGTTTAATTAACTTGTAATGAATGTGGATGCACATTATGGATGTGGACGTGTGGATCTGTGTAATGATGTTGTATATTTGTTTGTAGTCCGAATAGCACATTAAACAGTTTGCTTGCTGAGATTTTTATCTCACCCTTGTTTTTTCCCTACAGTGATTGTTGAGCATTCATGGGTTGGGTAGAGCGGCACCACAATAATGCACTTGGTTCATCAACTCATGCTGTAATAAAGTCGATGAAATTCTAGTCAAATGCTTAGCTATTCGTGGGTGAATATTTTATTTAATAATGATGGACTTGTGAACTATTTCTCTGATTAATCTGCTAGAGGTTATTTTAATTACTGAACTTGTTACCGTTATCTTTGTTCCCTTAGTTGTTTATGCTTCCGCTTAATGCTTCATGTCTAGAAATTGTTGCCAGAATAAATTATCCTAAAATTTCTGGCTAACTGAGTGGTTTAGTAGCATTCCAGGGTAATGTGGGTCCTGTGGTGTTACAGAAACACAGGATTCCCTATTGAACTTACTTAGGAAAGTATTGTGAGAACGCTATCGAATGAAGACCATGTATTATTGTGGACACACAAAGTGTTTGTATATGAATATAGATGATGTTACAGAATGATCGTAATGATCGTGACTAATGAATCATTACAATCATGAACTTATGATTCTATGTAGAACTTATTGTTACAGAGAACGTGGGCTACCGCCTTATAGTATTTGAAGGTGTGGTAATTAATGCCGCTAAAGGCGCTTCTAATCTTCACGCACGTTCGCCAGGAGAGTCTTGAACCATCGTGTCCGTTAGTCAACTATCGTAAGTTACCAAATGCGCCAAAAGATGCCTTCCCACCAGTCATGTGGGTAATTGTTGGTGTCTCCCGACTAGCTTACTGGTTGAGGATTGTCCAAAGCCGTATAGCTAGTCGAACAATGTCCATAGACCTAAATTGGTCGTCGACTTCCTTTATATACTAGTCGCAGGTTCATAGCTATAAATAGAGCGGGTCTTTATTAGGTAGGCCTTCTTTGATAGGAACTTTGACTGAAAAAGGTTGACTTGGCCAAAAATCCTTGTCAGCTAGCCCCAAAGTCTTAAGAAAGTAATATTTTCTTAAGGCTTTACTTGCCTCAAAACGTGCATAGATAGGATTCGATCTTGCATAATTATTCCAATCATTTGATGAAAATGTGGGAGAATGGAAAAGGTTATGTTTTTCTTGGAAGTTGTGTCTGGAGGTTGCAATAAGTGGGTGAGCGGTTTATAGTAATGGGGATAAAAGTACATCTTTTTTATCTTCTGCACTATTCGCTCTCAATGCAATGTTCGTCTCCCGCCTTAGCACCTTTTCAGCTCTAGTTCATCTTTGCTCCCAAACTTTTCCTTCTTTCAAAATCCTTGTTTGATCTTTGATCATGGGGATTCTTGGAGCTTCAACTCTTTCCGAGAGCAAAATTCAAGAACTTGAAGATCAAGGCTACATTCTTGTAACATCCGAAGCTCGGGTTTAAATTTAAAATGTATGAAAATGAGAAGAATTTAAAATTTTTGAGCATGTTTTGATTTTCTGGAGCATTTGCATGATTTGTTGCTTTTGAAATTTTTTGAAATCAATTAGAACCTACAACTCAAATCATAACTCCAAAAGAAAACAGAAACAAAAAACTTGTGATCATCTTCTGGAAATAATTTATTCAAATCTTATAATACTTATCATGAATAAATATAATTTTTCCAAAATTTTTGGAACCAGTTACAATCCTTAGAAAACTCAAACACCATTTAATGACCTAGACTAAGTTTGAATTTATATTATACAAATTATAATATTAAAAGTGAGTTTAATAATTTTTATGAACACTAGGGTGTCCCAGGAACACCTCTGATTAATTTCGGAATTTTAGGAAATTTAATTCTATTTTTAAGGCCCTGGTCAAAGTTGGGAAACTAATTTATTCTCAGTCAATCTTTTCACTGTTCATCGGACTCGGACTCAAACCCGGACTCGAGTCCGACCGCACCACTCGGCTCGGCCGCACCACCCGGATCCAACCGCTACCCACCGTCCGATGCAAATCGTGCGGTCCACACACACCCGGACTATTCGGACAGCCCAAACACTCCATTTGATCTCAACCGTCCAATCAAGATCTAACGGACTGCGTCTACCTGGTTGAGTCAAACCAACTAACTGTACCACGCCCGAACTCGAGTCAGACTCTGACTCAACCACTTCACCGCGCCATTTTCCTCGCTGTCGCTGACAGGCGGGCCCCACTTGTCAGGTTTGCCCTTGTCTTCTCCGTCGCACCGAGCGCATCGGCATTCGCACAAGCGTGCCACGTACCTCGTCGCTGCCACCTTGATGCCCTCGTGTCCGGCTGTTAGGCATCGCCGTGACCCCATAAAGCCCCTGAACTCACCCATTTTCTTCCCCTTGCTTTCTCATGTTTTCTCCGCCCTGTTGGTGCCGCCCTCGAGCCCACGACCCCGCCACTGTGTTCCTCTCTTCAAGCCGTGTCCATTTTAGCCACTCCGGGTCTTCGTCGCCCCCTGAATCACCAGGACGACTTCGTCGTCTTCGCGTCCGGCAGCCTCGGCCCTCTTAGCTCGCCAGCGTTCTGGTGAGTCTCTGATGAGGACATGACCATATTTGCTATGCTTGTTGTCCCAAGTACAAGAGCTCGTACGCTTCACTTAAAGTATCACGTGAGCTCGGTTTTAGGAGTGCATTTATATTATACGAACTATATCATGCTACCTAATGATGAAAATGTATATTTGTGCAGCACCACATCACTTTTGGTCCAAGACAAGCAAGAGATCAAGCTGAACCTGTTTTGGAATCCAGTTTGGCCTCTAGAATCAGCCTCACAACACCAACTTAAAACAGTCATAACTTTCACATACAGACTCCGTTTGAGGCGCACGAGTACTTGATTGAAAGCTTATTTCGTCCTCTTTCCAACGGATCCAGCCTTACCTCGAAATTCCTTTTTTACTGATCGCAATCGTCAAAAGAAGATGCCATATCACTTGTTTGGGCCAATCTGGGCTTTATAATCATACTGAACTTGGCCCATCTGCCGGCGGCCCACCTGGGGGCGTAGTTACTGTTCACATGAACAGTACTCACGAGTTTTAGTCCCGCCCCGCTGTTTCTTTTAGATTTGTGGCTCCTCCTCCCCTATATAAGGAGGCCGCACCCCTCTAGTTTTTCTTGGATTTTGTTTAGTTAAAAGTTAGCTTTGTTGCAACTTCATGTATTGGCTTGTGTCGACTAGACCAACCATAATACCGCTTCAAAATTCCAACTCCATTCAATATTTCAATCCCTATTTGCAATTTCAGAGATCTTTATCTTTTTTTTTGCGTGCTTCTTTGGTGTATGCAGGAATCAACCTTCGTGGTCAGGTCATCCGGGTATTCGTGCACGGTTGATAACGACTTGTCGAGCAGTTCAGCGATTGTGTGGTTTCGAGCTTTGCGTGTTCGTTGCCAGGATCGTGAGAGTTGAGCGACGCCTACCGAACCTATCGTTCTCATCGAAAGATCGGGCCAACAATCGGACCTTCGGGTTCATCAGGTGGTATCAGAGCTTCAATTGATCGGTGAGAATTTCTAGTTTTCTAGTAGTAGATTCGTTTTTCATACCTGGAGTCCAGAAAATTGCCCAAAAAAATTATTGCATTATCATCCCTGTCCGAACCCCTTTGAGCCATTGCAATTTTTCTTTTCGGTATTTTGCTTGTTGAATCATTGGTTGCATCGTCATGTCTAGTTGCTGATCTTTAGTTCTAGTTATTGTCTAGTTGGTCGTTGTGTAGATTGCTTCTCGTGTTTTACTTTGCGTTGTTTGATCGTTCTTTTAGGGTTATTAGTTTTTGCATCTAAAATAGAAAATTCGTGGGTTAGAACTTCTCTAATCCGCACCAAAAAATTAAAAAAATCCGTACTTTTGTTCATCTGAAAAAAAGAGAGGGTTGCTGTGATCTTTTGGGAGAATTGATGTTATTTGCGACTTACGGCAAACCGTAGGGCCGACTAAATATTAGAAGGAGAAAGAGGTAGCCGTATAGAACAAAAGCCGTGGTAGAAAAAAAAAGAAAAAAAAGAGAAACAAAAAGTGCATGAAAATTGGTGGAGACCTTCTACATATAACCAAAAGCTTCTACAAAAAATTTCAGCAAGTTTGGCCCACGGGTTTGGAAGATATAGCAGTTTCAAATTTAAACCCGAGACGGTTTCGAGTCCGAGTAGGATTCCGTATCCGAGACACCTTCAGAAAAATGGCATAACTTTTGCATACGGTGTCTGTTTTTTACATTCTTGTGCTCTTTTCGAAGCTAATGACAAGGCGCATATTTGCCTTATAAGCCACTATTCGCCCTCCAGGTACCCCAAAATCGGCGATCTTCAGCCTCGAATTTGCGTCGCAAGTGTTCAGTTTCTGTTTTTGTCAATTCTTTCAATCTTCCCTTCGGAATTTCGGCTTCGCCTCAACTGAGAAGTTGTAGATCTCGTCGAAAGCTTTCAAACAAGCATATATAATCCATATAAAACTTTGTTTTTTTTATCATTTGAGACTAGATATTGTTTCTCCTCAATCTAGAGGGCTGTTTGCGTGCATCGATATTGCTGTTTTTGTGCTCTACATCACGCGAATAATCTTGTGCCCTTAGAAAGAAGTTTGAGTAGTTGGCTAGCGTCTCTCCTAGCACTTGTTGTGAGGCTTTCCCTTGCTTGCATCAAGTCACATTGATCATTGCGTGTGCGTACATACACTTCTCTACATATAGGGCTTTGATTAGCTAGCTTTGATTAGGCTAGGATCAACAACATTGGCTAGTACTTTGAATAATCTTTCAACTTGCATTAACTAATTTGATTATTGCTGATCTTTGCTACCATATTGAAGCCTTCCAAGCTCCAATTCCTACTAACTCAGCAGGTGTCGTTCCTTGCAATCGTTGGGCTAATCGCAAGTGAGAGACTGAGAGTATCACGAACCAGCCACCAGTTGTACCACTTCCTTGCGGCATTGGTAAGAACTTGTAAGAACTTGGTATAACCTTAAGTGTAACAGCCCCAAGTTTATAAACAGTAATAAAATGCTTTATGAACAGTAATGAGATACTGTTCATGGCATTACTGTTCATGTTTACACTTTGGGCAGCATGTTACAAGTCAAAAACCTTCCTTTGTAGTCAAAACCCTAAAGAACCATTCAAAGTCTTAAAGGGATACAAGATAAAACTTGTATTATGACTGGGAAGTATTTTTATTAAAGCCTAGATAAATTATCTTGACTAAAAATATTTTTGTTGCATTTTTAGAAATTATTTGGGCTTAAAGAAAAATTTATTGTCTTTAAATAAATATTTTCGGCCTGAAATAAATATTTATGTATTTTACAAAGTGAAAATGCGGTTTATAAAATTTATCTGGGAAATGTATCATCCCAGTAGCTTACAGTAAAAATTTCATGAATTTATGAATTTATTTGCTATTTTTAAAAGCCCAGTTAAACCTTTTACAAGTTTGAATAGGATTGGGTCAACTAAACTGGTCTAAACCTAACCCTAGTACTGTAGCGACTCGCACCTTCGTGGTTGGGTCCAACCCAGTCTATTTGGTCCGGCCCAGTCACGTTCCAACGCAAGCCCGAACTCCACGATTGATACAAGCCGTTGATCTTCAATCGAACGGGCGAAGCTATAACACTCCACGAGCTGTCCACGTATGCATTTTAATCTCTGCCGTTGGATCTTGATCTAACGAGCGAGGTTAGTGTATGCATTCGGACGACTCCGGATCCCCGCACAATCGTGGCCGTCCATCCTTGATCTAACGGTATTGCTTATTTCAATTTGAAATCAGAGGCGCGCGTTTATGCGGGCCTTTGGATTTCAATCCTACGGCACTCCTTTTTGACCGTGGGCCTCTAAAGCCCAAAATCGGTGGATCGTTGGATTTCAATCGTACGGTCCATATGAGTGTATGCAATCGGACCATCCGGTTCAACTTTCCATCCTGACCGTAGAAATCAAATCCAACGGTGTTGCGCCATCGTATCTAAAGGAGGTGACGTGTATTCTTTTAGCTGAGCGTTGGATTTCAATCCAACGTCCAGATTTGAAAGTGGACCTCAATGATTCCTTTAAAGCTCCGTTTTAATCCCGATCGGTAGATCTAGATCGTGCGGTCCATATTAAATGATACCGATTCAAATCATTTAATCTCTCTATTTATCGTAGCCGCCCATTTCCAATCGGACGGCTGACATTTGTTTGAGCCTTCTGAGATGCGCGCGGCTGAGGATGACAATGGGGCCCACATGTCAGTTGGCTCTTATCTTCTTCCCTCTCTCTCTCAGCGCGCAGATCTCTCTGTAAACAGAGGAGAGGATTTATCCCAAAGTTTTTGCAACTAATTTTTGGGATAATTAGCCCTAAATGGACACCTCATCAACTCTAGATCATTCCCTTTGCTCAGAGCTCAACATCCATATATAAACCCTAGCCTTTTTGAGTGCACCATTGTTGACCGAAGCAGCTCATCCTCCATTGTTAGCCAGTGGAGTTCTTGCTCTTGTTCCTTTTGCTTATCCATCCTAAACTCTGGTTACACCTTGCAATAAAGATTGATTATCTTTTGTAGGTTAAATCAGAGTTTAATTCTCTGTTGTTCAGTATCGGGTTTTCAAAACCCTTGGCATTTTTCTTCTCCTGGTAAGTTAAAACCCTAGCTGTTAACATCTTGAGCATCTTAAGGACCTTAGAAGTCTGTGAATCATTCTCTTAAGCATCGATAGCTTCAACTTGCTTTAAACGAAAAGTCAATATTATACCTTTTAGTCTTTCATGTCATTTTCAAGACCTAGGGTTCTTCTGTCAACTTACCATCTTATTTCGGTTTTGACTAAACCTAGCATCATGACAAGTTGATCTTTCAATTCTTGTCATCATCTATTCTAACTTCTAGCTGAGAATTGTCTCTGTTTCTTTTGTCGCTTAACCGACAAAAATGAATTCCTTCTTAGTCGATGTTATCTAACTAGTTAGGTTAGACTAAGATTGGTTTGGGATATTAATTACCCTAAAAGATCATGCTAAGATTCGTTTATGAACTTTTGCATGATCAATATTTCTTTTCCAAAGTTGCAATCATCTGTTTTGACTCTTTTAAAATCAAAATCGAACTTTGCATTAAAACCTAATTTCTTTCTTTTGAAAACAGAGGTTATAAAATGGGTTATTATCACTATTAGGGTAAAAATATAACTTAAGCATGCTGTTAATCATGCATTTCTTTATTGATCATACAATTTCTGATAATTTATACTAGTTGTCGTTTTTGGTATTTATTGGATTTTATTGCTTCTTTTAGAAGTCGGTTCTCTGAAGCTTTTGATTATACTTCAACAACTTTGAGCTCGCAATGAAGTCTATTACTATCAAGGCAAGCATCCTCTTTGCACCATATTGAACCCAGATTTTGTACAATAGCTTTTACAAATCCAAAGATATCTGTGCATGCTATTTGTCTGAAAATACAAAATGTGACTTGTAATAGCTAGCTATAACTTTGACATGGTGGATTACCTTAATTATGACCATACACTCAACTCTAGTGTAGTACTTGTATACTATATGGTCTATTTTGATTTGGCTTAGATATGCGATCTAGAGATTTTAGAGTTTGACAAGCATATCTTGTCAAACATGGGAATCACAATCAACCCTTGTTATTTTAAACTCTTTGTCCAGTTTCTTTAAATCAGTCTTGTATTTGAAATTCAAATTGATCTCGACAAGAGGAAGCTAGTGATGGTGCTTTTGTGCACGAGATTGGGTTTTGTGGTGGACTTGTCCGGGTTGATTAAGGACCGAACTCGACTATTCGTGTCAAGTCCCCACGCACTTCCACATGCAAGTGTATGGGCGCTGTTTGGTTAAGTAAAATGTTGAGACTATTGAGTTGGAAACAGAGAGTAAGGATATGTGTATTGACCTTGTATGGCATAGATGCTTAGGTCTGAGGACTGCGTTTTATGCCATGTGAGCTTGTATGTCAGTATCAGATGTTCTTAGGAGGGTGAGGGCGTATATGTGCCTCGTCGCATATACGATACCTTAATGGTGCCGATAGCATTCTACTATGGGTAGGGAACCCAATTCGCTTTAAATTGTTTGGATCGGCATTACTGACACAACATGTGTGCCCCGTGGTTAGTAGGTGGTATAGCCTACACTAGTGGGATCAGTTCACACATGGGGGTCCAACTCAATAGTGTTAACTTGTTGAAAAATACCAAATCTTAGTTTCCCCGGTCGGCATACCAAAGGAAGTATGTCATCATTCGGAGGCATCCGAAGGCAACGGGCTAGCTAAGTCATTGTGAGGACCCGGAATATTTAACTAGTAACACTTAACCTCCAATTGGTTCTAGCATTACTAATTAAACATTCTAAGCCTCGATGGGCATATGCTTCCCAGAATTGCAGCATATGCACATCATCACAAAATTACACATCATTTCCATACACATACATCACTAAGTTCAACAACGACATACATAAAGTAAAGTTATTACAAAAGAGAGCCGACCGCCAAATAGAACAATATACAAGAATGACAATGAAGCAAAGGTGCCATAAGATGGCTAGAACAAAAGTCGACCGGTTAGCCATACACCCACAAGGCAACCGACGGGCCGCTAAGCTAGTCGCCCATGAGCTACCACAACACAGACTCACAAAAGTGAGGCCCTCGAGCTCACCTTCTTCCTCTGCAATGAACAATTAAGCAAAGCATCCGAGTACAAAGATTGTCTTTGTACCCGCAAGACCGACGTGTGGAATAGCAGACCTATCCATAAACTACATGCAAGCTTATTTAGGTGGAGGTTGTATGTCTCATTTTGCACAAAGCCAACTTTATTTGCAATAATGTAATACATTTAAAAGCAAGTTTGCAAATCTGTTTTAATGTTGAAATAACATAATAAAGATACATACAAGTAACCACCAGGCGACTATCCCAATAGCCACCACAACATAGCACGAATCCCGATTCGTACCACCCATCAAGTTTTAATTTAAAAGGTTGTAGTCTAACTCTTGAAAGACACGCCAAGCGTGTCCATAACCTAGGACGAGGCTATTCGAATAGTTTTAACCTGCAGGTGTACCAATGTACCCACACTTGATCGCCTTTAAGCCACAAAGCACACTTCCAAGGTATCTTTGCACGGCTAAGTCCTACGAGACTTTTTCCAATATTGTGTATCAACCACGAGCCGCTCGTATGGGTAGAAACACCATACGCTTACATTGCAAGCCGAAAGACAACAAATCCCATCACGGGTGAAATCTTTCGGACACTACAATGCTCCCAACACCATCCCTCCTGCGACCTCCTGCGACCCGAGGGCAATACACGCCAAAGTACTAAGTCAAGAGAGGTCCCATACCCTCTAATGTGGTTAGCACGCTAAAATGCTTGGTTTAGTGTAACAAGATGTTCGGTCCTTGTTGACTCGGGCACCATTCCAGTCACACCCAAAAATCACACCATCATACCATTGTGCCCAAGTCTAAATCTTTTTGTTTTCAGTTTTAGTTTTCATAAGTAGACATGGCACAAGGTGGAAATCATAATCATAATAAGTTTTAAGTGATCAAGGTTATCGACAAGTCGATAACCGCCCATTTCTACCGAAACTAAGCATGGCTAAGCAATTAATTCGCAACTACTAAGTGACAAGAGCCCATCCACGAACTCTAAATCACAGCAAAGTAACCTAGGCTCATGGTAGTAGAGAATAATCATTTGCTAAGGAAATGCATCTACTAGGCCAACTATTAACACAAAATAGCAATGCATACATAGAATTTGTAATCAACATAAATACTTAAAATACTGGGATTAACATGATCAAACTGCTTGACTTCTTGCTGTTGCTCAAACTGTTGTGGAGGGTCGCTCTC
Organism: Ampelocalamus luodianensis; assembly: GCA_036346255.1. NCBI lineage: Eukaryota > Viridiplantae > Streptophyta > Magnoliopsida > Poales > Poaceae > Ampelocalamus > Ampelocalamus luodianensis. Next base: position 42,304,153 of record CM070625.1, on the reverse strand, counting down.
GGGATTACCGCAAATGTCGAACCCTAAGCGCAAAGGCAAAAAGAACCAAGAACAACCAATAAGACTAGCAACACTCAAGAAAAGAGCAAGCAAAAATTATCCAAATGCGACGAAACTTATACACATGGTGAAATACGAATACACCAAGACATAGAAACTGGAAAAACCTAATTTGGATTTGTGGTGCAAAAGATATTACCTAAAAACACATTTTCGGCCATAATTAGCACTGTAGCAAAAATATTTTCTAGAAAGATTTTGAAGCTGAAATTTTTATGGTAGCTACCTACTGGTATAGTGGTAACCCATATAAAATTTCAGGTCATTTGGAGTTAAAATGATTTAGTTATGATTTTTCTAAGATGCAAAATTAGCATAATGCGCTTTCCAGAAATATAACATGTGCAACACCCATTTCACATTATAGTATGATAACAGAGGATTTCTAACATCAAATTTATATTTTTAGGATTTACAGGAATTATTGGTGTCTATTACATCATTAAATGATTTTTTTAAGTGCTACTAATAAGGTTAAATCTACTAACATATTTTTAGTGCTGATTTAGGCCTACCACCATTTTAGATTAAAGTTTAATTAATAACAAATTTATCAAAGTTAAAATCATACAATTATCGATATACGTAAAAGATATGCATTTTCCAAGTTTTAATACAATTCTGGAATATATAAAAATAGCAGAAAACAAGCTATAAAAGATTACAAAATTTTCTACTACAAAAGCATAGCTAAAAGCATTTTTATATTAAACTTCAGTGAAATAAAAATTTATTACAGTTGGTTTCATGTAAAAAGGATTTCTCTTGAATTAGTTATGAATTTCTAAAGTTTTGATACAATTTTCAGTTGATAAATAAATACTTACAGAAATAAAAACCAACCCAACCGAAAATAAACAACGTGGACGCTCGAGGGCCGTTGATGCAAAATCCAACGAGCCACACGCACGGAGAACAGCGCACGCGCGCGATTCGAAACAGGAGCTCACCGTTGGATCAAGATCCAACGGCTCATGAGGATGAATGCAACCGGACGGTGCGGTTGCCTTGGCCGCTCACAGCCGTAGATCTCAAGATGAACGGCACGGAGAGCGCTTCCCGTCGGAAGGTCCGATTACACGCATGATCAGGGCCGCAGATCAAGCGATGGACGGCCAAGAATGATGAGGGGAACCGGATGGTCCGAATGCATACAAGATCTGGGCCACAGATCGCAAAATGGACGGCGGTCCAAGATCGAAATGCAACCAGAGTCCGACACGTGGGGCGCATGTCGCTGACCGAGTCACACATGCGAGGTTTAACACACGCACAAGGCGCGCGTGGTCCCACCGTCGATGACTTAAAGGAGGTTTTAGGACAGCTAATTAATTACTAATGACCAATGATTAGTGATGATTAGCAATTAATGTGTCCTAAAGATTTTGAACAGAGGCGATTTAGGGACGAGAGGCCCACACGTCGGTGAGACATTAGGCCAGATTAAGACACCATTAATACTTCTAATGATTGGGTATTAACTGTGTCCTAATTATATGACGACAACGGGAGCTACGGCCGGCAAAGTCCCGAGTGGCTACCACGGCTTGTCGCCGGCGACTCGATCGCGGCGCGCCACAAACTATCAAAATGGGTTCGCAATAGTGTTGCGGACCCAATGGTGGTGACCTCGCCGCGGTGGAAGTGCAGGCACGCCGCGAGCCGGAAAAACAAGAAAGAAGCCGACACGGCAAAACACAAAAATAGCAAGATGCTCTGCTGCGGTCCAAGGAAGCGAGTGCCATGACTTCTAGGGACTACATAGAAGCTACTTTAACCGAGAGGAGCTTCAAAGATGGCCGGGGAAGACTTGAACACGATGAAGTCCACCGGAGCCGAAGAAGATGAAGTGGAAGATGAGGTTCTAAGCAAAATGAGTGGAACCAAATCATCACCACACTTCATTATAGCTCAAAGAGGCTCCAAAAGCAAATAATTGCAAAGCGAACCACTTACCTGAGTGGAGAAGAAAGGGGTGAAACCAACCAAAATCTCCAAACATAAAATTGAGTGATTCCTGTGAATGCAACCCAAAATCAAGTTAGGGGAAATACAAAGGAGGTTGAGGAGTTCAAAAGGGCGCAAGAAATGTTGAAGATAAACCACTGGACACCAAGGCCGCCATTGGAGCTCTACGGGTCACAATGGTGGATTGAAGGTGTGAGGTGGTTTAACTGCCCAAAACACTGAGAAGAGCAAAGTGTGGTGCAAAGGAACACCAGAAGGAGCTAAGGGGCAATATAAAGGGAAAGGGTTAGGGTTACAAGCGCGAACATGAGCCCATGGTGAGCTCAGTTCATGGCGCGGTCATGGACCAAGAAATGACGGGAGCAAGTGAGCACTGTGACAATGGAGGAGAAAGCCTGGTGCGCATTAAATGCCCCGCAGAGAGACGTTGACGAAGCAAACTTGAGGTGACACATCAAAGCCGCCCCGCGCTCTCTCTCTTTACGCCATTGTCGCTGCGCGCTTCGGCGAGCAGAGGAGGAAGAAAAACAGAGAAAGCAACCACGACCATTGGATTTTAGATGGACGGTTGCGATTTAAAAGAGCCCGCCGGACAGTCCGATTGCCTACGGAAATCTGGACGGTTGGATTGAGATCCAACGGTCCCAATTGGTTAATGCAACCGGAGGGTCCGAATGCTCACACGAACGTGGGCCGAGCGATTTGAATCCAACGGCTGATATTGCACGCGCGTTTTAAAACGCGGCTCGGTGCAGTTAGGTGGTTCAACCAAGTCAAGTGGCTCGGACTCGAGCCCGACTCGAACCCAATGAATAGTGAAATTGGTTTTTAGGTTTTAAATATGCTGAGACTTTTGAGGATTTATTTGGGGTAGCAAAATAACTCCAAAAATTCCGAAATTTTTACAGTAGCTTGCTGACTGAGACATTGACCTTGTGTAAAATTTTCAGAGGTTTTTATGCATTGTATTTTTCTCCAAATATTCTACAAGGTACTGGTTTTGTGTTTGATGAGAGTCAAACAGTTTGATCCCTCTAAAATATCCAAACAATTTCTAAAAATTGTGAAATTTTTCAGAGGGTCACATACCATCCCAAGAACTTAGGAAAAATATTCCCAGGAGATGATCACAACATTTGAGAAGAATGTTTTTGAAGGACAAGATTGGATCAAAAGACTTGTAACTTGCATTTCCATAACCTTTTGTACAATACTTGTTCAGTACACAAAGGAAATACATGATGTAAGAAAAGTTTTAATTTCTACTCATTTTCTTACATTTGAAACACAAGCCCAAAATTGGGATGTTACAACTCTCCCCTTACAAGAATCTCGACCGAGATTCCGTTTACTCGGAGAAGAAAGAAGGAAAATCGCACGAAGGCGATCTTCTCGCTCCCAAGTTGCTTCATCTTGAAATGGTTTGACCACTGAACCTTAAGGAACTTGATGGCACGGTTCCTTGTTCTCCGTTCGATTCCTCAAGAATACGAGCAGGATGCTCGCGGTAGGTCAAATCCTCCCGCACATCGAGAGCTTCCAACGGAGTTTCCTCAGTCGAGACACGGAGGCACTTCTTCAGGTGTGAAACATGGAACACATCATGCACACCCTCAAGTGCAGCTGGTAGCTCCAATCTGTATGCAATCGCTCCAACTCTCTCGACGATACGGTAAGGCCCAACATATCGAGGGCCAACTTGCCCTTGATGCCAAAACACTGATGGCCCTTCAAGGGTGAGACTTTGAGATACACAAAGTCATTGGGCTCAAAGCTCAACTCACGGCGACGACGATCCGCATAGCTCTTTTATGCAGGTGGGTGTGCGCGCGATGCTCGCGGATCAATCGAACTTGACTCTCGGCCTCATTGATCGAATCGGACCGAAAATCGCCGCTCACGGCCTCTCGACCAGTTCAATGGGGTTCTCGCATCTCCTCCCATACAAAGCCTCAAATGGTGCCATGCCCGGATCGGCTCGAAAGCTGTTGTTGTAGGAGAACTCAGCAAAGGTAGGCATTTCTCCCACTTCTTCCCATAGGAAAGAACACAAGCACGGAGCATATCTTCCAAAGACTTGGTTGACTCGCTCCGTCGACCATCGATCCCGAGGATGAAAGGTCAGATGAAGTGAAGGCGGGTCCCCATAGCCTCTTGCGAGACTATGCCAAAACGCGAGGTGAAAAGTGCACCACGATCGAAATAATCGTCTTGACACCGTGAAGACTCACAATCCTCGAGACATAAAGGTCGCCAAAGGCCCCACACGGCCGAGTCTTAACAGAAGGAAATGTGCCACTTTACTCAACTCGTCGATCACGACCCAAATAGCATCATTCCCTTTGGGCGAGGGACAATCCGGTGATGAAGTCCATGCCAACGAATCCCACTTCCACTCGCACGGCAAAGGTGAAGAAGACTCGCTGACGCCGATGCTCGGCCTTCACACGACAAAGACACGCCGCACTCGGTAACAAACTTGGCAATCTCGCGCTTCATTCGGGTCCACTAGAATCTCTGACGAAGGTCCTGATACATTTTGGTAGCCCCGGGGTGAATAGACAAAGGAGAATCATGGGCTTCGCGGAGAATCAAATTATGCAATTCCATGACCTTAGGAACCACAAGACGCCGTCCAAACCACACAACGCCATGCTCGTCCTCCGAAAAGCACTTGGCTATCCCATCCTTGATGTTACGCTGATTTGGTTCACACCAACATCCGCTTTCTTTGCCGCCTTGATTTGGTCCACCAAGGTTGGTTGCACAACCAATGTAGCAAGAGAACCGTGCTCGATCAAACCCAAATTAAGGCGTTGGAATTCGAAATGAGGGTAGGCTGCGCCTTGGAGCATCAACATGTTGCAATACACCTTCCGATGAGTGCATCAAAGAACGACATTGGCCTTGCCGGATGGTGCGAATACCCATGTCATAATCCTTGATCAATTCCAACCATCTTCTCTGCCTGAGGTTCAGATCTGGCTGGGTGAACAAGTATTTCAAGCTCTTGTGGTCAGAATACACCTCACAACGGTTACCAATCAGATAATGCCGCCAAGTCTTGAGTGCATGGACCACAGCAGCTAACTCCAAGTCATGAGTAGGATAGTTGAGTTCATGAGGCCTCAATTGCCGCGATGCATAGGCCACAACCTTGCCCTCCTGCATGAGAACGCAACCAAGACCCTGACGAGAAGCATCACAATAGATATCAAAACTCTTGTGAACATTAGGGAGAACAAGCACTGGGGCTGAGGTCAACCGCTTCTTGAGTTCCTGAAAACTCACATCACAAGCAGCGGACCACTCAAATTTCTTGTCTTTCTTAAGCAATTCGGTCATAGGCTTTGCAATCTTGGAGAAATTCTCGATGAAGCGGCGATAGTAGCCAGCCAAACCAAGAAAACTCCGCACATCGGTGACCGACTTGGGCTGACCCCAAGATAGCACATCACCGACCTTGCTAGGATCCACACCACACCTCCTGCTGAAAGAACATGGCCCAAGAATGCAACTTCCTTCAACCAGAACTCGCACTTGCTGAATTTGGCATACAGCTGGTGCTCACGCAGCCTGCCCAACACAATCTTAAGATGCTCAGCATGCTCTTCTTCACTCTTGGAGTAGATAAGGATATCATCGATGAATACCACCACAAACCTATCCAAATACTCCATGAATACCGAGTTCATAAGATTCATGAATAAAGCAGGAGCATTAGTCAAACCAAAAGACATGACGGTGTACTCGTAAAGACCATAACGAGTAGCAAAGGCAGTCTTCGGAATATCCTCGGCCCTGATCCTGACTTGATGATAGCCCAATCTCAAGTCAATCTTGGAGAAGACACGTGCTCCGGTCAAGCGATCGAAAAGATCACCAATACGGCAAAGGATACTTGTTCTTCACCGTCACTTCATTAAGCGGACGGTAATCAACACACATGCGCAAGGTCTTGTCCTTCTTCTTCACAAAAATAACTGGAAAACCCCAAGGAGATGAGCTAGGGCGAATGAAACCCTTCTCTTGTAGCTCACCTAGTTGCTTCTTCATCTCTTCCAACTCATTAGGAGGCATGCGTCGGCCTCTTAGAAATAGGGGCGATGCAGGGCAGCTTTCGATCACAAACTCGGATCTCGAACAGGAGGCATCCGGGCAAGTCTTCAGGGAAGACATCCGCGAAGTCACACACAGTGGGGACGTCGTGAATCTCCAATGCTGGCTTTGCTTCAAGGGCAAAAAGGTGGGGCTCTCGCAACTGTGGCGAAAACCCAACCTGTTCACCTGAAGGACTGGTGAGGTAGACAATCTTCCTGGCACAATCGATTTGCCCCAAGTGTTGGGACAACCAATCCATGCCAAGAATCACATCCAAGCGCGCCGAGTCGAGTAGGATAAGATTCGCCAAGAATCCCACTCCTTCGATGTGGATAGGAACATTCCGGCATACTTGGTCAGCTCTCATTTCCGAACCCGGAGAGCGAATGAGCAGTGGAACCCTCAAAGGGACACAGTGAAGTCCACAATCAACAGCAAAAGACCTCGAAATAAAAGAATGCGAAGCTCCAGAGTCAAATAAAACTGTAGCAGGACGCAAATTTACAAGGAGCGTACCCAACACCACGTCGGGTGCCTCCTGTGCCTCCTCAGCCGAGATGTGATTGACTCGGCCGCTCCCCAAGCCCGAGGTCTTCTGGTCGGGTGGGTGACCACTCCCCTACCCGCGTCCTCCATTAGGACGAGGGCCGCTCCATCTTCTTAGGACAACTACTCGCGTAGTGGCCCTTGTTGTGGCGATGAAGCGGTGGCGTCGGCCGCGGGTCGCGGGAACACCTGCTGGCTGGTTTGCGGCGCCGCGTGGCCGAGTCACGGCCGGCGGAGGACGTGGAGCTGGTGCCGAAGGCCTCGGCGGTGGTGAAGCCAAAGAACGGGCCACCGGTGCAGGCCCAACTCGGGGACGAACGAGGCCAGCCTGTGCAGACCGCTGGGCCTCCCACTTGCGCTTGCGGGACTCGCCCAGCGCTCTCGCCTTGTGCTCGGCGATGATGGCCTTGTCCACCAAGGTGCGGAAGTCGAAGTCCACAATAGAGAGCTTGTCCTGAAGCTCCTCAGACAAGCCCTCCATGAACTTCTCCTGCTTGGCCTCATCAGTGGCCACCTGCCCACCTCCGCAGGAGCGTACCTCGCCAAATGGTTGAACTCATGGAGGTACTCCGTCACAGATTTGCGCCCCTGTTTGAGCGCAAGGAACTCCTTCTTCTTCAGCTTCATCAGGCCGGCGGGGACATGGGCCCGACGGAAAGTCGATCGAACTCCTCCCACGAGACCACGTGTCCCGCGGGCTGCATGGCGAGGAAGTTCTCCCACCATGAGAGTGCCGCACCCTCCAACTGATGGGATGCGAAAAGTGCCCGCTCCTGCTCCTGGCACTGAGCAACGTTGAGCTTCGCTCAACCGCACGCGACCGATCGTCTGCGTCCAAGGATCCTCGGACCGGGAGAAGGTAGGAGGTGAGTGCGGAGGAACTCCGCAAGTCCCCACGAGGCGGTGACCACCTCCGATCGAGGCACGGAGGAGTGGAGGTGTTTCGGCGATAACCTCCAACACCCTACGGTCCTCGAGCGATTGCGTTCGATCCGCATGAGGACTTCCGCCATGGTCGGAGGAGGAAGTTCCTCATCGGGACTACGGTGATTCCGGCGCTCGTGTCCCACCACCATCCCGATTCACTAAGATAAGTTAGCTACAAGCCCGAGATAAAAGCGGGCATCCCGAACTCAATAAAAAGGCTCAAGAATAACCACCAAAGAGCACAGGACCAAAAATCAACAAATCAACTCCCCGAAACGACTAACCCGTATGGAAGAACGAGTAATCGTTTGAGAAGACCCAAAATTTCAGCACTAAATTCTAGCTCAAAAACAGTCCAAAAATCAAGGTATAACCACCTAATAGAGTATAGGCATTAGCTAATCTCATATCACTTCTTACCCTTTCATCCCCACAAGTTTTAGTTGAATTTACCTCTCATTTCCTACCTTAATTACTAACCACTAGCTAGCTGTCCAAATTCCTTTCTCCAAGCTCTCATGTTTCTCCCAAAACCAAGTTAATCGATAGAGGCTAATTTTTGAAAGGAAGAGAGGAACAACTTTTCAAACTTAAGTGAGAGTAAGGTGAGATGAGCAAGCTAAGGCAGTAAGAGCAAAATTAGAGAACTTACTTAAGTTTTACAAACCTTTTGAAAGTAAGCTTTCAAAATATTCTAGAGGCGACCAAGCTAGGGGTTTCTACGGTCAGTATGGCTCTGATACCAACTTTGTGAGGACCCGGAATATTTAACTAGTAACACTTAACCTCCAATTGGTTCTAGCATTACTAATTAAACATTCTAAGCCTCGATGGGCATATGCTTCCCAGAATTGCAGCATATGCACATCATCACAAAATTACACATCATTTCCATACACATACATCACTAAGTTCAACAACGACATACATAAAGTAAAGTTATTACAAAAGAGAGCCGACCGGCCAAATAGAACAATATACAAGAATGACAGCGGAAGCAAAAGGTGCCATAAGATGGCTAGAACAAAAGTCGACCGGTTAGCCATACACCCACAAGGCAACCGACCAGGCCGCTAAGCTAGTCGCCCATAGCTACCACAACACAGACTCACAAAAGTGAGGCCCTCGAGCTCACCTTCTTCCTCTGCAATGTGAACAATTAAGCAAAGCATCCGAGTACAAAGATTGTCTTTGTACCCGCAAGACGTGTGGAATAGCAGACCTATCCATAAACTACATGCAAGCTTATTTAGGTGGAGGTTGTATGTCTCATTTTGCACAAAGCCAACTTTATTTGCAATAATGTAATACATTTAAAAGCAAGTTTGCAAATCTGTTTTTAATGTTGAAATAACATAATAAAGATACATACAAGTAACCACACAGGCGACTATCCCAATAGCCACCACAACATAGCACTAATCACGATTCGTACCACCCATCAAGTTTTAATTTAAAAGGTTGTAGTCTAACTCTTGAAAGACCTTGCCAAGCGTGTCCATAACCTAGGGCGAGGCTATTCGAATAGTTTTAACCTGCAGGTGTACCAATGTACCCACACTTGAGACCGCCTTTAAGCCACAAAGCACACTTCCGAAGGTATCTTTGTACGGCTAAGTCCTCGAGTTTTTTCCAATATTGTGTATCAACCACGAGCCGCTCGTATGGGTAGAAACACCATACGCTTACATTGCAAGCCGAAAGACAACAAATCCCATCACGGGTGAAGTCTTTCGACACTACAATCTCCCAACACCATCCCTCCTGCGACCTCCTGCGACCCGAGGGCAATACACGCCAAAGTACTAAGTCAAGAGAGGTCCCATACCCTCTAATGTGGTTAGCACGCTAAAATGCTTGGTTTAGTGTAACAAGATGTTCGGTCCTTGTTGACTCGGGCACCATTCCAGTCACACCCAAAAATCACACCATCATACCATTGTGCCCAAGTCTAAATCTTTTTGTTTTCAGTTTTAGTTTTCATAAGTAGACATGGCACAAGGTGGAAATCATAATCATAATAAGTTTTAAGTGATCAAGGTTATCGACAAGTCGATAACCGCCCATTTCTACCGAAACTAAGCATGGCTAAGCAATTAATTCGCAACTACTAAGTGACAAGAGCCCATCCACGAACTCTAAATCACAGCAAAGTAACCTAGGCTCATGGTAGTAGAGAATAATCATTTGCTAAGGAAATGCATCTACTAGGCCAACTATTAACACAAAATAGCAATGCATACATAGAATTTGTAATCAATATAAATACTTAAAATACTGGGATTAACATGATCAAACTGCTTGACTTCTTGCTGTTGCTCAAACTGTTGTGGAGGGTCGCTCTCGGGATTACCGCAAATGTCGAACCCTAAGCGCAAAGGCAAAAAGAACCAAGAACAACCAATAAGACTAGCAACACTCAACAAAAGAGCAAGCAAACATTATCCAAATGCGACGAAACTTATACACATGGTGAAATACGAATATACCAAGACATAGAAACTGGAAAAACCTAATTTGGATTTGTGGTGCAAAAGATATTACCTAAAAACATATTTTCGGCCATAATTAGCACTGTAGCAAAAATATTTTCTAGAAAGATTTTGAAGCTGAAATTTTTATGGTAGCTACCTACTGGTATAGTGGTAACCCATATAAAATTTCAGGTCATTTGGAGTTAAAATGATTTAGTTATGATTTTTCTAAGATGCAAAATTAGCATAATGCGCTTTCCAGAAATATAACATGTGCAACACCCATTTCACATTATAGTATGATAACAGAGGGATTTCCTAACATCAAATTTATATTTTTAGGATTTACAGGGAATTATTGGTGTCTATTACATCATTAAATGAATTTTTTTTAAGTGCTACTAATAAGGTTAAATCTATTAACATATTTTTCTGGTGCTGATTTAGGCCTACCACCATTTTTAGATTAAAGTTTAATTAATAACAAATTTATCAAAGTTAAAATCATACAATTATCAGATATACAGAAAAAGATATGCATTTTCCAAGTTTTAATACAATTACGAATATATAAAAATAGCAGAAAACAAGCTATAAAAGATTACAGAATTTTCTACTACAGAAGCATAGCTAAAAGCATTTTTATATTAAACTTCAGTGAAATAAAAATTTATTACAGTTGGTTTCATGTAAAAAGGATTTCTCTTGAATTAGTTATGAATTTCTAAAGTTTTGATACAATTTTCAGTTGATAAATAAATACTTACAGAAATAAAAACCAACCCAACCGAAAATAAACGACGTGGACGCTCGAGGGCCGTTGATGCAAAATCCAACGAGCCACACGCACGGAGAACAGCGCACGCGCGCGATTCGAAACAGGAGCTCACCGTTGGATCAAGATCCAACGGCTCACGAGGATGAATGCAACCGGACGGTGCGGTTGCCTTGGCCGCTCACAGCCGTAGATCTCAAGATGAACGGCACGGAGCGCTTCCCGTCGGAAGGTCCGATTGCACGCATGATCGGGGCGCGAGATCAAGCGATGGGCGGCCAAGAATGATGAGGGGAACCGGATGGTCGAATGCATACAAGATCGGGCGCGGTCGCAAAATGGACGGCGGTCCAAGATCGAAATGCAACCGAGTCTTGACACGTGGGGCGCATGTCGCTGACCGAGTCACACATGCGAGGTTTAACACACGTGCACGCGGTCGCGCGGACCCAATGGTGGTGACCTCGCCGCGGTGGAGGTTCGGAATGCGCGGCGGAAAACAAGAAAGAAGCCGACACGGCAAAACACGAAAATAGCAAGATGCTCTGCTGCGGTCCAAGGAAGCGAGTGCCATGACTTCTAGGGACTACATAGAAGCTACCTTAACCGAGAGGAGCTTCAAAGATGGCCGGGAAGACTTGAACACGATGAAGTCCACCGAGCCAAGAAGATGAAGTGGAAGATGAGGTTACGAGCAAAATGAGTGGAACCAAATCATCACCACAGCTTCATTATAGCTCAAAGAGGCTCCAAAAGCAAATAATTGCAAAGCAGACCAATTCTGAGTTTGGAGAAGAAAGGGGTGAAACCAACCGAAAATCTCCAAACTTAAAATTGAGTGATTCTGTGAATGCAACCCAAAATCAAGTTAGGGAAATACAAAGGAGGTTGAGGAGTTCAAAAGGGCGCAAGAAATGTTGAAGATAAACCACTTTGGACACCAAGGCCGCCATTGGAGCTCTCACGGTCACAATGGTGGATTGAAGGTGTGAGGTGGTTTAACCGCCCAAAACACCGAGAAGAGCAAAGTGTGGTGCAAAGGAACACCGAGAAGGAGCTAAGGGGCAATATAAAGGAAAGGGTTAGGGTTACAAGCGCGAACATGAGCCCATGGTGAGCTCGGTTCATGGCGCGGTCATGGACCAAGAAATGACGGAGCAAGTGAGCATTTGTGACAATGGAGGAGAAAGCACGTGCGCATTAAATGCCCCGCAGAGAGCGTTGACGAAGCAAACTTGAGGTGACACATCAAAGCCGCCCGCGCTCTCTCTCTTTTACGCCATTGTCGCCGCGCGCTTCGGCGAGCAGAGGAGGAAGAAAACAGAAAGCAACCACGACCGTTGGATTTTAGATGGGCGGTTGCGATTTAAAAGAGCCCACGGACGATCAGATTGCCTACGGAAATCTGGACGGTTGGATTGAGATCCAACGGTCCCAATTGGTTAATGCAACCGGAGGGTCCGAATGCTCACACGAACGTGGGCCGAGCGATTTGAATCCAACGGCTGATATTGCACGCGCGTTTTAAAACGCGGCTCGGTGCAGTTAGGTGGTTCAACCAAGTCAAGTGGCTCGGACTCGAGCCCGACTCGAACCCAATGAATAGTGAAATTGGTTTTTAGGTTTTAAATATGCTGAGACTTTTGAGGATTTATTTGGGGTAGCAAAATAACTCCAAAAATTCCGAAATTTTTACAGTAGCTTGCTGACTGAGACATTGACCTTGTGTAAAATTTTCAGAGGTTTTTATGCATTGTATTTTTCTCCAAAAATTCTACAAGGTACTGGTTTTGTGTTTGACTGAGAGTCAAACAGGTTTGATCCCTCTAAAATATCCAAACAATTTCTAAAAATTGTGAAATTTTTCAGAGGGGTCACATACCATCCCAAGAACTTAGGAAAAATATTCCCAGGAGATGATCACAACATTTCACAAGAATGTTTTTGAAGGACAAGATTGGATCAAAAGACTTGTAACTTGCATTTCCATAACCTTTTGTACAATACTTGTTCAGTACACAAAGGAAATACATGATGTAAGAAAAAGTTTTAATTTCTACTCATTTTCTTACATTTGAAACACAAGCCCAAAATTGGGATGTTACAGTCATGTGGGTAAAGATGTACACCCCTGCAGGGTATAAACTGTTCGAATAGCCGTGTCCACGGTCATGGACGATAACTTGAACTGATATCACCTGTATAGAGATTTTAATTTCCAAAATGTGGTTTCGGTTTATTTTCGGTTTGCATGAGGGAATCATGCACTGTACTGTTTACATTTAATGTATTTACTTACTGTTTTACTTTATTTTTGATTTATTAAATTGCTTTATCAAAAGTTAGCCTTTGTAGGATAAGGTGTATCGCTTTATGCAAATTTGAACCTTTATACCTTCCTATTGTAACCTTATGCATGTAACAACTCTACTCCTTTGAATAGGATCTAATAACCACTTTCTTTTGTTAGTTTGTGTAAGACTTGCTGAGTACCTTTTGTACTCAAGGTGCTACCACCTATTGTTGCGGTGAGGATGGTTTTCTATGAAGTACCCGTTAGCGCCGATCGGGTGGCGCTAACGAGTGGCGCTTCTTCTTTCCTCCACGCAATTGCTGCGGGTGGATGAGGCCATTGGTGGACATGTTCCGTTTATTTTGCTTCCACAGATATCTTTGTTAAAGTGACCAAGTCACTTAATATTATAGTACTAACGAATGATGTAACCTTATGTTTAATTATATCAATGTATGACTTTGTATGTGTTTGATGCAATGTTGATGAAGGATATATATATGCAATGGTCGTTGATCACAGGAACCATTGTGAATCATATATATCAGAATCTGCATCGGATTTGGATCACTTGTTAAATTTATATCTTTAGCATGGTTCTTAATAAAGGGGCAGTACTGTTCCTTCATTAACAATTGTGCTACAGTATGAATTTAATTAGTAACATTTCCAATAACCGGGGGTCCTCACATTAAGTGTGAGTGACTTGATTTGAGCCTCCAAATTCTAGTAGTTGATAGGAATATATACTTGTGATTTGTTCCTTGTTTTCTACTAACAATGACAGGTTGGTTGAATTTGATAGATTATGATGTCATCGCAGGCAAATTTGAGCTCAAAGGAAAACAACTACCTGCATACATATTGCCACTCACCGCTGAGAGTGCGTCGTTGGACTACTTTCTATGGGTTACTATGTTGGAAACCTACTTTGAAAGACAGGACCTTAATCCTTATGAGAAGATGAGCATGGCAAGGACGGCGCTGATCGGTGATGTTCAACATTGGTGGTCGAATCTGGAGTACCACTTCATATACACATGGGAGCAGATGAAGAAGAAATTGCAACATCGTTTTGTACCTGCACCACCCACAGTCACAAGCGAGGTGGAACCTAAGGTAACTGAAAATGTTGACATTGTTTTGGCTCCTACTCCTACTCTACCTACAGATACCGCCGAGGCACTTGAAGAGATAAAGAATGATCTGGCGCATCTTATGCCATCAGAGGAGAAGCTTGAGGTACCTACATTAGCTGATAAGGATGATAATGACAAAGTATCGATTTAGTGCTCTGACAAGACATAGAGCAACCTTGTGAGTATATACCTGCTGTAGTAGTGCAATCTTTTGATATTCCTTGTGTTGACTTGAATGAACCATGTGCTGATCTGCGTTCTCATAATTTTGCACATGTCGAATTAATTACACATAAGGAAGTACTTGATAGAATATCCCTTGCTGATGCTTTGTGCTATATCATACTTAATGATCCAATTAGTTTGGAATGTGCTATGGAGAAAGTTTTTGAACTTTCATCTCTAAATTCTCTTTCTAGCACGTACACCTACTATTTTAAATTAATTAGACATTATGGTGTACACAATCAATTTCTGGTATATCGAATATGCATAACTTGTGATCACATTGATGAATTGAAGCTTACTGTTTTGGACAACAATTCTTGTGTGCTGAATCTTGTTCAATATGAGAGTAAAATAAAATTTAGTGCTCATCCCATGCCTATGTGTTCACCTTTTATTGCACCATCTAGTATGGACAATTTGAATGAAGATGTTGAATTATGTAAGAACTTACAAATCTTTTCACCATTGCTCGATGAATTTGCTATTGCTCGATTGAAATCTGATTATATGGATGAATTTTGTTTGATTTCAAAAGTTGTAGATTTGTCCATATGTGCTACCACTACAAGTTTACAACTTCACAGATTTGAATTGCATAAATGCTTCACTTACATTTACAAAACTAGTTGCAATAATTGTTGTGTGAGAACTTTTGTTTTGATCATTCACGTATATGATTACTCTTGGGTTAATAATACAATGATCTTTTATGATCGCTGCTGTCTTCTAACACTAATTGTGCAACAACGAAGAACTGTTAAAATAGATGACATATACATATACCATGCATACACTTTGGCTTCTTTGTTACCCTATTTTCAGCTTATCAAAAGCCGATGACGGCTTTGTTTTCAAGAAAGGGAGGATGATGAGGACATGACCATATTTGCTATGCTTGTTGTCCCAAGTGCAAGAGCTCGTACGCTTCACTTAAAGTATCAAGTGAGCTCAGTTTTAGGAGTGCATTTATATTATATGAACTATATGATGATGCCTAATGATGAAAATGTATATTTGTGCAGCACCACATCACTTTTGGTCCAAGACAAGCAAGAGTTCAAGCTGAACCTGTTTTGGAATCCAGTTCGGCCTCTAGAATCAGCCTCACAACACCAACTTAAAACAGGCATAACTTTCACATACAGACTCCGTTTGAGGCGCACGAGTACTTGATTGAAAGCTTATTTCGTCCTCTTTCCAACTGATCTAGCCTCACCTCCAAATTCCTTTTAGACTGATCGCAATCATCAAAAGAAGATATCATATCACTTGTTTAGGACAATCTGGGCTTTGTAATCATACTGAACATGGCCCATCTGCTGGCGGCCCACCTGGGGGCGTAGTTACTGTTCACATGAATAGTACTCATGAGTTTGTGGCTCCTCCTCCCCTATATAAGGAGGCCGCACCCCTCTAGTTTTTCTTGGATTTTGTTTAGTTAAAAGTTAGCTTTGTTGCAACTTCGTGTATTGGCTTGTATCGACTAGACCCACCATAATACCGCTTCAAAATACCCGTGCGTGTTGCCCCTGAGCCCAGAGCTTCAGCCGTTCTCCAGATCCCCTACCTCGCTGTCGCGCCCCCGCACGGGAACTCTAGCGAGCCGCCGGTAGCATTAGGGTATAAACCCTGTCATTAGCTTCTAACCCTCTTTAAACTGTGCTTATGACATGTGGGACCTCCCCGGGGCTAAACGTGTTTAGAGCCTTAAGCCGCACCAGTTTAGAGCTCAATGTCACTGACGTGTGGGGCCCCAAAACCAGCTAAGCGATTGTGTGCACTTTGTAAAATACGCTTTGAATAAACCGAAGACGTATTCGTTTAATACGTTTTCGACGTTGCATTCGGTCGGGCTGGGTCGAAGCTGACCTGGTCAACGCTTTCGCTCAGTCCCACCGGTCAGTGATCGTGGGTCAGCTGAGCGCCAGCAGAAAAAGGATTTAATGCTTTTAGAAATTTCCGAAATGGATTACTTTTGCACTATTAATTCCTTTAACTTAGAAAATCCATAACTCATTCATTTTTGCTCCAAATCGAATGAAACCAATTTTGTTAATTTTCATTTTTTAATGTACTTTTTACCAGAATAAGTTTAAGTATGTCTCTGTTCATAAAATTTTGATAATTAATTTAATGGTGTTTTTATGCATTCATAACTTGGAAAATTCTTAGAAAATTCTTCTTAACTCCAAATAAAATGATTTCTATTTTTAAAATTTTCTAAAATCATTCTCTAGCTGCTGTATGAATTTTGTGCATATTTGATGGAATTGAAATCGTGGTTATGGTCTGTGTTATTCGTTCTTATTTGTTCTTTTCCTCGGTCAATAGATTGCGACGATTCAGGTATTTGCGAGAGTGAGCCTCAGCAACATTTTGAGCAGCAGCAACCAGGCAAGCAGTTTGATCATGTTAATCCCTTTATTTTCAAAACTAATATTTTGTTTGCAATTTGTATGTATGCATCGCTATTTTGCTGTTAAATTATGGTTTGATTAGTGGGCCCTTTTTAGTTGCATAATCTGTAGGTAAATAATATTCCTCTACTACCTGAGCCTAGGTTATTTGCTGTGATTAGAGTTCATTGGATGATCTCTTGTCACTTAGTAGATTACGGGTCCCAACTACTTAGCCATGCTTAGCTATCTATAGTATTGGGCGATCATCGACTTAGTCGATGATCTTGATCACCTAAAATTATTATGATCCTTATGTTGCAGCTTTGTGCTATGTTTAAATTACAAAACTAAAAATGAAAATGAAAATGATTTGAACTTGGACACAATGGTAAGATGGTGTGTTTTTGGGTGTGACTGGAATGTTGCCCGGGTCATTTAAGGACCGAACATCTTGTGAGTACCTGTTATCCAGGCAATTTGTGCGTGCTAACCACACTAGAGGGTATGGGACCTCTCTTGACTTAGTACTTTGGCGTGTGTTGGCTACGAGTCGCAGGTGGGCGTGTGTGTGTTGTGTTGTGGTAAAATGAGGTGGTTGTGTGCTGGGAGCATTGTAGTTGTCCGAAAGCTTTACCCCTATAGGGTAGTTGACTTTCAGCTTTACAATGTAAGCGTATGGTTTTCTGGCCATACGAGCGGCTCATAGTTGATACACAATATTGGAAATGTCTTCTCAGACTTAGCCGTGCCTGCATATCAAAGGAAGTATGCTAACCGTGGCTGGTGGAAAGGCGGTCTGAAGTGTGGGTACATTGGTACACCCCTGCAGGGTTCAAACTATTCGAATAGCCTCGTCCTAGGTTATGGACACGCTTGGGTAAGCTTTTCAAGAGTTAGACTACAACCTTTTAAAAACTTAAAACATGACATGGGTGGTATGAATGGGTAAGTCATGCTATGGTTGTGGTGACTATTGGGTTAGTCACTTCCAGGATGTGGTTGTCATCTATCTATTGTTATTATGTTGTTCTTGCTGTTATTTCAACAATAAAAATGAATTGCAAACTTGCTCTTTAAAATGAATTACATTATTACAAATAAAGATTGCTTTGTGCTAAAAATGAGCCATACAGCCTCCACCCAAATAAGCTTGCATGTAGCATATGTATAGGTCTGCTAGTCCACACGTCAGTCTTGCGAGTATATTATTGTACTCATTTGCTTTGCTTAATGTTATTTGTTGCGGAGGAAGAAGGTGATCCCCAAGGGCCTCACTTCGGTGAGATGTGCTTCGGGTTTGACGACTAGCTTGGCGGTCCGGTTGGTTGCCTTATGGGTTTAAAGGCACACTAATTGGCTTTTGTTTATCGCCATCTTATGGCACTTTTGCTTCCGCTGTCTACTTAGTTGTTTTATGTTATTTGGCCGGTCGGCCCTCTTTGTAATAACTCTACTTTGTACGTCTACTGTCTGATAACGTGTTGCTTTGGATTCTATGTTTAGAATGGAATTGATGTATGATTTTGTGAAGAGGTGTGTATACTGCATTTCTGGGAAGTATACATATCTGGAGGCTTGGTTTATTTGATTTGTAATGTTAGGACCAAGCGGATGGTTAAGCATTACAAGGCAAATAAACTGGGGTCCTCACAATTCCAGCATGACCTTTAGTCGCATGGAACCCTTGTGGTGATGAGGATGCTCCAAATCCACAAGAAGGTTGGATCATCCTTTTTTCTTCTTTTGTAAAACTAGGGTTTCGTCTGCCCGAGGGTGAATTCTTGGCTGACATCCTAGATTACTTCAAGATAGAACTTTTCCACTTAGGACCGAATTCTATTATAATCCTTAGTGTCTTTTTGCATTTTTTGTGAATCTTTCCTTGGCATTCCTCCCTCTATTCGTCTTTTTAGATAAACAATCGAGATCAAGGGAACTATGGGAGTATCTATTTCAAAATCTAGGATCAAATGTCCAAGAAGTATCCTCTACTTCCTATTAGGGATTCGTGGAGAGACTATCAGAAGGAGTGGTTTCACTCCGATATTCCCAAAGGTAGTCGCCTGAAGTACACCGGAGGTGCACCACCATCCTTGTTGGCGTAGGACTCAAAGAAGGAGAAGACATCCTTAAGGTTGACCATCGAGGAAGAAAAGGTGGTCAACTGTGTCGTTTCCTTGGTGTACACCGGGTTAACTGGTCGGTGGATCATCCACGACTTCCTCCACCACAAGATTAGCCCACTGAAAAGGGTACACTATGTGTGGAATTTGGAAGGGGAGAAAAACCCGACCAAGGACAACCCTAGAGGTACGTGTCTCTTCCATGTACTTTCTTGTTTAAGACTTTGCAATTTAAATATTACTAATTCTATGAATCTTTGTTTTTTTAGTTCCTCCAAAGGAGGTGGTCGAGGAGAGGACCTCACTTATGCTAAAGAACATGAGGGATGGCTCAGAGCCAGTATTCTTCGATGAGCAACCTTCCAACCTCATGGGGGGGGGCGTGTGCAGAGTTCAAAAAAGAACGTACGCAAATATGTATAAGCTAAACTTCAGCCTTTGATGTTTTTCTTAAGAGTGTAACTTAATATATTTCTTTTTTTCTTTTAGATGCATGGCAGGAAGAGGAGTGTCAACCAGTCCGGGTCTAGAAGTCGGGCTCTAACTGCTAGAAGACCAAGACTACTACTGTGACACCTACTCTGGTCGTGGTCGAGAGACCGCCGACTAGAACGAAGGTCGCTGCAGTGTCCTCTTCGGGTGCTCTGGTCACTGTTGAGAAGACCAATGCTACAATGACCAGTACAACACCAATTGACGTTGTACCTTTGAGTAACAAGGCAACAGAGATGACCACAATAAAGAGTTATGATTTCGCAATAGTCATATAATCATCTTCCATTATTCCCATGTGTTCAGGGTGAGGGAGATGAAATCGAGGAAAAAGAAACTCGCCTCATTCTGATGTGAAAACCTAGGACTATTAGCTCTAGTGTGAATATTACTGAGGTTGGCAATAGCAAGTTGGTTGTTGCTGATGTCCTATTTTCATTTGAGACCGACATTGGTCTTCGCTTCAAGTAAGTGTTTTAACTTAGACTTGATTTAATTTATTTCTTTTAATATTTACATAGATAAATGCTTTTATCTGTATGTAGCCCCTCGACCACCTCTCTTGCTCCCATTGCTGAGATCGAAGAAGCTAGAGAGGAGCCACTGTCTTCTCTTCCTACAACTGAGTCATTTCAGACAAGTCTAGAGGAGGCGACGATACCTAAGCTGGTCGTTGAGGAAGTGGTCGCAGAGACTCTAACCTCCTTAGGACAAATTCCCACAGAAGTAGTTGAAAAGACTTATGTGGAAGTGGTGGTCGAGAAGAGCCCACCAGTCCAAGAGGAAACCAGTGAAATTGAAGTGGTCGTTGAAGAAGATCTGATCACTGAAATTCGCCTATGATCGAAGAAAAGGCTGAAGTAATTCCTGACCAGAGTGTTGGTTAGGATTTCAACATTCAGTCTAGTAAACAAGTAAGTGTTCTTACTTCTTTGAATGTATGTTATGACTAAACATTTGCCTTTTTCTTATTTAATGTTTTTTTTATCCTAGCGTTTGAATAGGAAACTATTCTTCCTCCTCCCCTTAATTCTTTCGCTGGTGCCATGGCAGCGTGGAAGCCACCCTCTGAACCAAAAAGTGTCCCGACCAATTCAAGGATATAGTGAATTGGAGGCACAAATTAAAGACATGAATGACCAAGTAATAATCTCTTTACATAAGTCTTCTTGTTTGATAAAATAGTAGAGGAATGACTTCTTACTATTGTTCTTGTAGAAAAGAATCGAAATGCTTGGTCTTGTTAAGATCTTCATTAAGGACGCGACCAGCAAACCTTCTCTCAAGGATATAGAAATACAAAGTTGGCAAAATAAGTTGAAATAAACTTTTAACATTTCATTTTATGAAGAAATTTTCAATTCTAATTTTGCTATTTCAGTCTTCTTAAGAAAGAAAAGTATAATACTGATCGGCTCATTCATAAATATGCGAACAAGTTGGTCACAACTAACAACCAAGCCAAGGAATTTAAATTCTAGCTTGTTCTCGAGAAGAGGAGCCTTAATGAGAAAGAAGTGGTCACCAAGGAAGTTGCTGCTGAGAAGAAGCATCTTGGTAATCTCAATTTGAAGCTCATGGATGACTTGAAGGAGTGTCAACTAGTCTGCAACAAGCTCAACCAAGACCACTTAGCACTTCTTCATAAATATGAGAAAAAGAAAGCAGATAAAGACTCTACCTTCTAAATTTTATTGTTTTTATAATTTGCTTTAAGCTTATCAAAATCTTTCTGTTTTTCTTAACAATTAGACTTGAGTGTGAGGACCCCGGTTTATTCGGCTTGTACTGTTTAACCATCCACTTGGTCCTAACAGTACAAATCAAATAAACCAAGCCTCGAGATGTGTATACTTCCCAGAAATGCAGTATACACACCCCGTTACAAAATCATGCATCAATTCCATTCATACACATAGAGCCGAAGCAAAAGCAACAACTGAAAGACATAGATAATATAAGGAGAGTTATTACAAAAGAGAGGCCGACCGGCCAAACGTTATAAAGACAAGTAAATACACAGCGGAAGCAAAATGGCCATAAGATGGCGATAAACAAAAGCCAATCGGTGTGCATTTACCCACAAGGCAACCAACCGGACCGCCAAGCTAATCGTCCCAAACAGCGCGCAACACATACTCACAAAAGTGAGGCCCTTGGGGCTCACCTTCTTCCTCTGCAACAATTAATATTAAGCAAGCGGATGAGTACAAAACTTGTTTTTGTACTGCAAGACTGACGTGTGAGATAACGAACTATAATTAACTACATGCAAGCTTTATTTAAGTGGATGAGGCTCTGGACTTATTTTCACCTAAAGCAAGTTTTCATTTGTAATAAGGTAATAGATTCAAAGCAAGTTTGCAATTAACTTTTATTGTTCAAATAAAGAGAGACAATAATAACATAGATGAGAACAACACCAACCTAGAAGTGACTAACCCATAGTCACCACAACAATAGCATGAAGTACCCTTCATACCACCCATGTCAAATTTAAGTTTTTAAAAGGTTGTAGTCTAGTTCTTGTGGGAAATAACCAAGCGTGTCCATAACCTAGGGCGAGGCTATTGAATAGATTTAACCTGCGGGGTGTACCAATGTACCCACACGATGAGACCGCCTTTCCACCACCACGGTTAGCACACTTCCTTTGGTATGCGAGGCATGGCTAAGTCTAACAAGACGCTTCCCAATGGACGATGCTAATTAAGAGCCGCAACCCACGGGAGAAAGACACATTAAACAGCCTAACCGGTGCGCTAATGCTCCTCCAACACCACAAACACACACACACAGAACACACCCACCGACCAGCTCATAATTAACACCTCCCAAAGTACTTAGTCAAGAGAGGTTCCATATCCCCCTCGTGTGGTTAGCACGCAATAATTGCTTGGATCAATGGCACAAGTAACTCGGTCCTTAGGGACTTAGGCACCATTCTAGTCACACCCAACAGATCACCCAACATACCATTGTGCCCAAGCCAAGATATAATTTTTGTTTTCAGTTTTTGATTTGCAAAATGGTAAAACACAAGGGTTGGACATAATGGAATAATAATAGCATTTGTGTGATCAAGATCACCGACTAAGTCGATGATCGCCCAATACTACCGATGCTAGGCATGGCTAAGCAATATTTATTCGAATCTACTAAGTGACAAGAGCTCATCCAACGAACTCTAATCACAGCAAATAACCTAGGCTCAGGTAGTAGAGGATAATTATTTACCTACAGATTATGCAACTAGAGGTCTAACTAATCAATTTAACAACAAAATAGCAATGTATACATAGAAGTTAAACAAAATATTAGACTTTAAAAGTAGTGGGATTAATGGGAAATGATCAAACTGCTTGCCTGCTTGCTGTTGCTCAACTTGTTGCGGAGGGTCGTTCTCGGGATTACCGCAAATATCGAATCCTAAGCGAAAGAGCGAAAATAACCAATAAGACGAGCAACACTTAAACAAAAGAGCAAGCAAAAATTATCCAAATGTGACGAAATTTATACACAAGGTACAATACAATCATACCTAGACATAGAAACTGGAAAAACTTAATTTGGATTTGTGGTGCAAAAGATATTCTCTAAAAACCTAATTTCGGCCATAATTAGCACTGTAGCAAAAATATTTTCTAGAAAGATTTTGAAGCTGAAATTTTTATGGTAGCTACCCACTGGTATAGTGGTAACCCATATAAAATTTCAGGTCATTTGGAGTTAAAATGATTTAGTTACGATTTTTCTAAGTTTTAAATCTAAGACATGATTAATTTCAGTATTAAAGATTACTGCAAAACCTATACTAAGCTAAAGTACTTTAACAGATGCATTTATCGAACTTTAGTTTGTTAAATTTGGAGCTACAGAGAAAAAGTTACGCAATTTTGAAGTTTAAAACAATTAATATGTGCAAATAAAAGCTTTTGGACTAAATCAAAAACCCATAAACTGGGAGGTCGTGGGCGTTGATCAAAGACCGCACGGCTCACGATCTCGGATGCTAAAACCCTTGACGAGCACTGGCGCAAAGACCTCATCGCGCCAAGGGAGGTCTTAGCCGTTAGATCTAGACTTGATGGTGCGAATCTAACGAGGAGGTCCTAGGCGGCAAGATCTAGCGAGGAGGTCTAAGCGTAGATCTTGAATCCAATGGCTACGACCGGTGCACGCCCGGCGCACGCAAAGGAGGTCCTCGCGCTTAACAGAGGTCGTGGCCGTCGGATCAAGATCCGCGGTCCCGAGCACTAGGGAGGTCTAAAGGTCAACGATTGATCGACGAGATCTTAACGGCTCGGATCTCCCATAGGAGGTCCCGGGCGGTTGAGATCTACAGGAGGTCTGCCCGTTAGATCTAAATCTAACGGTCCGGAGCTGGCGAGGAGGTCCTAGGCGGTCACGATCTCAAGTGGGAGGTCTGAGCGGCTAAGATGAAGCGAGGAGGTCGGGGCGGCTAGGATTTCACCGAGGAGGTCATGGATGGCCATGATCTTCGCGGGGAGGTCCTCTGCGACAGTGTTCAACGAGAGAGTGCGGGCGGTTCGGATCTCCGTGGGAGGTCATGAACGGTCCAGATCTGAGCGGAGGAGGTCCTCGACTTCTTCACAAAGGGCCGGGTGGTCTTTTTGCAAAGAGGACCCCAAGGAGGTCCGAGAGGCGGTTTGACCAAAGCGACCGGGGTGACCTTTTCGCACAGAGGACCTCAAGGAGGTCTTTTGCAAAAGGACCCCAAGGAGGAGGGTGATCCTAGCGGTGGGATTTAACCTACGGAGGTCTTTAACGGCCGAGGATTTGGCGGGGAGGTCTGGAGTGGTTTTAATGGCGCAGACCTCCGGACAACGACAAAAGCGGCGGTTAAGACAAATTAAATGCTCCGGATGATTGACAATAAATGAAACTAAAGGGACACTTAATGATTTCCAAACTTTAATTCTAAACCCATGGCCCACACGTCGGTGACTCCACGGCACAAATTAGGACACAATTAATGCACCAATGATGAGCAATGATTTGAGCATTAAAGTGGTCCTAAGAATATGACAGCAGGAGGTTTTGAACCGACAAAACCCGGCGTGCCGGGCTTGCCGCCGGCGATGTGGACCTCGTCGGCGAAACCAAAGGCACGAATGAGCTCCAAATAGGACGGAGGACCTAAGGGTGCCAAAACTACACCAACAAGACCACCAACCGCGCTAACCGAGATAACCGCGGGGACCAATTACGGCCAAATCGAAACCGAAGAGGTCTAAAAGAATAGGGATTTCCGATCTTCAAATACGACCGTGGAATGGAGGGGAGCTAGAGGTGGCCGCAAGAGCTCGGTGAAGGTGGAGGTCGCGGAGGTGAAGAAGACGCGCTCCGGCCACGAACCACACGCTCCTACTTTATCAACCTCTGTGAAGGTCAAACAAAGCAAGTCAGAGAGGCTCGAGGTGACCAAGAGAACAAAAGGATTAGCCAAAATTGCAATAATGAACCACTGGAGCTCAAGGGTCGCCGGAGAGCTCCAAGGTCGAGCAATGGTGACAGAGGCTTTCGGGTGACTTGAGCTCAAGAGCAGAGGAAGAAACTTAGGGTGCAAGAATGGATCCAAAGAAACTTAAGGGAGAAGCCCGGGATCCATATATAGCCGAGCGCCAAAAATGAAAACAAGGTCACACCCACTCGGGTGCACTGAGCTAGGGCATCAACGACATGATGGGAGCAGGTGTCAGGGTGACTTTTGAGCAAAAGGTGATGCCAGACATTTAATGTTGGCAGCACATAGTCGTTTGTCAGCCCTAGAGTTGACAAGGCACTGCTCCCTACTGCCACGCACAAAAATTGATAATGCCCAGGCCCACCCGACAGTGAGAGAAATAGGGAAGACTGGTCAAATGAACTCAACGGCTAAATCAGCGCTGAGCTCCACCAGGGAGGTCGTGAGCTGTTGGATTGAAATCCAAGGGCCCAGATTTTGGGCTAAGTATTAGAGGTCCTAACACTTAGGGAGGTCCGAGACACGATCTCAAGATGGACGGCTCAAGATCACCCAAGCGCTAGGGGTGGTCGTGGAGGGCTGAGGAGGTCGCCAAGGGTGGTCTTTGCAAAAGGTGCAAAGGAGGTCTTGGGGGAGGCCCTCGAGGGTTGTCTTTGTAAAAGAACTTTGAGGAGGTCGTGCGGGTGGGAGGTCCTTTACAAAGACCCGAGGAGGTCTTTGGCGTCGATTGAAAATCCAATGGCCCAGACCACCTGCGCCCAACCTGACCGAGCCCGACACGGCTAAGCGGCTCGGTGTGACCAAGACCTGGAGGTCTGAGTCCAAGTCTGACTCGGACCAGGGCTTAGGGTTTAATTTTGAACTGGGATCTTGAAGGGACTTTAGAGCTAGCAAACTAGCTCCAAATTCTATGAAATTTTAGCAGTAGCTTGTCGACATTGAGATGGACCTTGTATAAAATTTCCAAAGGTTTTTATCTTGAGCATTTTCTCCGAAATTATACAATGCTTTGAGCTAGGGTTTGACTACAAGTCAAGCAAGTTTGACTGACCCAGAAAACTCTTCAAACAATTTTTGAAAATTTGTGAAATTTTTCAGAGGGGTCACATATCAACCCAAGAACTTAGGAAAAATATTTCCCAGGAGATGATCAACAGACTTGTGACTTTGTATCTCCATACTCTGGTGCAATAATTGTTTAGTACACACAGGAAATACATGATGTAAGGAAAAAGTTTTAATTTCTACTAATTTTCTTACATTTGAAACACAAGTTGAAAATGGGGATGTTACATTGAGCAACAATTGAAAAATCAAAGCTCAATTGCATATAAAGCCAAAGTAGAGATGAAAGCAGTAGAAAAAATACAAAGCGATCTTTTTGTGGAAAAAAGAGGATTTCTTACAAAAAAAAGGAAGCTCTTATCGAACAAATCAAAAGCAGCAAAGAATTTAATTCTGCAGCCTTGTCTTTTATTTTGGTTCAATTACAAAATATTGATGTAAAGTTGAAATGTGTAGAGATTAAACTCACAAAGGAGAAGCCATCGGTGGAAGAACTAGTCGAAGGTATCAAAACTCAAGTGAAGTTTATTGTCAATGACCTTTCCAAGATAGTGTAGTCCATGAAGAACTCCCTCCAGTCTGTCATTGTAGTAAATGTAGGAACGCTCTTCGTCAAATTGAAGCATTACTACAAGGAGGCAGTGGAGTTGGAGAAGCTTATCCCTGAGTTGAGTTTAAGCTCTGCACAAGAAACTCAACAAAAGATAGAAGAAGTAGCTTATCTTGTTCATGAGTACGTGAAGAATGTAAAGTTTCAATTTAAAGACAATTGAATGACTTTGAATGTAGATGCTTGTCGGTGTTTTAGAACCGATCTTACGTAAAGATTGTTTGATTCGGGGGGTCTCCACAATTGATCACGCAGACGAAGGAGACACGAGGATTTTTATACAAGTTCGGGCCTTCTCGGATGAGAATAATAACCCTACTCCTGTGTATCTTGTATTTTCCCTCTGGATTACAATCGACTGAAGGTTTTCCTAACTATCTTCCAGCAAAGGCTCTCTCTGTCCCAAAAAAGGGTCCTCTCTGTCCAAGAAGGGTCCTCTTCCTACTATCTCTAAAAGACACCTATTTATACTAAGTAGTGGTGGACGTCGTCATTCTAGGCTAATTAGTCGCTCATTATTGCGCAATAATGAGAGTAATTACCGGAGTAGTAACCTCCCATCTTTGTCAAGCGGTTATCGATCGAGATAGTGGGAATTATCGTGATTATGTCAAAATATAACTGTGTATTTTGACTGTTTGGATCCTCACTATTTAGTGAATCTTCTGACGGGTGGGTCCAGTAAATCGTGAGGAATCTGTAGCAGAGCTAGTCATAGAAAGACTTACGACGCATCGTGGTCGTAACGATTATACCATAGTCGTAGAAGAACTTACGACTAGGGGGTAGTCGTAACGATTATACCATAGTCGTAGAAGAGCTTACGACTAAGGGGTAGTCGTAGGATCACCTACGACTTCCTGACTCGTTCTTCCCTTATAATATTCAAGGGGTATGCTTTGTGACGTCATATTTCCTGATTAATAAATGAGGATTATTTAGATCCTAATCATCTAGCCCCCAGCTTCAAGTGAAAATAGCTTACTTGACTGAAGGGTCGTAGATGACCCTCTGATCATTAAGGGGTTGTGAGGAGAACATTGAAGGAAAGACTCTTCAACATTCGTTTCTCTCGACCAGGAGTACGCTTGATCGAGGTAAGTTGTTAAGACCACCACGATTGCAAGATGTCGTAGGATTTCTTACGACTTCGAAGCAATCGTGGCCTTACGACCTAAGCAAAACCTTCCGATTGGCCTTTCATTGGGCCCGGGTCAAGATGGTAATTTCACTTGAGGTGTGAAAAGGTGTCTTGGGACTTTCCAACGGGCAGGTTAAAAAACCTGTCCGTTGAAGCAATTCCCGAAGCGGTGGCGACTGTTGGGATTTCACGACGTTTCGTCTCAATCGTGCGGTTATAAAACGGGCCACAGGGGAAGAACTTAGGGTTGTTAAATTTTTACCCAACAGTCGGTTGCTTTCTCGTCTCCTCCGCCGCCGGTGATTTCGTACACTGTCTTGGAACTTTCCCAAACTCAAATCTTCTCACTTCCGAGAGAGAAAGAGAAATGGCCAGGATTGTCTCTGAGTGGGCTGAGTCGGAGATGGACGATGCAAAGATGACTGCTTTGGTCACCACCGAGAAGATCCCCGAGGGTCTTCTCGTGAAGTGGATTGCGGCGAACGGGCAGCATTGGCCGTCGGGAGAGGCAGACCAAATTCCCGTTTTCCAGGCTTACTGTAAGTGTGGCCTTCGATTGCCTGCTCACCCCTTCCTCACACTCGTGCTTGAGCACTTCGGGGTGGAATTAGTGAACCTTGGTCCTAATTCCATCACGATGCTAAGCGTGTTTGTGTACTTGTGTGAGGCCTACCTGGGGATTCCGGCGGACTTCGAGCTTTTCCAGTATTATTATGGAATGGCTCGTCAAGCCGGGATCGTCGGTAGCTGTGGTCTGAAGCTCCACGACGGTAAGTCGAGGGTGTACATTCAGATGTTTACCCAGTCGTCGTGGCTGGGTTGGAAGAAGAAGTGGTTCTACTGGGAGGTTACCAAGGAAGATAGCCTCTCGTTCGTCGGAAAGGCGCCGAGCGGTCTTCTTCCGGGACTCGACTCGATAATCTCGACCGGATAACCCCTATATTCAAGCCGTCAAAGACTTGAAGTCGAGGGGCTCACTTTGGTTGTACGTGGTGAAGGACTTCATCATGCGCCGGATCAGTCCTTTAAAGACAAGGGTCCCTCCCATGTGGAGGTATTCAGGAAAGGACGACCCAACCAGGGACTACAAGGACGGTGAGTAGAAAAACTTACCGCCTTGGCTTTTATCCTTGTTTAATCCTGATTTAGTCCGCTTAATCGTATTGTCCATACACCCGGATCTTTCACAAAGGAGGTTGACACGCGTGTCGAGCTCATCTGCGAAGCATCCGCGAACACGGTGGCTCCTCAAATCCTCGTGGTTTTGACCACGAGGAGAAAGAAAGGCGCCTAAAGGTAATCGAATGATTACGCCTTTAGGTATTTTGTTGTCGTAGAATGGTATACGACTAAGCGGTTTCTTGCCGCAAAAAACTTACGATCGATACCGATCGTAGAAAACCTTACGATCGAACGTAATCGTAGAATAACTTACGATTAGACAACGTCGTGAAAAACTTACGTCTTAACGTAATCGTAGAATAACTTACGATTAGACAATGTCGTAGAAATACTTACGACTTTTGAGTGGTCGTCTCGATGATCGGTTTAGTGATCGTAAAAAGATCTTTACGACCACTTTTCCCCTTCCTCAATCAGAAAGTTGGCATGGAGAACCGCCAAGACGACGAAGAAGTCGAGTTGGTGGTTGTTGGGGCGACTGCGCAGGCGGAGTCAGCGAAGTCCCCTCCATCCAAGAAGCGTCGACTGGTAAAAGTCGGCGACAAGGGGGGTTTGAGCTCGACTCCTCCTGCTCCTTTCGCTAAGTTTGCCGCAGACCTAGCCGCGGCAAAGAAAAGAGCAGAAGAAGAGGCCCTTGCCCTTAAGCGCAAGGTTCCCAAGGTTAAGATACCTTTCTATTACGACGACAAGTCCTTCGCAGTTTCAGCTTCTCGTGGCTTCATAAGACAGCTAGAAAAGGAGAACTGGAAGGAATTCATGTCTTTTGTGAAGGAAACTGCTGCTCCGGTGGGATCTGAAGCCGAGGGAAGCAGCACTCTCAGGGTGGTCGAGACTGATCTCGTCCACCCGGGAAGTCAGGAGGAGGTGACTCCTGGTGTCCCGAGTGCATCTCGACCAGCGGTGGTCGAGAAGAAGTCAAAGAAATCTTTCGTCGGGAAGGTTGCTCCCAAGTTTCGAGTTAGGTCCAGTAGCAAGATAGGTATGTAAAACAAAAGACATAAGTGTAGTAACTACTTACTTGTTTGTTTTTGACTTACTGCGTTACGTGATTTTAGCTGGCGTCTTGACCCCTAGGATACTCCATGGAGAATCCCACCGTCTCCCCTCAACCGACAAGGGTGTGACAGCGATAGTAGCTGAAGATCTAGTTACTATCCCCGCGCGGAGGAAGCTACGATTCTTGAAGTCATTTGCGCGCGTAAGGATGTTGAAGTCGCTACGACAACCGGAGCTGTCGTAGAGACTGTAGAGGAGGCGACAGAAGCCTCGAGGGGGATACCGGAAGTAGGTGACAGCGTTAGTGCTGATCACCGTGCCGGTAAGGAGGTTGTCGAGGATGCTCCTTCCGGTCCTCCAGGTGGTGTCCCCATTACAGAGTCAGAGGAAGAGGAGTATTTTAACTTTTGCTCTGATTTCTTTGGCCCTGACTCCATCGTAGGATCTTCTGCCTACCGCTCCCGCGACCGAGTTCCCCACCCCAGCAGCATTGTCAATTGCGGAGATGTGTTTGACAATGAACGACTCGAAGGGGTTTGGTGGAAACGAGTCGAGGAGATGGATGGGCTGAAGGATCCGTCACGAATAGTCTCCATGTTTGCTTGGTCAAACATGAACGTAAGTATTCATCGATACTCACTTGGGGTTTTATCTCTTTATCTTATCGTTTTTCTCTTTTTCAGAGAGCCGTGGAGCAAGTCGCTACGATTTGCGAATATAATCGGCAACTTGTCAAGCTTCGACAAGAAAAGGCAACACTCTGCGAGCAAGCAGAGAGGTGGTGAGTGACTGATTATCATAATCATTCGATTATTTATTCAAGACTGCAATCGCTTGTCGTGAAAACTTACGACTTGTACTAGTCGTAGAAAGACTTACGACTAGGGGGTGGTCGTAGAATAACTTACGACTACCCATCGGTCATAGAAATACTTACAACCGTTTGGTTGATTGTGTTCATGTCTGCTTTTTACTCTTTCAGGTTTAAGAGCGACGAAAAGACCTTAGCTGATTCACTCGACTTTGAAAAAGTGAGTCGAAGAAACTAAGGATAACGTCACCGACCTCTGAAGAAGCTTGAGGAGGCTAACTCTGCAACTAAACAGTTGCAGGAAGAAATAAACAGTGCGTGTAATTACGACTGCTTCTGGTCTTGGTTTGTGCTTCCCCCCTTTTTAACCTCTCATTCTTTTGCAGAAAACGAAGTCGAAAATAAGGCCCTTCAGGCCGATGTGGGGGCTCTCCGGGTCGAGGTTCATGAGAAATCCTCCGTTGTCTGTGAAATCTCCCGCATCGCGAAGGAGAAAGACCAAGAAATTGGGAACTTGGGTTATCAATTAGCTGGTAAGTAGAAATTTTACCTGCTATTTATTTATTTTATATTCTCATAGGATCGTTTTACTTATTCAATCTTCGCTCTTTCCAAATCGATTGACTGAAATAAAACGACTCCACGAGGCTTCGACTTATTCCCAGGAGGAGACAAAATCAATGAAGATCAATCTTCAAGATAATATCTCACTTCTGAACAATGTACTCGATGGGCTTCGTGCCGGGAGGGTTGCTCCTCGCGACGACACGATGGCCGCTCATACGAGTGCCATTGGGGAACAAGTCGGTACTCTGAACGAGTTGGTATCTACTCTGAAGTCCAATCAGAATGATTCGATAAGGGAAGCGGTCAAAGGAGCTGTGAGTTTTGTTTTAGCAAAACTCAAGGCCCGTGATCCTAACCTTAATCTTCATTCTGTTGAAGCCGACTTCGATCGCACCGCCGGCGCAGAAGCTAATCGAAGAGATGCGATCGGTTGGCGAAACGTCGCAGAGAGATGCAAATAGAATCTCCCTTGATAGAGTAGTCTTGTAATATAATCTTGTAAAACAAGTCTTTTTGGTGGTGACGTATAAATATATGGCCCTTTTCCTGCAAATTATCTCGTATAGTAGTTAGTAACTCGTAAGATAAAAAGGGAAGAAAATAATTAGACCGGATATGAGCGATTCCTCCTTTACGCTTCATTTTCCTGCGCGTTATCTCATAGAGTAGTCGATGCCATAAGATGATAACCCGGAAAAAATAAGACTAAGAAATGAAGTCATGTTTATAACTTTATCCTAGCCCTCGATCGCTACTTAGTTTATTAGAAATAAACTAAGGAAGTAGTATAGAAAGGGTTACAAAAGAGAGGTTTGTTCGACTTGTAGTTGTCGAGTATCGATTTGTTTGTACTAGTCGAAAGAGCGGAAATAGATCGACGCTAGGAAGTTTTCTCTAGTGGGCGGGACCACGTGCGAGAGAAAAAGGCTTCGACTAGGTGATGTTACCATCTCCACCAGATTAGTCAACTCGATAATGACAACTAGAGTGAAACAACCGTCTAGAGTACCTTAAGGATTCATTCGGCTACATTCATTTTCTGACGGTTGTCCTCGCAGCAAAAGTAGGAAACGAGCAGCTAGGAAGTTCCTTCTAGTGGGCAAGACCACGTGCGAGAGAGGAGAGGCTTCGACTAGGTGTGTTTCTTCCTTCGACCAAGAAACACTAATCGGGTTATTTGAAAAGGAGTCGATGCATCTCAAAAGTTCACTCTTCTTAGTTTATTTTTCAAATAAGCTAAGGTGACATGAATTCGCTTAACAACTTTCGACCATTTTCTGAGCCCAATAAGCATTATGCAGGTTGTTTAAGAACGAAGTAACATTAGGAAGCTCCTTCTAGTGGGCAGGACCACATGTAGAGGAGAGATTTGACTAAATGTGTTGTCCTTTTGCTAACCAAATGTCGGGAAGGATGAGCGTAAAAAAAATGGTCGAAAATAAAAGCGAGATTCAAAAATAGACAAAAAGGATAGGGATAACCTGACACTTTATTGTCGTTGAAGCTTGTTACACATAAAATTTGCGCAACTGGTCAATGTTCCAAGAGTTTGAGAGAACGCGGCCATATTCCATTGCAAGTCGTACTGATCCTGGACGCGTTACTTCGACCACAGTGTAAGGACCCTCCCACTTGGGGGAGAGTTTGTTCCGATTAGACTGGGATTTGATAAGCCTCAATACCAAGTCACCTTCAGCGAGGCTGCGAGGTTGGACCTTACGATCATAGTATCTGCGCAGGGTTTGTTGGTAGACTGCAGAACGGAATAAAGCCTGGTTTCCCTTTTCCTCGAGCAGGTTAATGTCGTCTGCTCGAAGGTTTTCTTGAGTTGAGTCGTTCAACTTATCGACTCTTGCTGACCTGATCTTTAGTTCTGGCGGAAGCATGGCTTCGACACCAAAAACTAGAAACAAAGGTGTTTCTCCTGTAGCTCGGCTAGTCGTCGCATGCAATTGTCCATATCTCGAGGGTAATTCCTGTACCCAAGCCCCCAAGCGCTTGACAAGCTGATCGAAGACTCGGGTTTTGATTCCCTTCATTATCTGGCCATTCGCTCTGTCAACTACCCCGTTGCTTTGGGGGTGGGCTACAGAAGCGTAACACAAACGAGTTCCCAACTCGTCGCAAAATTCCTGAAATTTTGTGCTTGTAAACTGTTTACCGTTGTCTGTGATAATTCGACTTGGTATTCCAAATTGAGTGATCACGCATCTCATCATGAACCATTTTGCTGCTTCCGTTGTTATCCCAGTCACAGGTTTGGCTTCTATCCATTTTGTGAACGTATCAATAGCCACAAAAAGGAACTCGAAACCTCCTAGAGCTCTGGGTAATGGTCCTAGGATATCAACAAATCGGCGACAAAGTCTGCCAAGATCTGGGATTTAACGGCCGTTCGGGACACGAAATGGATTTTGAACGCCCCAAGTCGACTGACCACTTTGCCATACGTCCATTGTTTCCTATTACGGAGGATCGCTCCCAAGGAAACTCGGGCGACACACTAGTTTGTGCGTCGAAAATAATGCCGATTTCCTCGAAGACATGAGGAGGGCATATAGAAGTTTTGAACACGAGGGTAACGCCTTAGGTCGTGCAAAACGTCACTTACGTAGTATCTTGGTCGTTGTATGTTTTCACGTTCTACGACCAAGATCTTGCGCTTCTTGCACGTGGCGTGGCAGCTAGGTAAACTAAGAGCGTCTCTCCTAGCTTCGGGGAAACTAGAACAGGAGCACTCGTAAGATACCTCTTGACTTCCTCAAAGGCTAAGTTAGCCTCTTCTGACCACTCGAAACCTTCATGTTTCCTTAGAAGTTTGAAGAAAGACAGTCCTTTTTCTCCCAGTCGTGCTATGAAATGACTTAACGCCACCATGCATCCTGTGAGTTTCTGGACTTCTTTTTGCATGGTCGGAGGGCGCATCTGAGTAATGGCTTTGATCTTTTCGGGATTTGCTTCAATTCCTCGTTCAGAAACCAGGAATCCAAGTAATTTTCCTGAAGAGATCCCGAACACACACTTCTCGGGATTCAGTTTCAATTGGTGTTTTCTAAGGTTGTCGAAAGTCTCCTGCAAGTCTATGATATGGTTGAGTCGTTTGGTGCTTTTTACGACTAGATCATCAACATAGGCTTCCAAGTTTCGGCCTAGTTGAGGAGCGAAAGTCGTTTGCATCAAACGTTGAAAAGAAGCTCCAGCATTTTTTAGACCAAATGGCATTTTGACATAGCAAAATATCCCAAACGGTGTAATAAATGGGGTCTTTTCTTCATCTTCTTGATGCATACTAATCTGATGATAACCAGAGTATGCATCTAGAAAACTCAACATCTCACATCTGCGATAGAGTCAACGGTGATCGATGCGAGGTAAAGGAAATCATCTTTTGGACAAGCTTTATTGAGATCAGTAAAGTCTACGCACATACGCCATTTGCCGTTAGACTTTCTAACCATTACAGGGTTGGCCAACCATTCTGGGTGGTTGACTTCTCTTATAAAGCCTACTTTAAGCAACTTGTCCAATTCTGACCTAATAGCATCTCGTCGATCAGGGGCAAATCTCCGTAACTTTTGTTTTACGGGTAGTTTATCAGGCCGTAGAGCTAGCCTGTGCTCGATCACATTCCTGGGGACTCCGGGCATGTCGGATGCTTGCCACGCGAAGACATCAGCGTTTGCCCGGAGGAAGGTGATGAGGGCGTCTTCCTATTTGGGTTCGGAAGAATCCCCAATGCGAATAGTGTTCGAGGGCTCCCCTGCGTCCAGAGGAACCTCTTTGACTTAGTCGTTCGGCTTAGGTGCAGCTTTAGGCTTCGACTTGCTAGTCGAATGCTGACTTTCATCTCGAGTTGGCAGTTGTCCAACCATCTCAAGGGAACGACGGTCGCAGGAGTGCGCCATCTTCTTGTCACAATGTATCGTGATCACCCCTTTGGGACCTGGCATCTTAAGACATTGGTACTCATAGTGAGTAGTGTGAGGACCCGGAATATTTAACTAGTAACACTTAACCTCCAAATGGTTCTAGCATTACTAATTAAACATTCTAAGCCTCGATGGACATATGTTTCCCAGAATTGCAACATATGCACATCATCACAAAATTACACATCATTTCCATACAACATATATCACTAAGTTCAACAACGACATAAAGTAAAGTTATTACAAAGAGAGCCGACCGGCCAAATAGATCAATAAACAAGAATGACAATGAAGCAAAAGCGCCATAAGATGGCTAGAACAAAAGTCGACCGGTTAGCCACACACCCACAAGGCAACCGACCAGGGCGCCAAGCTAGTCGCCCATAAGCTACCACAACACACTCATAAAGTGAGGCCCCTCGGGCTCACCTTCTTCCTCTGCAACAAAACAATTAAGCATAGCATCCGAGTACAAAGATTGTCTTTGTACCCTTAAGATCGACGTGTGGAATAGCGGACCTATTCATAAACTACATGCAAGCTTATTTAGGTGGAGGTTGTATGTCTCATTTTGCATGAAGCCAACTTTATTTGCAATAATGTAATACATTTAAAAGCAAGTTTGCAAATCTGTTTTTAATGTTGAAATAACGATAATAAAGATACATACAAGTAATCACACAGAAGTGACTATCCCAATAGTCACCACAACATAGCACGAATCCCGATTCGTACCACCCATCAAGTTTTAATTTAAAAGGTTGTAGTCTAACTCTTGAAAGACCTCCCCAAGCGTGTCCATAACCTAGGGCGAGGCTATTCGAATAGTTTTAACCTGCGGGGTGTACCAATGTACCCACACTTGAGACCTTTAAGCCAAAAGCACACTTCCGTAGGTATGCGGCACGGCTAAGTCCTCTGAGACGCTTTCCAATATTGTGTATTAACTACGAGCCGCTCGTATGGGTAGAAACACCATACGCTTACATTGCAAGCGAAGACAACAAATCCCATCACGGGTGAAGTCTTTCGGACACTACAATGCTCCCAACACCATCCCTCCTGCGACCTCCTGCGACCGGAGCCCATACACGCCAAAGTACTAAGTCAAGAGAGGTCCCATACCCTCTAGTGTGGTTAGCACGCTAAAATGCTTGGTTTAGTGTAACAAGATGTTCGGTCCTTGTTGACTCGAGCACCATTCCATCCACACGAAAATCACACCATCATACCATTGTGCCCAAGTCTAAATCATTTTGTTTTCAGTTTTAGTTTTCATAAGTAGACATGGCACAAGATGGAAATCATAATACATAATAAGTTTGTGTGATCAAGGTTATCGACAAGTCGATAACCGCCCATTTCTACCGAAGCTAAGCATGGCTAAGCAATTAATTCGCAACTACTAAGTGACAAGAGCCCATCCACGAACTCTAAATCACGACAAGTAACCTAGGCTCATGGTAGTAGAGGATAATCATTTGCTAAGGAAATGCATCTACTAGGCCAACTATTAAAACAAAATAGCAATGCATACATAGAATTTGTAATCAACATAAATACTTAAAATACTGGGATTAACATGATCAAACCGCTTGCCTTCTTGCTTTGTTGCTCAATGCATGTGGAGGGTCGTTCTCGGGATTACCGCAAATGTCGAATCCTAAGCGAGAGGCAAAAAGAACCAAGAACAACCAATAAGACTAGCAACACTTAAACAAAAGAGCAAGCAAAAATTAACCAAATACAACGAAATTTATACACAAGGTAGAATACAAATATACCTAGTCATAGAAACTGGAAAAACCTAATTTGGATTTGTGGTGCAAAGGATATTGCCTAAAAACACATTTTCGGCCATAATTAGCACTGTAGCAAAAATATTTTCTAAAAAGATTTTGAAGTTGAAATTTTTATGGTAGCTACCTACTGGTATAGAGGTAACCCATATAAAATTTCAGGTCATTTGGAGTTAAAGTGATTTAGTTATGATTTTTCTAAGATGCAAAATTCGCATAATGCACTTCCCAGGAACATAAATATGTTCAAAACTAATTTTACAGTGAAGTATACCAACAGAGGGTTTTCTAGAATTTAGCATATATATTTTGCGATTCTGAGAATTACTTGTGCATTTTATAAGCCTTCGAATTTTCTAAATCTTTGAAAATAGGTACTAAATCATTAATCCAGTTCCTGCTACAATCTTGGACTTACCATCATTTTTACATTAACATTGGGTTGATAACAAATTTATCAAAGTTGGAATCATTCATTTTGGACATACACAGAGCAAGATATGCATTTTCTAATGTTTTATCCATTTTCTGGAATATTCAAAATGACAGAAACCAAGTTATTCCTAGTTATACAATTTTACTCTCTTCGAACATGCTTAAATCCATTTTTATAATGAGCTAAAGTGATAACATAATTTATTACAGTTGGAATTAACTAAAAAGCAGTTAAAATGAATTAGTTATGAGTTTCTAAAGTTTTTATATCATTTTCAGTTGATAAACAATTGCTTACCGAAATACAGAACAATCCAATAAAAAGGAAATGACGTGGACAACCCCACAACCCTTGATCTAACATCCTACGGCTTCCGCGCGCCGAAAATAGCGCACGCGCGCGAAACCCAAATGAAACCCACCGTTGGATCAAGATCCAACGGCTCACACGAGTGTATGCAGCCGGGCGGTGCGGTTGCTTGGGCCAATCGGCCGCGGTCGGCGGATGGGCGGCCCGAACGCACCAACAACCGGATTGTCCGATTGCACACACGATCTCGACCATTGATCGCAAGATCGGCGGCCCGGGGCGGCGAGGAACCGGATGGTCGAATGCATGCAAGATCCGGGCGCGAGATCACAAAATGGACGGCGGCTATAGATCGAAGTTCAAAAAGAGGTACTGACGAGTGGGACCGCATGTCAGTGACTACGAGTCATGACCGCAACGATTTAACCCACGCGCACAGTGCACTGGGCCCACAAGTCAGCGACTAAGCAGGGCGGTTAAGACCGAATTAGTGATTCTAATGATTGACATTAAATAGATTCTAATGACTGCTGAGATTTGATTTTAAACCCTCGGGCCCACAAGTCAGCGACCCAGAGGTTAATTCCGACAGCGATTAAATGCCGACTCACTTAATTAAGCAATGATTAGGCATTAATGATGTCGAACGATCTTGAGTGAAAGCAGATTGATTTAAGGAGATTGGGCCCACCGTGGTGGCTCAATAATAATGATTAAGACACAACTAACACTAATGATTGGTAATTAATGTGTCCTAATGATCGACGAAAGGAGCTTCTCGGTAGACAAAACCGAGTGGCTTTGCTGGTGGTCGCCGCGACTCGGTGTGGCGGCGCCCAAACTATCAAAATGGGTTCGCAATAGTGTTGCGGACCCAGCGGTGTGACCTCGCGGCGGTGGAGGTGCAGGCAGCCGGCGAGCGGAAAACAAAGATGAAGACCGACACGGCAAAACACGAAAATAGCAAAATGCTCATTGCGGTCAAGGAAGCGAGTGCCATGACTTCTAGGGACTATATAGGAGCTACCTTAGCCGAGAGGAGCTTCAAAGATGGCGGGGAAGACTTGAACACGATGAAGTCCACCGGGCGAAGAAGATGAAGTGGGAAAGGAGGTTACGAGCAAAATGAGTGGAACCAAATCATTACCACGACTTCATTATAGCTCAAAGAGGCTCCAAAAGCGGTAATTGCAAAAGAATCACTTACCGGGCTGGAGAAGAAAGGGGTGAAACCAACCGAAAATCTCCAAACTTAAAATTGAGTGATTCTGTGAATGCAACCCAAAATCAAGTTAGGGAAATATAAAGGAGGTTGAGGAGTTCAAAGGGTGCAAGAAATGTTGAGGATGAACCACTTTGGACACCAAGGCCGCCATTGGAGCTCTACGGCCAACAATGGTGTTTTGAGGTGAGAGGTGTTCTTGAGCTCAAACACAGAGAATAGCTAGGTGTGGTGCAAAAGAACACCGGGAGGACCTAGGGAAGCCAATTTATAGGAAGGGATTAGGGTTTTGAGCAAGAACATGAGCCCATGGTGAGCTCGGTTCATGGCGCGGTCAAGGACCAAGAAGTGATGGGAGCAAGTGAGCACGGTGACCATGGAGGAGAAAGCCTGTTGCGCATTAAATGCATTGCAGAGAGACGTTGACGAAAGCAACTTGAGGTGACACCACAAGCCCCCCATGCTCTCTCTCTTTCTCTCTGCCATGAACGCCCGCGCGCCCGGAGAAGCCGAGGAGGAAGAAGAACAGAGAAGGCGAGCCACGCCGTTGGATCTTAGATGGGCGGCTGTGATTGAAAGAGTTCGCCGGACAGTCCGATTGCCTACGGAAATCTGGACGGTTGGATTGAGATCCAACGGTCCCAATTGATTAACGCAACCGGATGGTCCGAATGCTCACATGAACGTGGGCCACGCGATCTGAATCCAACGGCTGATATCGCACGCGCGTTTTGAAAGGGTGGCTCGGTGCGGTTAGTTGGTGGATGAATCAATTGGCTCGAGCCAGTCCGACTCGAACCCGAGTAACGATAAAACCTAGTTTGACTTTGAAATAAAAACAGGACTTTGAGAGATTTATTTGAGGTAGCAAAATAACTCCAAAAATTCTGAAATTTTACAGGAGCTTGCTAACTCAAATATCAATCTTTGTAAAATTTTCAGAGGTTTTATACTTTGAATAAATCTCCAAAATTCTGCAAGGCTCTGTTTTAAGGTTTGACTAAGACTCAAACAGGTTTGACTGCCTCTAAAAATATTCAAACAATTTCTAAAAATTGTGAAATTTTTCAGAGGGGTCACATACCACCACAGAGACTTAGGAAAAATATATCCAGAGGATGATCATAAGATTTGACAAGATTGTTTTTGGAAGAACAAGATTTGGATCAAAAGGACTTGTGACAATGTAATTCCATAATCCTTTGAACAAGAATTGGTTGGCACTGTGAAATACATGATGTAAGAAAAAGTTTTAATTTCTACTCATTTTCTTACATTTGAAACACAAGCCCAAAATTTGGGATGTTACAACTCTCCCCCCCTTACAAGAATCTCGACCCGAGATTCCGTCTACTCGGAGAAGAAAGAAGGAAAATCTGCACGAAGGCGATCTTCTCGCTCCCAAGTTGCTTCATCTTCGGAATGGTTTGACCACTGAACCTTAAGGAACTTGATGACACGGTTCCTTGTTCTCCGTTCAGATTCCTCAAGAATGCGAACAGGATGCTCGCGGTAGGTCAAATTCTCCTGCACATCGAGAGTTTCCAACGGAGTTTCCTCAGTTGGGACACGGAGGCACTTCTTCAGGTGTGAAACATGGAACACATCATGCACACCCTCAAGTGCAGCTGGTAGCTCCAATCTGTATGCAACTGCTCCAACTCTCTCGATGATGCGGTAAGGCCCAACATATCGAGGAGCCAACTTGCCCTTGATGCCAAAACGCTGATGGCCCTACAAGGGTGAGACTTTGAGGTACACAAAGTCATTGGGCTCAAAGCTCAACTCACGGCGACGGCGATCGCATAGCTCTTTTATGCAGGTGGGCGTGCGCGGATGCTCGCGGATCAAGCGAACTTGACTCGGCCTCATTGATCGAATCGGGCGAAAAAGCGCCGCTCACCGGTCTCGACCAGTTCAATGGGGTTCGCATCTCCTCCCATACAAAGCCTCAAATGGTGCCATGCCAAGATCGGCTCGATAGCTGTTGTTGTAGGAGAACTCAAGCAAAAAGGTAGGCATTTCTCCCACTTTTTCCCATAGGAAAGAACACAAGCACGAGCATATCTTCCAACACTTGGTTGACTCGCTCCGTCGACCATCGATCCCGAGGATGAAAGGCATCTTGAAGTGAAGGCGGGTTCCATAGCCTCTTGCGGACTATGCCAAAACCGCGAGGTGGCGCACCACGATCGAAAATAATCGTCTTGGTACACCGTGAAGACTCACAATCCTCGAGACATAAAGTTCGGCTAAAGGCCCCACGAAGCTGCGTCTTGGCGGGAAGGAAATGTGCCACTTTAGTCAACTTTGTCGATCACGACCCAAATAGCATCATTCCCTTTGGACGAGCGGGGCAATCCGGTGATGAAGTCCATGCCAGCGGAATCCACTTCCATTACGCACGCAAGGGTGAAGAAGACCTGCTGGGCCGATGCTCGGCCTTCACACGACGGCACACGTCGCACTCGACAACGAACCTAGCAATCTCGCTTCATTCGGGTCCACGGAATCTCGGCGAAGATCGATACATCTTGGTAGCCCGGGGTGAATAGACAAAGGAGAATCATGGGCTTCGCGGAGAATCAAATCCCGCAATTCCATGACCTTAGGGACCACAAGGCGCTGCCCAAACCACACAACGCCATGCTCATCCTCGAAAAGCACTTGGCTATCCCATCCTTGATGTTCGCTTGATCGGCTCACACCAACATCATCTGCTGTGCGCCTTGATTTGGTCCACCAAGGTTGGTTGCACAACCAACGAAGCAAGGGAACCGTGCTCGATCAAACCCAAATTGAGTATTGGAACTCGAAATGAGGGTAGGCTCTTTGCTCTTGGAGCATCAACATGTTGCAATACACCTTCCGTGAGTGCATCCGCAGCGACATTGGCCTTGCCGGATGGTGCGAATACCCATGTCATAGTCCTTGATCAATTCCAACCATCTTCTTTGTGCGAGGTTCGGATCGGTGGGTGAACAAGTACTTCAAGCTCTTGTGGTCGAATACACCTCACAACGGTTGCCAATCGGATAATGCCGCGGATCTTGAGTGCATGGACCACACGACTAACTCCAAGTCATGAGTGGGATAGTTGAGTTCATGAGGCCTCAAGCTGCCGCGATGCATAGGCCACAACCTTGCCCTCTGGATAAGAACACAACCAAGACCACTGACGAAGCATCACAAAAGATATCAAAACTCTTGTGAATATCGGGAGAACAAGCACTTTGGTGAGGTCAACCGCTTCTTGAGTTCTGAAAACTCACATCACAAGCAATGGACCACTCAAACTTCTTGTCTTTCTTGAGTAGTTCAGTCATAGGCTTTGCAATCTTGGAGAAATTCTCGATGAAGCGGCGATAGTAGCCACCAAACCAAGAAAACTCCGCACATCCGTGGTGACTTGGTGACCCCAAGATAGCACATCACCGACCTTGCTAGGGTCCACACCACACCCTATTTGAAAGAACATGGCCCAAGAACGCCACTTCCTTCAACGAACTCGCACTTGCTGAATTTGGCATACGGTGGTGCTCACGCAGCTGCCCAATACAAGCTTAAGATGCTCGAGATGCTCTTCTTCACTCTTGGAGTGGATAAGGATATCATCGATGAATACCACCACGAACCTATCCAAATACTCCATGAATACCGAGTTCATAAGATTCATGAATAAAGCAGGAGCATTAGTCAAACCAAAAGACATGACGGTGTACTCGTAAAGGCCATAACGAGTAGCAAAGCCGTCTTAGGAATATCCTCGGCCACGATCGACTTGATGATAGCCCACCTCAAGTCAATCTTGGAGAAGACTCGTGCTCCGGTCAATTGATCGAAAAGATCATCAATACGGGGCAAAGGATACTTGTTCTTTACCGTCACCTCATTAAGCGGACGGTAATCAACACACATGCGCAAGGTCTTGTCCTTCTTCTTCACAAAGACAACTGGACAACCCCAAGGAGATGAGCTAGGACGGATAAAACCCTTCTCTTGCAGCTCACCCGGTTGCTTCTTCACTCCTCCAACTCATTAGGAGGCATGCGTCTGACCTCTTAGAAATAGGGCGATGCAGGGCAGCAACTCTATCACAAACTCGGATCTCGAGCAGAGGCATCCGGGCAAATCCTCGGAAAGACATCCGTGAAGTCACACACCGTGGGGACATCGTGAATCTCCAATCTTGGCTTTGCTTCAAGGGCAAAAAGGTGGGGTTCTCGAATCTGGTGAAAACCCAACTGTTCACTGAAGAGTGGTGAGGTAGACAATCTTCTGGCACAATCGATTTGCCCCAAGTGTTGGGACAACCAATCCATGCCAAGAATCACATCCAGACGCGCCGAGTCGAGCGGGATAAGATTCGCCAAGAATCCCACTCCTTCGATGTGGATAGGAACATCCGGCATACTTGGTCGCTCTCATTTCCGAACCGGAGAGCGAATCGCGGTGGAATCCCAGAGGAACACGGTGAAGCCCACAATCAACGACAAAAGACCTCGAAATAAAAGAATGCGAGGCCCGAGTCAAATAAAGCGTAGCGGGGCGCAAATCAACAAGGAGCGTACCCAACACCACGTCGGTGCCTCTGTGCCTCCTCGGCCGAGATATGATTGACTCGGCCGCTCCCAAGCCGGGGTCTTACGGTCGGTGGTGACCACTCCCTTGCCGCGTCCTCCATTAGGGCGAGGGCGCTCGATCTTCTTAGGACAACTACTCGCGTAGTGGCCCTTGTCGTGGCGATGAAGCGGTGGCGTCGGCGCGGGGTTACGAGAACACCTGCTGGCTGGGTCGCGCGCGCGTGGCGAGTCACGGCTGCGGAGCGTGGAGCTGGTGCCAAGGCCTCGGCGGTGGTGAAGCCAAGGCAGGCCACCGGTGCGAGTCCAACACGGGACGAACGAGGCCGCGGCATGCGCGGACATGGGCCTCCCACTTGCGCTTGCGGGACTCGCCACGCTCGCCTTGTGCTCGGCGATGATG
The DNA here is from genome assembly GCA_036346255.1 of Ampelocalamus luodianensis. NCBI lineage: Eukaryota > Viridiplantae > Streptophyta > Magnoliopsida > Poales > Poaceae > Ampelocalamus > Ampelocalamus luodianensis. The sequence continues at coordinate 42,260,090 of CM070625.1, read as the reverse complement.
GCCTTGTCCACCAAGGTGCGGAAGTCGGGAAGTCCACAATAGAGAGCTTGTCCCAAGCTCCTCGGACAAACCCTCCACGAACTTCTCTGCTTGGCCTCATCGGTGGCCACCTCGGCGAGCGTACCTCGCCAAATGGTTGAACTCATGGAGGTACTCGGTGGATTTGCGCCCTGTTTGGCGCAAGGAACTCCTTCTTCTTGACTTCATCAGGCCGGCGGGGACATGGGCCCGACGGAAAGCGGCGGAACTCCTCCCACGAGACCACGTGTCCCGCGGTCGCATGGCGAGAAATTCTCCCACCATGAGAGTGCGCACCCTCCGGTGATGAGATGCGAAAAGTGCCCGCTCCGCTCCGACCACGAGCAACGTTGAGCTTCGCTCAACCGCACGCAGCCGATCGTCTGCGTCCAAGGGATCCTCGGGCCGGAGAAGGTAGGAGGCTGCGTACGGAGGAACTCCGCAAGTCCCCCACGAGCCTGGTGACCACCTCCAGATCCAGAGGCACCAGAGGGAGTAGAGGTGTTCCTGGCGATGACCTCCAGCACCCTGCGGTCCTCCGAACGATTGCGTTCGATCTGCATGAGGACTTCCGCCATGGTCGAGAGGAGGAAGCTCCTCATCGGGACTACGGTGATTCCGGCCGCTCGTGTCCCACCACCATCCCGATTCACTAAGATAAGTTAGCTACAAGCCGAGATAAAAAGCAAGGCATCCCGAACTCAATAAAAAAACTCAAGAATAACCACCAAGAGTACAAGACCAAAAATCAACAAATCAACTCCCAAAACGACTAACCCGTATGGAAGAGCAGTAATCGTTTGAGAAGACCCAAAATTTCAGCACTAAATTCTAGCTCCAAACAGTCCAAAGATCAAGGTATAACCACCTAATAGAGTATAGGCATTAGCTAATCTCATATCACTTCTTACCCTTTCATTCCCACAAGTTTTAGTTGAATTATCCTCTCATTATCTACCTTCTTTAGAACCTTTGAGCTTGCTGTCCGGAAATTGATGCTTGCTGTCCAGATTTTGCATCCAAGCTCCTAGTCGAAATTCTCCATTCCAGAAGCTTCAAAACCTTGTAGAAGGGCAGCCAACACTTCAATTTGCCAAACTCATTGGTTCCCAAAACCCAAATTAAACGATAAGGACTATCCTTGACAAGAAGATGAGAGGAAAACAATTTTCAAAACTCAAACTAGAACAAGATGAGAGAAGAAAACTAAGATAGATAAGGAGTAAAATCAGATAACTTACTTAATTTTCATAAACCATTTGACTCTTGAAAATAGGTTTTCAGAACATCCTACAAGGCGACCAAGCTAGGGGTTTCTACGGTCAGTATGGCTCTGATACCAACTTTGTGAGGACCCGGAATATTTAACTAGTAACACTTAACCTCCAAATGGTTCTAGCATTACTAATTAAACATTCTAAGCCTCGATGGACATATGTTTCCCAGAATTGCAACATATGCACATCATCACAAAATTACACATCATTTCCATACAACATATATCACTAAGTTCAACAACGACATAAAGTAAAGTTATTACAAAAGAGAGCCGACCGGCCAAATAGATCAATAAACAAGAATGACAATGAAGCAAAAGCGCCATAAGATGGCTAGAACAAAAGTCGACCGGTTAGCCACACACCCACAAGGCAACCGACCGGGCATCAAGCTAGTCGCCCATAGCTACCACAACACAGCTCGCAAAAGTGAGGCCCCTCAGGCTCACCTTCTTCCTCTGCAACAAAACAATTAAGCATAGCATCTGAGTACAAAGATTGTCTTTGTACCCGCAAGACTGACGTGTGGAATAGCAGACCTATTCATAAACTACATGCAAGCTTATTTAGGTGGAGGTTGTATGTCTCATTTTGCATGAAGCCAACTTTATTTGCAATAATGTAATACATTTAAAAGCAAGTTTGCAAATCTGTTTTTAATGTTGAAATAACAGTAATAAAGATACATACAAGTAATCACCTGGAAGTGACTATCCCAATAGTCACCACAACATAGCACGAATCCCCGATTCGTACCACCCATCAAGTTTTAATTTAAAAGGTTGTAGTCTAACTCTTGAAAGACCTCCCCAAGCGTGTCCATAACCTAGGACGAGGCTATTCGAATAGTTTTAACCCTGCAGGGGTGTACCAATGTACCCACACTTCAGACCGCCTTTAAGCCAAAAGCACACTTCCGTAGGTATGCCGGCACGGCTAAGTCCTACGAGACGCTTTCCAATATTGTGTATTAACTACGAGCCGCTCGTATGGGTAGAAACACCATACGCTTACATTGCAAGCCGAAAGACAACAAATCCCATCACGGGTGAAGTCTTTCGGACACTACAATGCTCCCAACACCATCCCTCCTGCGACCTCCTGCGACCCGGAGCCCATACACGCCAAAGTACTAAGTCAAGAGAGGTCCCATACCCTCTAGTGTGGTTAGCACGCTAAAATGCTTGGTTTAGTGTAACAAGATGTTCGGTCCTTGTTGACTCGAGCACCATTCCAATCACACCGAAAATCACACCATCATACCATTGTGCCCAAGTCTAAATCATTTTGTTTTCAGTTTTAGTTTTCATAAGTAGACATGGCACAAGATGGAAATCATAATACATAATAAGTTTGTGTGATCAAGGTTATCGACAAGTCGATAACCGCCCATTTCTACCGAAGCTAAGCATGGCTAAGCAATTAATTCGCAACTACTAAGTGACAAGAGCCCATCCACGAACTCTAAATCACAGCAAGTAACCTAGGCTCATGGTAGTAGAGGATAATCATTTGCTAAGGAAATGCATCTACTAGGCCAACTATTAAAACAAAATAGCAATGCATACATAGAATTTGTAATCAACATAAATACTTAAAATACTGGGATTAACATGATCAAACTGCTTGCCTTCTTGCTGTTGCTCAATCTGTTGTGGAGGGTCGTTCTCGGGATTACCGCAAATGTCGAATCCTAAGCGAGAGGCAAAAAGAACCAAGAACAACCAATAAGACTAGCAACACTTAAACAAAAGAGCAAGCAAAAATTAACCAAATACAACGAAATTTATACACAAGGTAGAATACAAATATACCTAGTCATAGAAACTGGAAAAACCTAATTTGGATTTGTGGTGCAAAGGATATTGCCTAAAAACACATTTTCGGCCATAATTAGCACTGTAGCAAAAATATTTTCTAAAAAGATTTTGAAGTTGAAATTTTTATGGTAGCTACCTACTGGTATAGAGGTAACCCATATAAAATTTCAGGTCATTTGGAGTTAAAGTGATTTAGTTATGATTTTTCTAAGATGCAAAATTCGCATAATGCACTTCCCAGGAACATAAATATTTTCAAAACTAATTTTACAATGAAGTATACCAACAGAGGGTTTTCTAGAATTTAGCATATATATTTTGCATTCAGAGAATTACTTGTGCATTTTATAAGCCTTCCGAATTTTCTAAATCTCAAAATAGGTACTAAATCATTAATCCAGTTCCTGCACAATCTTGGACTTACCATCATTTTTACATTAACATTGGGTTGATAACAAATTTATCAAAGTTGGAATCATTCATTTTGGACATACACAGAGCAAGATATGCATTTTCTAACGTTTTATCCATTTTCCGGAATATTCAAAATGACGAAACCAAGTTATTCCTAGTTATACAATTTTACGCTCTTCGAACATGCTTAAATCCATTTTTATAATGAGCTAAAGTGATAACATAATTTATTACAGTTGGAATTAACTAAAAGCGATTAAAATGAATTAGTTATGAGTTTCTAAAGTTTTTATATCATTTTCGTTGATAAACAATTGCTTACCAAATACGAACAATCCAATAAAAGGAAATGACGTGGACAACCCCACAACCCTTGATCTAACATCCTACGGCTTACGCGCGAAAATAGCGCACGCGTAAACCCAAATGAAACCCACCGTTGGATCAAGATCCAACGGCTCACACGAGTGTATGCAACCGGACGGTGCGGTTGCTTGGGCCAATCCCACCGCGGTCGGCGGATGGGCGGCCCGAACGCACCAACAACCGGATTGTCCGATTGCACACGATCTCGACCATTGATCGCAAGATCGGCGGCCCGGACGCGGCGAGGAACCGGATGGTCGAATGCATGCAAGATCCGGGCGCGGATCACAAAATGGACGGCGGCTATAGATCGAAGTTCAAAAGAGGTGCGACGAGTGGGACCGCATGTCGGTGACTACGAGTCATGACCGCAACGATTTAACCCACGCGCCGCGAGGCACCGGGCCCACAAGTCGGCGACTAGCGAGGCGGTTAAGACCGAATTAGTGATTCTAATGATTGACATTAAATAGATTCTAATGATCACGAGATTTGATTTTAAACCCTCGGGCCCACAAGTCGACCGCAGGTTAATTCGACGGCGATTAAATGCCGACTCACTTAATTAAGCAATGATTAGGCATTAATGATGTCGGAACAGTGCGGAGTGAAACAGATTGATTTAAGGAGATTGGGCCCACTGGTCAGTGGCTCAATAATAATGATTAAGACACAACTAACAGCTAATGATTGGTAATTAATGTGTCCTAATGATCTGACGAAAACGGGAGCTTCTCAGCTGACAAAACCCGAGTGGCTTTGCCGGCTGGTCGCCGGCGACTCGCGTGCGGCGCCCACAAACTATCAAAATGGGTTCGCAATAGTGTTGCGGACCCAGCGGTGGTGACCTCGCCGGCGGTGGAAGTCTGGAACGCCGGCGAGCCGGAAAACAAAGATGAAGACCGACACGGCAAAACACGAAAATAGCAAAATGCTCATTGCGGTCAAGGAAGCGAGTGCCATGACTTCTAGGGACTATATAGGAGCTACCTTAACCGAGAGGAGCTTCAAAGATGGCGGGAAGACTTGAACACGATGAAGTCCACCGGGCGAAGAAGATGAAGTGGGAAAGGAGGTTACGAGCAAAATGAGTGGAACCAAATCATTACCACGACTTCATTATAGCTCAAAGAGGCTCCAAAAGCGGTAATTGCAAAAGAATCACTTACTGAGTGGAGAAGAAAGGGGTGAAACCAACAGAAAATCTCCAAACTTAAAATTGAGTGATTCTGTGAATGCAACCCAAAATCAAGTTAGGGAAATATAAAGGAGGTTGAGGAGTTCAAAGGGTGCAAGAAATGTTGAGGATGAACCACTTTGGACACCAAGGCCGCCATTGGAGCTCTACGCCAACAATGGTGTTTTGAGGGTGAGAGGTGTTCTTGAGCTCAAACACGAGAATAGCTAGGTGTGGTGCAAAAGAACACCGGGAGGACCTAGGAAGCCAATTTATAGGAAGGGGATTAGGGTTTCGAGCAAGAACATGAGCCCATGGTGAGCTCGGTTCATGGCGCGGTCAAGGACCAAGAAGTGATGGGAGCAAGTGAGCACGGTGACCATGGAGGAGAAAGCACATTGCGCATTAAATGCATTGCGAGAGACGTTGACGAAAGCAACTTGAGGTGACACCACAAGCCCCCATGCTCTCTCTCTTTCTCTACGCCATGAACGCTGCGCGCCGGAGAAGCCGAGGAGGAAGAAGAACAGAGAAGACGAGCCACGCCGTTGGATCTTAGATGGGCGTTTGTGATTGAAAGAGTTCGCGGACGATCCGATTGCCTACGGAATCGGGCGGTTGGATTGAGATCCAACGGTCCCAATTGATTAACGCAACCGGATGGTCCGAATGCTCACATGAACGTGGGCCACGCGATCTGAATCCAACGGCTGATATCGCACGCGCGTTTTGAAAGGGTGGCTCGGTGCAGTTAGTTGACTGGACTGAATCAATTGGCTCGAGCCCGAGTCCGACTCGAACCCGAGTAACAGTAAAACCTAGTTTGACTTTGAAATAAAAACAGGGACTTTGAGAGATTTATTTGAGGTAGCAAAATAACTCCAAAAATTCTGAAATTTTTACAGGAGCTTGCTAACTCAAATATCAATCTTGTGTAAAATTTTCAGAGGTTTTTATACTTTGAATAAATCTCCAAAAATTCTGCAAGGCTCTGTTTTAAGGTTTGACTAAGACTCAAACAGGTTTGACTGCCTCTAAAAATATTCAAACAATTTCTAAAAATTGTGAAATTTTTCAGAGGGGTCACATACCACCACAGAGACTTAGGAAAAATATATCCAGAGGATGATCATAAGATTTGACAAGATTGTTTTTGGAAGAACAAGATTTGGATCAAAAGGACTTGTGACAATGTAATTCCATAATCCTTTGAACAAGAATTGGTTGGCACAACAGGAAATACATGATGTAAGAAAAAGTTTTAATTTCTACTCATTTTCTTACATTTGAAACACAAGCCCAAAATTTGGGATGTTACAAGTAGCTATCAAGAATTTTGCCAAAGTAGATCGTCCGAGTATGGCGTTATATGCCGTATCGAAATCGACTACATCAAAGGAGACATTTTCTGTCCTGAAATTGCTTGGTGATCCAAACATTAAAGGAAGAGAAACTTGGCCAATGGGTTTGGCCGAAGACCCCGGTACGATTCTATGAAATGAATATCGTACCGGCCTTACCTTTGTCCTGGGTACCTGCATCTCGTCCAGGGTACTCGTAAACAGTATGTTTAGCGAGCTTCCACCATCAACTAAAACCCGATTGACTCGACAATTGTTGATGGTGGGTTCGACCACTATCGGAAATCGACCTGGCCTAGTCGAAGGGATCGGACAATCACCTTTCTCAAAAGCAAGGGTGACTTCCGACCACTTCGGTAATTTATTGACAAGGCGGGAGTCGATTGTATTTACCTCACGTTCAACTGCTTTCAGCTGTCTCCGTGATTCGTATGCCGAAGATCCCCCATAGATGTGGTCAATGGTGTGTTGTGCGTCCTGGAACGGCATCTCCTCACCATCCGACTCCTTTTGTCCACTGGTTTGAGCTACCTGTTCAAGAGTAGGAAGTGGCCCTTTGCCAGAATAATAGTCCTCGAGTTTCCGTAAGAAAACTCGGCGATTCTGAGATCATGCCCTTCTTTTTTATGAAAAGGACACCACCTTGGTTTGTCGTTTCTCTGATCTTGGCGTTTACCTTTACCCTGATCGGGATTTTGCTTGGGGTTGCGTGGCTCCTTATCGCTCACGGCTAGGACCTCCTTAGAACCGGCAACCGGAGATTTTTGCCTTTTGGCCTTGTTCTTAGATTTCCTAGCCTTTTTATCTTTTTTCTTACCACTTTCGCCTGCTTCCTTGGGGATGTCGTCTTTGAGATCGATAGTATTCTTCCATTCGACCGCTTCAGCAGCAGTCACATATCTATCAGCCATCTCAAAGAGCTCAGCGACGGTGGTAGGTGGATGTAAAGCGATGTCCTCTGTTATTCTTACGCTCACGGACTCCTGGCTTGAAGCCACGATCACGCACGAGTTAGAAACTTCCGAATAAATTTGAACTTGGTAGGCGCTGATGAATTGGCATAGCGTTTCATGGTTGTTTTGCCTTATCCGGTGCAGGTCATCTTCCTTTCCTGGGCGATTGTAAGTGCCCTGGAAATTCGTGTAACATCCCAATTTTCTGAGTTTAAAAATCTTTTAATAGTTAGTAGGGAGAAAATTCACCATTTGAATTTATTTGAATTTAATTTCAAAAGCTTAATATTGAACTTTCCCAATCAAAAATATTTAATGTGAATAATCCCAACATGAACAATAGTCAAAACTATTTTATTTGGGTTCTATGTGCTCAGATATATTTTCTAGATTTTTCTAGAATTTTTCTGAGTTCATTTGCTATTTTTTATTGCTTATTTGAATTTCTGGTAATTTACAAAATAGAAAAATCTATTTAAAATCTCGAAATCCTTGGCCGAATCTTCTTCGATCCGCCCATTCTCCTCTCCCGACCCAATTCCACCTCGACCGCTCGCCGCCGCGCGCCTCACCTCCGTCCGCTGACGCGTGGGCCTGCGTCTCAGTGTCACTGCCAGGTGGGCCCGCACCGAGTCGTCGTCTCCGCGCCGCTTTCTTCCCCGAGTCCGAGTCGGCGCCGTCCGCCATTGGAGCTTCTAGAAGCTCAATCCGACAACGGACTTTCCTAACTAAAAACCTCCGGATTTCTTTGCCAAACTCGTCTCTAATCTTCCGCGCCAGTATCTACCCCAAATCGGGATCAAAACCAACTCTATCCCGTTTGTTTGGCGAAACCCCAAATTAGGGATTCCTTATCCCGTGCCGCCCCGGCCCTATAAATAGGCCCCTGGGGATCGCCAGCACCTCCGCAACCCAGAGCCGCCACCCGCACCTCCTCCCGAGCCCTAGCGCCGCCGCAATTGGAGTTTTAGGGTTTTCTGCCGCCGGTCGTTTTCTCCGTTTTGCGCCGCCGTCGACGCCGCTCTGCCCCCGTGGTCTGCACCGCGGGGTTCGCCGTCACCTCAGCTACCTCCAGAAGATTTCGCCGTCGCCGGAACCTCACCGGAGCCTCCGTCCGACAAAAGCCAAACCTGTCCGCCGCTCTGAGCTCGCCGTCGGTCGCCACCGTCCACCCCGAGCACCCGGCGTTGCACCAATAGGTTCGCAATAGCACCCTCTACACGCTGGTACCACTCACCGCCGGCGAAGCCCCGCCGTTCGCCGTTGCCATCGGTCCCCGAGCCGCCGCCGCCGTCGAGTCCGACGTGGGCGCCACCTCACCTGCCACCTCAGCATTCGTGCCGACGTGTCGCTTGTGTGGCGCCATGTCAGCAGGCACGTGTACGCCGCGTGGCACGGTCCACCGAACCCCAGATCTGATCTGGCGTGGACTTGGTCCACGGTGCACCATCTCACTGACATGTGGGTCCCACATGTCAGAATTATTTTCTGATTTCTTTTAATTCCGAAATTCCTTCGCTGATGTCAGCATTGCGCAATAATCCGATTTTTCTTTAGATTAATAATTCGGAAATTCCAGAAAATCCAAATTAGGGTTTCTTTTTAGATTCAATCTTCCAGAGCTCATAACTTTTGCATCCTAACTCCGATTGAGCCCATTCAAATTTCTAAATTTATCTAAATTCAAGATCTATTTATTTGAGATTTTTATTTAATTTTTGGAGCTTGTTTTGCCTCTATTATTTATTTGTTTTGTTTGTTTGTGTCTCGTTTGCGAGTAGACGTCGATTCGTCGGGGAATTTTGTGGAAGAAGGAGCACCCCAAGATCAAGACCAGTACATAGAACTTTTCCAAGGCAAGTCATACCTTTGATCATCTTGAACCCAGTTTTCAAATTACTTTGTTTCAAAGTATTGCATTCTACTTTAATTATTTATTCAAATGCTTTGGGAATAGTTATTATCCAAATTGTTATCACACCTTGGCCTTGTATGTCATACTTCCTTGTCACCCTAGGTTGGTTTATTAGTTGGTAATATTATAGCACCAACGTGGGTTGGTTAGATGCGAGTACAATTGCTTAGCCATGCTACGAGTCTCACATCTCATGAAAGTTGCAATTATTAAATATGACTAAGTGACTATGGAACTTCGTGTAAAACTGTGTGCTATGTGTTATTACTTCGTGATGGCATGTGTTGCACTAAAACCAACTGGGTGGTAAAGGATTTGGACTGAGGCAAGTGGTGGAAACTGTGTGATATGGTGGAAACTGTGTGCTTGGGAATGATAAACTGTGTGGCTTAGTTGGAACATGGAAGTCTTGCCTTGGTCAACTAAGGACTTAACTTTGTGCGCCATTGAACTGAGCCTTCTTATGCGACCACATGCACGTATGGGACGGGCCTAACTTAGTAAGTTATGGATTCTCAGCATTGATGTTCAGGTGGATAGGTTAGGCTGTGTGACAGGGTGGAGGTGTGACTACTTGGTGGTTGCATCGCGGGATGATTCGTCGCTTCCCTGTCCAATGGTGTGTGTTATACCAATTCTATGTGAGCTGGTATAGCGGGAAAGCACATCGGGAATGTCAATGTTTGAGATGAAGTTTCTGAACTGTTTTGTTACGATTAGTGCTTGCTATACTAGTTGTATCTTGTGGGTAAAGTGTACAACCTCTGCAGAGTGTTAAGCAATCTATTCGAATAGCCGCGTCCGCGGTCATGGACATGCTCGGGAATTTCACACGAGGGGTAGTTTTCATAAAATATTTGGGATGGGAGCTGTGTGACCTCAATCATATGGCTATGTGAAATAATCTGTTTAGCTGTGTGTCTTTGTGAAAACCACTGTTAAATTAATATTGTTTATTTGTTTTGAATTATGCTTTCAATCTATTATTCGTATTAAATTGCAAATGTTGCTTTTATGCAAAAGAACCACATAAGTCTTTTCTTTGGAATAAGCTTCCATCTATACATTGCATTCTGTGGTATGATTTGCGAGTACGGTTGTGTACTCACGCTTGTTGTAAAACTTGCGCCCAAACGTACAGAAGAGGAGGAGTCTACGCCTGCTTTCGAGGAGGAGTTCGCCGAAGGTTGTTGATCGTTAAGGTCTGGATCCCAGTCGGTTGCCTGTGGTGAATTGGTGGGATCTACGCTGGAGTTATTTCCATTCCGCTGCTGCTTTATTCATTGTTAGCCCTGCGTGGCTTAATAAGTGTAAACTCGACCATAAGGTCAAAACCCTTATTTGTTATTCAAACTAATCGTTTACTTTATTTATCGCTTGTGTGGATCGGTAATTACCTATGTTAACCCTGTGTGCACTAGCGTGATCCTGGACTAGTGCAGTATACACAGAGGGTTCCAGAATCATAATTCTGAGTCCCAACAATTCGCCAACAATAGATCACAGAGGTGTTGCCACAAGTAGATCGATTCGAATGGCTGGTTTAAAAGCCACGATCACGTTGATCCTTCGAGTACAGTCGGAAGGTAATTTGCCATGACATGCTCTCCTCCTCCTGCAGCTCGGATAGTTGTAGTGTAGATTTGGAGGAACTCGATGGGGTTTTGAGTTCCATCGAATTTCTCCATGTTCGTTGGTCGAAATCGAGACGGCCAACGAACCGCTCGAACGTCAGGTGAGAATGCCCGACATCCCAAGATAACCTCTTGTCTTCTTCTTTGTAAAAACGAGGGGTTAATGTCGCCGGGTGATCGAACTCGTTGATACCCAGCCATGGGGGGACTAGGCCCGCAATAGGTCTCAGCCTTACGAGGGAAATACTCCTCGTACCCCACTTGCCGCCGTGCGTCTTGTCGCCGAAGTGGTGAAAGATCACCTCTCCGTGGGCTTGTGGCATTTTCCTCATGTCGAGAACGGCGTGAGGGAGAGTCGTGCGCCTTCTATGCGACGAGTTTTACGAACGATCGCGTAAGAAGTAGCCGTACTATTACGACTTCTTGGTTGTGGTCGACGCAAATACTCGAGTTTGGCCATCGTGTTCACGAAGCCTTTGCGTGATCTCCTCTACAAAGAGGTCATAACACGTGCTCGGCGAGTTCTTGGGTTGGGTTTTCCAAAGAAATCATTGATGTCTTTGGAGCTCTTGAGCTTCCTCCGATCGAAATAAGCGCTCGGGAAGGTTCTTCGAGCCACTATTCTTTTCCGTCGGGTTGCCTCGAATGGTCATTTTGCCCACGAGCTTGCTTTAATGGAGTGCGAGAATGTTGAGGATGTCCCGCACGTTCATTAAAGTGTTTGTTTCGTTAAATCACCGTGGTGTCCTTGCCGCTCTGACGAGGCGGTGTAGAGTATGCTCGGCGGGAAGCATGTTCAATCCCTCTTACGGGAGAACGATCCTTATCGAGGGAAGGACAAAGACCTCCGTGGATGACCTCCACTTGCGCCGAGACCTCATCACTTGAGGAGCGATCGGCGACACCATCTGGCGACTTGGAGTAAACCCCTCCGTGGGGAACTCGGGTTATAACCGTCTCGTCTGCAGTAGGTCTGCGTCGGGACGGTTGGATTTGGATGAACAACATGTTCGATCCTCTTCCTGAAGCACTCGAGAGAGAGGACCATCAGATGTCGATGGAGCTCCGGAATGATGGCCTCCAGAACTTGTCTTGCCAAATCGTACTGCCTTGGGGGGACTCGAACACTTGGAGGAAAAACTCTCGTCGTGTTGCGAGTTTGCCCCGAGATAGGCCTGTTGCTGGTCGGGTTGACCCTTGCCTCCCGAGGAAATTGATCCCTCGGCTGGGCGTACTGTCATGGGGGATAAAGATCCCTCCTCGACTCCGGTGGTAATGCAGTCTCCGAGATTTGATAGAAGATCTCCAGAGGCGGCAACACCGTTAGAAGATTCGATACTCGGTTCGTAGTCGAAATCGGCATCCATGTCGACGTCTGCGTAATCGGCCAAGTCGAACCAATTCTCCTGCCATGGTAGCATCAAAGAGAAAAGAAAGAACTATTGATAAGGAATTACCAGAAGATCCCCACGGTTGGCGCCAACTGTCGGTGTTTTAGAACCGATCTTACGTAAAGATTGTTTGATTCGGGGGGTCTCCACAATTGATCACGCAGACGAAGGAGACACGGGGATTTTTATACAGGTTCGGGCCTTCTCGGATGAGAATAATAACCCTACTCCTGTGTATCTTGTATTTTCCCTCTGGATTACAATCGACTGAAGGTTTTCCTAACTGTCTTCCAGGAAAGGCTCTCTCTGTCCCAAAAAAGGGTCCTCTCTGTCCAAGAAGGGTCCTCTTCCTACTATCTCTAAAAGACACCTATTTATACTAAGAAGTGGTGGGCGTCGTCATTCCAGGCTAATTAGTCGCTCATTATTGCGCAATAATGAGAGTAATTACCGGAGTAGTAACCTCCCCATACTGTCAAACGGTTATCAGTCAGAGATAGTGGGGAATTATCAGCAGTTATGTCAAAATATAATTGTGTATTTTGACTGTTTGGATTCTCACTATTTAGTGAATCTTCTGACGGGTGGGTCCAGTAAATCGTGAGGAATCTGTAGCAGAGCTAGTTGTAGAAAGACTTAAGACCAGACGTAGTCGTAACGATTATACCATAGTCGTAGAAGAACTTACGACTAGGGGGTAGTCGTAACGATTATACCATAGTCGTAGAAGAGCTTACGACTAGGGGGTAGTCGTAGGATCACCTACGACTTCCTGACTCGTTCTTCCCTTATAATATTCAAGGGGTATGCTTTGTGACATCATATTTCCTGATTAAAAAATGATGATTATTTAGATCCTCGTCAATGCTTATGAATGAAAACATTTTTGACTTGTAATTCAATGAGTTTGCTTTTTGGTATATTACTGTAACATCCCAATTCTCAACTTGTGTTTCAAATGTAAGAAAATGTGTAAAATTTAAAACTTTTCTTACATCTTGTATTTCCCTGTATGTCCTCTACACGAATTATGGAAATACAAATCACAAGTCTCTTTTTGACCTAGAATCTTGACCTTTCAAAAACTTTTGAAGGTAACCTTGTGATCATCCTCTAGAAATATTTTTTCTAAGTTCTACGGATGGTATGTGACTCCTCTGAAAAATTTCACATTTTTTAGAAATTTTTTGAACATTTTAAGAGGCAGTCAAACCAGTTTGACCTTTGGTCAAACCCTAGAACAAGCCTTGATTATTTTCTGGAGAAAAATGCTATGTATAAAAACCTCTGGAAAATTTACACAAGGTTTATCCTGGAATTAATAACCTCCAGTTAAAATTTCAGAAATTTTAGAGTTAGTTTGCTACCTCTAAAAATCCCTCAAAATTTTAGCTTAAAAATCAAACCCTAAGTCAAACTTGGTTGGGCTCAAGTCTAACCTGAGCCAGTTTTGAGTTTTGGTTGGACCTAACACTTTCCCAGCTCAGTCTCGCCAGTCAAATCGCGCGATCTATCTCCACCGTCGGATCCTCGTCGGGCCGCCCTCGCCGCGTGTGCCTTTCGGGTCTCCGATCCCGCCACCGCTTCTCAGCCGTTGGATCCCCATCCGGCAGTCCACGTTGCTGTGAACTTTCAGACCCCCCCAAACGCGCCATCGATTTCTAGCCGTTAGATCTAAATCCAACCGTTGTGGTGCGCACCCCTCCACTCTCGGTCGTTTCTTTTAAACTGGCTCGAGCCACTTGGTTGGGCCCAATCGACTCCGAACGTGAGATTCAATCGTGATCGTTCTTTTTCAATCCAACCGTCAGTGGTTTGGGCTCGTACCTTTTGGGTTAGGATCAACCCATTGTTTCTGTTGGACTCGAACCACTTGGTTTCGCCGACAGGTGGGGCCCCCTTTGAACATGGTCATCCCCTACCTCTCGCCCACGCCATTGCCGTACGCGAACGTGGGGAGGCAGTGCCTTGTCACGTCCATGGAAGCTTTAAACGGCTCCTTGCCATCGCTCATTTGTTGCGCGTCAGTGAATCTCCTCCAAAAGTCTCCTTCCTACCTGCTCCCATCATTTGCAGCGTCCATTGCAGAGCCATGAACCGGGAGCATGGTGAACCCTAATTTTACCCAACTTTTTGCTCGTCCGACTATAAAAAGCCTCTAAGCTCATCCTTGACCTCCTTTGAACACCACAGCCACCTTGCCTAGCTTCCTCCTTGCTCGTTTGAGCTGATAGCCGCATAACCTCACTGTCGCCATTATTGGACCTTGAAGCTCCTCGGTGGCATTAGGGTTCCAGTGGCTTTTCTTCCTTTTTCTTTGCTCCAGCCTGTTCCTCTCATCTCCTGGAGTAAAACCCCTAACTTAATTTGTTTTGACATTCAGAGGAATTATCAGATTTGGGGTTTGTTCAAATTCGGCCGAAATCACCCCTTTTCTTCCTCAGCTCCGGTGAGTGCCTCATTTCTCAATTGTTTTGCTCATGGACCTTCTATGGGCCCTAATGAAGCTCTCTGGACCACCATGTGGTCTTCATTTTGCTCAAGCCGTCGTTTTCACTTCGTCTTCTTCGGCTCCGGTGAGCACCTCCACCGTTAAAGCTTCTCCGGCCATCTTTCAAGCTCCCCTTGGCTAAGGTAACTTCTTATTAATCCTTAGATGCTGTGGCAATGGCTACAAATGCCACCATTGTGTGCGCAAGGCTATTGCGGTTACATTTTGGCCCTTGGTCGGCACCGACGTGGTTCCTATCGCCGGCGGCAAGCCTCTGTTTGCGCTCGGTTTTACCGGACAAAAAATCCTCTCGGAGCTGTTGTCGTTAGGACACCATTAATGACTAATCATTGTTAATCATTGCTAATCATGGGTTAGTAATAAAATGGTTGTCTTATTATTGCTCGTGTATCACTAACGGGTGGACCCAACCATTTAAACCCCGTCGGCCCTAATCAATGCCTCTAGGACATCATTAATAAAAAATCATTGGTAATTAATGCTTAGTATTAAATGGTTGTCGGTAATGACTCATTGCGTCATTGTCAGGTGGGCCCGTAGGCCTAAACCGCAGTGATAGAGTCATTAGGACAAAGTTTAAGTCTAATTAATTGCTAATCATTGTTAGCAATTAATGTGTCTTAAGCTGGCAAAATGTCTCACTGTCAGGTGGGCCCCCAGCCACTTAAACCCCCTCTGTGTGGAAGCGTTAGGACATCATTAATGATAATAATTGGCTAATCATTGTTAATCATTGATTAGTAATTAATGACGGTCTTAAGCGAACCTTTGGGTCACAGCCCTGTCCTTTTTCTCTCTCTCTTGGGGCGTGTTTGAACTTCAATCACTGTGCACCGTCCATTTCCAGATCAACGGACTTGATCTGTTGGGCCGTCCGGGTTCCCCGGTCTTCCCAACCCCTGTGAACCGCCCATCTCTAGATCAGCGGCTGGGATCGTTGTTCCATTCGGGTCGCCCGAACCGCACATTGATCTCAGCCCTCCATTCTCAGATCAACGACCGACATTCATTGGGCCGTTCGGGCCATGAACAGTGCCCGATCAACCTGGGCCATTGATTTCGATCTTATCGGCGGGTTGCCGTTTCGGGGGATCGCGTTCTGTTTTAGCCGTGCGCGTGGGCAGTTCGTTTCCAAATCTGCGACCCAGATTGCGCCACGCCTTTTCCTCTCGGTTAAGTCTTTTTCTTTTTCCCGGTAAGCTTTATTCTGTAACTGAAAAATGCTTTAAACTTTGAAAATGAATAACTAATTCATTTTAATTCCAAATCGGTTGATTCCAATTTTATTAATTCTGTTGTTAACTAAACTTTAATCTAAAAATGGTTTTAAGCTTAGTTTAACTCCAGAAAAATATAAGGGTAGATTTAATTCCTGTTTAGGGTTATTTGGTGTATTAAAAATTCATTTAAATTTGAAAAATGCATAACTAAATCTCTGTAGATCCTTTTTCGGCGAATCCAACTGTGATAAATTCCTGTTTAGCTAAAGTTTAACCTAAAAAAACATGTAGGCACTGATTCTACATGAGAAAATTATATGGGTTGAATTGACTTGATTAGGTATAAATATTGCCTAAAATTTATTTAGAATTTGTAAAAGACACAAGTAATTCCCTGTAACTCCAAACTAAGCAAACTCAAGCTTATAAAAATCCTCTATTAACCTGCTTTAATATGAAATAGGATCTGATCATAGTTATATTTCTGAAAAATGATAGGTGATGGTTTTACAACTTAGAAAAATCATAAGTAATTCATTTTAACTCCAAATTTAGTAAACTCAACTTTACTGTTCTTAGAATGTCAGTATTTGCCTACCATAAAAATTTCAGGTTTCGTATCATTCTAGAAATTTTCGCCATAAACAATACCCTTAATTAATTTAAATTGGATATTTCCAGGCTGAGGGAAATTGTTTTAGCTATAACTTTTTCATACTTTTTCATACTTTTTCATACTAAATTCATTTAAAATCATACCCTTGCTGCTGTATAAATTTCATGAGATTTGGATAAACTTTGTTTTTGGTTTTCTTTTGGTGTTCTTCGTCCTTATTGGTTTTATCGCCTTTTTGCGTTAGGTTCCGAAGAAATTATTGATTACGTGAGTGATCCTCTGCGGCAAACAAGTGATCTCCAGCAAGGCAAGCAGTGTAACATCATTTGATCATATTGCTCCTACTACTTTTAAATTCTAATATCTTGTTTGTAAAAACTAAGTATGCATGCTTCTTGTGTCAAAGTTAATTTTATCGATTAGAGGTAGCTAAGCCTATTGCATTGTTTCCTTGAAATCGTTCACCCCTGCCACTGCCATAGGTTATTATCCTCACTGGTGAATTAGAGCCCGGTGAATGATTTATGGTCTTTTATTTGTCTTTACGATATGATGCTTAGCAATGCTTAGTTACCGGTAGAATTGGGTGGATATCGACTTAGTCGATAACCTTGATCACACAAACTTATTATGACTCTATGTTTCAACCTTTGTGCTATGTTTATTTGTCAAAACTAAAAATAAAAACAAAATGATTTGGACTTGGGCACAATGGTATGATGGTGTGATTTTGGGTGTGACTCGAATGGTGCCTGAGTCATTAAGGACCGAGTTACTTACGTCACCGTACTGAGCAATTAGCGTGCTAACCACACTAGAGATATATAGGACCTCTCTTGGCTAAGTACTTTGGGGGGTGTTAATTAATAAGTCGCGTGTGGGTTGTATATTTAACTATATGCAACATGGACATGTTTGTGGGGAGGGGAGCACCCGCCGAGGCCGGTGTATCCTACTCCACGTATGGGTCCTTGTGATCCATATTCCACCGGCAGATCACTAAGGGTTAACCCCATACGTGCGGCTCTTGATTAGCTCAATCCATTGGAAATGTCTCGTAGGACTTAGCCGTGTCGGCATACCAAAGGAAGTGTGCTTAATAGCTTGGCAAAAAGGCGGTCTGAAGTGTGGGTACATTGGTACACCCCTGCAGGGTTTTGAACTATTCGAATAGCCTCGTCCTATGTTATGGGTAATTCGTGCTATGATCGTGATGGCTATTGGGCTAGTCATCCCCAGGATGTATTTATGTTATTACTTATTGTATCGCTGTTATTTATGCAAATAAAATTCAGATTGTTCAAACTGCCTTCAACATGTTATCTATTGCAAATAAAACCTGCTTTATGCTGAAAATTAACCTTGAGCCTTCCCCTTTGATTAAAGCCTGCATGTATTAGTAACTAGGTTTGTTACCCGTAAGTCTTGCGAGTACATTTTTGTACTCATTTGCTTTGCTTAATTGTTGCAGAGGAAGAAGGTGAGCCCCAAGGGCTTCCCTTTTTTTAGTGTGCTGCGGGTTTGACGACTAGCTTGGCGGCCCGGTTGGTTGCCTTGTGGGTAAAGGCACACTAATTGGCTTTTGTTTATCGCCATCTTATGGCACTTTTGCTTCCACTGTTTACTTAGTTATTTGTATATATTTTGGCCGGTTGGCCTCTCTTTGTAATAACTCTCTTTTATGTATGTCTTTTGTTCACTCTAGTTCGTGCTTGGCTCTATGTTTGTATGGAATTGATGCATGATTCTGTAAAGAGATGTGTATACTGCATTTCTGGGAAGTATACATATCTCGAGGCTTTGGCTTATTTGATTTGTGATGCTAGGACCAAAGGATGGTTAAGCATTACAAGCTGAATAAACCGGGGTCCTCACAATTACTAGCCCCCAACTGTGATGTGTTCGACTAGTGAAATAGTGATCGTATCACAAGGACTTAATGTTTATGAATAGAGGCTGACGACCAGTATATACATAGTATGACCTGTCAGCAAGCATTAGATAAAGTCAGTTTAGTGAGTTTCTAAGAAGTGAAAACTAGCTTATCAGAAAAAGTCTCTACTAAAAGTTATCTGAAGACCAGACCAGTGACCTTTTACATGTTAGGATGCTAGTTGGTAGTCACAAAGACCAGCCATAACAACATAACATGAAGCAATATAGAATTGTAGCATATAATTTGAAAGAAAAAGACATCAAATGATGGTTACAAAACATAAACTTTATTAAAAGGTAAGAATACGTTACACATAGTATTTACGAAGATGTTCTATGTTCCATGCATTGGATATAATTATGCAATCTTCCATAGCAACTCAAACAAAACCAGGTCGGGTAATAGAAACTAAGTAAAAGGATATTCCCATTTGGGAGAAAATTTGTCCATATTAGATTGATTATGGATTCATCGTAGAACCAAATCACTAATGTTTAACATACGTGGTTGAACTCTTCTATTGTAGTAGTGACATAAGCCTTGTAGATAGGTTGCCGACCTGATAAGTGCTTGACAGCATTTTTCTTCGAGAAGGTTGACATCATATTCACGTTGCTCATCTTGATTAACGGTATCATGGAGAGTAACATGGGTAGAACCTAGATGAATTTCATTAGGTAATACCACTTCTGCTCCATAGACTAGTTGAAAAGGTGTTTCACTTGTAACTCTACTAGTCCTAGTACGTATGCCACAAAGAACTGAATAGAGGTCATCTACCCAAGCCCTCGTGCGTGTTGAGTCTACCAAAGACTCTTTTCTTTATGTCTTTCATGATTTGACCATTCGCACGCTCAACTGCTCTATTACTTTGTGGATGAGCAACATAAGCGAAACAAATCTTTGTGCCTATTTCATCATAGTAATCTTGAAACAGACCACTAACAAATTGTGATCCATTATCAGTAATTAAACGAGTGGGTACACCAAAATGAGTCACTACATTCTTCATAAAGAATTTCTTTGTTGCAGATGCAGTAATTGTAGTGACTGGTTTAGCTTCAATCCACTTAGTGAATGTATCAATGGCTACAAATAAGAATTTGTACCCATTAGTTGCGCTTGGTAAAGGAGCATTCTATATGAAGCGTGTGCTCCACATAAGCTCCCAAGTATTTCATGAAGTGATGTTTTACCATTCTCGTGAGAAATACATCGCATTAGAACACCATGTGCTCTTTTTTTGTATAGGCCATTGTGGATTAGTTTGTACAATCTTTGCCTTTCGAATTAATATGTCTTTGTCACGTGCATCCTCGGGCATTGTCCCATGTGCAAGACAGGTTTTTAATGGTAAGATCCAATTTGCATCATGCTCGAGAACAACGAACTCTGAGGTGGTCAGTGGTACTTCTGTAGATGTGCTTACAAAGGATTTAGACAAATATTCAAGGAAAACACCTGTTGGAACCGGTGCTCATGAAGCTCCCAAGTTTGATAACGGGTCCGCTAAAGTATTGTCTTTTCAAGGTATATATTGGACTTCAAAATTACTAAAGTGTTTTTTTAATTTCCTCACTTTTCTAGGCAGTGAGCCATTATCTCATTGAAATTCCTTGCTAACCTAGTTTACGACTAATAGCGAGTCATCGATCGCTTTTAGCCAACAGACACCAAGGGATTTCGCTGCTCGGAGCCCCGCTAGATGGCTTTCATACTCTGCCATATTATTTATAGCAGGGAAATGCAATTCAATTACATACTCTACCTGGTCGCCTTGTGGTGTGACTAGTACTATACCAGCCCCCGAGCCTTGGCATTCTCGAGAACCATTGAAGTATAACGTCCAATGGCCGTCTTGGCTTAGTCTAAATTTGATCTTGTTAGTTAGAAGGAGTCCATTCTGCGATAAAATCTGCTAAATCCTGAGACTTAATTGTTTTTTAGCAAAAAAATGGATATCAAAATATCCAAGTTCTACTACCCACTTAGCAATACGACCAGTTGACTCTTGATTCTATAGAACACCTCTCAATAAAAAATGTAAGGACATTATGAAATTGCATTAATTAATTTTGTAAAAATACTGGAAAAATTATACAATCAAGTCCACTGTGTAAGGAGCCTAAAAAATTCATAATGTTTGGACCTCATTTTCTATATTAGAAAATTCCTACAAACAGTATACTTAAATGAATTTTAGAGACAAAATCATAATGTATAAAATTTTGAAAACAATACACAAGCAATTAAACTGTGTCGGGAGGGTCCACAAAAAAATTAATAATTTTTTGAGCTCAGTTTCTATATTTAAAAATTCTGCAAACATAAGTAACTAACAGCGATGTCATTCAGCATAATTTTTAGTGTTCACAATGTTATTTTTCAATGCATCATGAATGGAGTGTTGTTCCTCCGATTATGTCCCAACGCGATGTCACTGACCTATTTACCCATTTATTTTTAATGGTAGCCTGAGTAAGCATCCAGAAAACTCATCAATTCACATGTAACATCCCCATTTTGGCTTGTGTTTCAAATGTAAGAAATTGAGGGTAAATTAAAACTTTTCTTACCTCCTTGTGCTTTTGAACTTTTCTGGAATTCTTGTAAAAGAATTTTGGAAAATCCAAAATCAAAATCCCCAAATTATCTCAAGTCAACCACCTCCTTGGTGAATCTTGTGTCAAGCCCTTGGAAATAATTTTTCCTTGGTTCCAAGGTTGCTTTGTGACACCTCTGAATTATCTCATAATTTTTGGAAATTATTTGAATAATTTAGAGGCAAGTCAAACCTCTGAAATAACCTTCTGGAATTTCTTGAGAAAATCCCAGTGCACAAAACTCAATGGAAATTTTATGGTAGGTTAACCCTCAGGTCAGGAAGCTCCAGTTAAAATTTCATAATTTTTGGAGTTGGTTTGATACCTCAATTAAATCCCCAAAGTTTCAGTTCAAAAATCAAACCCTAACTGGTTTTCACTGTTCCTCGGGTGCGAGTCAGACTCGGGCTCGAGCCAACTGACTCGGCCGAGTCAACTAACCGCACCCGGCGCGGGCGAGCGGGCGCGCGCGCTCTGGACCGTTGGATCTCCATCGAACGGCTCGCATCCGTGTAGGCATTCGGACCCCTCCGATTGCCCTCTGATTCTCAGCCGTTGGATTTCAATCGGGCGGTCGACGTTCGCCCGACGCCGTTTCAACTCGATCGCGTGTTAGCCCTTGGATGCAGATCGGACGGCTGGCCATCGTCGCCTTCCTCTCGCTCGCGCGACGCTGCGCCATGGCGGAGCCGAGCGTGGGCGCGCAGTGCCCTGTCCGATCCGGCGACCTCGCAACGGTGTTTGCGGCGCATTAAATGCCCGTCACTCCACCGCCCGTTTAGTCGCCGTCTCAATCGCTCCCGTCGCCACGGCGATCGTAAGCGGCAGCGAGAACCCGAGGCGAGCAACGGTGCCCTCTCGCTCTTCCCGCTACTTAAGCCCCCGGTCACCTCCTTTGGCTTCCTTTCCTCTCCCGCAGCTCTCTCTTGCACCTCTCGAGCTTGAGCGAGCCCATACCACCCAGCGCCCATCTCCGCCATTGCCGAGCTTGGAGCTCCTATCGCCGACGGTGCTCGGTGGCTCCTCGCCCGATTCTTCCTCCTGCTCCTTCCTCTTACCTCGTGGTGCTTAACCTCACCCTATTTTGGGTTTCCTCTCGAGGCAGCGGGATTGAGTTTTGGAGCTCGCGGCCGCCAGTGCCCCCTTTTCTTCTCCGGTGCCGGTAAGACCCCCATTTCCCAATCCCTGCCTCCTGGACCTTCTCTGTGGTATTGCGAAGCTCATGGTACCACCCGGTGTTGCTGGTTTGGCGCAGGTCGGCACCTCCGCGTTGAGGCATCCACGCACCGCCGCTGATCCTCGTCGCTGGGCTGCTCCGTTCTTCCTCCGTCCACCCCAACCCCGTCATCATCTTCAGTGAACCCCTGGTGAGCTTAAGCTCTTCCCCGTTTAGCTTTCGCTGCACCGTGGCCGTGGTTCCCTGTTTCGGTCGCGCCGCCGCCGCCGTTAGCCTCCGGCTCGCCGCCGGCTACCGTATGGACTCCAGTTGGTCGCGTTAAGTCCACAGGACCCCGTCATAGCTTTTGCACCCATCCATTTGCGCATAGCTTAGCCATGTCATCGTTTTCATTTTCGGCCGTAGCACTCCCTCCGCCTCTCGCCGCCGCGCCGCCGCGTCAGGTCGCCATTGGCCTCGCCGCGGGTGCCATCAGGTGCGCAATAGTGCTAGGATCCCGATTTGGCCCTTGGCCGGCGTCGCCATGGCGATTCTCGCGGCGACGAGCCGAGCAAGCTCGCGGCCGGGAACTCCTCTGTTGTCGGGCGGAGCTCCAGGTCGGGGGTGACGTGGCTCATTAGTGGTCGTCCGATCTAGAGATCTACGGCCCTCAGCTCTCCACGTCGCCGCCCTCTTCTGCGCGCTCAGTGCCTGTGTCGCTCGGATTCAACCAGGGATGTCCGATCTGAGATCGACAGCTCTCAATCGTCCACGTCTCCGGGTGTTAGGGAAATCCCCGAAAATGCTAAGTCCAAAAACTACAGAACTTTATGGTCTTGTCATTTTGTATCTCTGTAAATATAGATCCAAATTAGATGATTCCAATTTTGTTAGCTTCCTTATACCTTGAACTTAATTAGAAAAATAATTGTAGACCATGATCCAACCTGGAAAACCTTTTTCAAAAATAGTAAACAAGTGAACTTAATACTGTTTTTCAGAACTTTTAGCAAACTTGTAAAATGCATATCTTTTTATCTATAGCCGATTTTTGTATGAATCCAATTGGATTAGCTTCCACTGATAGGGTATTTGCTAGGAAAATTGGTTTCACAAATTTTACTGTTTTTAAAAATCATAAGGATCATATTTTAGTTTAATACCCTAAACAATTTAGACAAATCATAACTCTTTCAATATAACTCCAAATGACCTGAAATTTTATATGGCTTATCACTATACCAGTAGGTAGCTACCATAAAAGTTTCAGCTTCAAAATCTTTCTAGAAAATATTTTTGCTACAGTACCTAATTATGGTCGAAAATAGGTTTTTAGGGAATATCTTTTGCACCACAAATCCAAATTAGGTTTTTCCAGTTTCTATGTCTAGGTGTATTCCTATTTTACCTTTTGCATAAATTTCGTCGCAATTGGATAAATTTTGCTTGCTCTTTTGTTTAAGTGTTGCTCGTCTTATTGGTTGTTCTCGCTTCTTTTTGCTTTTCGCTTAGGCTTCGACATTTGCGGTAACCCCGAGAACGATCCTCCACAACAGTTTGAGCAACAGCAAGCAGACAATCAGTTTGATCATTTCCCATTTGATCCCATTACTTTGAAAGTCTAATATTTTGTTTAACTTCTATGTATGCATTGCTATTTTGTTGTTAAATTGATTAGTTAATCCTCTAGTTGCTTAATCAGTAGGTAAATGATTATCCTCTACTACCTGAGCCTAGGTTATTTGCTGTGATTAGAGTTCGTTGGATGAGCTCTTGTCACTTAGTAGATTTCGAATACATATTGCTTAGCCATGCCTAGTTGTCGGTAGTATTGGGCGATCATCGACTTAGTCGGTGATCTTGATCACACTAATGCTATTATTATTCTATTATGTCCAACCCTTGTGTTTTACCAATTTGCAAACCAAAAACTGAAAATAAAAATTGTATCTCGACTTGGGCACAATGGTCTGTTGGTATGATCTGTTGGGTGTGTTTGGAATGGTGCCTAAGTCCCCAAGGACCGAGTTACTTGTGTCACTAAGCCAAGCGCTTATTGCGTGCTAGCCACACGAGGGGGCTATGGAACCTCTCTTGACTAAGTACTTTGGGAGGTGTTAATTATGAGCTGGTCGGTGGGTGTGTTCCTGTGTGTGTGTGTTTGTGGTGTTGGAGGGGAGCATTAGCAGACCGGTTAGGCTGTCTAATGTGTCTTTCTCCCGTGGGTTGCGGCTCTTAATTAGCATCGTCCATTGGAAAGCGTCTTGTTAGACTTAGCCATGCCTGCATACCAAAGGAAGTGTGCTAACCGTGGCTGGTGGAAAGGCGGTCTATCGTGTGGGTACATTGGTACACCCCTGCAGGGTTAAAACTATTCGAATAGCCTCGTCCTAGGTTATGGACATGCTTGGTAAAGTCGTGCAAGAACTAGACTACAACCTTTTAAAAACTTAAACTTGACATGGGTGGTATGAAGGGGTACTTCATGCTATTGTTGTGGTTACTATGGGTTAGTCACTTCTAGGTTGGTGTTGTTCTCTATCTATTGTTATTATTGCCTCTCTTTATTTGAACAATAAAAGTTAATTGCAAACTTGCTTTGAATCTATTACATTATTGCAAATGAAAACTTGCTTTATGCTGAAAATAAGTCGAGAGCCTCATCCACTTAAATAAAGCTTGCATGTAGTTAATTATAGTTCATTATCTCACACGTCGGTCTTGCAGTACAAAAACAAGTTTTGTACTCATCTGCTTTGCTTAATATTAATTGTTGCAGAGGAAGAAGGTGAGCCCCAAGGGCCTCACTTTTGTGAGCTGTGTTGTGGCGCTGTTTGGGACGATTAGCTTGGCGGTCCGGTCGGCTGCCTTGTGGGTGAAAGGCACACCGATTGGCTTTTGTTTATCGCCATCTTATGGTCATTTTGCTTCCGCTGTGTATTTACTTATTTGTATGTCTTTTGGCCGGTCGGCCTCTCTTTTGTACTAACTCTCCTTATATTATCTATGTCTTTCAGTTGTTGCTTTTGCTTCGGCTCTATGTGTATGAATGGAATTGATGCATGATTTTGTAACAGGGTGTGTATACTACAATTCTGGGAAGTATACATATCTCGAGGCTTGGTTTATTTGATTTGTACTGTTAGGACCAAGTGGATGGTTAAACAGTACAAGTCGAATAAACCGGGGTCCTCACAAAGTTGGTATCAGAGCCATTCCGACCGTACTAACCCAAGCTTGGTCGTCCTTAGGATATTTTGAAAACCTTATTTTCAAAGAGTCAAATAATTTATGAAAGCTTAAGGAAATTCTCAGATTTTATTCCTTACCTATCTTAGCTTTCTTCTCTCATCTTGCTCTAAATTGAGTTTTAAAATTGTTTTCCTCTCATCTTCTTCTAAAAAGATAGTCGTTATCGATTAATTGGGTTTTGGGAACCAATGAGTTTGGCAAATTGAAACGTTAGCCTCCCTCTACAAGATTTTGAAGCTTCGGAAGTTGAAGATTTCGGCTTAGGAGCTTGGATGCAAGATCTGGACAGCGATCGTTCAATTTCCGGACAGCAAGCTCAAAGGTTTCTAAATAGGGTAGAAAATGAGAGGTTAATCAACTAAAACTTGTGGAAATAAAAGGGGTAGGATGTGATACTAGTTAGCTAAGTATCTAACGTTATCTTTATCGCCTTAACCTTGCTCTTGAGAAATGTTAGACTTGAGGTAGCGTGCTGAAATTTTATCTTCTCAAACCATTGCTCGTTCATTCAATACGGGTTGATGGCATTGAGAAGTTGATATTTGGTTTGGTGTTTCCCTTACTGTTTTGGAGCCTTTTTGGAAGCATTTAAAGCTGTTTACTTGCTATTCTTGGCTTTCGGTTAGGGTGATATCTCATTCCCCTAATCGTTAGCTTTTCGCTTTCATCAACTTCTAGTATTAGTGCTTTGGTTTCTAACCTAATTTTCTTGAACCAGGATGGCTGGAGGTACTCGTAGCAGCCGTGGTCAGCAGCCTGGTTTGGATGAGGAGCTCCCGCCTCCTCCGACCATGGCTGAGGTCCTTCTTCAGATCGAGCGCAACCGTTCAGAGGACAGGAGGGTCCTGCTGGATGTTATTGCGCGCAACACCTCCGCCCTTGCCGGAGCCTCAGGATCCGGGCAGGGGGGCGGACATCAGTCTCGTGGGGGTTTGGCTGAGTTTCTTCGCACTCAGCTCCCCACGTTCTCCCGGTCTGAGGACCCATTGGACGCAGATGACTGGCTGCGTCAGGTTGAGCGTAAGCTCGACGTTGCTCGATGCTCGACCAGACAGGCACTCCTTGCCTCCCATCAGCTGCAGGGGGCAGCACTCTCCTGGTGGGAGAACTTCTTGGTCATGCAGCCCGCCGGCCACACTGTCTCTTGGGATGAGTTCCGGACGGCGTTCCGTCGGGCTAACATCCCTGCCGGCTTGATGAAGCTGAAGAAGAAGGAGTTTCTCGCGCTCAAGCAAGGGCGTAAGTCGGTGATGGAGTACCTGTACGAGTTCAACCACTTGGCTCGTTATGCTCCATCTGAGGTGGCCACTGATGAGGCCAAGCAGGAGAAGTTCATGGAGGGCTTGTCTGAGGAGCTGCAAGACAAGCTCTCCATTGTGGACTTTGCAGACTTTCAGGCCTTGGTGGACAAGGACATTGTTGCTGAGCACAAGGCGAAGGCGCTGGGCGAGTCCCGCAAGCGCAAGTGGGAGGCCCAGCGGTCTGCGCAGGTCGGCCTCTCTTGTCCCCGTGTCGGGCCTATCCCAGGGGCCCGTTCTGTGGCTTCACTACCACCGAGGCCGCCAGCACCAGCTCCTCGCCCTCCGCAGGCCGTGCCTCAGTCACGTGCGCCTGCGAACCAGTAGGGTGGCCCCCGCAATCCGGCTGCCGGGGTCACTTGCTTTTCTTGCAACCAAAAGGGGCATTATGCAAATACTTGCCCTAACAGGACTGGAGCGGCCCCTCGTCCTAATGGAGGAGGCGGGCAGGGAGGTGGTCCTCCCCAGGATCAGAAGGTTGTCCCCGCTACCCAAGGC
Organism: Ampelocalamus luodianensis; assembly: GCA_036346255.1. Lineage (NCBI taxonomy): Eukaryota > Viridiplantae > Streptophyta > Magnoliopsida > Poales > Poaceae > Ampelocalamus > Ampelocalamus luodianensis. Next base: position 42,232,673 of record CM070625.1, on the reverse strand, counting down.
GTGGGTAGTGGCCGCGTCAACCTCATCTCCGCGGAGGAGGCACAGGAGGCACCCGACGTCGTGTTGGGTACCCTTTCGGTTAACTCTTTCCCTGCTACGGTTTTGTTTGATTCAGGCGCGTCTCATTTGTTTTTTTTTGAGTCTTTTGCTGTGGTGGGGAGTCTTCTTTTTACTCCATTGTTGGTCCCGCTGCTCATTCGCTCTCCCGGTTCGGAGTTGAGAGCTGAGTCTGAGTGTAGGGATGTCCCTGTTGAGATAGAAGGGGTAGGATTCTTGGCAATCCTTATCCTCCTTCGATCGGCGAGCTTAGATGTAATCCTAGACATGGATTGGTTGTCTCAGCACATGGGACAAATTGATTGCGCTAGGAGGCTCATCTACCTCACCAGTCCTTCTGGCGAGCAGGTTCGCCACGCGAAGCTGCAGGATCCGCATCTCTTCGCGCTTGAGCGAAGCCACTCTAGATATTAGTGAAGTCCCGGTGGTATGTGACTTTGTTGATGTCTTCCCGACGACCTTCCGTGGATGCCACCAGATTCGAGACCTCGAGTTTGTCATTGAGTTGGTTCCTGGTACCGCCCCGATTTCGAAGAGACCTTACCGGATGGACCCAATCGAGTTGGTGGAATTGAAGAAGCAGCTGGGTGAGCTTCAAGAGAAGGGTTTCATCCGCCCTAGCTCATCTCCTTGGGGACGCTCAACAATCTTTGTCCCGAAAAAGGACAAGACGCTGCGCATGTGCGTTGATTACCGTCCACTTAATGAAGTAATGGTAAAGAACAAGTACCCTTTGACCCGTATCGACGATCTCTTCGATCAATTAACTGGAGCTCGAGTTTTCTCAAGATTGATTCGAGTGGGATATCATCGAGTTCGGATTCGACCTGAGGATATTCCAAAGACGGCTTTTTCTACTCGTTATGACTTGTACGAGTATACCGTCATGTCATTCGGCTTAACCAATGCTCCGGCCTTGTTCATGAACCTCATGAATTCGGTGTTCATGGAGTATTTGGATAGGTTCGTTGTGGTCTTCATCGATGATATCCTTATCTACTCCAAGAGCGATGAGGAACACACCGAGCATTTGAGGCTTGTGTTGGGCGAGCCATGAGCACAAGTCGTATGCGGTTCGACAAGTGCGCATTCGGTTGAAGGAAGTAGCCTTCTTAGGCCATATTCTTTCGGCAGAGGCGTGGCGTGGATCCTAGCAAGATCAACGATGTGCTTTCGAGTCGACCACTTCGGCCACCGGTTCGGAGTTTTCTTGGTTAAGCGGGATATTATCGTCGCTTTATCGAGAACTTCTCCAAGATAGCGAAGCCGATGATGGAGTTGCTCAAGAAGGACAAGAAGTTCTCGTGGTCCGCTGATTGCGAGGAAAGTTTCCAAGCGCTTAAGAAGCGATTGACCAACGCTCCCGTTCTTATTCTCCCGATGTCCGCCGGCTTCGATATCTTTTGTGACGCTTCGCCGAGGACTCGGTTGTGTCCTTATGCAAGAAGGCAAGGTAGTGGCCTATGCATCAAGGCAATTGAGACCTCATGAACTCAACTATCCTACCCATGACTTGTAGTTGGCCGCTGTGATCCATGCACTTAAGATTTCGCGACATTACCTAATCGGTAATCGTTGTGAAGTGTATTCGATCACAAAAGCTTAAAGTATTTGTTCACCCAACCAGATCTGAACCTTAGGCAAAGGAGATGGTTGGAGTTGATCAAGGACTATGACATGGGTATTCACTACCATCCGGGCAAAGCCAATGTAGTTGCGGATGCGCTTAGTCGCAAAGCGCATTGCAATGCATTCTTTGCTCAAGGAGCCTCACCACTCTTACGGAGGAGTTTCAGCTGTCTCAACTTGGGTTTGGTTGAGCAGGTTCCTCGCCGCCTTGGTTGTACAACCAACCTTGGTGGATCGGATCAGTGCCGCTCGTGATCGGATGTTGGAGTGAACCGCATCAAGGAAAATGTCAAGAATGGAACAGCCAAGTGCTTCTCCGAAGATGAGTTTGGTGTTGTGCGGTTCGGGCAACGCCTTGTAGTTCCAAAGGACATGGAGTTGCGGGAGTTGATCCTCCGCGAAGCCCACGACTCCCCGTTATCCATTCATCCCGGGACCACGAAGATGTATCATGATCTCCGGCAGAGATTTTGGTGGACCCGAATGAAGAGGGAGATCGCAAGGTTCGTTGCCGAGTGCGACGTGTGCCGTCGTGTCAAGGCCGAACATCAGCATCCGGCCGGACTGCTTCAGCCCTTACCAATTCCGGAGTGGAAGTGGGATTAGGTCGGGATGGACTTTATCACTGGTCTACCCCCGTCTCCAAAGAAGAATGATGCCATTTGGGTGGTCATCGATCGACTGACTAAAGTGGCTCATTTCCTCCCTGTCAAGACGGACCTTCGAGTGGGTCTCCTCGCAGAGCTCTACATAGCCCGCATAGTGAGTTTGCATGGTGTGCCAAAGACAATTGTGTCAGATCGTGGTTCGCTGTTCACGTCTCGATTTTGGCATAGCCTGCAAGAGGCTATGGGAACTCACCTTCGCTCACTCACTTTTCATCCCCAAACAGATGGTCAGACCGAGAGGGTCAACCAAGTATTAGAGGACATGCTTCGAGCTTGTGTCCTTTCCTATGGGAAGCATTGGGAGAAGTGCTTGCCATTCGCCGAGTTTTCTTATAACAACAGCTTCCAAGCCAGTCTCGGCATGGCACCATTTGAGGCCCTATACGGAGGAAGTGTAGGACCGTTGAACTGGTGCGAGACCGGTGAAAGACCTTTCTCTGGCCCGGATTCGATTAATGAGGCCGAAGGTCAAGTCCAGCTCATTCGTGATCGCTTACGCACAGCTCAATCCAGGCAAAAGAGCTATGCGGATCGCCGTCGTCGTGAGTTGAGCTTTGAGCCCAATGACTTTGATTATCTCAAGGTTTCTCCTCTGAAAGGTCACCAGCGTTTTGGTGTCAAGGGCAAGTTAGCTCCTCGATATGTCGGTCCCTACCGTATTATCGAGAAGAAGGGAGCGGTTGCCTACAAGTTGGAGTTGCTTGCTACACTTGCGGGGGTACATGAGGTGTTCCATGTGTCCCAGCTTAAGAAGTGCCTCCGTGTTCCAACAGAGGAAGCTCCGTTGGAAACTCTTGATGTTCAGGAAGATTTGACCTATCGCGAGCACCCTGTTCGCATACTCGAGGAGGCTGAGCGAAGAACAAGGAACAAGACCATCAAGTTCCTCAAAGTTTAGTGATCAAACCATTCCGAGGGTGAAGCTACTTGGGAGCGAGAAGATCGTCTCCGTGCAGACTACCCCTCTTTCTTTTCCGAGTGAACCAAATCTCGGGACGAGATTTTTTGTAAGGGGGGGAGGTTTGTAACATCCCCATTTTGGCTTGTGTTTCAAATGTAAGAAATTGAGGGTAAATTAAAACTTTTCTTACCTCCTTGTGCTTTTGAACTTTTCTGGAATTCTTGTAAAAGAATTTTGGAAAATGCAAAATCAAAATCCTCAAATTATCTCAAGTCAACCACCTCCTTGGTGAATCCTGTGTCAAGCCCTTGGAAATAATTTTTCCTTGGTTATAATGTTGCTTTGTGACACCTCTGAATTATCTCATAATTTTTGGAAATTATTTGAATAATTTAGAGGCAAGTCAAACCTTGGTCAAACCTCTGAAATAACCTTCTGGAATTTCTTGAGAAAATCCCAGTGCACAAAACTCCCTGGAAATTTTATGGAAGGTTAACCCTCAAGTCAGGAAGCTCCAGTTAAAATTTCATAATTTTTGGAGTTGGTTTGATACCTCAATTAAATCCCCAAAGTTTCAGTTCAAAAATCAAACCCTAACTGGTTTTCACTGTTCCTCGGGTGCGAGTCAGACTCGGGCTCGAGCCAACTGACTCGGCCGAGTCAACTAACCGCACCCGGCGCGGGCGAGCGGGCGCGCGCGCTCTGGACCGTTGGATCTCCATCGAACGGCTCGCATCCGTGTAGGCATTCGGACCCCTCCGATTGCCCTCTGATTCTCAGCCGTTGGATTTCAATCGGGCGGTCGACGTTCGCCCGACGCCGTTTCAACTCGATCGCGTGTTAGCCCTTGGATGCAGATCGGACGGCTGGCCGTCGTCGCCTTCCTCTCGCTCGCGCGACGCTGCGCCATGGCGGAGCCGAGCGTGGGCGCGCAGTGCCCTGTCCCATCCGGCGACCTCGCAACGGGTGTCTGCAGCGCATTAAATGCTGCTCACCCACCGCCCGCTTAGTCGCCGTCTCAATCGCTCCCGCCGCCACGGCGATCGTGCGGCAGCGAGAACCCGAGGAGGAGCAACGGTGCCATCTCGCTCTTCCTGGCTACTTAAGCCCCCTGGTCACCTCCTTTGGCTTCCTTTCCTCTCCCCGCAGCTCTCTCTTGCACCCTCTGAGCTTGAGCGAGCCCATACCACCCCAGCGCCCATCTCCGCCATTGCCGAGCTTGGAGCTCCTGTCGCCGACGGTGCTCCAGTGGCTCCCTCGCCCCGATTCTTCCTCCTGCTCCTTCCTCTTACCTCTATGGTGCTTAACCCTCACCCTATTTTGGGTTTCCTCTACAGAGGCAGCGGGGATTGGAGTTTTGGAGCTCGTGGCCGCCAGTGCCCCCTTTTCTTCTCCGGTGCCGGTAAGACCCCCATTTCCCAATCCCTACCTCCTGGAGCTTCTCTGTGGTATTGCGAATCTCATGGTACCACCCGGTGTTGCTGGTTTGGCCCAGGTCGGCACCTCCGCGTTGAGGCATCCCCGCACCGCCGCTGATCCTCGTCGCCGGGCTGCTCTGTTCATCCTCCGTCCACCCCAACCCCGTCATCATCTTCAGTGAACCCCTGGTGAGCTTAAGCTCTTCCCCGTTTAGCTTTCGCTGCACCGTGGCCGTGGTTCCCTGTTTCGGTCGCGCCGCCGCCGCCGTTAGCCTCGGCCGCCGCGGCTACCGTATGGACTCGGTTGGTCGAGTTAAGTCCATAGGACCCGTCATAGCTTTTGCACCGCCCATTTGCGCATAGCTTAGCCATGGCATCATTTTTTCGCTGCCATAGCACTCCCTCCGCCTCGCGCCGCGCGCGCGTCAGTCGCCATTGGCCTCGCCGCGGGTGCCATCAAAGCGCAATAGTGCTAGGATCCCGTTTGGCCTTGGCCGCGGCGTCGCCATGGCGATTCTCGCCGGCGACGAGCCGAGCAAGCTCGCGGCCGAACTCCTCTGTTGTCGGGCGGCCTCGTGTCGGGGCGACGTGGCTCATTAGTGGTCGTCCGATCTAGAGATCTACGACCCTCAGCTCTCCACGTCGCCGCCCTCTTCTGCGCGCTCAGTGCCTGTGTCGCTCGGATTCAACCAGGGACGTCCGATCTGAGATCGACGGCTCTCAATCGTCCACGTCTCCGGGTGTTAGGGAAATCCCCGAAAATGCTAAGTCCAAAAACTGCAGAACTTTAGGGTCTTGTCATTTTTGTATCTCTGTAACTATAGATCCAAATTAGATGATTCCAATTTTGTTAGCTTCCTTATACCTTGAACTTAATTAGAAAAATAATTGTAGACCATGACCCAACCTGGAATACCTTTTTCAAAAATAGTAAACAAGTGAACTTAATACTGTTTTTCAGAACTTTTAGCAAACTTGTAAAATGCATATCTTTTTATCTATAGTCGATTTTTGTATGAATCCAATTGGATTAGCTTCCACTGATAGTGTATTTGCTAGGAAAATTGGTTTCACAAATTTTACTGTTTTTAAAAATCATAAGGGTCATATTTTATTTTAATACCCTAAACAATTTAGACAAATCATAACTCTTTCAATATAACTCCAAATGACCTGAAATTTTGTATGGCTTATCACTATACCAGTAGGTAGCTACCATAAAAGTTTCAGCTTCAAAATATTTCTAGAAAATATTTTTGCTAGAGTACCTAATTATGGCCGAAAATAGGTTTTTAGGGAATATCTTTTGCACCACAAATCCAAATTAGGTTTTTCCAGTTTCTATGTCTAGGTGTATTCCTATTTTACCTTGTGCATAAATTTCGTCGCAATTGGATAAATTTTTCTTGCTCTTTTGTTTAAGTGTTGCTCGTCTTATTGGTTGTTCTCGCTTCTTTTTGCTTTTCGCTTATGCTTCGACATTTGCGGTAACCCCGAGAACGATCCTCCGCAACTGTTTGAGCAACAGCAAGCAGGCAAGCAGTTTGATCATTTCCCATTTGATCCCATTACTTTGAAAGTCTAATATTTTGTTTAACTTCTATGTATGCATTGCTATTTTGTTGTTAAATTGATTAGTTAATCCTCTAGTTGCATAATTAGTAGGTAAATGATTATCCTCTACTACCTGAGCCTAGGTTATTTGCTGTGATTAGAGTTCGTTGGATGAGCTCTTGTCACTTAGTAGATTTCGAATACATATTGCATAGCCATGCCTAGTTGTCGGTAGTATTGGGCGATCATCGACTTAGTCGGTGATCTTGATCACACTAATGCTATTATTATTCTATTATGTCCAACCCTTGTGTTTTACCAATTTGCAAACAAAAAACTGAAAACAAAAATTATATCTCGACTTGGGCACAATGGTATGTTGGTATGATCTGTTGGGTGTGTTTGGAATGGTCCCTAAGTCCCCAAGGACCGAGTTACTTGTGTCACTAAGCCAAGCGCTTATTGCGTGCTAACCACACGAGGGGGATATGGAACCTCTCTTGACTAAGTACTTTGGGAGGTGTTAATTATGAGTTAGTCGGTGGGTGTGTTCCTATGTGTGTGTGTTTGTGGTGTTGGAGGGGAGCATTAGCAGACTGGTTAGGCTGTCTAATGTGTCTTTCTCCCGTGTGTTGCGGCTCTTAATTAGCATCGTCCATTGGAAAGCGTCTTGTTAGACTTAGCCATGCCTGCATACCAAAGGAAGTGTGCTAACCGTGGCTGGTGGAAAGGCGGTCTATCATGTGGGTACATTGGTACACCCCTGTAGGGTTAAAACTATTCGAATAGCCTCGTCCTAGGTTATGGACATGCTTGGTAAGGTCGTGCAAGAACTAGACTACAACCTTTTAAAAACTTAAACTTGACATGGGTGGTATGAAGGGGTACTTCATGCTATTGTTGTGGTGACTATGGGTTAGTCACTTCTAGGTTGGTGTTGTTATCTATCTATTGTTATTATTGCCTCTCTTTATTTGAACAATAAAAGTTAATTGCAAACTTGCTTTGAATCTATTACATTATTGCAAATGAAAACTTGCTTTATGCTGAAAATAAGTCGAGAGCCTCATCCACTTAAATAAAGCTTGCATGTAGTTAATTATAGTTCTGTTATCTCACACGTCAGTCTTGCGAGTACAAAAACAAGTTTTGTACTCATCTGCTTTGCTTAATATTAATTGCTGCTGAGGAAGAAGGTGAGCCCCAAGGGCCTCACTTTTGTGAGCTGTGTTGCGGCGCTGTTTGGGACGATTAACTTGGCGGTCCGGTTGGCTGCCTTGTGGGTGAAAGGCACACCGATTGGCTTTTGTTTATCGCCATCTTATGGCCATTTTGCTTCCGCTGTGTATTTACTTATTTGTATGTCTTTTGGCCGGTCGGCCTCTCTTTTGTACTAACTCTCCTTATATTATCTATGTCTTTCAGTTGTTGCTTTTGCTTCGGCTCTATGTGTATGAATGGAATTGATGCATGATTTTGTAACGGGGTGTGTATACTGCAATTCTGGGAAGTATACATATCTCGAGGCTTGGTTTATTTGATTTGTACTGTTAGGACCAAGTGGATGGTTAAACAGTACAAGCCGAATAAACCGGGGTCCTCACATCACATCCCGCAGTGGAGTCAACCTACTACACCAGGTGGTCGATGCGAGGAAAAGGAAAGTCATCATTAGGACAGGCAGTATTCAAATTTGTAAAATCAATGCACATGTGTTGTAATACCCCAAGTCTATTTAAGTGAAAAGAAATAATTAGGGAGAAGGACCAACAAGAAAAAAATAGAATTAACAGAGGTGTAACACCCTGGCTATACGGAAGCCAAGATATTACCTGAAGTCCAACACTACGCAATAAAATGAAATAATTTCAACAATATTTCAACTAATGGCATAAAGAGATCAACATCTACAAGGATGAGTATAAGAATTGAATCAGAACTTAACAACATATTGAACTCCATCATCCAATCATATTGACTCAAATATGATAAAGCTATCATAGGTCTATACGAAGATCATTAAGCATTCACTGATTCAACCAAGTCTTCATGAATGAAAGTCTCAATCATCAGAACTCCATTTATTACTATCCAACTTATCAAATGAAGGCTAATAACGAGTTCAACTATTTAAAAGGGTGTCTAATGTGAAGTGAAAGAAGTGATTCATGTGATTAATCCCTCCCATGCATGCCGTCTTCAATGTTTACCTAAAACAAATAAACACGACAAGAATGAGTCCACGACTCAGCAAGTACAACAGAACAATATGAACAATACTGAGTAAGAATAATAATCACATAACAGAATACAAATGTAGAACCACTGAATAAGAACATAGCATCATAGAATAGAGTTCGAATGTAGAGTGGATGATTAAGGACTTATCATCATAGAATAGAATATGAATGTAAGATGACAGAAATCATATGAATGAATGGAATGCATGATCTCCACTTCTGCTTATACCGGTATAGCCAGTGAACACCCGTCGGTGTTCATTCAGGCCCGCATTTCACAAAATGCGGGGATCCAAGGCCCATATGAAGAACGTTTCATAACGGGGATCCAATTTGCCCACATTGGAATGGTGGGTCTTACATGCCCATACTGGAATTCAAGGGTCTTTACATCCCACTCCCATGGGTGAATCATGAACAATGAATGCATGAATGAATGAATGCATGAATATGGAAGACGAAATCTCAAGAAGCATGGATTCACATATATGGATCGAATCAGAAATCATCGAGAACTACTCATAAACTATAGTATTCAGTCATCACTATGAACTAACATCAGCAATACTTACACAATGTACTTTCCCATATTAGAATGATGGGACTTTACTACCCACTCCTGTGGGTGAAGCTTGAATGGAAGAACGAATGAATATGATAGACGTAAACACATAATCGAAGAGTCATGGTATATCAATTTTGAAAGGAAACAGGAACTACCAGAATTACCCAATGCATATTCACCCATCAGGTGAAACAAACAACAATCAAGACAATTCAATTTGTACTTGCCTTTCGAACAACGATGCGATGCGTTAGGAGGTAAGGATGAAGCCTCTAATCTCGAATTCTCTCCTCCTACACAATTTAATTGCTTGAATAAGAAACAACGTGAATAAGACGCTACTTGCAATGCCTAATATCATATTCCTAAACCCAAGGTTCATATAATTGCTCTAACCGAATTAACCGATAGTCTAGCAGGACATTAAATTGGACAGCGGTACCAAAAACATCATATCTTTTGCTGTGAGACTTAAAATGGAGTGATCTCAGATCCTATTAAAAGGCATTGAAAACCTCCACATTAGTCTAGTTGGTGGAAACTTTCAATTCGGCCAAAAACCTAGGCTAACATTCAGGTCAAAGTCTAATATACAATCTGTCTAGCAGAACTATACATCAGTAAAGAAATACTCATAACTTTTAATTGGATTAACCAAAATCCAAGATTCTTATCATTCTAAAAAGCTAAGAACACCACCTTCAAAATCCTAGTTGGCATGACACTCATAGTTTGCCCTTAACAAAAAGTGGCACACGAGTCAAACTACTAATGACAGAAACCGACATACACTGTGGACAGTCAAATGAAACGCACATAACTTTTGTTCTACAAATCCAAATAGGGTGTTATTTATCAATCCTGAAAGCTAATCAGATTATATACAAAAATTGTTTTGGGCAACACTTCTGAATCAGCATCTAGCCTAGTCATATTTTAATAAATATAGTGACTGTTAATTCTCGTCAGACTTTCGGGATAGCAGCAAAACATTTATCATAACTTTTAAACCGTAACTCGGAATTGAGTGATCTTTGGGTGTACTGAAAGCAAGGAACGAACCCCACATAACTATAGGATATGGGATCCTCTGATTCGGCTTCTAAGAATGCGAAAACAGAGGCACAACTAATTGGACAGAATCTGATCTAATCGCAGCGGGATGTCGTTCCATAAATCATAACTAATTTTGCATCTAATACGTTCAAACAGTGGGGAGGCAATAATTACCCTTTGAGATACACATGCCCACTGAATTCCCCCGCGAGATGCTCCTTTCCTCTTCTTCTCCTCTCTTCCTTCTCCTTTCTCCTTAGCCGACAGCGATAGGAGAGCACCACCATGAGGAACGGGAATAGCAAGGGAGGGCAAGTGGGAGGGAGGCTACTGTAGCACATACTGTAGCGGCGACTGTAGCTACAGTAGAAGGCTAGGGTTTTCCCCTCCTTTTATTGGTGGCTGGCCCCCTCATGGGCCTCTTGGGCCAAGGCCCAAGGCCCAAGTTGCTAAAGAACTACAGAAACCCCCTTTTTCTTATGTTTAATTCTCCTTTTGAACGATTTGTTTCGTAGAATTAAACAATGTATTACATTCTACCCCCTTAACAGGATTCGACCCCGAATCTACACATCCATCTACGTGAATGAAAACTACGATTGGAATTTTAACAACGATAAACACGTACCCATTGCGAACAAATCTGAATATTGTTCGCGCAAGCGAGACTCCAACTCCCATGTGGCCTCTCTTTCGGAATAATGGGACCAAAGCACCTTGACATATTTTAATGTCTTGTTCCTCAGAACTCGCTCTGATTCTTCTAGAATATGCACTGATCGGGATTCAAATGTAAGATCCTGCTGAATATTCAATGACTCTAATGGAACCTCAAAACTCTGGATCTCCCAGGTACTTACTCAGCACCAGAACATACCAAATGATGTGTACTTCGCGTGTGGACCCAAGACAATTCAAGTGATACGCCATCTTCCAAAATCTCTGCAACTATCGAAACAGCCAATGTACCTTGGGCCAACTTCCCCTTTGGTACAAAAGCACATAACATGCACAACACACACGAAAATCTTATCCCGTTTCTCAATTGATTTCTTTATCTTAAAAAGGAGCATCTCCATTAACCAAGAACACAACAGAACTCGCTTTGAACAACCCTTTTGTAAACATAATCCAATTGAAAATAAAGAATTCTCATCACAACCACTGTAACATCCCAATATTTAGACTTGTGTTTCAAATATAAGAAAATTGGAAGAAATTAAAACTTTTTCTTACATCATGTATTTCCTGTTGTACCAAACAATTCTTGTACAAAAGTTATGGAAATACAAAGTCACAAGTCTTTTTAATCCAAAATCTCAGCTTCCAAAAACAATCTTGTCAAACCTTTGGATCATCTCCTGGAAATACTTTTCCTAAGTTCTAGGATTGATGTGGGACCCCTCTGAAAAATTTCACAATTTATAGAAATTGTTTGAACACTTTGGAGGTAAGTCAACCCAATTTAAACTCTGGTCAAACTTTGGTCCAGCAGCATTGTAGAATTTTTGGGGGAAAATGTGCAACACCAAAACTTCTGGAAATTTTACACTATGTCATTATCATAGCTAGCAAGCTCCTGTAAAAATTTGAGAATTTTTAGAGTTGTTTTGCTACCTCAAACCTTTCCCCAAACTTCAGCTCTTCTAAAAACCTAAATGTCTATATCGGGTTAAGGTCGACTGGTCTGAGCAGGGCTCGCTCGAATCAAAACCCGAGCCCAACCACTGCTCGATCAAGCTCGGTCAGCTACGACCTCCCGGGCTCGCGCGCGGGTAGTCTCCGGCCGCTTGATTGCATCCGGTGCCTGCACTCCCCTCCTTTCCTCCTCTGTTGTTTTCAAAGCACCAGGGAGCTGAGATCCTAGCCGTCCTCGTTTTATCCAATGGTCCAAAACCACCCGAGTGTTTTACTGGTCATCTTCAACCTCTGGACATGCGTGAGCAGTAGGGGAGTGAAGGAGATGTCATTTCATGCTCCCTACGGCCGTCCTTGTGACATTAAGAGCTGTGGGGGACATGATTCGGTAGTGCCATGCCCTAACCTACCCTCTTCCACCTTTTTCGCTTTCGACATTGTCTCGAGCCATGCCCCTTTTGTCCCCCGAAGGACTCCTTGTCAAACCCTAACCCTTTCAAAGCTTTTTAAGCACCCCTCATACCTCCCGGTCCTTCTTTAGACCACCCTCAAGCTCCATCTTCACTTTTGGAGCTCAATACTTCAAATCCGACAATGCACCATTGTTGACCCGAATAGCTCCTTTGGTGTTCCTGGTGCTCCTGTGGTCCTCCACCACAATTCTTTGCACCATTTGTACCTCCTCACTATCTTGAACATATCCCCTCACTTAATTTTGGATTTGATTCGCAGGATCTGTCCAATTTGGGGTTTGTTCAAATTCGGCTGAAATTGGTCATCTTCTTCCTCAGCTCAGGTGAGTGGCCCATTTTCAAATTATTTGTTCCAGTAGCTTCTGTGAACCATAATGAAGTTCTTTTGATACTTGGGTGCCACTCATTTTGCTTAGGGTGCCATTTTTCACCTCTCTTCTTCAAGTCCGGTGAGCTTCACCTTGTGCGAATCTGCTCCGGCCAACTGTGAAGCTTCCCTCCTCTAAGGTAACCTCTTATTAGTCCATACATGTCTGGGAAACCATTTCTTTAGACCACCCCGAAGCCTTCGGCCGTTTTCAAGTTACAGCATCTAGACCTCTTTTTGTTTTTCCGGCTAGCCGACGTTGAGAGCCCTCACCGCCGGCGAGGTTGCCACCACTGGGTTCCTATCGCTATTGCGAATCCATTCCTGTATTAGTTGGGTGCCGCCGTGGCCGGGATCGCCGGCGGCAAGCCGTTGAAGCCTCCCGGGTGTTGTCGGGAGGGAGCTCCCATTTTCATCAGTTTTTTTTAGGAAACCATTAAGGTCCAATGATTTTCAATCATCGGGGATCCGTGCTTGTCTTAAAGCCGCCCCCATTAGCCTCTGTCGTGTGGGCCCAAATCTTTAAAACCCCGCGGCGCTCCCCGCGCTCATTTAATGGTTAAGACCAGGATTTATTAAGTTCTCCCCGTTAGCGCTGTCGGAAAGGTCCAATCGAGGCCACTGACACGTGGGCCTCAACCTACTGTTGTCGAAATCTAAGCCACCGCTCAGACCACCCTCACGACCTCCCGCTTTGATCTCCACCGCTTAGGACCTCCTTAGAGTTAATCGGGTCGCAGACCTCCTCTGGTCCTCTTTGCAAAGACTCCTGGTCATTTTTGCAAAGACCACCCCAGACCACCTCGTGGTCCTCTTTGCAAAAGACCTCCCACCGGTCCTTGTTCGAGAAGCTACGCCACAGACCTCTTTTGGGTAGATCTCGACCGTTGAAGACCTCCCGTGGAGATCGTGGCCGCCCAAATCTCTCTCTATAAAACCTTATCGCTTTAGACCTCCCTCGCCTCGATCCGGACCGCTCAGACCTCCCGCATCCATCTAAGCGATCCTGCACTCCTCCCGCTAAAACCCTGTCGCATCGGACCTCCCTCGATTAAATCTGGATCGTTCAAAACATCCCCGGTAGATCTTGACCGTTCCGACCTCCCCTTCCTTAGATCTTACCGTTAAGACCTCCTTCGCTTGATCGTGACCGTTAAGACCTCCCTTGGGAGATCTTAGCCGTCGGGACCTCCTCGGTGGTCTTAAGCCGTAGGACCTCTCTTGGAGATTTAGACCGTCGGGACCTCCCCCGAGCAATCCTGACCGTCCAGACCTCCTCCGTGGGTTTTGAAGTTCTAGGACCTCCCCTAGTGCTCGGGACTGTCAGATCTTGATCTGACGGCCACGACCTCCTATGCGCGCGAGGAGCTCCTCTCGCGTGCGCTGTGCGTCCATCTCGTCGGGACCGTTAGATCCAATCTTAATGGCCACGATCTCCCCGAGTTCGTCTGTTCAGTTGGACCTCCCCGAGAGCTCCACTTTTCTAAGTATTTCAGTGTTTTAAATTTCAAAAGTGCATAACTTTGTCATTTTAGCTCCTTTTTGATTGATTCAAATTTCATTAGCTTCGAAATAAAAGGAATTATAATCTGAGGATGCATTTAGTCTCTTTTCGGCAGCAGAAAATGATATAAGCTGAGTTAACTTGCTTCAACCTAAAATGTTGTCTAGAAACTTATTAAAAGTTATAAAATGCATAACCTTTTCCCTGTTTTTCCATTTTGAGCAAACCCAAGTCTCAGAAATCCTCCGTAGTGTACTTTAGCTTAGCATGGGTCTTATTCATATTTATGTTCCTGTAAAGTGGTATATGCCAGTTTCACAACTTTAGAAAATCATAACTAATTCATTTTAACTCCAAATTGTGCAAACTCAATTTTGCTGTTCTTAGAATGTCTTAACCTACCTACCATAAAAATTTCAGACTCTAGTTCATTTTGAAATTTATGCCATGAACAGTAACAGATAGGATTTTAAATTGAATTTAGGGGCTGAGAGAATTTAGTTTTGCCATAACTTTTTCATACTTAGTCCTAATGAAGTGATTCTTGTTTCTCAAATTGTCTAAAATCATAATCTTGCTGCTGTATAAATTTCATGGTAATTGGAGAACTTTTGCTGTTGAGTTTTATTTGGTATTCTTCGTTCTTATTTGGCTATCGCCTTTTCGCGTTAGGTTCCGAAGGAATTATTGATTACGTGAGTGAATCCTCTGCAGCAAGAAAGTGATCTACAGCAAGGCAAGCAGTGTAACATCATTTGATCATATTTCTCGTACTACTTTTAAATTCTAATATCTTGTTTGCAAAACCTAAGTATGCATGCTTCTTGTGTCAAGATTTATTTTGTCGATTAGAGGTAGCTAATCCCATTGCATGGTTGCCCTTAAATTGTTTACCCCCTACCACAAAACATAAGTTATTAATATCGCTGGTGAATTAGAGCCCGGTGATTTAATTATGTTCTTTTATTGTCTTTACGGTGTCATGCTTAGAATGCTTAGATACCGGTAGAATTGGGTGGTTATCGACTTGTCGATAACCTTGATCACATGAAACTTATTATGACTTATGATTTCGGCCTTGTGCCATGTTTACTTGCGAAAACTAAAAACGGAAAATAAAATGATTTGGACTTGGGAACAATGGTAAGATGGTGTGCTTGTGGGTGTGACTGGAATGGTGCCCAAGTCAATTAAGGACCGAACTACTTGTGAGTACCTGTTATCCGAGCATTATGGTGCGTGCTAACCACACAAGAGGGAAATGGGACCTCTCTTGACTTAGTACTTTGGCGTGTGTTAGCTACGGGTCGCAGGTGGGCGTGCGTGTGTTGTGTTGTGGTAAAATGAGTGGGTATGTGACAGGAGCATTGTAGTTGTCCGTAAAGCTTTACCCCAAGGGGTAGTTGTCTTTACGGCTTTACAATGTAAGCGTATGGACTTTGGTCCATACGAGCGACTCGTAGTTGATACACAATATTGGCAAGGTCTCATAGGACTTAGCCGTGCCGGCATACCTTCGGAAGTGTGCTTCATCTAGTGGCAAAAAGGCGGTCTGAAGTGTGGGTACATTGGTACACCCCTGCAGGGTTAAAACTATTCAAATAGCCTCGTCCTAGGTTATGGACAGGCTTGGGTAAGCTTTTCAAGAGTTAGACTACAACCTTTTTAATTAAAACTTGACATGGGTGGTACGAATGGGTAATTCGTGCTATTGTTGTGATGGCTATTGGGTTAGTCATCTCTAGGTTGTTGTTACATTATTACTTATGGTATCGTTGTTATTTATGCAAATAAAATTCAGATTGTCAAAATTGCCTTCAACATATTATCTATTGCAAATGAAACTTGCATTATGCTGAAAATTAACCTTGAGCCTTCTCCTTTGATTAAAGCCTGCATATAGTAGTAACTAGGTTTTGTTACCCGTAAGTCTTGCGAGTACATTTTTGTACTCATTTGCTTTACTTAATTGTTGTAGAGGAAGAGGTTGACCCCCAATGGGATCGGCTTTTGTGAGTTGTGCTACCGTTGGGACGACTAGCTTGGCGGCCCGGTCGGTTGCCCTGTGGTTATGTGGCTAACCGGTTGGTTTTTGTCTTAGCCATCTTATGGCACTTTTGCTTCCGCTGTTAATGATACTTGTTATTTGGCCAATCGGCCCTTGTTGTAAGAACTTTATATTATGTATGTCTTTCGCCAGAATTGTTATATCGTGATGTATGGAACTAATGCATGATTTTGTAACAGAGTGTGTATGCTGCATTTCTGGGAAGCATACATATCTCGAGGCTTGGTTTATTTGTTTTGTGATGCTAGGGTCAATGGAAGGCTAAGCATTACAAGTTAAATAAATCGGGGTCCTCACAACCACGAAAAGGCAACTTGACACCAAAGTGTCAAATTCAAAAGCGAAGATTCATCATGAAATCCCTTTCGCTTTCCATGTAGACAATTTACAATTAAACACCACATAAGCCAAAAGAGAAACCACTCAAATACCCAAATTAAATACTTTCTTTAGTCTTTCTGAACCGATAAGAACCACACATGCCAATCATAAAGTCAAATTCAATTTGTGAATGACCTTTGTCATAAACACACATAGCCCAACCAATAAGCAAGAGAGTGTTTCATTACTCGAGGAAACATTTTTTTCCCAATTTATCTTTTAGGAATATAATTTTTCTCAACTTATGGAATTCCAATCATCACATAACACACTAACTTATTTTTCTTAAATTGACAATCTCAATGCCATGCTCAAACTAAATACATCATCCACACCTTTGTAGAGAGGCTCTATTGACTCCACAATACATGCTCTATCTAACTCCTATACCGATGGAATTACTTTGACAGAAGACTCCCAAAGCATCTCAAAATAGATCTCACCCACAATCACATCCTCAATCCTTCAAGAATAACAACTCGAAAATCACAACACACACTCTCATGTACTACATCAGAAGGGTGCTATCAATGATCATCTCACTGTTCAGAATCCACCCTTATTCTACTTGCTCCACACATAATCATTGGGCGACCAAAGTCCTAGCATAAATATACGAAGCCCAATTTTAACCTCCAAGACTCCCTCAATGAATATCTGATGAAAATGATAGGGAAACCATCAGATTTGATGACTAAAATCCCCACATTATAACCATACTCAATCAGTAGCGTCAAAAGATAGATATATTCTTGAACAAATTATCTTTTAAAAGATTCTAACTCCAAGACGGTTACTCATTGGTATGACTTAGTTACAATTATAGTTGTCATCACGATTAGATTCCTCACAATTATATCATCATTAAACTACACCATCCCAATTCTTCCACACAACCGTGTAAGGTACCCAATCATGGTATTCTAAAAAAACTGACCAAGATTTCTCATACTTTAAACAATTGTAATATTCCACTTAACATGAACAAAAGATCTTGAACCATAAACCACTATAGGTTCTATTAATTGCAATAATACCATTAGTTTAGCCCTAAGGACAAAACTTTCTATTTAAGTCAAACCATCGCCAAGGGTTACTCCAAAAAATCAATTTATTACTCAATGCATCCCAAACAATTTGGCTTCCAAAGTCTCGCAAGTCTCTTAGTTGGTCACTACCAACCAGGTGCCACTATACACTCTGTAATATCCCGATTCTCATTAGTGAGTGCAATAAGATTAGAGAAGGGATTAAGGGAATGAAAAGAGGAAAAATTCAAAATTTAGAGCTAAATGGGCTTCCAAGCCAAAGTTAAGTGACAAGGGAAAATCAGCCCTTTTGGCCCATGGCCCATGGGGGATCTGGCCACCATCAAAAGGAGAGGAAACCCTAATGTGTACTGTAGCTACAGTACGCGCACCGCCACTACAGTAACCCATGCGCTGTAGTAGCCTCCGCTTTATCCCTCGTTGTCGTCTTGTTCTTGCGTGCTTTTGGCTAAGGGAGAAGAAGAAAGGAAGGAGAGGGAGAAGATCTTCTTCGTAGGGGTTGATCTTCATCTTCCAGCGGTTCTATAAGGGTAACACAAGGCATTCTTCGTTGTTCTATCCTCATTAGATGCGAATTCGATTAGATTGATTGAGTCGATTTGCTGCTGTCAGAAATTCAATTCTGTCCAGTATGTTGCGGGGGCTATTTCGACATCTTAGAGGCCGAATCAAAAGTTTTGATCTTCTAGAGTTATTTAGATAATGTTCTTAGCTTTTTGTGGCCGCCAACAACACCTGATTCCGACGTACAAATCAAAAGTTATGATCGTTTTAGTTTCTGCTGTCCAGAATTCTGACGAGAATTAGCAGTCACTGTAATTGTTAAAATATGATCTAGATAGAAGATGATTCAGAAGTCTTGCCCATAACAACTTTTGTATGTGATCTCATTAGCTTTCAGTATTGATAAAGAACACCCCATTTGGATTTGTACAACAAACGTTATGCACGTTTTAAGTTGACTGTCCAGAACCCTAACGAGAATGAATTGTTGAATTGCCTTTTAATATATGATCAAGTTAATGGCAAATTCAGGGCTTTCACCCAACTAGGTTATTGTAGGCCTGGGTCTTAGATTTTGATATTGATAAAGAACACTAAGATTGGGTTGGCCAATTAGAAGTTATGGCTTTTTTCGTGCTGCTGCCCAGAAGTGTCAGGCAGTCCTGACAAAGGGTGTTCATCGGTCTTTTGGGGCTTGGTACATTCAGAATTTGGGATTTCCATCAACTAGGTTGTTGTAGATAATCTTGTTAGCTTTCAAACAAGCCTGGGTTTACATTTTTACGAATTTCAGAGCAAAAGTTATGTCAATTTTAGTATTACTTCCCATTATGGTTTTCTGATGGAATGCAATTCAATTGGAGTAAAATTGTGTAGTTAAACGTTGGGGTGTTGGGGTTTGCGTTGCGAGTAGTGTCTTCACATCGTGGTTCTTATTGAGTAAATTAATGGTGTAGGAGGGGTGGCTCCTGGGTTAGCGGCATCGTCTGTAACACCCCAGCTCCGCATGAGTCTAGAATGCTACAAGAATTACACTAACTAGAACAATCTATAAATTTTCGACAGAGCTTCCTTTGTAAAAAAAACAACAAAATCGTGGTAACAACAGATAACCATGGCATTTATTATCAATTCTATAATCCAAATCTTTCATGCAAATAAAATAATCATACGATTGTAAACAATTAACATCAGTCACATAACCAAGAGTAATCCAACCATCAACATCAAAAACATCCTTATATAGTCACCACACAGTTGTTTATTCTTAAGTGACGCTAATTTAGCAATTGCATAAATATTGTGAGGTAGTGCGTGCTTTCCAAAGTCTACTCCTCCCATGCATGACGTTCTTGCTGATGTACCTATAACAAGACAAAGCAAGGGTGAGCCAAACGACTCAAAAAGTATCAACAAGGTTGCATAATCATAAAGACATGACAAAGATAAACAACTTTAATCAACTTCATTCATGGCATTTCAAATATTAGAAATTTAATGATAATGCTATGCACTCTTTGTTCTTTATCTCTTTACGCATTTTACCGGTAATGCGGGTATTCATCCGTCGATGAGTACCCTTGCTCGTGCCCTTTGGCACAGTGGACCAAGAGCCTATACATCACATGTATAGGACCTTTGCCCGTCATCACAATGACGGGACCTCAGATCCATTGCCCACATTCCATGAATGTGGGGACCTCAAGCCTGTCATTACATGACAGGACCTCAACAATGTACTCTTGATCACCACGTGACCAAGTCTCAATATGCTCAAACATGCATAAGTACTACCACATCATACTTTCAATAACATAAATCAATATGTATCAGAGTATGTAAACAATAGCATCATGAAGGAACCTTAGGTAAAACTTGCAAACATCAACACAACTAGAATCATCTCCACAACACATTCACATGGCAATGATGAACAACACACCACTCAATTATGACATGCAACCAATTCTACACATAAACCCGAATACTTGCCTCAACCGCGCGAGAACGGCGGACGCGAAGTGGGTGCTGCCTTTGGGATCTCGCTGCCACCTGGACAAGAAAATAACCCCAAACTAAGACTAGCATACTGGACCAAAATCATACATTTCATTACAATCGAAATCGCTAACTTCTTATCACGTCTAGCTTTTCTAATTTCTAGTGATCGGTCACTGCAGACAGCAGACTTCAAAAATTCATAACTTTCTTCTCAGGAGTCCAAATAGGATGATCTTGGACTTTCTGAAAAGATAATTAAGTTTCCTAAATAAACCTAGTTGGGGTGACCCTCTGATTCGGCCATCTTCTACCCCTACCAATCCCTTTAGTCAGAGCAGCTCAACAGCAATAAGTTTCTGGACAGAAATAAAGAAAATAGCGTAACTTTCTCTACGTTCATCCAAATTCAGTGATCTTTAGTTTTCCTGAAAGCTAAGAGAATTAGCTTCATTTTTCATTATGGTGAGACCCTCTGGAAACCCCTCTAAATATGCGCTTCTATCAGGTTAACCAACACTAGCAATTCTGCTTCTCTCCAGAAACACAGAAATACTAATAAATTCATAACTTCGGCTACCGAAGTCCGAATGACTTGATTCTTGTCGGCAATGAAAGGTAACTACGATAGCTACAACTTCCTAGGAGACACCCAGACCCGAATCTGCCTCTAACCCAGACTAAACCGACAAACTTCACTACTGCAGAATACCGACGAACTGACATCCGAAAATTAGACAACTAGAAATTGACCTAAAGCGACGAACCACGGGTTACCCTTGCCGAAACGAGGAGAGCGCACAGCGGGGATGAAGACCTTCACAATTCCGCTGCGGATCCCTTCTTCTCCCTCTTCTTCTCTTTTCTTCTTCCTCTCCTTCTTCCCCCTTCTCTTCTTTTCTCCTTCCCTTCTTTCTTGGCCGGCTGCAGGGGATCCTTCTCCTCCTTGGCCAGCAACAATGGGGGTGGTGTGGGGATGGGGAGGGGCGCAAGAGAGGGTGGAGGGAGGTGGAGAGGTGGGGAGGTGGAGAGGTGGAAGTGGCGGCCGAAAGTGAGTGGGGAAGGGAAGGGGGAATCGGCTAGGGTTGGTGGGAGGAGCCCCCTGGCCGGCCACCCTGGATGGGCCTTGGCCCAGCCCAAGTTGCCGCGAAATGCGATTTTTCCCTCTAAAACTGCAGACCGACTCCCAACCAAAAGTCCCTCCCGACGCCCGCTTGATCCTTCCCGAATAATCGATCTCTCCGAAACCAAAATTTAATCTTCCTCGATTCAAAACTTAACTCACTTTCGGGGTATTACATTCTACCCCCCTTAACAGGATTCGACCCCGAATCTAAACGTCTACGAGCACAAAAGAAACCGAGGGTGAACACTTAACATACAATGGATACACACCTGAAGTGAATAATTCCGGATAAATCTCGCGCATGCGAGATTCCAATTCCCATGTAGCTTCCCGCTCAGTCTGCTGTGACCAAAGTACCTTAACATACTTCAAGGTCTTGTTCCTTAGTGCCTTCTCTGACTTTTCCAATATTCTTACTGGCTTGGACTCGAAGGACAAATCTTGTTCAATGGTTAAAGGTTCCAATGAAATGTGATGTTCTGGATCTCGCAAGTACTTCCTCAACATGGATACATGAAACACGTTGTGCACACCCCTCATGGACTCCGGGAGGTCCAAGCGGTATGCCAACTTCCCAATCCGGGCCAGGATCGCGAATGGGCCAATGTACCTCGGGCTAAGCTTCCCTTTGGTACCAAATCTCACCACTCCTTTTGTGGGAGACACCCTCAAGAGTACCTGGTCACCCACTTCAAATTCTAAGTCCCGTCTCCTTACATCTGCATAGCTTTTCTGTCTGCTCTGAGCCGCTAATAAGTTCTGCCTCACCAAGGCCACTCGTTCCACCGTCTTTTGTACCCAATCTGGGCCTAGAACTGCCTTCTCACCCACACTTTCCAAAGAAAGGGGTGATCTACACTTACGCCCATACAAAACCTCAAACGGAGCGGCCTTTATGCTGGAGTGATAACTCATATTATAAGCAAATTCGCCAAAGGCAACTGATCTTCCCAGCTACCCTTCCAAGATAGGACACAGGTTCGCAACATATCCTCCAAGGTCTGAATAGTGCGCTCTGTTTGTCCATCTGTCTGAGGATGAAAAGCGGTACTCAAACGGAGTTGTGTGCCTGTAACATCCCAATTTTGGGCTTGTGTTTTAAATGTAAGAAAATCAGTAGAAATTAAAACTTTTTCTTACATCATTTATTTCCTGTTGTGCCAATCAATTCTTGTTCAAAGAATTATGGAATTACATTGTCACAAGTCTTGTTGATCCAAATCTTGGCATTCCAAAAACAATCTTGTCAAATCTTATGATCATCCTCTGGAAATATTTTTCCTAAGTCTCGTGATGGTATGTGACCCCTCTAAAAATTTCACAATTTTAGAAATTATTTGAATATTTTAGAGGCGATCAAACCTGTTTGACCCCAGTCAAACATTTAAACAGAGCCTTGCAGAATTTTGGGAGATTTATTCACAGATAAAACCTCTGAAAATTTTACCCAAGGTTAATATTTGAGTTAGCAAGCTTCGTAAAAATTTCATAATTCTTGGAGTTAATTTGCTATCTCAAATAAATCTTTCAAAGTCTCTGTTTTTATTTCAAAGTCAAACTTGGTTTTACTGTTACTCGGGTTCGAGTCAGACTCGGGCTCGAGCCAATTGATTCGGTCCAGTCAACTAACTGCACCGAACCACTCATTCAAAACGCGCGTGAATCCCAGCCGTTGGATCTAAATCGCACGGCCGCGCGCGTGAAACCATTCGGACCCTCCGTTGCAAGTTTGATTGTCGCATCGTTAGATTCCCATCCAACCATTGAGATCTCCCGAACCCTTCGGACCATCCGGTTGCATTTTTGAATCTGAGCCGTTGGATTAAGATCCAACGCCCGCGTACCCCTTCGTGGTAAATGAGAGTTTGCAACGTGGAGCAATCCGAGTCGTTCATTTCTAATCGTAGGGCTCGTAACCTCCCCGTGTGTTTTAACCCTCGGAGGCGTGGCGTAATCTCTGCCGTTCGTTTTGAATCCTACGGTTGAGAATCGCCCGAGTATCTTTCCTAGTCTTCTTCAACCTCTAGCCGTGCATGAATAGTGGAGGGCATGGCAGTGTCATTTCATGCCTCCTATTGTCACTCTAGCTGACATTTAGGGGCATGGGAGACCCTCTGAGCCAGGCCATACCCTAATGCACCATCCCCAACCTTTCTCCCTTGTCGGCCGCTCATTGTGCTTTGGGTTTTGCCGCCCGAGAGCTTGTGGTGCAAACCCTAATGCCCTCAAGGCTTTATAAGCACCCTCATTGCTTCCTAGTATCTCTTTAGACCACCACCAAGCCTCACTCACAGCATTGGAGCTTGATACCTCAAAAATGGCAAATCGCCATTATTGACCCGTGGAGCTCCATCAGTGTTCTTGGTGTTCCAGTGGTCCTCCTTCATGTTTCTTTGCCCTAACCTTATCCCTTTATTATCTTGAACATTTCCCCTCACTTAATTTTGGATTTGATTCTCAGGAATTGTCCAATTTGGGGTTTGTTCAAATTCGCTAAAAGTGAGTATCGTCTTCCTCACCCGGTGAGTGCACCACTTCCTCATCTCTTGCTCTTATAGCTTCTGTGGATCATAATGAAGCTATGTTCATGCTTGGTATCACTCATGTGGCTCAGGGTGTCATTTTCGGGTTTTCTTCTCCGAGTCCGGCGAGCTTCCACCGTGGTCAAACTTCTTCGGCCATCTTTGAAGCTTCTCGTCCTTAAGGTAGCTTCTTATTAGTCCTTAGAAGCTATGGCACCGCACCCTAGGCTTGCAGTGGAGCTCATCGCGATTTTCATGTTTAGCAGTAAGCTCCCATTTTCGTTTTTCCGGCTAGCCGGCGTTCTAGTCCCTCGCCGCCGGCGAGAATGCTACCATTAGGTTCGTGCTGCTATTGCGAATCCATTTTGGGCCTTGTTCACCGCCGCCGCGGCCAGTGTCGCCGGCGATTAGTCGTCAAAGACGATCGGGACTTTGCCGGCACGGAGCTCCCGTTTTCGTCAGCTCATTAGGACACATTAATTACCAACCATTAGTTATTAATTGTGTCTTAATCATTATTATTGAGCCATTGACCAGTGGGCCCAATATCCTTAAATCAATCTCTGGTTCACTCCGCACTGTTCCGACATCATTAATGTCTAAGCATTGCTTAATTAAATGAGTCGGCATTTAATCGCTGTCGGAATTAACCTCTGGTCGATCGTGGTGGGCGAGGGATTAAAATCAAATTCCAGTAGTCTTTAGTGTCTAGTTAATGATCATCATTAGTGGCATTAATTCTGTCCTTAGCCGTCCCTCTCAGTCGCTGTCACGTGGGCCCAGTGCACTGTGCACGTGGGTTAAACCAGCGCATGTGTGCCTCAAGGTCGCTGATAGTGGTCCCCGCGTGTCAGTCCATCTTTTTGAACTTCGATCTTTAGCCACCGTCGATCCCTTGATCAACGGCCTAGATCGTGAGGGCATTCGGACCCTCCGGATGCTTTGATCATTCTTAGCCGTCGATCTTGCGATCAATGGCTGAGATCGTGTGTGCAATCGGACAATCCGGTTGTTGGTGCGCTGGACCGCCCATCCGCCGACCTGCGGTGGGATTGGCCTAAGCAACCGCACCGTCCGGTTGCATACACTCGTGTGAGCCGTTGGATCTTGATCCAACGGTGGGTTTCTAGTGGCTTTCGCGCGCGCTGCTTTTCGCGCGTGAGCCGTAGGATGTTAGATCAAGGGTTGAGGTTTGTCCACGCCATTTTCTTTTATTGGGTTGTTCGTATTTCGTAAGCATTTGTTTATCAACTGAAAATGATATAAAAACTTTAGAAACTCATAACTAATTCATTTTAACTGCTTTTTGGTTAATTCCAACTGTAATAAATTAGGTTATCACTTTAGCTTATTATAAAAATGGATTTAAGCACGTTCCAGTAAAATTGTATAACTGGGAATACCTTGGTTTCTGTCATTTTGAATATTCCAGAAAATGAATAAAACTTTAGAAAATGCATATCTTGCTCTGTGTATGTCCAAAATGAATGATTCCAACTTCGATAAATTTGTTATTAACCCAATGTTAATATAAAAATGATGGTAGGTCCAAGATTGTAGCAAACCTTGATTAATGATTTAGTACCTACTTTCAAAGATTTAGAAAATTCTGGAAGACTTATAAAATGCACAAGTAATTCTCTGTAAATGCAAAATATATATGATAAATTCTAGAGAACCCCTCTGTTGGTATACTTCACTGTAAAATTAGTTTTGAACATATTTATGCTCCTGGAAAGTGCATTATGCTAATTTGGCATCTTAGAAAAATCATAACTAAATCATTTTAACTCCAAATGACCTGAAATTTTATATGGGTTACCACTATACCAGTTGGTAGCTACCATAAAAATTTCAGCTTCAAAATCTCTCTAGAAAATATTTTTGCTACAGTGCTAATTATGGCCGAAAATGAGTTTTTAGGTAATATCTTTTGCACCACAAATCCAAATTAGGTTTTTCCAGTTCCTATATCTAGGTATATTCGTATTCTACCTTATGTATAAATTTCATCGCATTTGGATGATTGTTGCTTGCTCATTGGTTTATTTGTGGCTCGTCTTATTGGTTGTTCTTGGTTCTTTTGCCTCTCGCTTAGGATTCGACATTTGCGGTAATCCCGAGAGCGACCCTCCACAACAAATTGAGCAACAGCAAGAAGGCAAGCAGTTTGATCATGTTAATCCTAGTATTTTAAGTATTTATGTTGATTACAAATTCTATGTATGCATTGATACTTTGTTTTAATAGTTGGCCTAGTAGATGCATTTCCTTAGCAAATGATTATCCTCTACTACCATGAGCCTAGGTTACTTGCTGTGATTTAGAGTTCGTGGATGGGCTCTTGTCACTTAGTAGTTGCGAATTAATTGCTTAGCCATGCTTAGCTTCGGTAGAAATGGGCGGTTATCGACTTGTCGATAACCTTGATCACATCAAACTTATTATGATTATGATTTCCACCTTGTGCCATGTCTACTTATGAAAACTAAAACTGAAAACAAAATGATTTAGACTTGGGCACAATGGTATGTTGGTGTGATTTTCGGGTGTGACTGGAATGGTGCACGAGTCAACAAGGACCGAACATCTTGTTACACTAAACCAAGCATTTTAGCGTGCTAACCACATTAGAGGGTATGGGACCTCTCTTGACTTAGTACTTTGGCGTGTATTGCCCTCGGGTCGCAGGAGGTCGCAGGAGGGATGGTGTTGGGAGCATTGTAGTGTCCGAAAGACTTCACCCGTGATGGGATTTGTTGTCTTCGCTTGCAATGTAAGCGTATGGTGTTTCTACCCATACGAGCGGCTCGTGGTTGATACACAATATTGGAAAAAGTCTCGTAGGACTTAGCCGTACAAAGATACCTTCTAAGTGTGCTTTGTGGCTTAAAGGCGGTCAAAGTGTGGGTACATTGGTACACCCCGCAGGGTTAAAACTATTCGAATAGCCTCGTCCTAGGTTATGGACACGCTTGGCAAGGTCTTTCAAGAGTTAGACTACAACCTTTAAATTAAAACTTGATGGGTGGTACGAATCGGGATTCGTGCTATGTTGTGGTGACTATTGGGATAGTCACTTCCAGTGGTTACTTGTATGTATCTTTACTTATCATTACTTTGATAACTAAACAGATTTGCAAACTTGCTTTTAAAATGTATTACATTATTGCAAATAAAGTTGGCTTCATGCAAAATGAGACATACAACCTCCACCTAAATAAGCTTGCATGTAGTTTATGAATAGGTCTGCTATTCCACACGTCGATCTTGCGGGTACAAAGACAATCTTTGTACTCAGTTGCTATGCTTAATTGTTTTGTTGCAGAGGAAGAAGGTGAGCCTGAGGGGCCTCACTTTGCGAGCCGTGTTGTGGTAGCGTCATGGGCGACTAGCTTAGCAGCCTGGCCGGTTGCCTTGTGGGTGTATGGCTAACCTGGTCGACTTTTGTTCTAGCCATCTTATGGCGCTTTTGCTTCCGCTGTCATTCTTGTTTATTGTTCTATTTGGCCGGTCGGCTCTCTTTTGTAATAACTTTACTTTATGTATGTCGTTGTTGAACTTAGTGATATATGTTGTATGGAAATGATGAGTAATTTTGTGATGATGTGCATATGCTGCAATTCTGGGAAGCATATGACCATCGAGGCTTAGAATGTTTAATTAGTAACGCTAGAACCATTTGGAGGTTAAGTGTTACTAGTTAAATATTCCGGGTCCTCACAGTGGCCCAAAGCATTCGCAAACTCTCCCAAAACTTGGATACAAACTTAGCATCCCCGCGAAATGATGGTTTTGGCACTCCATGCAATCTCACAATCTCACGCACATAGATAGGGCCAAATCACTAGCCGAGTTCGTCGAACGGACAGAATAAAATGTGCGACTTGCTGAACCGGTCCACTATAACCCAAATTGCATCCTTACTCGCGGCGGCGAGGTAACGCAACAACAAAATCCATAGAGATATCATCCCATGGCCATTGGGGTACCTCCAAAGGTCTGTAATAATCCGGCAGACGTTTATGTTCAGCCTTTACCGCCGACAAACACCACAAGAAGCTACATAATTGGCAATATCCACCTTCATTCTTTTCCACCGAAATTCGCTTCAAATCACGGTACATCTTCGTCTCTCCGGATGAACAAAGATACGAGTGCGATGTGCCTCCTTTAAAATGTCATCCTTAACTCCCGCTTCAGGGCACACATAATCGTCCCTTGAATCGCAATGCTCCAAACCCATCCAAACTGAAATTCCTTCCTTTCCTGTGTCCAAACGCTTCGACCCTCCGCAAAAATGGGTCATTTTGTCGCGCTTCTTATACTCATTGTGGAATGGTGACCCCAAAATCACCGCGTCTCGGTATGAGCAGTCCTCGCATAGCAATACGTTATCTCCATGCGGTCAAAATCCGCAATAAGACAATCCAGTAGCCGGTGTCGCCTTGCGACTAAGAGCATCACCACCACGTTAGCTTTGCCAGATGATATTGAATTGTGAGATCATAATCTTTGATCGCTCTAACCATCTTCGCTGTCTTAGATTCAAATCCTCTGTGTAAAATGTACTTAAGACTCTTGTGATCGGTAAAGATATCACAAGATTCGCCATAAAGATAATGCCTCCAAAGCTTCAAAGCGAACACTCATCGCAACCAATTCTAAATCATGAGTTGGATAATTCGCTCATGCTTCTTCACTGCCTAGACGCATAAGCCGTAACCTTCCCGCCCCGCATGAGCACACAACCCAAACCAACTCGAGATGCATCGAGTACACTGTGAATCGCTTCCGTGCTCGGGAATAGTAAGAACCGGAGCAGCCACCAACTTTTCCTTCAAAGTCCGAAAATCGCGCACAATCATCGCCCCACAAAACTTCACATCTTTCTCGAGTGAGCTCGACAACGGCTTTGCAATGATGGAGAAATCTTGCACAAAATGCCGTAATAGCTCGCCATACCCGAAAACTTCTCACTTCCTTGACATTGGTCGGTCTTGCCCATTCAACCATCGTGGAAATTTTCCTGGATCGATCGATATACCTTTATCATTGATTATATGCCCCAAAAATCCCACTTGCACATCCGTAACTCGCACTTTTGAACTTGGCATAGAACCTATTTTCTCTTAGTGTTTCCAACACCAACCTCAGATGACGCCCATGATCCTCTTCAGTCTTTGAATAGATCAAAATATCATCAATAAAAACTACGACAAAATCATCCAGATACTCATGCAGTATCCTGTTCATAGTCTCCATAAAAACAGCAGGGGCATTCGTTAGTCCAAATGACATAACTTTGAACTCAAAGTGCCCATACCTTGTAGAGAACGCCGCTTTCTCAATATCCTCCTCTCTGACCGGAATTTGGTTGTAACTCGATCAAGATCTATCTTTGAAAACACCTTTGCCCTCTCAACCGATCAAATAAGTCTTCAATGCGAGGCAAAGGATATTTATTCTTGATGGTCACCGTTAAGAGCACGATAATCGATACACATGCGCCAACTACCATCCTTCTTCTTGGTAAACAATACCGAGCTCCCACGGAGACACACTAGGTCGAATAAGATCTTTCGCTTAGATCATCCAATCTTTCTTTAATTCCTCTTGGAATGGACGCGCAGACGCAGACGGGTCATAGAAACCGGTTGAGCACCCAGATCAAATCAATCCAAACTCCACGGACGAGGAGGGGCATCCCAGCAATTCTGCTGAAAACATCTAAGAACTCCCGAACCACCGGAACTAATTCAAGCCAAAGAAGAACTTGGCTTTCCAATTAGAGACAAAGAAATCCACTCTTCGCAATTCGCCACGGAAACAGACTAGCCAACATGCAAAGAGAGTAGGAAGGCACCACCAAAAACTACCTCAAGACCAGATGGTGCCAGCAGAGTTATCGTCTTCCAAAAGCACGATATAATCGCCAAAACTATGCAACCACTCCATACCCAATATAACATCAAATGGCTCCATTTTCAGGACCATTAAATTAGCAATGAAATCTTCCCCATCCAATGAGATCACACAACCCGGACTAACTGTGGAGCTAGCAAGAATTCCACCAGGAGAATTAACTACAACTGACTGAGACAAAGACTGCATACTCAAATTGGCCCGACTAGCAAACTCTAATGATACAAAAGAGAAAGTAGCTCCTGAATCAAAAAGAACATAAGCCTCCACTGAGTCCACTAAGAGCGTACCTGTCACCACATCAGGACGACCTGCCGACTCTGCCGTCGGCATGGCATAGGAAACTGCTGCTACTGCTGGTGCGGTAGGAACTCCGACACCCTGAAAAGGGGGTGCGGCAACTGCAGGAGGTGCTGAAGGCACTGGAACAGGAAACGGTGCTGAAGGCACTGGTGGCCAAAAGTACCCCGGCGGCGGCATCCCTCCAGGATGCTGAAAATAGGACTGAGGCTGACCCCAAGACTGAGTAGGTGTGGCTGCTAACATCTGAACCGACCCTCGCGAAGACGCCGCCTGCTCTGGTGCTGACGCCGGTTCTGGTTCCCATTTGATAATACTGGCGGGATTCCGCCGACAAACCAATGCCTTGTGGCCCTCCCGACCACAGTGGCGACAAGATCCTGACCAAGAACACTCTGACGCCCGATGCTCATTGCCACACTTGAAACATTTCATACCACGCCTCGAATCTGCGCAACCTAGGCCCACTCACCGCCGGTCCGAAGTAAAAGATGATCGTGGCCTTGTGGTTCTGGACTTGAAGGAATTCTCACGCCCTTGAACTTCTTGGAAACCGGCCGAAATGACCCACTTCCTCCTCCAATACTCTTCTTCCGGCGCCACTAGCCCCATCTCGACCATGGTACCTCCTGCACTGTAGATCCTCCCAAGCCGCATCTCTAGCTCCATGCCCTCGGCTTGCTCTACCAGGAGCTAAAATCACGCAATTCAAGCGCTCCCAAAACTCGACGGAACTCCCGCTCGAGCCCCCTACGAAACCTCTTAGCCTTTTCTCGCCTCATCAGAGCCACTGCTTGCATTTCAGCGGATCGATTGTTAAAACCCGCTTCATATTCCGACACCGTCATCTTACCTCCTTGTAGCTCTGCAGTGAGACTTCCATCCTCTCCATAAATGATGCTGATAAAACCTCCTCCAAACTGTTCCACAAACAACTCCCATGTAACAGGCCATGTGCAGCAGATCCTAGCTGTCAAGACTCCTCCCACCGGATGTCCGCTGCCCTTGTCGAAATGCCACAAATCGTGCCTCATCTCGCACGACATCCCCAAAGCACCAAAGTGCTCTCCATGTGACGCACCCGGTTGGCCGCATCCACCGGAGTGCCCAATCCATCAAAGGTATCATAGCGCGGGCGTTCCACCGATGCAATCCCATAGTAATCGCCGCGGTACCACCGCGGGGCCACCAATGGGACATCAACCGAACAACCGGAGGAGCTTGATCCCGAGAGTCGCTGAAGCAACCTCTTCCTCGACTCGCAGACTTGCTTCACCACCACAGCACTCAACTGGCGGGGCATTGCTCGCCTCGCCAAGCACCCGCCGCCACGACCACGACCTCGCCTCTTGCCATCTAAGAACACCACAACAAAACTAACCACAATGAGCATAAGAATAACTAGTAATAGAAACTCAAGAATAAACATACAATGACAATAGCGTAGTGCAATGCAAAAGAAAACCCAATCCCACCCATCATGCTTAGTGTGTCAAAATTAAATTTTTTTCGATGCCCGCGACCTACACTTCGCTCGATACCAATCAGAACACCTCAGCCCGCATGAGTCTAGAATGCTACAAGAATTACACTAACTAGAACAATCTATAAATTTTCGATGAGCTTCCTTTGTAAAAAAAACAACAAAATCGTGGTAACAACAGATAACCATGGCATTTATTATCAATTCTATAATCCAAATCTTTCATGCAAATAAAATAATCATACGATTGTAAACAATTAACATCAGTCACATAACCAAGAGTAATCCAACCATCAACATCAAAACATCCTTATATAGTCACCACACGCTTGTTTATTCTTAAGTGACGCTAATTTAGCAATTGCATAAATATTGTGAGGTAGTGCGTGCTTTCCAAAGTCTACTCCTCCCATGCATGACGTTCTTGCTGATGTACCTATAACAAGACAAAGCAAGGGTGAGCCAAACGACTCAAAAGTATCAACAAGGTTGCATAATCATAAAGACATGACAAAGATAAACAACTTTAATCAACTTCATTCATGGCATTTCAAATATTAGAAATTTAATGATAATGCTATGCACTCTTTGTTCTTTATCTCTTTACGCATTTTACCGGTAATGCGGGTATTCATCCGTCGATGAGTACCCTTGCTCGTGCCCTTTGGCACAGGGGACCAAGAGCCTATACATCACATGTATAGGGACCTTTGCCCGCCATCACAATGACGGGACCTCAGATTCATTGTCCACATTCCATGAATGTGGGGACCTCAAGCTGTCATTACATGACAGGGGACTCAACAATGTACTCTTGATCACCACGTGACCAAGTCTCAATATGCTCAAACATGCATAAGTACTACCACATCATACTTTCAATAACATAAATCAATATGTATCAGAGTATGTAAACAATAGCATCATGAAGGAACCTTAGGTAAAACTTGCAAACATCAACACAACTAGAATCATCTCCACAACACATTCACATGGCAATGATGAACAACACACCACTCAATTATGACATGCAACCAATTCTACACATAAACCCGAATACTTGCCTCAACCGCGCGAGAACGGCGGACGCGAAGTGGGTGCTGCCTTTGGGATCTCGCTGCCACCTGAACAAGAAAATAACCCCAAACTAAGACTAGCATACTGGACCAAAATCATACATTTCATTACAATCGAAATCGCTAACTTCTTATCATGTCTAGCTTTTCTAATTTCTAGTGATCGGTCACTGCGGACAGCAGACTTCAAAAATTCATAACTTTCTTCTCAGGAGTCCAAATAGGATGATCTTGGACTTTCTGAAAAGATATTTAAGTTGCCTAAATAAACCTAGTTGGGGTGACCCTCTGATTCGGCCATCTTCTACCCCTACCAATCCCTTTAGTCAGAGCAGCTCAACAGCAATAAGTTTCTGGACAGAAATAAAGAAAATAGCATAACTTTCTCTACGTTCATCCAAATTCAGTGATCTTTAGTTTTCCTGAAAGCTAAGAGAATTAGCTTCATTTTTCATTATGGTGAGACCCTCTGAAACCCATCTAAATATGCGCTTCTATCAGGTTAACCAACACTAGCAATTCTGCTTCTCTCCAGAAACACAGAAATACTAATAAATTCATAACTTCGGCTACCGAAGTCCGAATGACTTGATTCTTGTCGGCAATGAAAGGTAACTACGATAGCTACAACTTCCTAGGAGACACCCAGACCCGAATCTGCCTCTAACCCAGACAAAACCGACAAACTTCACTACTGCAGAATACCGACGAACTGACATCCGAAAATTAGACAACTAGAAATTGACCTAAAGCGACGAACCACGGGTTACCCTTGCCGAAACGAGGAGAGCGCACAGCGGGGATGAAGACCTTCACAATTCCGCTGCGGATCCCTTCTTCTCCCTCTTCTTCTCTTTTCTTCTTCCTCTCCTTCTTCCCCCTTCTCTTCTTTTCTCCTTCCCCTTCTTTCTTGGCCGGCTGCAAGGGGGATCCTTCTCCTCCTTGGCCAGCAACAATGGGGGGGTGGTGTGGGGATGGGGAGGGGCGCAAGAGAGGGTGGAGGGGAGGTGGAGAGGTGGGGAGGTGGAGAGGTGGAAGTGGCGGCCGAAAGGGAGTGGGGGGAAGGGAAGGGGGGAATTCGGCTAGGGTTGGTGGGAGGGGAGCCCCCCCCTTGGCCGGCCACCCCAGATGGGCCTTGGCCCAGGCCCAAGTTGCCGCGAAAATGCGATTTTCCCCCTCTAAAACTGCAGCACTGACTCCCAACCAAAAAGTCCCTCCCGACGCCCGCTTGATCCTTCCCCGAATAATCGATCTCTCCCGAAACCAAAATTTAATCTTCCTCGATTCAAAACTTAACTCACTTTCGGGGTATTACATCGTCGTTGCCTCCTAACGCATCACAACACTAAAGGCAAGTACTCTGACGTTGTATGAATTGTGTATGTTGGATGCTTGATGTTCGTACTGTGTTTTCATTTGATACGTGAGAAGTTCCGATGATTATGTTTCTTCCATATGTGAAATTCATAAGTTCAAAGATGACGCTAGTCGTTGTTCATAAGTACATTCATGCATCCATGTTCAAGTTCCGTCCACGGGAGTGGAACTCCACGGGAGTGGAGTCTAAAGTTGCATCCATGTTCATGTTCCGTCCACGGGAGTGGAGCTCCACGGGAGTGGAGTCTAAAGTCCCATCAATTCCAGTATGGGCATTTGAGTCCCACCATTCCAATGTGGGCAGTTTGGACACCCGTATGAAACGTTCTTCATACGGTATCTTGGATCCTCGTATTTTGATAAATACGGGTTTGAGTGAACACCGACGGGTGTGTCACTATCTATACCGGTATAAGCACGTGTGCAGTCCATTCCTTTGATTATTTACATTCATCTCATACATTCATGAGTATTCAATTGATGTATGTTCAGAAGTTGTGAAGAAGTTGTCTTGTTCATGATGGTTGTCTGTTCTTATTCATTGTACTTGCTGAGTCTTTGGCTCACTCTTGCTTTGATGTGTTTTAGGTACAATTGGCAAGAACGGCATGCATAGGAGGGAGTAGTTGTTTGGATGCACTCACTACCACTCACCCTAAAGGCGTCTACCATTTAGTCTTTACTTTAATAATTAGCAAACTGTTTGAGAGTCGCGTATGATTGGTTAAATGTTTCAGTTTAATTGTAATAAGGAGAATGGCAAATTTTGATTATGCTCATTAGACTATCTTCCATGCTTGAATGATCTTGGATATTGAGATTATTGTTAATTGATATAATTAATTGTTGGAACCTCGGTATAGCTAACTATACAAAGGAGGTTCTGTTGAAAAATTTGGTAAAGAGTCTTAGTAGTATTTGTTTTAATTTAATTTGAGTAACATTCTAGGCTCAATGCTGAGGTGGGGTGTTACACACTCTATAAGGTTTTGTAGAACAAATCCATAATTCATCTCTCAAAGGAAAAGACAATTGAAAACGATTTCCAGCATAAAGAAGATGTTTGCCACTCGCATTAAGCATATGACTAGGGAAAATAGTCAATTAAGAAATGAACTCGGAAATCATAAGGGAAGTCCACAGTTGAGGGTACAAGTCCCGCTCGAAGAGATTATCAAACCTCATATGAGAAGAAAGTGTTACCTTTGAAAATTAAGAAACTCTTATGGGCAACAGCATAAAGTTTAGGCACACTTCAAATAGACTACAAGTTACAAAATTCGACTTAAATCTCAAATACTCCTACTACACTCTTCCCTTTAACAAAAGAAATAATTTTTTCTTTTATTGAAGCATCACTTTGCCAACCCAAGCTAAGGAGCCTTAAAGCTCAAATCACAAGAATCACTTAAGAACAGATAGAACAATCAAATACATTATTTTGTTTAAACTAGTTTCAGTTACCGCATAAATCATGAATTCCAAAAGACCACAAAAGCAAAACTTGAAATATTCTCATTTAAGCGATATCACCATCGGCGATCAAATTACGTTATCGCTAAAAGAATTAGCATCAATCCCGCATTACTGATGAATTTAATAACATCAACCTCATATAGTAGAACCTAGAACCATCAAACCTTATTATCTCATCTTAAAGATTTCCAAAAGAAATGCAATATGCCACTTCTTTTTACTTTCTTACAATCTCCATAAAACTTTATCAACTACTTAATCTATGGAAAACCTATTACACAAGCCACAAGGTAGAAACAAATTTTCTTTAACAAGATCATACTATGCAATCATTGCAAGGCAACAATAAATTATCCAATTACGCTACCAAGGACGTCAGTTAAGTTTAATTGTGCATCACGCCAATGACCCAACTTGGCATCCCATATTTTATCAATCATCTTGTATTCATGCATCTTCTCACTTAACACAATGAAATATTACAAAAGAGATTTGACCCGTTCTTTCGCAAAGAAAAGGTTCCAAACTTCAGCACTCCAACTACTCCAAAAGAAATAAGTAAAGTCAAAAACTTTCTTCATTGAACTTTGTAAAAGATAATTTCCATTATCCAAAATACCAAACGAATAACCAGGTCACTTTTATCAAGAAGAAAGATAGGACTCTCATGAAAGAGAACAATCTTATCAATAACAACGTTTACAGGTAACAAAGAGAGCTCAACAATCAGAAAGACAATAATTGTTTTGAAAAAAAAAACAAATAGGGACCAATTGAAACTTGCCCACTTCATTAACCACCATTTAAAGGAAGTTCGTCAACTGCAAGAAACTACAACCAGAAGACCAAATATAAGCTCAAGGAAGACAACAATTTCATCAAAGAACTCATGCTCAACACCTAACTATGGAACAGGGGTAAGTACTTCTCTATTCCCATACGACGTACTATGGTGTAGCCTAGCAAAACCCAGGGCAACAACCACGACATCAACTTCACAACACACGTTACCAACACGTATAACCAATATAATCAATTATGAGCATAAGGTCATCTCATAACATTCGTAGAATCATTCATAGGTATAGAAATTTGTA
Organism: Ampelocalamus luodianensis; assembly: GCA_036346255.1. Lineage (NCBI taxonomy): Eukaryota > Viridiplantae > Streptophyta > Magnoliopsida > Poales > Poaceae > Ampelocalamus > Ampelocalamus luodianensis. The sequence continues at coordinate 42,196,221 of CM070625.1, read as the reverse complement.
ACATCAAGAATGATAGTACAGAAGCAATTTGTAACATCCCAAGTCTTGGCTTGTGTTTTAAATGTAAGAAAATGTGTAGAAATTAAAACTTTTCTTACATCTTGTTGTTGTATGGATGTTCTGAAAATTCTTGTAATGGAATTATGTAAATCCAAATCACAAGTCTCTTTTGACCATGTCTTGACTCTTTGAAAACTTTTCTAGATAATCTTGTGATCATCCTTTGCAAATAGTTTTCCTAAATTCTAGGGATACTGGGTGACTACTTTGAAAAATTTCACAATTTTTAGAAAATGTTTAAATATTTTAAGAGGTTAGTCAAACCAGTTTGACTTTGAGTCAAACCCTAGCTCAGAACCTTGCATAATTTCTGGAGAAAAATGCTTTGCATAAAAATCTCTTAAAATTCTATACAAGGTCAATCCTAGAGTTAGCAAGCTCCTGTAAAATTTCATAATTTTTGGAGTTAGTTTGCTATCTTTAAAAATCTCTCTAAGTTTTAGCTTTAAACTCAAAACCCTAATCAAACCGGTCGGGTCTGAGTCAGACTCGGGCTCAGCGGTCGAGCCGGACCACCTTTAACTACACCCGGGCGTGGTCACTTGGGCGCGTGTGTTGAGTCGTTGGATCTCGATCCAACGCTCCGGACCTTTGGTGCCGTTTAGACCACCCGAGACCCTCTTTCAATCTTAGTCGTTCATCTCAGATCCAACCGCCAAGACCTCCGGCTCAATCTCTTGACTGGACCTAACCCACTCGCTAGTTCCGACCCGAGCCCTTTGTGGTTGTGTTTCTGTCTAGTGAGCCCTCCGCGCGTTGGTCATCCTCTTCCCCGCGCGCGTGCGAGAGTTGGCCATGGCAGAGAGCTGTTGTGCTCTATCATGTTGTGTGCGTCACTCTCAACCACTCTTTGACATAGCATTAATTGCGGTCGACCTTTTTCGCACTCAAAGTCCTCCTCTCAGCTACTCCCATCGCTTCAAGTCCTTGCGCAGCCGAGCTCAACCCTAGCTCACCATGGAGCTCGTCTCCTGTTGGTGATCGTTGCTCACCGGCTATAAATAGCCCCGAGCTCCTCTTTGTTCGCTTTCCTGCACCATCTTGCTTCCAGGCCACTCACCGAGCTCCAAACCCTAAAAATCCCCTAGTCGCCATTACCGGTCGTGAAGCACCATTGCAGACCTTGGTGCTCTAGTGGTTCTCCTTCAACTCTTTTCGCACCCTTTTGCTCTCCTTAGCACCTGCATATTTTCCCCTAACTTCATTTTGGGTTGCATTCTCAAGGATCGCCTAATTTTGAGTTTGGACCTTTTCGGCTGGAACCATCCCCTTTTCTTCTCCAACTCCGCTAAGTGCTTCTTTTGCCAATTGCGTGCTTTTGGACCTCCTATGGGCCAAGTTGAAGCTATTTTGACCACCTAGTGGTGTTCATGTTTCTCAGGCCGTGTCTTCGTCATCTTCTTCCTCAACTCTGACGCAAGTCTCCGCCGCCAAAACTCCTCCGATATCCTCTGTGCTCAGGTACCTTCGTGTTAGTCCTTTAGTGCTTGGGCACCTGCTACCTTGAGCTGCGGCGGAGCTTTTCGCTGTTTTTGTATTCGGCCATATTTGCACCTCCGCATCCCTCCGGCTCACCGACGTTTCAGGCCAGCTCCACCGTCGAGGGTACCCTCAGGGTGTTCGCAATTATATTGCGAACATATTGCCGCTGTTGGTTTGCGCTGTGATGGCCAAAGTCGCCTGCGGGCAAAGCGTGCGGTACTTGTCCTGTTGTCGTAAGTTTGACAACGTTCAAGTCCTCTTAGGTTTAGATCGTAGTCGTACGGGACTTCCTTGGGTTAGATCTTAACATTAGGATCTCCCTCAGTAAAAACCTTAGTTGTCAAGACCTCCCCCAGCATAGATCTTGGCCGTTAAAGACCTCCTTGGTTTTAATCTTGACTGTTAGAATCACCCCATGTGCAAAAGATCACCCCATAGTCATTTTTGTAAAAACCACCCTTGGGGTCCTCCTTGCAAAAGACCACCTTTGGTCTTTTGTAAAGAAAACCTCAGGACCTCCCTCCCCACAGATCTGAACCTCTAGGACCTCCCCATGGAGATCTGAGCTATTCAAGACCTCCCCTCTCTTTTAGACCTTATCATTGAGGACCTTCTCGTGGAGATCTCGACCGTTAAGACCTCCCCCTGTGACATCTTCGCCGTCAGGACCTCCCTCCGTTAGATCTTGACCGTTGAGACCTCCCTCTGTGAGATCTTAGCCGTCAGGACCTCCTTCAGTTTTGATCTTGACCGTTAAGACCTTCCTCTGTAAAGATCTTAGCTGTTAGGACCTCCCTAGTTTAGGTCTTGGCCATCCAGAACCTCCTTTGGTAGATATTGGCCGTCCCAGACCTCCTGTCTTAGGCTTACCCCTTAGGACCTCCCCTTGTAGATTTGGACCATCAGACCTAGATCTGACGATCTAGACCTCCTCAGCGCGCGTGGAGATCCTTCGTGTGGGCCTTCGTGTGCACTGTGCGTCCATGCGTTGGACCGTTGGATTCAATCTCAACAGCCCCGACCTCTCCGGATGAGTTAGTTTAAAAGAAAATCCCAAAAGCTTTTACTTGCAAATAATTAAGTGTTTTAAATTTTAAAAGTGCATAACTAATTCATTTTAACTCCTTTTAGAGTGATTCAAATTTTGTTATTGTCCTGTTGAACTAAACTTTCATCTAAAAATATGTGTGAACCTTGTTTTGTATCAGAAATCTGTGTAGAGTTGTTATCTTGTCTTAATATTGGTTTGTTACTCTAAAAATGCATTAAAACTTGAAAAATGCATAAGTTGTTCCCTGTAACTCCAAACTTAGTAAACTAAAATGCGTTATATTCCTTTGTTAGTATGCTTTGGTGTAGAGTAGGTTTTAATCTTGTATTTGCCACTGAAATTAACTTTGTGCTACTTTCACCACTTATTAAAATCATAAGAAATTCATTTTAACTCCAAATGAAGTAAACCCAATTTTGCTGTTCTTAGAATGCCATGCTCTGCCTACCATAAAAATTTCATGCTAAAAAACTTTCTAGAAAATTGTGCCATGAACAGTAACAGAAAACAATTTAATTTGAATTTTTCGGCACACTGGAATTGTTTTGGCCAAAACTTTTGCATGCTTAGTCCAAATTGAATGATTCTTGTTGCTAAATTCATTTAAAATCATGATCTTCCTGCTGTGTAAACTTTATGGATTTTGGATGATTTGGATTTTATGTCTTTTTCGGTGTTCTTCGTTCTTCTTGGATTTTTGCGTTCTTGCATTAGGTTCCGAAGAATTTGTTGAACCCGAGAGTGATCCTCTGCAGCAAGAGATCTACCACCAAGGCAAGAAGATGTAGCATCATTTGATCATATTGCTCCTATTATTTTCAAAGTCTAATATCTTGTTTGCAAATTCTATGTATACAATGCTATTTTGCTGTTAAACTATTGTCGATTAGTTGACCCATTAGAAGCATAATCTGTAGGCAAATGTTTATCCTCTACTACTGTGAGGACCCCAGTTTATTTGGCTTGTAATGCTTAACCATCCATTTGGTCCTAACATTACAAATCAAATAAACCAAGCCTCGAGATATGTATACTTCCTAAATGCAAGATATACACTCGCTACAAAATGGTGCATCAATCCCATTCATTCACATAGAACCGAAGCACAACACAAGTTCAAAAGACATACATAATATAAAGAGTTATTACAAACAAGAGGCCGACCGGCCAAATGACATACAACTAATAAGTAAATAGCGGAAGCAAAAGGGCCATAAACAAAAGCCAATCAGTGTGCCTTTACCCACAAGGCAACCAACCGGACCGCCAGGCTAGTCGTCCCAAACACCACCGCAACACAACTCACAAAAGTGAGGCCCTTGGGGCTCACCTTCTTCCTCTGCAACAAAACAATTAAGCATAACATCTGAGTACAAAAATTGTTTTTGTACTCGCAAGACTGACGTGTAAGATAACAGAACTATAATTAACTACATGCAAGCTTTATTTGAGTGGCGGAGGCTCTGGACTTATTTTCAGCATAAAGCGAGTTTTATTTGCAATAATGTAATACATTAAAAGCAAGTTTGCAATTAATTTTTATTGTTCAAATAACAGAATGACAATTATAACAATAGATAGATGACAACAACGTCCTGGAAGTGACTAACCCAATAGTCACCACAACAATAGCATGAAGTACCCCTTCATACCACCCATGTCAAGTTTTAAGTTTTTAAAAGGTTGTAGTCTAGTTCTTGCACGACCTTACCAAGCAATGTCCATAACCTAGGACGAGGCTATTTGAATAGTTTTAACCCTGCAGGGGTGTACCAATGTACCCACGCGATAGACCGCCTTTCCACCAGCCACGGTTAGCATACTTCCTTTGGTATGCGGGCACGGCTAAGTCTAACAAGACGTTTTCCAATGGACGATGCTAATTAAGAGCCGCAACCCACGGGAGAAGGACACATTAGACAGCCTAACCGGTCTGCTAATGCTCCCCTCACACACCACATTCACACACACACATTTTTAACACACCCACCGACCAGCTCATAATTAACACCTCCCAAGGTACTTAGTCAAGACAGGTCCCATATCCCTCTCGTGTGGTTAGCACGCAATAAGCACTTGGCTTAGTGACACAAGTAACTCGGTCCTTGGGGACTTAGGCACCATTCCAATCACACCCAACAGATCACACCAACATACCATTGTGCCCAAGTCAAGATATAATTTTTGTTTTCAGTTTTTGATTTGCAAAGCAGTAAAACACAAGGACTAGACATAATGGAATAATATAAGTATTTGTGTGATCAAGACCATCGACTAAGTCGATGATCGCCCAATACTACTGATAGCTAAGCAAGTCTAAGCAGTGTTTATTCGCAATCTACTAAGTGATAAGAGTTCATCCAACGAACTCTAATCACAGCAAATAACCTAGGCTCAGGTAGTAGAGGAGAATTATTTACCAACAGATTATGCAACTAGAGGATTAACTAATCAATTTAACAACCAAATAGCAATGCATACATACAAGTTAAACAAAGTATTAGACTTTAAAAGTAATAGGATTAAATGGGAAATGATCAAACTGCTTGCCTGGCTGCTGTTGCTCACTACGCTGCAGAGGATCACTATCAAGGATGGCACAATCGTCGGAACCTACCGAAAGAGCGAAAAAGAACCGATAAGAACAAAGAAAATGAAAAAGACTCTAAAACCAACTTGATCCAAATGCTCTGAAAATTTTACAGCAGCAAGGGAATGATTTATAACAAATTTAGAAACAAGAACCAATTGATTTGGACTCTTAATGCAAAAGTTATGATCAAAACAAGTTTGCTCAGCTAGAAAAAATGCAATCTGTTACTGTTCATCAAAATTAAATTGTTTGGCAAAAATTTCTAGAAAGGTGGTGCAGCTGAAATTTTTATGGTAGATCAAGCACCTCATAAGATGAACAACCCAATTGGATTCATCTCATTTAGAGTTAAAATGATTTAGTTATGATTTTTCAAGTTATAAAAATGAACAAAACTAAATTGCATATGAACTCTTGCCGAAAACAGTAATATGCCTAGAGTCAATTTTAACAGCAAGTTTATTATTAGAGGAAGCCAACAGAATTGGACTCACTCAAAAAGGATTTACAGAGAATTAGTTATGCATTTTACAAATCTCAATGAATTCTAGACCACATTTTAGGTTGAAACAAGTTAACAACGATTATACTATTTTCTGCTACAAAAAAGAGTTCAAAATCATACTCAATTTAAAGTTCATTCTACTACAAAGCTAACACAACTTGAATTTCTCAAAAAGGAGTTGAAACGAAATAGTTATTCACATTTGAAAACTAGAACATTGAAATACTTGGAAAATTTGGAGCTCTCGGGTGGTCTGACTGAACTGACAAAACTGGGGAGGTCCTGGCCGTCGATATCAAATCCAACGGCCTCAGAGCACCGATCGCACAGCGCACGCAAAGGACCTCCTTGCGTACTAAGGAGGTCGTGGCCGTCAGATTTGGATCTGGCGGCCCAGAGCTCCAGGAGGAGGTCCTAAGGCCCACTCACAAGGGGAGGTCTGGACGACTAAGATCTCCCGAGGGGAGGTCCTAGCGGTCCAGATCTGAACGAGGAGGTCCTAAGCGATAAGCTTCACAGTGAGAGGTCTTGACGGCTAGGATCTCACCGAGGAGATCCTAACGGTCAAGATCTACGCGGAAGGAGGTCTGGACGGCTAGGATCTCACCGAGGAGGTTCTAACGGTCAAGATCTCCACAGGGAGGTCTTGCAAGGCAGGTGTTTAACAGAGAGAGGTCTGGGCGGTTTAGATCTCCCTGGGGAGGTCATAAACGGTCCAGATCTCAACGAGGAGGTCTTCCAAAGCAATGCTTTAACAGAGAGAGGTCTGGACGGTTAGGATCTCACCGAGGAGGTCCTAACGGTCCAGATCTGTGCGGAGGGAGGTCTTGCGGTCTTTTTCACAAAGGACCAGAGGTCTTTTGCAAAGAGGACCCCAAGGAGGTCTTTTTGCAAAGAGAACCCCAAAGAGGAGGGTGATCCTGAAGGCCAGGATTTAACCTACGGAGCTCTTTAACGGCCAGGATTTCGATTAGGGGGAGGTCCTGGCAGCTAGAGACTTATACCAGGAGATCTAACGGTCTAGATCAACATTGAAGAGGTCATGAACGGCTACGACCACAACAAGGAGGTTCTAGGACTTAGGCTTAAATAGAAAAAGGGATCGACGGTTTAGATCTAACTCGGGGTGATCCTAGACGGCCGTGATGAACTTGAGGAGGTCGGGGACTTTGTCGGAAGTACGACAACGGCACCAACCACCGTGGCTTTGCCCGCCGGCATGCCGACGGCGACCTGGGGCACTGCTGCACCAAACCAAGACCTGAATGGGTTCGCAACACTATTGCGCACCCATTGGTGACCACCTCGACGGCAGTGGCGGCCCACAACGCCGGCGAGCCGGAGGAGGTCAGAGGAGTATCTACGGAGAAAATTGACAACGTGCGAAAAAACCACTACGAACTAAACTATCTAGTGCTCGAGCTCGAGTGGGCTAAAGTGATCTCACCTCGGCCTAGAGGAGGAGTAGAGGATGACGGAGGAGCTCCGACGATGAAGAGTGGCGCCGGCACCGAAGAAGAAGAAGTGAAGATAACGGCCTGAGCAACATGGGTGAGACCGGGTCATCCCAACAGCTCCACAATAGCTCCAAGATGCTACATGAGCAAAGAATTAGGAAATGAAACTTCTTACCGGCGAGGAGGAAGAAAGGGGTAATTCGGCCGACAGAAACAATTTCCCCAAACTTGAGCTGCTCCTGTGAAAGCAACTACAAAAAGGTTAGGGGTTTTGTTCTAAGAAGTAAGGGACACAAACTGAAGCAAGGAGAAGGGAAGAACAGCCACTGGAGCAAGGGTTGCACCGAGGAGCTCCCAGCTCAACAATGACAGTCGAAATGGTTTCGGTGATTTGAGCTCAAGCAACCAGTTAGGGCACAAGCTAAAGCTCAAGGGGGTGTAAAGAGAGCCAATGAAGGAAAAATGGGGCTTAAGTAGCCGAGGGAACGAAGAGAGCAACGAGCACAAGCTCATGGGTGGACTTCGGTCCACAACAGAGTGCGGTCGCATGGAGCGACGGGAGCAGGTAATCTTGACGACTCTAAGGGCAGTGCACTGATGCGCATTTAATGTGCTGCAGAGGGAGCCGTTTAAAGGGCTCAAGGAGGTGACAAGGCACTGCTCTCCTCGCTGACTTTGCTCCGGCATAGACACAGGCGCGCGACGGGAGGAGGAAGATGACCATGAGGTGGGCGGGGCCACCAGTCAGTGATAGAAAACGGCTCGGGACGGCACTAGGTGGTTGGACCGAGCCAGTTGGCTCGAGCCAGGCTCAGGTGCGCGCCCGAGGAACAGTGAAGACCCGATAAGGTTTGGATTTTAGAGCTGAAGCTTTGGGAATTTAAATGAGGTATCAAATCAACTCCAAAATTTATGAAATTTTAACTGGAGCTTGCTGACTTTAGGATTAACCTTCCATAAAATTTCCAGAGATTTTTGTGCACTGGAATTTTCTCAAGAAATTCCAGAAAGTTATTTCAGAGGTTTGACCAGGGTTTGACTTACCTCTAACATGTTTCAAATAATTTCCAAAAATTATGAAATGATTCAGAGGTGTCACCAAGCACCCTAGGACCAAGGAAAAATATTTCCAAAGGCTTGACACAAGATGTCACCAAGGAGGTTTTTGACTTGAGAGAATTGAGGATTTTGATTTTGAATTTCCCAAAATTCCTTTGCAAGAATTTCAGAAAAGTTCAACAACAGAAAGGTGTAAGAAAAAGTTTTAATTTCTACTCATTTTCTTACATTTGAACCACAAGTTGAAAATGAGGATGTTACAACTACTGAGCCTAGGATTATTCTTGCTGTGATTTAGGGTTCGTTGGATGAGCATTTGTCACTTAGTAGTTCACGTGTTATTGTTGCTTAGTCATGCTTAGCTACCGGTAGAATTGGGCGGTTGTCGACTTAGTCGATGACCTTGATCACACAAAAACTTATATGAATTTATGTTCAGCATCTTGTGCTATGTTTAATTGAGAAAACAAAAACTGAAAACAAAATGTTTTAGACTTGGGCACAATGGTAAGATGGTGTGCTTTTGGGTGTGACTGGAATGGTGCCCGAGTCAACAAGGACCGAATTACTTACGTCACCGTACTGAGCATTTTGCGTGCTAACCACACTAGAGGGAAATGAGACCTCTCTTGACTTAGTACTTTGCCGCGTGTTAGCTCCGAGTCGCAGGAGGTTGTAGGAGGCAGATGTTGGGAGCATTGTAGTTGTCCGAAGCCTTCACCCTGATGGGATTATTGTCTTTCGGCTTTGCAATGTAGCGTATGGGTTTCTATCCATACGAGTGGCTCGTAGTTGATACACAATATTGGAAATGTCTCGTTATGTGCTTGTCCGATACACAATACGAGTGGCTTTGCATTAAGGTTTGTCCGATATATTCTGTGTGTGTTCAGGAATCGTTATGTGCTGCTCGGTACCGCTGACGACTCGTGATCGGGAAAGAGTTTCTGAGTCACAACCGATTACACACGAACCTATAGGGTCACACACTTAAAAGGCTAGGATTTGATTTAGATGGTGATCCGAATTCTTATAGGCCACGAGTTCCTATTGGGCCTCCTGTTCGGGACCCATTATGGATGCCTATATATAGAGGAGCGGTGGTATGGGGTATGATTGATCAATCTTTTTGAAAGAAATCCCGAAACCCTAATAGCCACGCTCTCCTCAACCACGCCGTCGGCGCTAGCACTCCTGCACGTGGTGTCCCTGCCCCGTACGTGTGGATACCTTGGAGGTGCTGTTGCGAAGCATCAGCACTAGGACGATCCGCGACTCATGACGTTCATCGGAGTAGGAGGAGAAGGCGCGCGGCAAGTACGACTACGACTGCTTCAACTCGCTACATCGACTCTACTTCCGCTACGGGTCGGCGCATCTAGTGGTAATCTCGTGATCTATTACTAGCAGAGGTTCCTTGGTTGCGCGGTAAATTTTTTTATTTGTGCTATCGTAGCCTTCCCACGATCCTTCACCCTTGCCTTTATTATAGGTCGGACGCTGCTTTAAAGCAATGACCTCCCTCTGTATAGGCTTGAGTTTATTCTTCTTTTGGGCTTACCTTTGTTAGGTCTAGTCGGTTTCATGGACTCTTTTTCCTTAGAAACTTCCATACCTAGTTGTGCAGCATATGGCCCTTATCGACCACACGATTCCATTGCACTGCTTCGTTAGCATCTATATAGCCATCAGCCATGTCGAACAATTCTAACATGGTACTCAGTGGATGGATGTTGAGGTCTTCCGCAAACCTTTTGTACCATACCGTGTACTTAAATGCTCGAATAACAGAGTCATCAGTAATATTAGGAATGGTATTATGCACTTCTATAAACCTTTTAACAAACTGACACATGTTTTCTTTAGAAATTTAACGGAGACCATGTAAATCATATTCCTTTCTAGGCTTTGTATAGCAACTTTTAAAATTACCTATAATGGCATGACATAAGTTTTCTCAATAGAAAATATAATTTATGGGTTAGTTGAAAACCCAAGTCCAAGCAGATCCTTTTAAGATAGTGGGTAAATAGTTTGTTATTACCTTTTCGTCTCCGCTCACAGCTTGGACAGCGGTAGTATAGATTTGAAGAAATTCTGAAGGATTTTAGGTTCCATCGAAACTCTCTAGATGCTCTGTCTTGAACTTCTCAAGCCACTTAACATCTCTTAGCCTGGGTGAGAAGGCCTTGCACCCTATGTAAGGTCCCAATTGTGGTCGTACATTATAACCTTCATCATAATTATTAGGTGAATGAGGTCGTCTACGACCACAGTTAGAGCGCTCACTTGGGCCCAATCTGTCAAATACATTTCGTCGGGGTGGAGCATCCTCTTGAGGAATATTGCCATCATCATGACAACGTCTAGAAACAGACTGACCTATGCTAGAACTTCTTTGAGTTCTTGATGATAGTGAGGGGCTTTGCACTTTGATAGCAGCCTCTTGTAGGTCGGCAGCCAGTGAACGAATGACCAAAAGTTCATGTTCACCGTCATTTCTTGTTGGGTGGTTGACAATTGCACTTGAGAGCATCTGCACTCTCTCAATGGGAGTCTATGCCTGTGAGGGTGATGATAAAACATTGATATCACTTACCGTCGTCCTTGGAGCAACCTGGGGTGTGATTGGTGCACATTGTTCACCACTAGTGTTGAGCGTAGGTCTTCTAGATGTCCTCAGCACTTAGTCATGGTACTGATGACTGGGCTTCTCCATTGCCTTCTTCTTGGCTGCATGAATCTGATTGCGTCGCTCAAGCGCCAAATGTTCAACTTGTTCCTAGCCCTCGTGTTGCTCACGTACTGCCCTTTGTTCATCGGTCTCATTGGCATTGACAACTGCATATTCATAAAATTTAGAGCTAATAGAGGGTGAGAACGTCCCATCCCCATCAGAGGAGCGATAGTAGTTGATTCCTCGGAGTTGATGGAGTAGATGCTTTGGAGACGATTATTCCATCGCCTCAACATAGTCTTCATCATTGAGATCATCATGAATTGCCATGGCACTGGCATCATGGTCTTGTCTCTCGATTTGAGATAGATGTTGGAACTTAGCCACTCTTGGAGTTGCTTGAGAGTGGATTTGATGTTCCGACTGTCTTAGTCCCAAGGGATTGGATTGAGGGAGGTGAAGATTTCTTCTCTGGAATGTACTTATCGAAGAAGTCGCACTTGCATGCCTCTTCAGGGGTGTAGTCCTCCATCGTGAGGTGGGCGTAGTAATTGGTGAGGCCATGAGGACATCACAGTGATGATCTTTGGATTGATGGCACCATCCTTCTAGCACCAACTGTCGATGATCGAAACACAGTGTTCCCTATCGAACTTACTCGGGAAAGTATTGTGAGAATGGTATCAAATAAAGACCATGTATTACTGTGAACACACTGAGTGTTTGTACATGAATACTGAGGATGTTATAGAATGATCGTGACTAATGAATCAATACAATCATGAACTTATGATTCTATACGGGACTTATTGTTATAGAGAATGTGGGCTACGCCCTTTATAGTATTTGAAGGGGTAACAGTTAATGCCGCTCAAGGTACCTCTAATCTTCACGCACGTTCGCTAGGAGAGTCTCGAACTATCACGTCCGTTGGACAACTATCGTAAGTTGCCATATGCGCTGAAAGCCTCCTTCCCGCCAATTACATGGGTAACTGTTGGTGTCTCCCAACCAACTGGTCGGGGATTGTCCAAAGCCGTATAGCTAGTCGGACAATGTCCATAGCTGGTCGTTCATGACAAAAACTGGTCCTCGACTTCCTTTATACTGGTCGCAGGTTCATATCTGTAAATAGAGTGGGCCTTCTTTGGTAGAAACTTTAACTATGACCGAAAAAAGTTAACCTGGTCAAGAATCCTCGTCAGAATTACAAATCCTATTTAAGTAGAATTGGATTTTGATTTAGGACGATTCGAAATCAAAATTTTCTATTTGGGTATCCTTTGGAATGGGAAGTTTTTCTTATCAACATTGCTTTGAATGAAACCAATGAATTGAAAAAAAAATGAGAACGACCAATCTCTCACAACTCTAGTACCAGCAAACATCAATCCAGAGTCTAAGTCGGATATTTGACTCGAGGCTACATCCGTGCAATTCCTGATAACGACAGCCAAGAAGTAGAAGCTAAAGGGCAAAAGGCAACATCAATGAGAGAAGATAGAAAGGACATGGGGCTAGAGCGTGCCATGGCATGAAAGTGTTGTCATATCACGCATGCTTTGAGGATGACGGCCTCCGCAATGATGCACTTATTAGGCCTGACATTTTGCTGGTAGTGGATTTGGCCGACGAGCCCACCATGGCTAGATGGATCTCTCAAGTCCTTGCACGTGGCGAAGAAGAGTTGGGGAGAGTAGATGCAGCTTGCACAAGGAGTCAAGGAGCAGCGAGCAGAGGAGAAGCGGCTCAATGATGGAGGCCAGAGTTGAGCTCGAGAAAGTAGGCGGCATCACATCGGAATATGTCGAGCTCGAAGCGAGAAGTGCTCGACACGATTTTCCAAACGATTGACGGGTTGGAGCAAGGAATCGATATAAGTGGTATTTTATCTCGTGGAATTGGTTTGGATTTGTTAATTCCAATTCTTGGTGGCAGCCAAACAACCCCATCCTTGGAATCCAATTCCAATTTCCATGATTCCATATCTGATTCCATGGAGCCAAACAGGGTGTTATAGCGAACGGAAAGATTCACAAACGACGTCCTCTGTAAATATCAGGTGTCTTAGCAATTGGATTGCTAGTAGGTTGACATACCTCCCCCATTTCTTCCACCTCGATCGACCTCTTGCCACCAACGTCGTCTTTGTTAAACAATAGAAATTATCGGTAGAAAATCTCAATCCAATCATACAATAGAGAGACATAATGTAGAGAAGAATTTAATATCTTTATTCATGTGTGTCCCTTCTACATGGGGGTCGTCATATTTATAGCCAAAAGTATTGACCCCTTCAGGCAGTAGTTCTATCTTTTACCCACTAATTAGGCTTCTTAACACTTTCCCTTGGGCAATAGACAATGATATGTACATGTCTCATCAAAAACTCCTACAAACCCATTGGAAAAATAAAGGAATAGAGAAAATAGTACATTACATTCGTAAGTTGTATTAACTTGTTGGTTCATTAAAAACCTTTATGTGAGAAAATTTTAAGAAAACCCACCAAGAAAAAGAGTACAATATTTAATCTTCGAGATCCAATCTTCAAGATTTTGGATAAATCCCCAGGATTTGATAATGGTTATGATCTAGGAATTTACTCCCCTTAAACCCTGCAACTCTTTAAACCGTCCTATTCTAATGCCACGAATACATCTTTGAAAACTGGGTGCAGACAGAGACTTAGTGAATAAATCAGCTAGATTTCTGCAGTACTTTGTTTATAAGATCTTTACCTCACCATTCTTCTGGAGTTCATGAGGATAGAAAAATTTAGGAGCAATGTACTTCGTGATGTTGGACATAACCCGTTTGTATTTGTGTAATACAAGCAGTATTATCTTCAAAGATAATTGAGGGGGTATTGACGGTATTAATGCCACAAGACTTTTGGATGTGATTAATCATATGTCTGAGCTAAACACATTCACGTAAGGCTTCATATAGTGCTATAATCTCTGAGTGGTTGGTAGAAGTAGCCACCAAGATTTACTTAGATGACTATCAAGAGATGGCTTCACCACCACAAATAAATACAAATCCATTCTAGGATTTTGCCCTATAGGTATTTAATAGATAGCCAGTATATCTTCAGTATTTCATATGATCATCAGGATCTATACAAGATCTTCATGATTGTTCCATTATCGACCAACTAGATCTAAATTATTAAGTGGTGAAACCTTCAAGGTAAATTTAAGCAGTAGTCAATGTAACAACACCTTCTAGGCTTAACTAAAATTAAGATTTTTAAAATCTCAAATATGATGGTCTGAGTTTAGCATATGCTCCCCGTGAAGACAACTTATGTTTGAAGTCTTGTTGCTCTAATGACTTTCATTCATTTTTCGAAATGAATATAAGTAAGGATATTGTGATCAAATCAACTGGATTGTCAGAATGCAGAGTCTTATAAACAAATATCCTATTACTCATTTGGAGATTTAGGATAACCTATTTAGGAATAATATGCTTAACTTATCAAATACCACTATTTGATTGTGCAATACAAGTAGATTATCCTTACAGAAGATGTGGGGGTAATATAAGTTGCAAAGTTGTATACCTTTCAGATACGACTTATCAAAGCCTTTTAGGGTCTTAATATTTTGCAGCTATCTCCGGGTGGTTAATCTTACAACCAATGGTCCGTTCTGCAGATCTATAAAGTATGGTTGTACTACTATAGAGTAAAATATAACCAGTGTTAGTTTTAGCATTTAGGGGATTAATTGACACTATCACCAATATATGTTATACATTCATGGTACTAGAGAAAACCACCATTCCACTAACTTTTGGTGGAAGATGCACTTTATAAGTGCATATGTGGCGCACTTCTAGTCTTTAGGTTCCTTATTACATTCTTTCGGATCTTGATGGGTCCTTATCCACTTCTATGGATCATATGGGTCCCTGAACCCACCAAAGGGCCTATGTAAGAACACCACGACGAGTGGACAATATATTTTCACAGTTCCTTGATGCTCAAAGGCTTGGGGGCTGGAGCTGTCTTGATATCCCAACTAAATTAAATATGCCATTCAACTAAACTTTCCTGCTACCAACAATGTGATAGAGTACGAAGGTTTATGGTGAGGACATCAACCCGCCAGATACGACCGCTACTCTACCTCCAACTAGGCTACACTACTTCCATTGATTCGGCTGTGTCAAACGGTACTCCAATGGGTTGACGAATTTACTTGACTTATATCTGGTGCTGCGCCACCTCATATTGGGCGAGGGCCTTGTATCAATTATTGGGCCCAAAGGGCAGCTACCACTTTAGGTTATTTGGGCCGGCCACCTCCCTAGTCGCCCCTCCCTTGGGTCATACTATTCACAACCGTACTATTCACATGAACAGTCTTTGTGAATAGTACCACCCCCTTAGCTCTTAGCTATGTGCGTCTCCCCCTTCCCTATTTAAGGAGTCCGCACCCCTTTAGTTTTCTTTGGATTTTGTTTAGTTAAAAGTTAGCTACAATGCAACTTCGTGTATTGGTTTGTGTCGATTAGACCAACCATAATACCGCTTTCGAATCCCAATTTATAAAGTATTTCAATCTTATTGGCAATTTCAGATTGTGTTTTACCTTGTCCTTGCATGCTTATTTAGTGTACGCAAGAATTGACCTTCATGGTCAGGTTATCCGGGTATTCGTGCACGGTTGATAACGATTTGTCGAGCAGTTCAGCGATTGCATGGTTTCGAGCCTTGCGAGTTTGTAGCTAGGATCGTAAAAGTTGAGCGACTTCTACTGAACTTCTTATCGAAAGATCGGGCCAAAAATAGGACCTCTGTGGTTCATCAAGGGGTATCAGAGCCAGGTTCATCGGTGAGAATTTTAAGTTTTCTAGTAGTAGATTCGTTTTCATACCTAGAGTCCAGAAAATTGCCACAAAATTTTTTTTTGCCATTATCATCCCTGTCCGAACCCCTTTGAGCCATTGCAATTTTTTCTTCTGTTTTTTTTTTCATTGAATCATTGGTTACATCATCGTGTCAGTTGTTGATTACTAGTTTAGATGGAGTCTATTTCGTCATTGTGGAGTTTGCATCTTGTGCGTCATGTATTCTTTGCGTAGATTAATCATTGTGTCCAACTTCTACCGCCGCTGTCATCCACTGCTGCAACATCCTAAGTTCCCTACCGCACCACACCAATCCTCACTGTCGTGCCACCACCCAACCCTGCTGCACCACCACCATCATCATCTGCTTGGCGTGCTCCTGTCACGGCGACTCCACCTTTCTGTCGTGCCAACACTTCCGCTGCCATCCCTTGCCACCGCCTCCACAAATCACTGTTGTGGCAATCACATCTGCTGCCACGCCCTACCACCGCCTCCACAGATAGCTGTCATGGCAAACCCATCTGCTGCCACACGCCGCCGTGGCAACTGATCACCCTACCACCGTTGACATCTTCCTGCCACGGCCGCTAGCACCCCTGTCGTGCCCACCATTTTCTGCCGTGGCAACCCCCTACCTTGGGCCACCACAGCAGCCAAACACCTCTGCTGCTGTTGCCTCTTGCTGCCGCTATTGCAACTCCTGCCGCGGCACTGAATCCACAATGCCTATCCTGCCGCGGCACCGAATCCCCTCTGCTTCTCCTGCCGCGACACTGAAAGAAAAAAAAAGTCCTAGCTTGTTTCTGTTGTTGAAGAAGAAGGAATAGGTTTCGGCCACAAACCCAAGAAATAGGAAAAAAAAAGAAGAACAAAAAAAGAGAGAAAAAAATCGGTGTCCATCTTCCCGAAATTTGAAAAGGGCATCAAACTTTTTTCAAATCTAGTGAAAATTGGCGGAGCCCTTTTGCATACATCCACAAGCCCTCGCAAAATATTTGAGCTAGTTTGGCCCACGGGATCAAAAGATATAGCAGTTTCAATTTGAGGCTGAAACGAATTCGAGTCCATTTCCGAGACACCTTCAGTAAAACAGGCATAACTTTTGAATACGGTATCAGAATTCGATGTTCTCAGACTCGTTTGAAATCTAACGATGATGCGCATCCAATAAAAATGACCTGCTTGCGCTAGTCACAATGCAAGACCCCCAAAATTGGCCATCTTCAGCCCTAAATTCACGTCCAAGTTTTTAGTTTTCGTTTTTGGCTTTTCTTTCGGTCTTCCCTTCGGAATTTGGGGTTTGCTTCATCTACAAAGTTGTAGATCCCTTGGAAACATTTCAAACGAGCATATATAAGCCATATAAAATATTATGTTTTCATCATTTGAGACTAGCTGTTGTTTCTGCTCAATCTAGAGGGCTGTTTGCATTGCACCAATATTGCTGTCATTTGTGCTCTACGTCGTGTGAACAATCTTGTGCCCTTCGCAGAAGTTTGAGTAGGTGGTTAGCATCTCTCCTAGCACATGTTGTGAGGTTTTCCATTGCTTACCTCAAGTCACATTGATCTTTGCGTGTGTGTTCCTATATTTTGCATCATAGGGCTTTGATTCGCTAGCTTTGATTAGTCTAGGATCAGCAACATTGACTAGTACTTTGAATAATTTTTTAAATTGCATTAACTGATTTGATTATTGCTGATCCTTGCTACAATATTGAAGTCTTTCAAGCTCCACTTCCTACTAACTCAGCAGGTACCATTCCTCACAATCGTTGGGCTAATCGCTGTTGGAACTATTCCTCTGTTGGTTGATCCTGTGCACGAAATCTTCACTTGAAGCAGCCCCTGGAAGCTACGCCTCAGCTCCTGCTATTTTGTTTTCCACGTGAGCTCCCGTGGGACCCAATTGCTAGAAGCACCTCTTCTCGTGATGATATACATACAGCAGAACCCTGCCTCTTCGGTGCTTTTCTTCCTGAAGAACACACGAAGTACAGAGACAACGACGAAACGTTGAGAACACAATTGATTGTTTCGGGAGCACAACTCCTCTTTTTTTATTTTTCTTTTTGCTTCCCAACTCCCAACTTCATGCTTTTACATGGCACTATGACCTCCTTTATATACACATGTAAACTCAAGCCAAAATCGACTCACACAGGCACAACACTCCTACTCGGATTCTATGTCCCAACTGGACACGGTTACAAAAACAAAACTGGAAACGAAAAACTAAAAACAAGATTATATCTATCAATCACCCCCTTAATCTTGTTTCTTCACTTTGATCACACTGATCTTCTCTCTCATCTGAATTTCTAAATCTTCCTCTTTTACCTGCACTCCCGTGTGCTATTCCTTCCTGGGCCGATACCGCCCTACCGTCTGTACTTGCTCCATCCTGAGCCATGCACAAACCAACGCTTGCCGCGTCTCGCACCTGGACTGAACTCATCCATCCTTGCACGCCCGCCTAGGCTGGAGCACCTGCTCCCACGATCACCTGGGCTGGAGCACCTGCTCCCACAACCGCGCCTACCACAACAAGGTCGTTCGCTATCACGACTGTGCCAGCACTTGCTGTGCCTCCTGCGCCACCTGTTCGTGCGTCATCTGGTCCTCCCGACCACCCGTTCTCTATGCCATCTTCCGTGTCGCTGGCCCCTGCGAGTGTTGCATGCACATCTCCAGCAGTTGCTACGTGCGCTTGTGTGCTGCCACCCTCAGCAGCGCCTAGCGCAACGTGTCCCAGGACCCCACCAGTTTGACCACTCGAGCCGCTTCCTTGCGCGCCTCCTGACCCGCCGCCCGGGCCACCTGTATGTACACTACGCTCTTCATGCGCGTGGGACTCACCGCCCTCTGCAACGTCCAGCGCGCCTGACTGCGTCCCGTCTGGACCTCTCGAGGCTTCGCCTACTATGCAACCTGCGCCAACTCTGTGCATGCCGCACCCTTCGTGCACGTGGGACTCGCCGCCCCCCTGTGTGCCGTCTGGACCTTCCGAGGCTCCGCCTGCTGCGCCTCCTGCGCCAACTGCGTGCCGCCTCTGGGTCCCGCCATGTCCTTGTTCAATACCCAAGTTCCACTCTGGCTCCTCTAGACCGTCCTTCAAACAAACCGGTTTACAAGTTTTTAGAGAAATTTTGTACAACCGGTTCGGGGATCTTTTCACCTTCATCAACAGATCTTTGTTCTTGTTATAGACACGCAAGAACTCATCCTGTAGCACCACCCTGTACCCCCGTTCTGCCAACTGTCCGAGACTGAGTATGTTGTTGCACAAACTCGGTATAAAGTAAATATCATGCATTATCTTCTGATCGCCGTTCTTGCATTGCAACATCATTGATCCTTTACCTTTTATCTGCACCATCTAGCCGTCAGCAAACTTGACCTTCCCCAAAATCTTCTCGTCAAGCTCATGGAACATGGAGCAATCTCCCGTCATGTGATTGCTTGCTCCATTGTACAAGTACCACTCATCAGTATGATCACGGTTGCCTCCCTCCGTGCGTAGTTTAGGAACTACGCTCTCCTCGTTCAACATCACCATGACTGGCGCATCTTTGTCACATAAGGAGAAAAGCAGGGCTGGCTCGTCATTGTCTTCACATGTTCGGGTGAGGTTTGCCTCCTCGTTCTTCTTCTTGTTTGGACAATCCGAAGCGTAATGCCCGTACTTGTCACAACTGAAGCATTTTATGTGGCTACGACACTCTGACGCGTAGTGACCAAATTCTTCACATTTAAAACACTTGATATGTGACTTATCACGGGATTTGGCACCACCGCCTTCCCCATC
Organism: Ampelocalamus luodianensis; assembly: GCA_036346255.1. Classification (NCBI taxonomy): domain Eukaryota; kingdom Viridiplantae; phylum Streptophyta; class Magnoliopsida; order Poales; family Poaceae; genus Ampelocalamus; species Ampelocalamus luodianensis. The sequence goes on along the minus strand of CM070625.1, from coordinate 42,176,664 downwards.
CCAGTCTCCATGTCCTCCTTTGCCGCCTCGGCCACTCTGGCCGTCTCGCCCGCTTATATCTCTTGTGCCACTACTGGAGTCTTGGCCCTCTTTCTTTTCTTTTATAGACAATGCTTCCCATTGTGCTCTAGAGAGCATTAGCTGTTCACCTTCTTCTTCTTTGCGATGTCGTCTCCCCTTTAAACTTTCTTCGAATGCCCTAAGTATTCCAATTGCCTCTGACATGGACATTGTGGAGACATCGCCCCACTGCTCAATTGTCCCGACAATTGGAAGGAAACGATCAGAAACAGCACCAAATAGCTTTTCAACCACTATATTGTCATTTACTTCAGTACCAAGAGAGCGAATTTCTCCAACTACTATAGAGAGTTTCTGAGAGAATACACTGATCGTCTCGGAGTCCTCCATGATCATACGATCAAATTGCCTCTTCAGTACATGCACCCTTGCTTTCTTGACGCGATCTTCACCCACATGAATCACCTTAATTGCATCCCATGCTGCCTTCGCCGTTTCATTCTCCGCAATGACCATCATCACCGCGTCCGGCACAGCTTGGGAGATTGCTGCTAAAGCGCCTTGGTCTCTTTCTTCCTCAACCAATGCATCGCTTTCTACTGCAGCCCATACACCAAGGGATCGTAGGATGATTTTCATTTTTACTGCCCACAGGCCGTAATTCGTCTCTGTCAACATCGGGTATTGAATCGGAACCCCTCTTATCAGCGATCTTCCTACAACGGCCACCGCCGGTGGTGTCTCTTTCTTTGGCAACTTATCTTCAGACATCGCTCCCAATGATTTAGGCTCTGATACCAATTGTTGGAACTATTCCTCTGTTGGTTGATCCTGTGCACGAAATCTTCACTTGAAGCAACCCTGGAAGCTACGCCTTAGCTCCTGCTATTTTCTTTTCCACGTGAGCTCCCGTGGGACCCAATTGCTAGAAGCACCTCTTCTCGTGATGATGCACATACAGCAGAACCCTGCCTCTTCGGTGCTTTTCTTCCTGTAGAACACACGAAGTACAGAGACAACGACGAAACGTTGAGAACACAATTGATTGTTTCGGGAGCACAGCTCCTCTTTTTTTATTTTTCTTTTTGCTTCTCAACTCCCAACTTCACGCTTTTACATGGCACTATGACCTCCTTTATATACACATGTAAACTCAAGCCAAAACCGACTCACACAGGCACAACACTCCTACTCGGATTCTATGTCCCAACTGGACACGGTTACAAAAACAAAACTGGAAACGAAAAACTAAAAACAAGATTATATCTATCAATCACAAGTGAGAGTATCACGAACCAGGCACCGGTTGTACCACTTTTGATGAACCATGAAGGTCCTAATTTTGGCCCAATCGATGAGAAGGTAAGTTCCGTAGTAGTCGCTCAACTCTCACGATGCTGGCTACGAACTCGTAAGGCTCGAAGCCACGCAATCACTGAACTACTCGACAAGTCGTTATCAACCATGCATGAATACCCGGTTGACCTCATCACAAAGATCGATTCCTACATACACCGAAGAAGCATGCAAGAACAAGATAAATAGCAATATGAAATTGCAAATGGGAATTGAAATTGTATTGATAAGTGGGGTTCCAAAGAACAATATCACTGTTGATTACGCCGAACAACAGGATAAAGTATTAAAGCTGAACTTCAATCAACAAAACCCTAGGAACTTGATGGGGGTGGCCAGTATGTAAAGGAGGAAGAGGGAGAGACAATGATACTGTTCACACATGAACAGTAACCACATGAACAGGATGGGCCTAGGGTTTCTATCTGAATTACAAGGCCCGCGGCCTAAATAGGTGGTGTAGCATTTTCTTTTGATGATTACGATGTACACAAATAGAATTTGGAGGTAAGGCTAGATCCGTTTGAAAGAGGACAAGATAAGCTTTCAATCAAGTACTCATGGACCTCAAACGGAGTCCGTATATGAAACTTATGCATGTTTGAAGTCAGAGCTGTCTCCGAAGGCCGAACTGGATTCCAAAACGTGTCCAACTTGAACTCTTGCTTAGCTTGGACACAAAGTGATGTGGTTATACACAAATATACATTTTTATCATTAGATAGCATTATATAGTTCATAAAATATAAAAGAACTCCTAAAAACGAGCTCACTTGATAATTTAAATGAAGTGTACAAGCTCTTGTATTGGAATAGCAAGCATAGCAAATATGGTTGTATCCACAGGGGTCATGTCCTCATCATCCTCCCTTTTTTGAAAACAAAGCCATCCTCGGCTTTTGATAAGCGTAAAATAGGGCAATAAAGAAGCCAAAATGTATGCGTGGTATATGTATATATCATCCGTTTTAACGGTTCTTCGTTGTTGCACAATTAATGTTAAAAAACAGTAGTAATCATAAAAGCTCATTGTATTATCACCCCAAGAATAACCATATATTCTAGTGAGCAAAACAAAATTTCTCACACAACAATTGTTGCAACTAGTTTTACAAATGTAAGTGAAGCATTTATGCAATTCAAATCTCCGAAGTTGTAAACTTGCAATGGTAGCACATATGGGCAAATCTGCAACTTTTGGATTGAAACAAAGTTCATCCATATAATCAGATTTCAATCGAGCAATAGCAAATTCAGCTAGCAAGGGTGAAAAGATTTGTAAGTTATTCCATACTTCAATATCATTATTCAGAATGTCCATACTAGATGGTGCAATAAGAGATGAACACATAGGGATTCAATGATCACTAAATTCTATTTTTCTCTCATAATGAACAAGATTTCGCTCACAAGAATTGTTGTTCAAAATAGAAAGCTTCAATTCATCCATGTGATCACAAGTTATGCATATTTGATATACAAGAAATTGATTGTCTACACCATAATCTCCAATTAATTTAAAGTAGTAGGTGTAGGTGCTAGATAGAGAATTTAGAGATGAAATTTCAGAAACATTCTCCATATGGCATTCCAAACTAATGGACTCATTAAGCATGATATAGCACAATGCATCAGTATGGGATATTCTATCAAGTACTTCCTTATATGTAATTAATTCGATACGTGCAAAATTATGTGAATTCAGATTAGCACATAGTTCATTCAATTCAACACAACGAATATCAAAAGATTGCACTATAGCAGGTATATACTCACAAGGTTGCTCTATGTCTTGCTGTAGCATCAAATCAGTACCCTTGGCATTATCGTCCTCATCAGATAATGTAGGTACCTCAAACATCTACTCTAATGACAAAAGATGCACCTGATCATCCTTCATCTCTTCAAGCATCTTGGTGGTATCTGTAGATGGAGTAGGAGCCAAAACATTTTCAGCATTTTCAGTTAACTTAGGTTGCACCTCGCTTGTGACCATGGGTGGTGGAGGTACAAAATGACGTTGAAATTTCTTCTTCATCTGCTCCCATGTGTACATGTAGTGGTACTCGAGATTCGACCACCAATATTGAACATCACCAATCAGTGCTGTACTTGCCATGCTCATCTTCTCATAAGGATCAAGGTAAATAGCTATCCAACATAGTAACTGTTGGTGATATGCCATAGACGCAATCACTGAGATGATTGTATCACGTCTATGTTTATGAGTTCTTGAATAAATGTTATTCTGTTCCTTGAATGAATCGTTAGTTCTGAAGATCAACGAGTATGTGACTTGTTGGTGAAACTCTTCGACTTATATGATGTCGTTCCAAAAGTATCCCTGGTCGAATGTCACTGATCGGAACACCAGTGACCCTACGACCTGCGCATGCATTGATTGATGATCATGTTTCACCGGTCATGGATATAGGGATATCGAATCAATAATGTGAACACATATTAGAGAACATGGGGTTGGATTGACCCACATTGAGACACTATTGAGATTGTTATGATTCTATGTGTCATTAGTTGGTCTCAAGCAATGATGATGTATAATACTTAGACCTGAGATCAGCATGGTTCCCTACATGTGTAATAGCACTCTTAGGGGTTGCCAAACGCTACTCGTAACTAGGTAGTTATAAAGGTAGCTTTCGGGTATGCTATGAAACATGCGGAGGGATGTGATTGGTCGGATATGGGATTTGCCCCTCCTAACATAACGGGAGAGATGTCTCTGGGCCCTTCGAAGTAGTCGGAAAAAGAAAGTGCATCGGCATGCCACTAGTGGTCGAAGTGTTCGACCACATAAGGTTATCCGACAACTCGATCGAGAAAGTATTGAACAGTCCATGGAAGACATATTATCTCACCTGGAGTTCAACCAGATATCATGAGGCAAAAGGAGAATACTAGAGTAGGTCACTTAGTTCGATCAGGTCTAGACAAGTCATATGGTGATACGAGCAAGTCGTAGACTGGTCGAACGAAATCACAGAGTGGTCGAAACCTGGTCGTAAGGAGTTACGAACTGGTCGTGACCGAGTGCGAACTGGTCGTATAGAGATAGAACCTGGTCGTAAGTGATGAGGACCTAGTCATAGATCATATTGCATTAAGGTTCGTCCGATATAATTTGTGTGTATTCGGGAATCGTTATGTCCTGCTAGGTACCGCTACGACTCGTGGTCAGAAAGGGTTTTCGAGTCACAACCGATTACACATAAACCTAACGGGTCACACACTTAATGGGATGGAACAAACCAGTACGAATACGATTCGTCAAACGTGTTCGGATAGGATCTGACACGGGGCACTATATAAGGAGATGCTTGAGACTAGTGTAAGGGAGGAGAGAGACACGTGAGTTGTTTCCACCGAAACCCTACCGCCATCTTCTTGAGAGAACCTTCCCGTGCGACTTGGTGCTAGCACACCGGCGTACGGTTGTTCCTTCTCTGGACGTGTGGATACCGAAGAGGCGCTACTGCGGTCGCTGTTGCGCTAAGGATGATCCACAATCTTCACAAGAAACTACAGAAGTTGCTGGAGGAGACAATCAAATACGAGGACGTTGGACGAACTTCTACGACCACTACATCAGCGCGTTCTTCGTTGGACTAGGCTACTCCGACTTTACTTTCGCTGCACTGCGCGTCTGGTGGTAATGATCTGTGATCATCTATCTTGCTTGGCATCCTGGTTTACGTAGTAGAAATTTTGAATTGTTGCTAGCGTAGCCTACCCGTATCCCTACAGTGGTATCAGAGCCATCCTGCATAGTTTTTGATATAGATCGGTCGCGTATACTGGATATGTGGCAGTAGTAGGTTGGATCTGTTACTACTTTGGTCTGATAACCTAGATTGGTTCATATGGATGAAACGATCTAGGCTCTGGTCGATAGGATCGATCTTTGTTCGGCGATAGTAGATGGGTTTTTCGAGGAGGCACATATTAAGAGCACCATATGATTCACTCGACTTGTTTTTCGACTACCTTGCATGATACTCCTACCGGTCGGAATTCCGCCATCGGAGTATGTCGCAGCTTGCGGTCGCATCAAGGCAGTGATCAGATTGGTTCGGAACAGGGTTAATATGATTAATCCGATGATTTCCAAGGCTCGGATATGTGAATAAAATTCATGTCTCAGGAAAATTTTTCGAGAGCGCTGCCCTCGACCAGCGAGGACCACTGCCCCTTCGAACCCCGCCCGCTAACTAGCTAGTGGGACCGCCATGCTAGGTTTTCGTACCGTGCGTTATAGATAGTATGTGTTCATGTTGCCCGATAGAATTGGATTCTATGCATAACTTGTTTTTGCAGGGTTTGATGTGAATAGTATGGACCATTGTGTATGTGATACATGAATGGATTTTCATGGCCTGCGTGTCATGTTGTGAGATAGCCATCGAGCTACATATTATTGTATAACAGCCTGCGTATCTACTTGTGATGCTTGAAATTATCCTATGTAATTCTTTACTAGCTTTTAGGAGTAAATGCTTATTAGATGAATGCGGTTAGAGACTTCAAGCATGGTGGTTGGAGAACAGGAAGCATGCTGATGGAGATCGACATGTTAAGGGCCATACTATTTCACAGTTTAATTTGATTATCTGTGAATGTTTGTGTTTATTCCTGTTTTGCTATTTAATCATGTTTTATCATTAGATGTTTTGACATGATAGAATAGTATCCCTCAGGAAAAATTAAGTAAAATTGATGCCTTTCCAATTGCTGCACCTATCACGATTTGATTGTTAATTGGCAGGTCTACCAAAGTAGGGTGCCATTAACTATCTTAATAAGATAGGGTGGGTGTCGGACACCCACGTGCATAGTGTTGGTTTGACTTGACAAGGCTATCAAAATAGTTTTGGGCCTTGAGGCATGGTGTTGGTAGCCGGGGCATAAAGATGTCATTCAACAAACAAGAGTCATATGCGATATGATTGGCAAGAATAGTCGAACATAACCACCAACATGAGTGTCTAATAGAAGATCTTACATAAACTTAGTGCTAAATTTTTGCATATTCTGTTGTAGATCATGGCACCTACTACTTCTTCTGCACCTACCTTTAATTTGCGATCTATTCTTGAAAAGGAAAAGTTGAATGGTTCAAATTTTATTGACTGGTTTAAGATGTCGAGAATTGTTCTCAAACAAGAAAAGAAGGAATATGTTCTAGAGAATCCCTATCCTGAGGAACCGAGTGCTGATGCTACTCGAACTGAAAAGAATGCTTATGAGAAGCATTGCAATGACGCAGTTGATGTGCACTACCTAATGCTTGCAACCATGAACTCTGAGCTTCAGAAGCAATATGAGACCACGATTGCTTACAATATGATTGTGAGTCTGAAGGGTATGTTTCAGGATCAAGCAAGGGCAGAGAGGTTCAACACCTCTAAGGCATTATTTTCTTGCAGGCTGTCAGAAGGTAACCCGGTCAATCCTCATGTGATCAAAATGATTGGTCTCATTGAGAGCTTGGAAAAGCTTGGTTTTCCCCTTAGTCAAGAGTTGGCTACTAATGTGATTCTCCAATCGCTCCCTGCGAGCTTTGAGCCTGTCATACTGTATTTTCATATGAATGGCATGGAGAAATCAATGACCGAGTTACATTGTATGCTTAAGGGTGCTGAAGAGAGCATCAAGAAAAGTTCCAATCATCTGATGATGGTTCAAAAGACTACAACCTTCAAGAAGAAGGGTAAGTCGGGAAAGGGAAAAGGCAAAGGAAAGACTAAAGATGAGATCGAGAGTATCAAGGCTAAGCTTAAGAAGCTTAAACTCGGTTCTAAGCCTGACACAGAATGTTACCATTGTCATGAGACTGGGCATTGGAAGAGAAATTGCAAGAAGTACTTGGCAGAAAAGAACAAAGGAAGTAAGACTTCCAGTTCAGGTATAAATGTTATACAAATTAATATTGCCACTTCTCCGACCAGTTCTTGGGTATTTGATACCGGATCGGTTTCTCATATTTGCAATTCGATGCAGGGACTGATAAGGAGTAGAAGTTTGACAAAAGGAGATGTTGATCTTCGCGTAGGCAATGGAGCAAGAGTTGCTGAATTAGCTATTGGCACTTTACCATTAGCTTTACCTTCAGGATTAGTTATGGAACTAAATAATTGTTATTATGTTCCAGCCTTAAGCAAAAACATTATTTCTGCTTCATGCTTAGGAGCAGAAGGTTATGAATTCAGAATAAAGAACAATTGTTGTTCAATTTATTTTGAAGATATGATTTATGGCCATGCTCCATTGGTGAATGGATTATATGTTTTAAATCTTGAGGATATGCCTATTTATAACATGAATGCTAAGAGACTTCGACCCAATGAAATGAATCCCACTTTTATCTGGCATTGTCGACTTGGTCATATAAATCAGAAGCACATCATGAAGCTCCATAAAGATGGTCTTCTAACCTCATTTGATTTTGAATCATTTGAAACATGTGAATCTTGTTTACTTGGTAAGATGACAAAGGCACCTTTCACGACCAGAAGTGAAAGGGCGAGTGACTTCTTGGCCCTTGTACATTCGGATGTATGTGGACCTATGAGCACCTCGGCCAGAGGTGGTTTTCAGTACTTCATAACTTTTACTGATGATTTCAGCAGATATGGCTATGTCTACTTGATGAGACATAAGTCGGAATCCTTTGAAATGTTCAAAGAATTTCAGAATGAGGTACAAAATCAACTTGGCAAGATAATCAAATGTCCACGATCAGATCGTGGAGGTGAATATTTGAGCCATGAGTTTGGTGATCATCTAAAGAAGTGTGGAATTTTTCCACAACTCACTCCGTCGGGAACACCTCAGTGGAATGGGGTGTTTGAACGACGGAACCAAACATTGTTGGACATGATTCGGTCAATGATGAGCCAATCTGATCTTCCATTGCAGTTCTGGGGATACACTCTAGAAATAGCGGCTTTCACTTTAAACAGGGTTCCATCAAAAACAGTAGAGAAGACACCATATGAGATATGGACTAGGAAGTATCCCGGTTTGTCTTTCCTCAAGGTATGGGGTTGTGAGGCATATGTTAAACGTTTGACGTCTGATAAACTCACACCCAAGTCTGATAAGTGCCTCTTTGTGGGATATCCTAAGGAAACTAAAGGATATTACTTTTATAAGTGGGATGAAAACAAAGTGTTTGTTGCCCGTAATGGTGTCTTCTTAGAGAAAGAGTTTCTTTCCAAAGGAGTCAGTGGGAGTAAGGTGCAACTCGAAGAAATTCAGGAAACATTCGAAAATGTTTTAACTCCTACTAATCCTCTACAGGATGAACAAAATGTTGTTAAATCTGTAGATGAAGCATCAGCCCCATGTAGATCTAAAAGGCCACGTCAATTGCCTGTAAGGTATGGGTATGACGTTTTCTTATTGAATAATGATGAGCCTAAAACTTATTCGGAAGCGATGGTAGACCCAGACTCTGAGTCATGGGTTGAGGCCATCAGATCCGAAATAAAATCCATGCGTGACAATCAAGTTTGGAACTTGGTTGATGCACCTGATGGTGTTAAATCCATTGAGTGCAAGTGGATTTTTAAGAAAAAGATAGATATGGATGGAAATGTTCACATTCATAAGACACGACTAGTCGCGAAGGTTTTCAAGCAAATTCAAGGTGTTGATTATGATGAAACCTTCTCTCCTGTCGCTATGCTTAAGTCTATCCGGATCATTCTAGCTATTGCTGCATATTTCGATTATGAGATATGGCAGATGGATGTCAAAACGACTTTCCTAAATGAAAACCTAAGTGAGGATGTGTACATGACACAGCCTGAAGGTTTTGTCGATCCAAAGGAAGCTGAAAAGGTATGCAAGCTTAAGAAGTCCATCTATGGATTAAAGCAAGCATCTCGGAGTTGGAACATTCATTTTGATGAAGTGATCAAAGGGTTTGACTTCATCAAGAACGAAGAAGAACCTTGTGTTTACAAGAAGGTTAGTGGGAGCAAGCTTGTGTTTCTGATTTTTGTATGTGGATGACATACTACTGGTCGAAAATGATATTCCAATGCTTGAATCTGTTAAAACTTCATTAAGAAATAGTTTCTCAATGAAAGATTTAGGATATGCAGCATATATTCTTGGTATAAGGATCTATAGAGATAGATCTAAGAGGCTAATTGGATTAAGCCAAGACATGTACATTGACAAGGTGTTGAAACAGTTCAACTTGCAAGGTTCAAAGAAGGATTTCTTGCCCATGTCATATGGTATTAATCTTAGCAGGACTCAGTGCCCTACGACCACTGATGAGCGAGACAAAATGAGTAGAATCTCATATGCTTCGGCTATTGGATCTATCATGTATGCCATGTTGTGTACACGACCAGATGTGTCATATGCTCTAAGTGTTACGAGCAGATATCAGTCAGATCCAGGTGAAAGTCACTAGATAGCAGTCAAGAATATCCTTAAGTACTTGAGAAGGACTAAGGATGCATTCCTTGTATTTGGTGGTGAGGAAGAGCTGGTCGTAAATGGTTACACCGATGCTAGCTTCCAAACCGACCAGGATGATTTTAGATCACAATCAGGGTTTGTGTTTTGCTTAAATGGAGGAGCACTAAGCTGGAAAAGTTCCAAGCATGGAACGGTTGCTGATTCTACAACAGAGGCTGAGTACATTGCGGCTTCGGAAGCCGCAAAAGAGGCCGTATGGATTAAAAAGTTCATTAATGAGCTGGGTGTGGTTTTGAGTGCTTCCAGTCTAATGGATCTCTATTGTGATAATAGTGGAGCCATTGCACAAGCAAAGGAGCCTAGATCGCATCAAAAGTCCAAGCATATACTTCGGTGATATCACATTATTCGTGAGATCGTTGAGAGAGGTGATGTGAAGATATGCAAAGTGCACACGGATTTGAATGTTGCTGATCCGTTGACAAAGCCTCTCCCGCAACCTAAGCATGAGGCGCACATAAGAGCTATGGGTATTCGATACCAATATGATTGACTCTAGTGCAAGTGGGAGATTGTTGGTGATACGCCCTAGAGGCAATCATGGAGATGATTGTATCACGTCTATGTTTATGAGTTCTTGAATAAATGTTATTCTGTTCCTTGAATGAATCGTTAGTTCTGAAGATCAACGAGTATGTGACTTGTTGGTGAAACTCTTCGACTTATATGATGTCGTTCTAAAAGTATCCCTGGTCGAATATCACTGATCAGAACACCAGTAACCCTACGACCAGCGCATGTATTGATTGATGATCATGTTTCACTGGTCATGGATATAGGGATATCGAATCAATAATATGAACACATGTTAGAGAACATGGGGTTAGGTTGATCCACATTGACACACTATTGAGATTGTTATGATTCTATGTGTCATTAGTTCGTCTCAAGCAATGATGATGTATAATCCTTAGACCTGAGATCAGCATGGTTCCCTACATGTGTAATAGCACTCTTAGGGGTTGCCTGTGGGGACCCCGGGTTATCTCCGTAAGACCGAGACTAAGCATGGTCTTAAGGACATAACTCTGGATCTCCGGTAAATGGATTCCATCTTAACTCAATCTAAATGAGAGGCTTGACTGAAAACTAGAGCCCCGACGATCGTGCGCGCCGCTCCTCTGCGAGCACTACATGATTATCGGTTCTCCAACAAGTCAAGCACTACACTTAGTGAGTTAAATAGGAAGCCATGATCAGCGAGTATGACTTATATTGGCTCCCAAGATCAGCGACCAATATAACCATACTCCCATACAACGTTGATCGCATCCATACAACACTCATACATAAATAGTACAAAAGGCATACATCAAAGTTCCAAGTTTACAACTAATACAAACGGCCGACTGGCCAAATTCAAATAAAAGTATTAAGTAGCAGCGAAAACAAGTAAATAAACCAAAAGACCAGCAGTGGTATGCCCCATAACCCATCGGCAACCGACTGGGAGTTAAATGATAGCATTACTCATCAGTGTCGCCTAAATCGGCACTGACAAGCTCGTCAGGCTCGATATCTTCCTCACCTGTAAGAGCCAGCAAACATCTGGCTGAGTACAAAAGAGTACTCGTAAGTCTTACACAAATAAAAATTAGTTATGCATAAGGCTGTTCCAAGGGATGGCTCATATTGGCTTAGTTTTGCAAAAGAGACGCAACAAGGTACAACCTACACATACTAGTTTTTCATGTGCCATTTCAAAATCAGATTTGAAGTAGAAGTAAAGCATGTGAACAAGTAATGAATTCAATAACAAATAAATCATACAAATGGCAAAGTGGCTGTCCACTTTGATACAACAACAAGCATGAACATCCCATTCATGACAATACCAAGTTATAACCACAATTTTAATTCCAAGTCTAATAATAGTAACTCCCGAACTCAAGTGGTTGTCCATAACCGTGGACACGGCTATTCGAATAGATTTATACCCTGCAGGGGTGTACTACTTTACCCACACGACTTGATTAGCCCGTAAGCCTCCAGATGCCTCCGAATATAGCATACTTCCTATGGTATGCTGGCCGGGTAAATCAAGATATGGTCGTTTTTAGCAAGAAGATCCCATTGAGCTAAGTCCCTCAACCTAGGGCTCCTAGGAAACACAAGACGTTAACGTCTCCATCCTATCGGCCCAAAAGGAAAACATATACCACCGTGGGACTCAACACAACAAAACCTTCCCCCTACTTAACCATACAGCACCCATATACCGCGTGTGGTAGCACAAATGTACTTGAATCAATGACGTTACCAAAGTTCGGTCCTTAATTGTCCAGACAAGTCCACCACTTACCCAAAGCTCGTGCACAAAGCACCATCACTAACCAACAGTTGTCCAGACCAAAAGCTTATTTAAAATGACAAAATTTAACTCATAGAACAGATACGAAGATCTGAAACAACGGTATATAATGAAAGTTGTGTTTATCCCATAATTGTCGGGTTATTCTCGACAATCAGACTACCATATGTAGACTTGCATGGCTAAGCAAACCCGAGCAATATAAATTCACATATCCTATCTTAAGCATGTGGTGCTGGAATAATTCAAGGATAACCTCAATGAATAGGATATAACTAATCTACACATCACAAAAATAGTGACAATATCAAAATAGCACGCAAGCAATTATCATTGCACTATCCTAACAAAACTGGGATCAAATATGATGCAAAAAGAAAGTTCAAAGGATGCTTGCCTGGCTGGTATTCCAATTTTTCACTCTCGGTTGTGTAATCGCTCGCTTGCGACAGTTCGGACTCTAAGAAAATAATGACATCGAATAAACACCGAGAAATAGCCAAAACTCAAATTGCTCAAAAATGTATAAAATTTATACAGTAGCTAGATTATGATTTTATATGAATTTAGGTACAACAATTATTCCATTTGGAGTTTATATGAGAGAGTTATAGTAGTTTGAAAATCAGACTTCTAGAAAATGCTGAAAAATTGTGGTTCTATTTACTGTTCACCCGAATTTAATTATGTTGTGAAAATTTGCAGAATTCTAGTGGAGATAAAAACTACATGGTTAGATATATAATAATATTTTATGGACAACCCAATTGGATTCATCCCATTTGGAGTTCATATGAATTTTCTAAGAATTTTCAAAGTTAATTCAATTTCTAGTGTAAAAATAATTCTTTTCTGCATTTTAAATTGGAATTAAATCCTTTTTATACACGGGCTGACCTAGCCTCTGTCAATGAAAGATAGGCCCTTGTATTTTATTTTATTTTCCATGTATTTCCTAAAGGAAAACACCTATCGACAAATCTAATCTTCTCATAATCATACACAACCGATTCTCCGGTGTTGAATCCAATCACATACATAACACTCTCCGATCATATCCTCGTACCTTGATCTAACTCCTATACTAACATCTACTAAGGCATAAACAAGACATTCAACCCAACAAATAATGCTCGGACTCACCATCTTTAATTCATACATATAATCCATCCGGTGATTGCACAAATTCCACCAAGTGATATGCACATGACCAAGACTAAATCCACAATTGTTCTTTACTAGAACATTTAAGCTAATACTACTATCAAACTCTACTATTCTCACCGCGGCAATTCGTATTCGCATACACCAAAATTTCCACCGATCGAGGTTTATTTGACTATCCGACACCTAGTGAACTCTACAATTTAAAAGCATGTCCAACATTTAACAACTCACTAATCAATCAACTTATATCTATTTCACCGGACTAGTCACGAATGACATCCACCAATCCAATCACACATGTGTCTCTATGATCAACTAATAATCATTTATCTACTAACTCAATTTAGGACACATTTCTATCAACTCGGCACATCGGACTTATCCACTAATTATAAGGCAATCCAAACATTCATCCGCAATTAAATGATCTAATGCTACCTTCTCCCAATTCTAGCACACATGACTCACATAATTATTAACTAAGACATCCGATCAATCTGCTCATGATTAAATAAACCATCCGATTCAACCTCCATATCTCATTAATCATCAACACATAAGTCATCCAACAAGTAATAAATCATAAAATCCTTATGCGTCCTAACTTCCAAAAATTACTAATCCAAGGTGAGGGAAAATCTCCAATTAATTTATCCTCAAAGATCACCACAATTTTGCATACGACTCCAAAATATCATCCGGTCAAACAATCCAATGTATTTTTAATTTAGCATCCACCGACCAACAATACACATAACCCGCTACAACGATAAAATTATTCGTAATCTACCGAAATACATCACCAGAACATGCCTACGCATAAATAAGACATAACCGGAGAATTATACCGTTCATAAGCTACCAAATCATTTTTTTTACAATTAAACATGCATAAATAGTACAATGCCATGCTCAAGACTAATATGCAACATGTACAACTAATTTCGTAATGCGGTAACAAATTTTAACGATTTTACCACGGCATTAGGCATGCGTCCACCTCCAGATGTCGTCTTCTCGGCCACTCGTCTGTGTCCACCGTAGTCGTCTCCGTTTTCGCGTCCGCCATAGTCGTTGCCGAGCTCGTCCGCGTTCGCCGCATGCACTCAAACATGCTCCTACTAGCCCGACTGACTAAGTACTAGCCTACATGCAAACTGACCACTACTAATATGCAAACTATATCTAGCACTTCTACTAGCAAGGACTCGGCCACTAACAAACTAACTAACGCTGCTACATGCAGACGAAACAAATCACTAACCACTCTGCTTCTTGCTCCAAGGCTCAACGACTAGAAGATCATGCACATATTCAATTACATGTAGCCATGCACTCACACATATGATAAGACCACCAAGGCTCAACGACTAGAAGATCATGCACATATTCAATTACATGTAGCCATGCACTCACACATAAGATAAGACCACAATGTTGCACACGATTCTACTGTTGCCATGCACTAATCCACTAATTAACAATGCTCCTAATTAACTTGCTAAAGCAAAGCTATCGAGCAAACTAAAACACTCGCAGAGTCAACCATCTAAACATATACTACCTCACAGCCGAACTAACTCATGCATGCAAACAACTAAAGATACTTAGCACAACCCTTGGCTCTGCTCGACCGCAGCCAGGCTGCGCCACCGGCGGCCGGGTCGCGCCGGCTGTGCCGGGCTCGACATGCATGCGCCGCGCCGGGGTTGCCGCTGCATGCACGGCCCCAGCCTCGCTGGCCACCGCCACACCACGGCCTACTCTGGGCAGCAGCACCACACCGTGCCACATGCATGTCTTCAGCTGTAACATCCCCATTTTGGCTTGTGTTTCAAATGTAAGAAATTGAGGGTAAATTAAAACTTTTATTACATCCTTGTGCTTTTGAACTTTTCTGAAAATTCTTGTAAAAAGAATTTTGGAAAATTCAAGTCAAAAGCCTCATTTATCGAGTCAACCACCTCCTTGGTCAAACCTCTTAAATAACCTTCTGGAATTTCTTGAGAAAATCTTAGTGCACAAAAGTCTCTCAAAATTTTATGGAAGGTTAACCCTAAGGTCAGGAAGCTCCAGTTAAAATTTCATAAATTTTGGAGTTGATTTGATGCCTCAATTAAATCCCCAAAGTTTCAGTTCAAAAATCAAAACCTAAGCGGTTTGCCTTGTTCCTCGGTGCGAGTCGGACTCGTGCTCGAGTCACTTGACTCGACCGAGCCAACTAATCGCACCGCGCGGTCGAGCGGGCGCGCGCGTTATCGGCCGTTAGATCTCCATCGAGCGGCTCTCATTCGTAAGCATTGGACAACTCCGGTTGCCTCTGATTCTCGGCCGTTGGATTTCCATCGCACGGCCCACATTTGCCCTATGCCGCTTCAACGTGATCGCGTGCTAGCCGTTGGATCAAGATCGGGCGGCCACCCCTCGTCGTCCTCCTCGTGCTCGCTCGCCAGCCGCTCGCGCTCGCTCTGCGCCATGGCAGAGAGCTCGTGGCGATGGCGTCGCGTCCACTCACCCTCGATGCCAACGGCCAGGTGCATTAAATGCGCGTCAGCAGGCCGCCCCCGAAAGTCCACTGCTCACCTGCTCCCGTCACTCGTGGCGACCGTGAGCGGTCCCATCTTCCTCCCCTGCCTTCCTTTACGCACCCGTGAGCTCTCCCTTGCACCCACTGCATTCGTGGAGCTCCCAAACGCCCTGTTTTCTCTCGCCGCCATTGTTGCCCGCGGAGCTTCTCGGTGAAGGCCGTGCTCGGTGGTTCCTCGCTCCTCCTTGCTCCTGTTGCTTCCCCTCACCTCGGTGGTGCTTAACAACCGCTCCTTTTCAGGTGGTTTCAACGGGAGCACCGGGATCTTAGATTTCCCCCAAATCGGCCGCGAGCGCCTCTCTTCGTCTCCAGTGCCGGTGAGTCCATCTCCCCTCAATTCCTTCCTCTGGGAGCATCAGTGTGGCACGTGGGACCTACTTTGATGATGTGGTTGCTCTCTAGTTGTCCAGGACAGCTTTCCCTCGTTGCCGCTATTGTTGCCGTTGCGGAGCTTCGTCGCCGGGGCTACTCCGACCGCCTCTGCACCTCCGCGTCCGTCAGGTAGCTCCCTGGTAGTCCCTAGATGCTCGGGCACCGCTTGAATGGACCGATGCGGAGCTCTTTTCTTTGCTTATCGTCGTCGTCATCTTTGCCGCGCCGCTCGCCGTCGCGCCGCTCTGGTCCACCACCGTCGGTGTGGGTGGTACCGGAGGGTGCGCAACGCTATTGCGCACCCATTCCTGGCATTCACTCACGTCGCCGTGCCTTTGGTCGCCGGCGTTTTGCCGGTGAAGCCTTCGGCCGTGATGTCGGACGACAACGCTACGGGAGCGACGTGGCTGGTCTTCGGCCGTTGGATCCAGAGATCAACGACCCTGGAACCTCCACGTCGGCCCTCTGTTCTGCCTGCGTGAGGAGTGTTTCGGCGTGGTTCAATCTGGATCGTTGGATCGAAGATCAACGGCTGGGATTGCGAAGGCATTCGTTCGGTCCGAATGCCCTCATCATTTGGACCGTTGGATCTGGATCCAACGGTGAGCCTCCGTGGGTCCTGTGCGTGTGTGCTGTGCGCGCCGTGCGCGTGGGCCGTCCGATCCAGGATCAACGGCTCGGGTTCGTCCACGTCTCTGGATGTTAGTGAAGTCCCGAGAGTGCTAAGTCCAGAAATCAGTATCACATTAGGGTCTTCTCATTTTCATATCTTTGTCATCTTAGCTCCAAATTAGATGGTTCCAGTTTTGTTAGCTTCCTTATACCTTGAACTTAAATAGAAAAATAATTGTAGACCATGATCAAATCTGGAAAACCATTTTCAAAAATAGTAAACAAGTGAACTTAATACTGTTTTTCAGAACTTTAGCAAACTTGTAAAATGCATAACTTTTAATCTATAGATCCTTTTTGTATGAATCCAATTGGATTAGCTTCCACTGCTAATGTATTTGCTGGGAAAATTGGTTTCACAAATTTTACTATTTTAAAAAATCATAAGGATCATATTTTAGTTTAATACCCTAAACAATTTAAACAAATCATAACCCTTTCAATATAACTCCAAATGACCTGAAATTTTATATGGATTATTACTACACCAGTAGGTAGCTACCATAAAATTTTTAGATTCAAAATCTTTCTAGAAAATGTTTTTGCTACAGTACTAATTATGGTCGAAAATAGGTTTTTAGAGAATATCTTTTGCACCACAAATCCAAATTAAGTTTTTCCAGTTCCTATGACTAGGTATATTTGTATTTTACCTTGTGTATAAATTTCGTCGCGTTTGGATAATTTTTGCTTGCTCTTTTGTTTAAGTGTTCCTCGTCTTATTGGTTGTTTTCGCTCTTTCGCTTAGGCTTCGACATTTGCGGTAACCCTGAGAACGATCCTCCGCAACAGTTTGAGCAACAACAAGCAGGCAAGTAGTTTGATCATTTCCCATTTGATCCCATTACTTTTAAAGTCTAATATTTTGTTTAACTTCTATGTATGCATTGCTATTTTGTTGTTAAATTGATTAGTTAGACCTCTAGTTGCATAATCTGTAGGTAAATGATTATCCTCTACTACCTGAGCCTAGGTTATTTGCTGTGATTAGAGTTCGTTGGATGAGCTCTTGTCACTTAGTAGATTACGAATACTTATTGCTTAGCCATGCCTAGTATCGGTAGTATTGGGCGATCATCGACTTAGTCGGTGATCTTGATCACACAAATGCTATTATTATTCCATTATGTCCAACCCTTGTGTTTTACCATTTTTGCAAATCAAAAACTAAAAACAAAAATTATATCTTGGCTTGGGCACAATGGTATGTTGGGTGATCTGTTGGGTGTGAATGGAATGGTGCCTAAGTCCCTAAGGACCGAGTTACTTGTGCCATTGATCCAAGCAATTGTTGCGTGCTAACCACACGAGGGGGATATGGAACCTCTCTTGACTAAGTACTTTGGGAGGTGTTAATTATGAGCTGGTTGGTGGGTGCGTTCTTGTGTGTGTGTGTTGTGGTGTTGGAGGGGAGCATTAGCAGGCCGGTTAGGCTGTCTAATGTGTCTTTCTCCGTGGGTTGCGGCTCTTAATTAGCATCGTCCATTGGAAGCGTCTTGTTAGACTTAGCCATGCCTGCATACCAAAGGAAGTGTGCTAACCGTGGTGGTGGAAAGGCGGTCTATCGTGTGGGTACATTGGTACACCTGCGGGTTAAAACTATTCGAATAGCCTCGTCCTAGGTTATGGACACGCTTGGTTATTTCCCACAAGAACTAGACTACAACCTTTTAAAAACTTAAACTTGACTCAGGTGGTATGAAGGGTACTTCATGCTATTGTTGTGGTGACTATGGGTTAGTCACTTCTAGGTTGGTGTTGTCATCTATCTATTGTTATAATTGTCTCTCTTTTATTTGAGCAATAAAGTTAATTGCAAACTTGCTTTGAATCTATTACCTTATTGCAAATGAAAACTTGCTTTATCTTGAAAATAAGTCGAGCCTCATCCACTTAAATAAAGCTTGCATGTAGTTAATTATAGTTCTGTTATCTCACACGTCGGTCTTGCAGTACAAAAACAAGTTTTGTACTCATCCGCTTTGCTTAAAATTAATTGTTGCAGAGGAAGAAGGTGAGCCCCAAGGGCCTCACTTTTGTGAGCTGTGTTGCGGCGCTGTTTGGGACGATTAGCTTGGCGGTCCGGTTGGTTGCCTTGTGGGTAAAGGCACACCGATTGGCTTTTGTTTATCGCCATCTTATGGCCATTTTGCTTCCGTGTTTAAATTGGTTACTTATGTGTTACTTGGCCGGTCGGCCTCTCTTTTGTAATAACTCTCTTTATATCATCTATGTCTTTCAGTTGTTGCTTTTGCTTCGGCTCTATGTGTATGAATGGAGTTGATGCATAATTTTGTAACGGGGTGTGTATACTGCAATTCTGGGAAGTATACATATCTCGAGGCTTGGTTTATTTGATTTGTACTGTTAGGACCAAGTGGATGGTTAAACATACAAGCCGAATAAACCGGGGTCCTCACAAAGTTGGTATCAGAGCCATTCCAACCGTAGTAACCCAAGCTTGGTCGTCTTTAGGATATTTTGGAAAACTTAATTTCAAAGTATCAAATGATTTATGAAAGCTTAAGTAAGTTCTCAGATTTTATTCCTTACCTATCTTAGCTTTCTATCTCATCTTGCTCTAATTTGAGTTTTAAAAGTTGTTTTCCTCTCTTTCCCTCTATAGATAGTTGTTATCGATTAATTGGGTTTTGGGACCGATGAGTTTGGCAAATTGAAGTGTTAGCTGCCATCTACAAGGTTTTGAAGCTCCCGAAGTTGAAAATTTCAATTAGGAGGCTTGGATGCAAAATCTGGACAGCGATCATTCAGTTTCCGGACAGCAGGCTCAAAGGTTCTAAATAGGGTAGAAAATGAGAGGTTAATCAACTAAAACTTGTGGGAATAAAAGGGTAAGATGTGATACTAGTTAGCTAAGTATCTAACGTTATTTTTATCGCCTTAACCTTGCTTTTGAGTAATGTTAGACTTAAGGTAGTGTGCTGAAATTTTATCTTCTCAAACCATTGCTCGTTCATTCAATACGGGTTGATGGCAGTGAGAAGTTGAACCTTGGTTTGATGTTTCCCTTGCTGTTTTGGAGCCTTTTTGGAAGCATTTAAAGTTGTTTATTTGATGTTTTTGGCTTTCGGTTAGGGTGATATCTCATTCCCCTAATCGTTGGCTTTTCGCTTTCATCAACTTCTAGTGTTAGTGCTTTGGTTTCTAACCTAAAATTCTTGAACCAGGATGGCTGGAGGTACTCGTAGCAGTCGTGGTCAGCAGCCTGGTTTGGATGAGGAGCTCCCGCCTCCTCCGACCATGGCTGAGGTCCTTCTTTAGATCGAGCGCAACCGTTCAGAGGACAGGAGGGTCCTGCTGGATGTTATTGCGCGCAACACCTCCGCCCTGACCGGTGCCTCAGGATCCGGGCAGGGGGGCGGACATCAGTCTCGTGGGGGTTTGGCTGAGTTTCTTCGCACTCAACCCCCCACGTTCTCTAGGTCTGAGGACCCGTTGGACGCGGATGACTGGCTGCGTCAGGTTGAGCGTAAGCTCGACATTGCTTAGTGCCAGGACCAAGACAAGGCACTCTTTGCCTCCCATCAGCTTCAGGGGGCAGCAC
This sequence comes from Ampelocalamus luodianensis, assembly GCA_036346255.1. NCBI lineage: Eukaryota > Viridiplantae > Streptophyta > Magnoliopsida > Poales > Poaceae > Ampelocalamus > Ampelocalamus luodianensis. The sequence goes on along the minus strand of CM070625.1, from coordinate 42,156,096 downwards.
TCTCCTGGTGGGAGAACTTCTTGGCCATGCAGCCCGCCGGCCACACTGTCTCTTGGGATGAGTTCCGGACGGCGTTCCGTCGAGCTCACATCCTGCCGCTTGATGAAGCTGAAGAAGAAGGAGTTTCTCGCGCTCAAGCAAGGGCGTAAGTCAGTGATGGAGTACCTGTACGAGTTCAACCACTTGGCTCGTTATGCTCCATCTGAGGTGGCCACTGATGAGGCCAAGCAGGAGAAGTTCATGGAGGGCTTGTCTGAGGAGCTACAAGACAAGCTCTCCATTGTGGACTTTGCTGACTTCCAGGCTTTGGTGGACAAGGCCATTGTTGCTGAGCACAAGGCGAAGGCGCTGGGCGAGTCCCGCAAGCGCAAGTGGGAGGCCCAGCGGTCTGCACAGGCCGGCCTCTCCCGTCCCCGTGTCGGGCCTACCCCAGGGGCCCGTTCTGTGGCTTCACTACCACCGAGGCCGCTAGCACCAGCTCCTCACCCTCCGCAGGCCGTGCCCCAGTCACGTGCACCTGCGAACCAGCAGGGTGGCCCCCGCAATCCGGCTGCCGGGGTCATTTGTTTTTCATGCAACCAGAAGGGGCACTATGCCAATAGTTGCCCTAACAGGACTGGAGCGGCCCCTCATCCTAATGGAGGACGCGGGCAGGGAGGTGGTCCTTCCGAGGATCAGAAGATTGTCCCCGCTACCCAAGGCGTGGGTAGTGGTCGCGTCAACCTCATCTCCGCGGAGGAGGCACAGGAGGCACCCGACGTCGTGTTGGGTACCCTTTCGGTTAACTCTTTCCACCTTTCTGATTTTGTTTGATTCAGCGCATCTCATTCGTTTGTTTCAGTCTTTTCTTTGCTTGTGGGAGGTCTTGGTTTACTCCATTGTTGGTCCCGCGCTCATTCGCTCTCCTGGTTCGGAGTTGAGAGCGAGTCCGAGTGTAGGGATGTCCTGTTGAGATAGAAGGGTAGGATTCTTGGCAAACCTTATCCTCCTTCGATCGGCGAGCTTAGATGTAATCCTAGGCATGGATTGGTTGTCTCAACACATGGGACAAATTGATTGCGCTAGGAGGCTCATCTACCTCACGATCCTTACGGCGGCGCAGTTCGCTTTCGCGAAGGCTGCGGGATCCGCATCTCTTCGCGCTTGCAGCGAAGCCACTCTAGATATTAGTGAAGTCCCGGTGGTATGTGACTTTGTTGATGTCTTCCCGACGACCTTCGGGGATGCCACCGCCGAGACCTCGAGTTTGTCATTGAGTTGGTTCCGGCACGCCCGATCTCGAAGAGGCCTTACGGATGGACCCGGTCGAGTTAGTGGAATTGAAGAAGCGGTGGGTGAGCTTCAAGAGAAGGGTTTCATCCGCCCTAGCTCATCTCCTTGGGGATGCTCAGCAATCTTTGTCCCGAAAAAGGACAAGACGCTGCGCATGTGCATTGATTACCGTCCACTTAATGAAGTAACAGTAAAGAACAAGTACCCTTTGCCTCGTATCGACGATCTCTTCGATCAATTAACTGGAGCTCGAGTTTTCTCCAAGATTGATTTGAGAGTGGGGTATCATCAGGTTCGGATTCGACCGGAGGATATTCCAAAGACGGCTTTTTCTACTAGTTATGGCTTGTACGAGTATACCGTCATGTCATTCGGCTTGACCAATGCTCCGGCCTTGTTCATGAACCTCATGAATTCGGTGTTCATGGAGTATTTGGATAGGTTCGTTGTGGTCTTCATCGATGATATCCTTATCTACTCCAAGAGCGATGAGGAGCACACCGAGCATTTGAGGCTTGTGTTGGGCAAGCTTCGTGAGCACCAGCTGTATGCGAAGTTCAGCAAGTGCGCGTTCTGGTTGAAGGAAGTATCCTTCTTAGGCCATATTCTTTCGGCAGGAGGTGTAGCTGTGGATCCTAGCAAGATCAGCGATGTGCTTTCCTGGAGTCAGCCCACTTCGGTCACCGAAGTTCGGAGTTTTCTTGGTTTAGCGGGATATTATCGTCGCTTTATCGAGAACTTCTCCAAGATAGCGAAGCCGATGACGGAGTTGCTCAAGAAGGACAAGAAGTTCTCGTGGTCCGCTGATTGCGAGGAAAGTTTCCAAGCGCTTAAGAGGCGATTGACCACTGCTCCCGTTCTTGTTCTCCCCGATGTCCGTCGAAGCTTCGATATCTTTTGTGACGCTTCTCGTCGAGGCCTTGGTTGTGTCCTTATGCAAGAAGGCAAGGTAGTGGCCTATGCATCAAGGCAATTGAGACCTCATGAACTCAACTATCCTACCCATGACTTGGAGTTGGCCGCTGTGATCCATGCACTTAAGATTTGGCGACATTACCTAATCGGTAATCGTTGTGAAGTGTATTCGGATCACAAAAGCTTAAAGTATTTGTTCACCCAACCAGATCTGAACCTTAGGCAAAGGAGATGGTTGGAGTTGATCAAGGACTATGACATGGGTATTCACTACCATCCGGGCAAGGCCAATGTCGTTGCGGATGCGCTTAGTCGCAAAGCGCATTGCAATGCATTGTCGCTCAAGGAGCCTCAGCCCACCCTTCTAGAGGAGTTTCAGCGTCTCAACTTGGGTTTGGTTGAGCATGGTTCCCTCGCTGCCTTGGTTGTACAGCCAACCTTGGTGGATCGGATCAGGTCTGCTCAGCAGTCAGATGTTGGAGTAAACCGCATCAAGGAAAATGTCAAGAATGGAACAGCCAAGTGCTTCTCCGTAGATGAGCTTGGTGTCTTGAGCTTCGGGCAACGCCTCGTGGTTCCAAAGGACATGGAGTTGCGGGATTTGATCCTCCGCGAAGCCCACGATTCTCCGTTATCTATTCATCCCGGGGCCACGAAGATGTACCAGGATCTTCGCCAGAGATTTTGGTGGACCCGAATGAAGAGGGAGATCGCAAGGTTCGTTGCCGAGTGCGACGTATGTCGTCGTGTCAAGGCCGAGCATCAGCGTCCGGCAGGACTGCTTCAGCCCTTGCCTATTCCGGAGTGGAAGTGGGATTCGGTCGGGATGGATTTTATCACTGGCCTACCTAGGTCACCGAGGGGCAATGATGCCATTTGGGTTATCATTGACCGGTTGACGAAAGTGGCGCATTTTCTTCCAGTCAAGACCAAGATTCGTACCGGTCACCTTGCGGAGCTCTATATCGCCAGGATAGTGAGCTTGCATGGGGTGCCGAAGACGATCATTTCTGATCGTGGTTCCATCTTCACTTCGAGCTCGCATAGCTTGCAAGAAGCTATGGGAACTCGTCTTTCTTCAAAGACAACAGTATCACCCCAAAGCAGATGGTCGGGCGAGAGGGTCAACCAAGTATTAGAGGACATGCTCCGAGCTTGTGTCCTTTCCTATGGGAAGCATTGGGAGAAGTGCTTGCCATTCGCCGAGTTTTCTTACAACAACAGTTTCCAAGCCAGTCTCGGCATGGCACCATTCGAGGCCTTATACGGGAGAAAGTGTAGAACCCGTTGAACTGGTCTGAGACCGGTGAGAGACCTTTCTTTGGCCCGGACTCGATTAATGAGGCCGAGGGTCAAGTCCAGCTCATTCGTGATCGCTTACGCACAGCTCAATCCAGGCAAAAGAGCTATGCGGATCGTCGCCGTCGTGAGTTGAGCTTTGAGCCCAATGATTTCGTTTATCTCAAGGTTTCTCCTCTGAAAGGGCACCAACGTTTTGGTGTCAGAGGCAAGTTGGCTCCTCGATATGTCGGTCCATACCGTGTTATCGAGAAGAAGGGAGCTGTTGCCTACAAGTTGGAGTTGCCTGCTGCACTTGCGGGGGTACATGATGTGTTCCATGTGTCCCAGCTAAAGAAGTGCCTCCGTGTTCCAACAGAGGAAGCTCCGTTGGAAACCCTGGATGTTCAGGAAGATTTGACCTATCGCGAGCACCCTATTCGCATACTCGAGGAGGCTGAGCGAAGAACAAGGAATAAGACCATTAAGTTCCTCAAAGTTCAGTGGTCAAACCATTCCGAGGATGAGGCTACTTGGGAGCGAGAAGATCGTCTCCGTGCAGACTACCCCTCTTTCTTTTCCGAGTGAACCAAATCTCGGGACGAGATTTTTGTAAGGGGGGGAGGTTTGTAACATCCCCATTTTGGCTTGTGTTTCAAATGTAAGAAATTGAGGGTAAATTAAAACTTTTATTACATCCTTGTGCTTTTGAACTTTTCTGAAAATTCTTGTAAAAAGAATTTTGGAAAATTCAAGTCAAAAGCCTCATTTATCGAGTCAACCACCTCCTTGGTCAAACCTCTGAAATAACCTTCTGGAATTTCTTGAGAAAATCTCAGTGCACAAAAGTCTCTCAAAATTTTATGGAAGGTTAACCCTAAGGTCAGGAAGCTCCAGTTAAAATTTCATAAATTTTGGAGTTGATTTGATGCCTCAATTAAATCCCCAAAGTTTCAGTTCAAAAATCAAAACCTAACTGGTTTGCACTGTTCCTCGGGTGCGAGTCAGACACGGGCTCGAGTCACTTGACTCGACCGAGCCAACTAACTGCACCCGGCGCGGTCGAGCGGGCGCGCGCGTTATCAGCCGTTAGATCTCCATCGAACGGCTCTCATTCGTGTAAGCATTCGGACAACTCCGATTGCCTCTGATTCTCGGCCGTTGGATTTCCATCGCACGGCCCACATTTGCCCTATGCCGCTTCAACGTGATCGCGCTAGCCGTTGGATCAAGATCGGGCGGCCACCCCTCGTCGTCCTCCTCGTGCTCGCTCGCCAGCCGCTCGCGCTCGCTCTGCGCCATGGCAGAGAGGCTCGTGGGCAGTAGCGTCGCGTCCACTCACCCTCGACGCCAACGGGCAGGTGCATTAATGCGCGTCGCCAGCCGCCCCGAAAGTCCATCGCCACTGCTCCGTCACTCGTGGCGACCGTGGCGGCGTGGACATCCGAGGCTTGCCGCCGTTGCTCTCGCTTCCCCGCCTACTTAAGCTCCCATCTTCCTCCCCGCCTTCCTTTACGCACCGTGAGCTCTCCCTTGCACCCACTGCATTCGTGGAGCTCCCAAACGCCTGCTTTCTCTCGCGCCATTGTTGCCGCGGAGCTTCTTGGTGAAGGCCGTGCTCCAGTGGTTCCCTGGCTCCCTCCTTGCTCCTGTTGCTTCCCCTCACCTCGGTGGTGCTTAACAACCGCTCCTTTTCAGGTGGTTTCAACGGGAGCACTGGGATCTTGGATTTCCCCCAAATCGGCCGCGAGCGCCTCTCTTCGTCTCCAGTGCCGGTGAGTCCATCTCCCCTCAATTCCTTCCTCTGGGAGCATCAGTGTGGCACGTGGGACACAGGTTTGGTTGCAAGCATGACACAACCCTTTAATTTAATTCCCTCATTCCTAGAACTAGGTGCCAACTTCTCTTTCTTATGTGGGAAAGTGTTCTTCACTACTTGCTGATTTTCAGATTCATGTTCACATTCTTTCCTCTCATTTTTATCTATCTCTTTATCACATTGCACAATTTCAGCAGGCGTTAAAGGTAACAAAATTATTTTCTTTCTTTTGTGCATAAGAGAGTACTTATTACTTCTACCATGATGAGTTGCATCGGTATCAAATTCCCATGGACGTCCTAATAAAAGTGAGTAGGCTTGCATAGGCACTACGTCAAAATCAGCAACATCATGATAGGAACCAATGGAAAAATGCACTCTCGCAGATTGTGTTACCTTCACCTTAACGCTGTTGTTGAACCACTGAATGTGGTACGGGTGAGGATGCGCACGTGTGGTCAAGCCAAGCTTCTTGACCAAACTTGAATTCACCAAGTTATTACAGCTTCCGCCATCAATTATGACTCGAACACGGCAATCCTTGACAATGAGGAACATCTGAAACAAATTATGGCGTTGTAGCTTCTCTGCATGCTCTCTTTGAGTGCTCAATACTCGCTGCACAATTAGGGTGGTCCTATAATTCTTTGTAGCATCGGCACCTAAAATTCCATCTCCATCGCTATCTGTCTCGTGATCATCATCATTACCTGCAAGGTTAGCTGCAAGAGTATATTCATCCTCAACATCACTGCCACTTACATAACCTGTAACATCCCAATTTTAGACTTGTGGTTCAAATGTAAGAAAATGAGTAGAAATTAAAACTTTTTCTTACATCATGTATTTCCTGTTGTACCAAACAATTCTTGTACAAGAAGTCATGGAAATACAAAGTCACAAGTCTTTTGGTCCAAACGTTGAGCTTCCAAGAAAATAATCATGTCAAACATTTTGATCATATCCTGGAAATACTTTTCCTAAGTTCTAGGATTGATGTGGGACCCCTTTGAAAAATTTCACAATTTATAGAAATTGTTTGAACACTTTGGAGGCAGGTCAACCCAATTTAAACTTTGGTCAAACCTTGGTCCAGCAGCATTGTAGAATTTTTGGGGGAAAATGTGCAACACCAAAACCTCTGGAAATTTTACACTATGTCATTATCCTAGCTAGCAAGCTCCTGTAAAAATTTTAGAATTTTTAGAGTTGTTTTGCTACCTCAAACCTTTCCCCAAACTTCAGCTCTTCTAAAAAAACCTAAATGTCTATACTGGGTTAAGGTCAGACTCGGGTCTGAGCCAGGCTCGGGCTCGAATCAAAACCCGAGCCCAACCACCTGGCTCGGTCAAGCCTGGTTAGCTAGGACCTCCCCCGGGCTCGCGCGGCGCGGGTGGTCTCCGACCGTTTGATTCAGATCAGTACTCACGACCTCCCCTCCTTTCCTCCTCTGTTGTTTTCAAAGCACCAGGGAGCTGAGATCCTAGCCGTCCTCGTTTTATCCAACGGTCCAAAACCACCCGAGTGTTTTACTGGTCGTCTTCAACCTCTGGACGTACGTGAGCAGTAGGGGAGTGAAGGAGATGTCATTTCATGCTCCCTACGGCCGTCCTAGTGACATTAAGAGCTCTGGGGACATGATTCGGCAGTGCCATGCCATAACCTACCCTCTTCCACCTTTTTCGCTTTCGGCATTGTCTCGAGCCATGCTCCTTTTGTCCCCCGAAGGACTCCTTGTCAAACCCTAACCCTTTCAAAGCTTTTTAAGCACCTCTCAATACCTCCCGGTCTTCCTTTAGACCACCCTCCAGCTCCACTTTCAACTTTGGAGCTTAATACTTCAAAATCCGACAATCCCCATTGTTGGCCCGAAAAGCTTCTTTGGTGTTCTTGGTGCTCCAGTGGTTCTCCCCAACAAATTTTTGCACCATTCCTACCTCCTTACCATCTTGAACATATCCCCTCACTTAATTTTGGATTTGATTCGCAGGATCTGTCCAATTTGGGGTTTGTTCAATTTCGGCTGAATTTGGGCATCTTCTTCCTCAGCTCAGGTGAGTGGCCCATTTTCAAATTAATTGCTCTAGTAGCTTCTGTGAACCTTATTGAAGCTCTTTTGATAGTTGGGTGCCACTCAATTTGCTCAAGGTGCCATTTTCCACCTCTCTTCTTCAAGTCCGGTGAGCTTCACCTTGTGCGAATCTGCTCCGGCCAACTGTGAAGCTTCCCTCCTCTAAGGTAACCTCTTATTAGTCCATAGATGTCTGGGAAGCCATTCCTTTAGACCACCCCGAAGCCTTCGGCCGTTTTCAAGTTGCAGTATCTAGACCTCTTTTCGTTTTTCCGGCTAGCCGACGTTGAGAGCCCTCACCGCCGGCGAGGTTGCCACCACTGGGTTCCTATCGCTATTGTGAATCCATTCCTATTTTAGTTGGGCGCTGCCGCGGCGGGGATCGCCGGCGGCAACCTGTTGAAGTCTCTCGGGAATTTGCCGGCGGGAGCTCCCGTTGTCGTCAGAATTCTCGGACACGGTTAATGTCCAATGATTTTCAATCATTAGGGATCTGTTCGTGTCTTAAAACCGCCCCCGTGAGCCTCTGTCGCATGGGCCCAAATCTTTAAAACCCCGCGGCTTTTTTCGCGCGTCATTAATGGTTACGACCGTGAGTTATGGTGTCCGCCGATAGCCGCCTCGGCGCCACTGTCACTTGCACGTGGGGCCTGGACCACCTGTTGTCATGTCCTTAGTCCCCGCTCGGGCCACCCCCCCCCCGACCTCCTATTTTGATCTCCGCCGTTTACGACCTCCCAAGGACTAATCAGGGCCATTGGACCACCCTCGGGGTCCTCTTTGCAAAAAGACCCCCCCTGGTCATTTTTGCAAGGACCAACTCAAGACCACCCTCGGGGTCCTCTTTGCAAAAAGACCTCCCCTGGTCATTTTTGCAAAGACCACCTCAAGACCTCCCACTGGTCCTGTGTTCGGAGAAGCTAAGTCACAGGACATCCCTCGGTCAGATCTGGACCGTTGACGACCTCCCCGTGGAGATCTTAGCCGTCCAGACCTCCCCCACCTCGATCTGGACCATCCAGGACCTCCCCAGATCCATCTGAGCCGTCCAGACCTCCTCCCGCTAAAACCCTATCGCATCGGACCTCCCTCGATTAAATCTGGATCGTTCAAGACCTCCCAGATAGATCTTGACCATTCCGACCTCCCCTTCCTTAGATCTTACCGTTCAGACCTCCTTCGCATGATCGTGACCGTTAAGACCTCCCTTGGGAGATCTTAGCCGTCGGGACCTCCTCGGTGGTCTTAAGCCGTAGGACCTCTCCTGGAGATCTAGACCATCGGGACCTCCCCCGAGAAATCCTGACCGTCCAGACCTCCTCCGTGGGTTTTGAAGTTCGAGGACCTCCCCTAGTGCTCGGGACCGCCAGATCTTGATCTGACGGCCACGACCTCCTATGCGCGCGAGGAGCTCCTCTCGCGTCTGCAGGCGTCCATCTCGTCGGGACCGTTAGATCCAATCTTAACACCACGATCTCCCGAGTTCGTGCTCAGCTTGGACCTCCCGAGCTCCAATTTTCTAAGTATTTCAGTGTTTTAAATTTCAAAAGTGCATAACTTTGTCATTTTAGCTCCTTTTTGATTGATCCAAATTGCATTAGCCTTGTGATAAAATAAAATTCAATCTGAGAATGAACTTAGGCACTTTTCTATGGCAGAAAATGGAATAAACTGTAGTAACTGGTTTCAATATAAAATGTTGATTAGAAACTCATAAAAATTTATAAAATGCATAACCTCTTCTCTGTAGTTCCAACCTGAGCAAACTAAACTTTGTTAAAATCCTCTAGTAATGTACATTAGTGTAGAATAGGTTTTAATACAGTCTTTCCCACTGAAATTCAGGATATACTAGTTTTACAACTTAGAAAAATAATAACTAATTCATTATAACTCCAAATTGTGCAAACTCAATTTTGCTGTTCTTAGAATGTCTTATTCTACCTACCATAAAAATTTCAGACTTTAGATCATTTTAGAAATTTATGCCATGAACAGTAATAGATAGGAATTAATATTGATTGTTCAGGCTGATAGAAATTATTTTAGCCATAACTTTTTAATGTTAAGTCCAATTGACCTGTTTCTTGTTCCCAGAATTGTCTAAAATCATCCTCTAGCTGCTGTATAAATTTCATGAAATTTGGTTATCCTTTGCTGTTGGATTTTATTTGGAGTTCTTGTTCTTATTTGGTTATCGCCTTTTCGCGTTAGATTCTGAAGAAATTATTGATTACGTGAGTGAATCCTCTGCAGCAAGAAAGTGATCTACAGCAAGGCAAGCAGTGTAACATCATTTGATCATATTGCTCCTACTACTTTTAAATTCTAATATCTTGTTTGCAAAACCTAAATATGCATGCTTCTTGTGTCAAGGTTTATTTTGTCGATTAGAGGTAGCTAATCCCATTACATGGTTGCCTTTAAATTGTCTACCCCCTGCCACAAAACATAAGTTATTAATATCGCTGGTGAATTAGAGCCCGGTGATTTAATTATGTTCTTTTATGGTCTTTACGGTGTCATGCTTAGAATGCTTAGGTACCGGTAGAGTTGGGCGGTTATCGACCTAGTCGATAATCTTGATCACACAAACTTATTATGATTTTATGATTTCAGCCTCTGTTCTATGTCTGTTTGCGAAAACTAAAAATGAAAACAAAATGATTTGGACTTGGGCACAATGGTAAGATGGTGTGCTTGTGGGTGTCACTGGATTGGTGCCCGGGTCAACAAGGACTGAACATCTTGTTACACTAAACCAAGCATTTGTGCGTGCTAACCACACTAGAGGGTATGGGACCTCTCTTGACTTAGTACTTTGGCGTGTGTTGGCTACGAGTCGCAGGAGGGCGTGTGTTCATTGTGTTGTGGTAAAATGAGTGGGTATGTGACAGGAGCATTGTAGTTGTCCGTAAAGCTTTACCCCAAGGGGTAGTTGTCTTTACGGCTTTACAATGTAAGCGTATGGGTTTCTATCCATACGAGCGACTTGTAGTTGATACACAATATTGGAAATGTCTCGTTAGACTCAGCCATGCCTGCATACCCAAGGAAGTGTGCTAACCGTGGCTGGTCGAAAGGCGGTCTAAAGTGTGGGTACATTGGTACACCCCTGCAGGGTTAAAACTATTCGAATAGCCTCGTCCTAGGTTATGGACATGCTTGGCAAGGTCTTTCAAGAGTTAGACTACAATCTTTTTAATTAAAACTCGACATGGGTGGTACGAATGGGTAATTCGTGCTATTGTTGTGATGACTATTGGGTTAGTCATCTCTAGGTTGTTGTTACATCATTACTTGTGGTATCGCTGTTATTTATGCAAATAAAATTCAGATTGTCAAAATTGCCTTCAACATATTATCTATTGCAAATAAAACTTGCTTTATGCTGAAAATTAACCTTGAGCCTTCTCCTTTGATTAAAGCCTGCATATAGTAGTAACTAGGTTTTGTTACCCGTAAGTATTGCGAGTACATTTTTGTACTCATTTGCTTTGCTTAATTGTTGCAGAGGAAGAGGTTGATCCCCAATGGGATCGGCTTTTGTGAGTTGTGCTACCGTTGGGACGACTTGCTTGGCGGCCCAGTCGGTTGCCCTGTGGTTATGTGGCTAACCGGTTGGCTTTTGTCTTAGCCATCTTATGGCACTTTTGCTTCCGCTGTTATTATTACCTTTATGTCTTTTGGCCAATCAGCTCTGATGTAATAACTTTACATTATGTATGTCTTTTGCTAGACTTGTCATATTGTGATGTATGGAATTGATGCATGATTTTGTAACGGGGTGTGTATGCTGTATTTCTGGGAAGTATACATATCTCGAGGCTTGGTTTATTTGTTTTGTGATGCTAGGGTCAATGGAAGGCTAAGCATTACAAGTTAAATAAATCGGGGTCCTCACAAAGTTGGTATCAGAGCCATACTGACCGTAGAAACCCCTAGCTTGGTCGTCTTTAGGATATTTTGAAAACTTATTTTCAAGTGTCAAATGGTTTATGAAAATTTAAGTAGATTCTCAGATTTTACTTCTCATCTATCTTAGCTTGCTCATCTCACCTTATTCTTGATTAAATTTGGAAAATGGTTTTCCCTCTCATCTTCTTTTCAAAGATAGACGTTTTATCGATTAAACTGGTTTTGGGAGAACCATGAGAGCTTTAAATTGAGTCTTGGTTGTTTTGGAGCGAAGATTAGGAGATGCTGGAAGTGAAGACTTCGACTAAGAGCTTGAAGGAAGAAATCTGGACAGCAAGCAAGAATTTCTGGACAGCTAGCTCTTAATTAGTAAATAGTGTTAAAAATGAGAAGTTAATCCAACTAAAACTTGTGGGAATAAAAGGGTAAGGAGTGATATGAGTTAGCTAAGTGTCTGACCCTCGTTTAGGTGATTTTACCTTGCTTTTTAGCGGTGATAGGCCAAGGGATGATTTCTGAAATTTTACCTTCCTAAACTGATTGCTCATTCTTCCATACGAGTGAGTCATACTGGGAAGTTGATTCTGTAAATTGAGATATTGCATTGATTTTGTGCTGGTTTTTAAGCTTTTGGCATTCATTTCGTAGAGATGTTAATGGTTTTTCCTTGCCTTCAGTTTTCAGGCTTGTCCCTTATCCATCTTAGTATCTGCTTCCACCCAACTTTCGGTTAGATTCCCTAGCTAATCGCTCACCTACCTTGTTCTTATATGTGATAGATGGGTAGCTGGTATTTGGTCAAGGAGATGCGTGCGGAGTACGTGGACGAGTATCCCGCACTCCTGCGAGATATGATGTGGCGCACCAATTTCACCTACCAGCCAGAGTATGCAATCTACCGCCGGGACCGAGGACCTGGAATGGAAGCATATCGATGCGTGGTCAACGTCATCGCAAGACAAGTGACCGGCAGTGTTCCGTACAGCTTTCGGGTTCACGCCACCTTCGAAGCCATGGCCATTCAAGAAGCTGCCAGCAGGGTTATGAGCCAGCTTCGCCATGACTTGACGGAATTGTCTCAACCGCCCTACGACCATTTTGCCCAAAGAGGTTATGAAGCGGACGTAAACACATTTGCTGAAATCCGCCGAGAAGACCCTCGCGCGCCGATTGGCGAGGTTGGTCCACATCATGGACCAAGTTCATCGTTGCAATCTGTTTGAGTTGTCAGAAACTCGGCGCCGTCTCAGGGAGGCCCAGGAGTACCTCAGGATCGGGGTTAGCATGAACCGAGTTCCTCGCATAGTGCTTTATGGCGCCAATGAGACCTCCCCAGTTGCTGCGGCACCACCCGAGTTTCGACTTCCGGAAGTGACAGGGCCAGTGCCTGTCTATGGGCCGTGCAGCCAAGTCCGCATGACAGCAGGATTTCCTAGCAATCGGAGGCCCGATCCTCCGGGAGCTCATGTCTCTTTATTAGGATCCCCGAGGCGTCTCTTCAACCCTTTGTCTCCCATGGACACCGGATCACCTAGAGCTCATCTTCTGGACGAATTCCCTGTAAACTTCAACAGGGATGACCACATCTAGGTGTATGGGAACTACCATGAAAATTGTATCCAGTTAATAGCTGTCCTTTGGAAAAATGTAATAGGATAGCACCCATTCAGTTATGTATGTTGTGTAAGACTCTGTTGTGGGGGCAGTAGCCTTATCCCTTCCTCAATTAACTAAAAAGGAGTCTTTTATGCCAGGACTAATTGGTGCTCTTTAATTTGAATGGCGCTTCTCCTTCCCTATACGTCCAAGGGCATCACATACCTATTATTGCCTCAAGTTCTGTGGCCTTAGTGGCCATAGTCCTTCTAACCGACTAGCAGCGGAGGGATGACTCCGTATAGCTAGTTATCAAGTCGAGGCCCCATTCATTAGTGAAGTAACCAGACAAATTGTTCCCCTAACTGTGAATGGCCTTGGTTCCACCAAGAAGCTAGCTGTGGGGGGATGACTCTGCATACCTAGCTAGCAGGCTGAGATCCTGTTGTTGGCGGAATTGACCAGACAAATCGCTCCACCAGCTAACAACGGCCTTGCACCATCAACCATAGAGCCTAGAAAGATCTCACAGTCTATCAATCTTTGGTATATCTGGACCTGGTAAGTTTCCCTGTGCCGGATAAAGTGACACGTTTTCTACCAGTCAAAACCAAGATTCGTCCCAGTCACTTGGCCGAGCTTTAGGTCTCAAAGACTATGAGCTTGCATGGTGTACCGAAGGCGATCATTTCAGATCATGATTCTTTGTTCACTTCACGACTATGACATAGTCTGCAAGGGCTATGAGATTTCGTCTTCCTCCTCCGAGCAAACGGAATCTCGGGACGACATTCTTGTAAGGGGGGGGGGAGATTTGTAACATCCCAATTTTAGACTTGTGGTTCAAATGTAAGAAAATGAGTAGAAATTAAAACTTTTTCTTACATCATGTATTTCCTGTTGTACCAAACAATTCTTGTACAAGAAGTCATGGAAATACAAAGTCACAAGTCTTTTGGTCCAAACTTTGAGCTTCCAAGAAAATAATCATGTCAAACATTTTGATCATATCCTGGAAATACTTTTCCTAAGTTCTAGGATTGATGTGGGACCCCTTTGAAAAAATTCACAATTTATAGAAATTGTTTGAACACTTTGGAGGCAAGTCAACCCAATTTAAACTCGTCAAACCTTGGTCCAAAGAAGATTGTAGAATTTTTGGGGAAAATGTGCAACACCAAAACCTCTGGAAATTTTACACCATGTCATTATCCTAGCTAGCAAGCTCCTGTAAAATTTGAGAATTTTTAGAGTTGTTTTGCTACCTCAAACCTTTCCCCAAACTTCAGCTCTTCTAAAAACCTAAATGTCTATCTTGGGTTAAGGTCGACTGGTGCGAGCTGGCTCGGCTCGAATCAAAACCCGAGCCCAACCACTGGCTCGGTCAAGCTGGTCAGCTAGGACCTCCCGGGCTCGCGCGCGCAGTGGTCTCCGGCCGCTTGATTCGTCATCGCCCACGACCTCCCCTCCTTTCCTCCTCTGTTGTTTTCAAAGCACCAGGGAGCTGAGATCCTAGCCGTCCTCGTTTTATCCAACGGTCCAAAACCACCCGAGTGTTTTACTGGTCGTCTTCAACCTCTGGACGTACGTGAGCAGTAGGGGAGTGAAGGAGATGTCATTTCATGCTCCCTACGGCCGTCCTAGTGACATTAAGAGCTCTGGGGACATGATTCGGCAGTGCCATGCCCTAACCTACCCTCTTCCACCTTTTTCGCTTTCGGCATTGTCTCGAGCCATGCTCCTTTTGTCCCCCGAAGGACTCCTTGTCAAACCCTAACCCTTTCAAAGCTTTTTAAGCACCTCTCAATACCTCCCGGTCTTCCTTTAGACCACCCTCCAGCTCCACTTTCAACTTTGGAGCTTAATACATCAAAATCCGACAATCCCCATTGTTGGCCCGAAAAGCTTCTTTGGTGTTCTTGGTGCTCCAGTGGTTCTCCCCAACAAATTTTTGCACCATTCCTACCTCCTTACCATCTTGAACATATCCTCTCACTTAATTTTGGATTTGATTCGCAGGATCTGTCCAATTTGGGGTTTGTTCAATTTCGGCTGAATTTGGGCATCTTCTTCCTCAGCTCAGGTGAGTGGCCCATTTTCAAATTAATTGCTCTAGTAGCTTCTGTGAACCTTATTGAAGCTCTTTTGATACTTGGGTGCCACTCAATTTGCTCAGGGTGCCATTTTCCACCTCTCTTCTTCAAGTCCGGTGAGCTTCACCTTGTGCGAATCTGCTCCGGCCAACTGTGAAGCTTCCCTCCTCTAAGGTAACCTCTTATTAGTCCATAGATGTCTGGGAAGCCATTCCTTTAGACCACCCCGAAGCCTTCGGCCGTTTTCAAGTTGCAGTATCTAGACCTCTTTTCGTTTTTCCGGCTAGCCGACGTTGAGAGCCCTCACCACCGGCGAGGTTGCCACCACTGGGTTCCTATCGCTATTGTGAATCCATTCCTGTTTTAGTTAGCGCCGCCAAGCGGGATCGCCGCGGCAACCCGTTGAAGTCTCTCGAATTTGTTTGGCGGAGCTCCGTGTCGTCGTAATTTCGGACACCATTAATGTCCAATGATTTTCAATCATTAGGGATCTGTTCGTGTCTTAAAACCGCCCGCGTGAGCCTCCGTCGCATGGGCCCAAATCTTTAAAACCCCGCAGCGTTTTTCGCGCGTCATTAATGGTTACGACCAGTAGTTATGGTGTCTGGCCAGTATTAGATGTCGAAAGCGCCACCTGTCACTTGCACGTGGGGCCTGGACCACATGTTGTCATGTCCTTAGTCCCCGCTCGGGCCACCCCCCCCGACCTCCTATTTTGATCTCCGTCGTTTAGGACCTCCCAAGGCCTAATCAGGGTCGTTGGACCACCCTCGGGGTCCTCTTTGCAAAAAGACCTCCCCTGGTCATTTTTGCAAAGACCACCTTAGGACCACCCTCGGGGTCCTCTTTGCAAAAAGACCTCCCCTGGTCATTTTTGCAAAGACCACCTCAAGACCTCCCATTGGTCCTGTGTTCGGAGAAGCTAAGTCACAGGACCTCTCTCGGTCAGATCTGGACCATTGACGACCTCCCCGTGGAGATCTTAGCCGTCCAGACCTCCCCACCTCGATCTGGACCATCCAGGACCTCCCCAGATCCATCTGAGCCGTCCAGACCTCCTCCCGCTAAAACACTATCGCATCGGACCTCCCTCGATTAAATCTGGATCATTCAAGACCTCCCCGGTAGATCTTGACCGTTCCGACCTCCCCTTCCTTAGATCTTACCGTTCAGACCTCCTTCGCTTGATCGTGACCGTTAAGACCTCCGTTGGGAGATCTTGGCCGTCGCGACCTCCTCGGCGGTCTTAAGCCCTAGGACCTCTCCTAGAGATCTAGACCGTCGGGACCTCCCCCGAGAAATCCTGACCGTCCAGACCTCCTCCATGGGTTTTGAAGTTCTAGGACCTCCCCTAGTGCTCGGGACCGCCAGATCTTGATCTGACGGCCACGACCTCCTATGCGCGCGAGGAGCTCCTCTCGCGTGCGCTGTGCGTCCATCTCGTCGGGACCGTTAGATCCAATCTTAACGGCCACGATCTCCCGAAGTTCGTCTGCTCGCTTGGACCTCCCGAGAGCTCCAATTTTCTAAGTATTTCAGTGTTTTAAATTTCAAAAGTGCATAACTTTGTCATTTTAGCTCCTTTTTTATTGATCCAAATTGCATTAGCCTTGTGATAAAATGAACTTCAATCTGAGAATGAACTTAGGCACTTTTCTATGGCGTAAAATGGAATAAAGCAGAGTAATGCTGGTTTCAATATAAAATGTTGTTTAGAAACTCATAAAAATTTATAAAATGCATAACCTCTTCTCTGTAGTTCCAACCTGAGAAAACTAAACTTTGTTAAAATCCTCTAGTAATGTACATTAGTGTAGAATAGGTTTTAATACAGTCTTTACCACTGAAATTCAGGATATACTAGTTTTACAACTTAGAAAAATCATAACTAATTCATTTTAACTCCAAATTGTGCAAACTCAATTTTGCTGTTCTTAGAATGTCTTATTCTACCTACCATAAAAATTTCAGACTTTAGATCATTCTAGAAATTTATGCCATGAACAGTAATAGATAGGAATTAATATTGATTGTTCAGGCTGATAGAAATTATTTTAGCCATAACTTTTTCATGTTAAGTCCAATTGACCTGTTTCTTGTTCCCAAAATTGTCTAAAATCATCCTCTATCTGCTGTATAAATTTCATGAAATTTGGTTATCCTTTGCTGTTGGATTTTATTTGGAGTTCTTCTTCTTATTTGGCTATCGCCTTTTCTCGTTAGGTTCCGAAGAAATTATTGATTACGTGAGTGAATCCTCTACAGCAAGAAAGTGATCTACAGCAAGGCAAGCAGTGTAACATCATTTGATCATATTTCTCCTACTACTTTTAAATTCTAATATCTTGTTTGCAAAACCTAAATATGCATGCTTCTTGTGTCAAGGTTTATTTTGTCGATTAGAGGTAGATAATCCCATTACATGGTTGCCTTTAAATTGTCTACCCCCTGCCACAAAACATAAGTTATTAATATCGCTGGTGAATTAGAGCCCAGTGATTTAATTATGTTCTTTTATGGTCTTTACGGTGTCATGCTTAGAATGATTAGGTACCGGTAGAGTTGGGCGGTTATCGACCTAGTCGATAATCTTGATCACACAAACAAATTATGACCTTATGATTTCAGCCTCTGTGCTATGTATGTTTGCGAAAACTAAAAATGAAAATAAAATTATTTGGACTTGGGCACAATGGTAAGATGGTGTGCTTGTGGGTGTCACTGGATTGGTGCCCAGGTCAACAAGGACCGAACATCTTATTACACTAAACCAAGCATTTGTGCGTGCTAACCACACTAGAGGGTATGTGACCTCTCTTGACTTAGTACTTTGGCGTGTGTTGGCTACGAGTTGCAGGAGGGCGTGTGTGCGTTGTGTTGTGGTAAAATGAGTGGGTATGTGACAGGAGCATTGTAGTTGTCCGTAAAGCTTTACCACAAGGGGTAGTTGTCTTTACGGCTTTACAATGTAAGCGTATGGGTTTCTATCCATACGAGCGACTCGTAGTTGATACACAATATTGGAAATGTCTCGTTAGACTCAGCCATGCCTGCATACCCAAGGAAGTGTGCTAACCGTGGCTGGTGGAAAGGCGGTCTAAAGTGTGGGTACATTGGTACACCCATGCAGGGTTAAAACTATTCGAATAGCCTCGTCCTAGGTTATGGACACGCTTGGCAAGGTCTTTCAAGAGTTAGACTACAACCTTTTTAATTAAAACTCGACATGGGTGGTACGAATGGGTAATTCGTGCTATTGTTGTGATGACTATTGGGTTAGTCATCTCTAGGTTGTTGTTACATCATTACTTATGGTATCGCTGTTATTTATGCAAATAAAATTCAGATTGTCAAAATTGCCTTCAACATATTATCTATTGCAAATAAAACTTGCTTTATGCTGAAAATTAACCTTGAGCCTTCTCCTTTGATTAAAGCCTGCATATAGTAGTAACTAGGTTTTGTTACCCGTAAGTCTTGCGAGTACATTTTTGTACTCATTTGCTTTGCTTAATTGTTGCAGAGGAAGAGGTTGATCCCCAATGGGATCGGCTTTTGTGAGTTGTGCTACCGTTGGGACGACTAGCTTGGCGGCCCGGTCGGTTGCCCTGTGGTTATGTGGCTAACGGGTTGGCTTTTGTCTTAGCTATCTTATGGCACTTTTACTTCCGCTGTTATTATTACCTTTATGTCTTTTGGCCAATCGGCTCTGTTGTAATAACTTTATATTATGTATGTCTTTTGCTAGACTTGTTATATTGTGATGTATGGAATTGATGCATGATTTTGTAACGGGGTGTGTATGCTGCATTTCTGGGAAGTATACATATCTCGAGGCTTGGTTTATTTGTTTTGTGATGCTAGGGTCAATGGAAGGCTAAGCATTACAAGTCAAATAAATCCGGGTCCTCACATAACCACCGTCGTCGGTCGCAATGTACGCTCGCTGACTGGGGCAATCTCTCATGAAGTGGCTCATCCCTTTGCAACGGTGGCACACAATTCCCGTCGTGCGACCCGTGGAAGCAACTGATGAAGAGCTCTGCGCTGGTGCCTGCACACTAGTAGATTGACTTGCCTTGGATGCACGTGGCGGTGGTGGCGGTGCTGCTGAACGCGCCCTACTCACGGAGGGGGCAGCAGACTGAACAACAGAATGTGGGGCCGTGTTGGCTTGTCCTAGCGTCGGTTTCGATGTAGATGTACTTCCAAAGTTGCTCCTAGTCCTTTGTTGTCTTCCCTGCAATTCTTTTTCTGCCAAACCAGCAAGCTGGAACAACCTATTGATATCATTATACTCTTTGTAATCAACTATGTCCTGAATTTCACGCCTTAAGCCACCATAAAAACGAGCCATTTTATCCTCCTCATCCTTAACAACGTTACAACGCAGCATGCCTATTTGCAGTTCTTGATAGTATTACTCGACAGATTTATTACCTTGGTCTAAGAGCTGCAACTTTTTACGCATATCACGATTAAAAGCAGGAGGAACAAATCTAGCACGCATAGCTACCTTCAATCTATCCCATGTATCAGGTGTTAAGCCAGAATTAACTATTTGATTCCACCAAATGATAGCAAAATCTTTAAATTCACTAGTGGCTTGTCTGACTCTATGCACTTCAGGAACTAGATGGGCATTAAATTTTTGTTCAACTGTCATCTCCCAATCTAGATAAACTTCAGCATCATAAACACCCGCAAAAGATGGTATGGTAAATTTGACTTTAGCAAATGGGCCATCATTAACACGAGCATTGTTGTGCTGAAAATAATTATTACCTCTCATACCGTGACGGTTGTGACGTAGGCGATGTCGTTGACGTGCATCTTGGTCAGCAAGGGCAGCCCCGGCGTCGCGGTTTCGGCTCTCATTATCATCGTCCACCTCAAGATCTTGGGCTGCATCCTGATCATACCCGCGTCCGTTGTGAGGTGGCCGATTCACCATTCTTTCAAGTCGTATAGTGAGCGCTGCAAGACTATCGTTGATTGATTGCTGCGATGTAGTTATAGTAGCTTGAAGCTTCCTGTCGATGTCCTCATTAATGGTTGTGCGTTGCTCATCCAGGAGCGTCATGAGCTCTCCCTAAACCATGCACTCTTTCTCATCAGTCATCTCACCTGCCATGATTAGTAGAAAACAAAAGACAACACAAAGGTATTATCCCTATCAACTACTAGGTGATGGAAGGCGGAATCACACACTCTCAAGCGTCTTACCACACTCTTACAAGTGTTCTTACCAAATCATACAGGAGGTGGTACAGCTGGTGGCTGGTTCGTGATACCGTGTCGAGCGTGGGTACAATTGCAAGAGGGAACCTGTTCTGATCAAGAGTAGGTGGAGCTTGGAAGGCACAATATGTAGCAAAGGATTAGCAATAATCAATTCAGTTAATGCAAGTTGAAAGATTGTTCAAAGTACTCAGCCAATGTTGCTAATCCTAGCCTAATCAAAGCTAGCGAATCACCGTCCTATGGAGAGAAGTGTATGTACGCACACGCAACGATCAATGTGACTTGATGTAAGCAATGGAAAGCCTCACAACAAGTTCTAGGAGAGACGCTAGCCCACTACTCAAACTTCGTTCTAAGGGCACAAGATCGTTCACGCGATGTAGAGCACAAAAACGGAGAAAATGTGCAACGTAGACGACCGTCTAGATTGAGCAGATACAACAGCTAGTCTCAAACGATGAACAAGCAAAGTGTTATGTGGCTTATATATACTCGTTTGAAAGGTTTCCATGAGATCTACAAGTTTCTCAACTGGACGAACCCCAAATTCCGAAGGCAAGACCGAAAGAATCGCAAAAAACAGAAAACAGAAAACTTCCGACGCGATTTCGGGGCTAAAGATGGCCGATTTTGGGGGTCTTGGAGGGGTACAGGTGCTTCTCCTATTCGATTTTCAGATGCGCGCCGTCGATAGCTTCGAAACGAGCACAAGAACATCGAAATCCGACTCCGTATGCGAAAGTTATGCCCGTTTTACTGAAAGGGTGTCGGAAACGGACTCGAATTCGTTTCGGTTTCAACTTCAAACTGCTATATCTTTTGATCCCTTGGGCCAAACGTGCCCAAATTTTTTCTGGGAGCTGGTGGATATATCAGGAAGGGCTCCACCAATTTTCACTGATTTTCGTGCAATTTTTGTGCACTTTCCAAAATTCGGACAGATAGACACCGATTTTTCTCTTCTTCTGTTTTTTTCCTCTCTGTTTTTTTTTCTGTTTTTTTTTCTCTGTTCTTTTTCTCAACACGAAATCAAACTCTTTCTCTTTTTTTTTCTTCTTTTTCTTCTCTGTTACACATCGAAACCAACTAGGGTTTGTGGCCACAAGAGGGCAAGTCGTTCGGCTACCGCGGCGGCAAGTAGGAGCGGCGGCCAAAGGCAGGGTTTTGCCATGGTAGGAGATGGTTGCCACGACAGGGTGGATGCAGCAGCGAGGGTGGCCGCAGCAGGGGATGTGGTTGGTGGCGCGACAGCGGGTCTGTGGGGGCGTGGCAGGGGATGTGGCTGGTGGCGCGACAGGGAGTGGTGGGGTGGTCGTGATGGTCGCGGCAACGATTTGTGGCGGCGCGGCAAGGATGGCAGCGGATGGGATTGGCGCGACACAAGATTGAGTTGATGTGACAGAGACTTGACACAATGACGAAGCTACGCAAAGGAAACACGGGATGCAACTAGACAATGATGAACTAGACTCGAACTAAACTAGAGATCAACACTCGACTCGACAATGCAACCAAAGTTTCAACAAGCAAAACACTGAAATAAAAATTGCAATGGCACAAGGGGTGATGGGACAGCAGAAGAACGCGATGAACACAATATTTTTGTGGGGCTAATTTTTTGGATTTTACGATGATGAACAGTAACTAAACTAACAGGGGAAAAACTAAGATTACCTAACGGGCAACTGAAGCTCTGATACCAACTGATGTGAGTGTGGCCCGATCTTCCAATAGGTACTGATACGTCGATTGTGGAGAACACGACGTTGATGATCCGAAGGCTCCGACCCGAACAGATCGATCCCCTCGCAATCACTACACCACTGCTCCGTTGGTTATCAACCGTCTTTGACGCGTTGACTCGCTAAGAAGGCTATCTCCCGCAAGCGAATCGAGAACACAAGCAAGAGAGTAGAAGATGCAATCAGTATTGCGAATAATAATTGAAGCACACAAGTTGGGGTTCCTCAAACCGATGAACGCAAAATCGCAGCGTAATATTATCTAAGAAAACCCAAGCAAAACTAAAGGGCGGTGGCTCCTATGAGGAGGCGGCGGGAGGTGGGAACCCTAGGCCAAGGTACATTCACGATCGTTCACACATGAATAGTGCCCACATGAACAGTACAGGCCTAGGGGAAGGCCGGTCAGCAGATGGGCCAAGTCGTCCAACAGATGGGCCAAGTTGTCGTCCAATATATTACATAGCTTTTGGGCCAATAATTGGTGACGCAGCACCATGGCATGTAGACGTAGCACCATGGCATGTAGACGTAGCACCATGGCATGTGGACGACACTCGGCTCGTATGAGTAGACGTGGCTCGGTCCAACTAGAGAATATGGCAGTGCGGTAGCCGAAAGTCCCATCGGAGAGGATGTGGTGGAAGTAGAAGATGTCGTGCAGCGGGTCGAAGCAGTGGTTGCATCCTTAGAGTTGATGTCCTCATCAGAACCCTTAGCGAGCAGAACCGAGTCAAAGCTGAACTTTGTAAAGGCCTTGTCACTTGCTCTAGACTGCTTACCTAAGGTAGTGAGCGGTGGCATCCCAGGGTGCCAAACAAACTAGAGAATTTGTGTCATGTGGGTAAAGCTGTACAACCTCTGCAGAGTGTATAAAAACTATTCGAATAGTCGTGTCCCCGGTTATGGACATGCCCGGAGATTTGACGGAATGGGTAGATGTTTTCTTAAAAATGGCGGAATTGATGGTTTGGGTGGAATGTTTGGAAAGATCTCTAGTTGTTTCAAAGAACTGAAATACTTATGTATTAATCTTTTAAATTATGCTTTTAATCTACTTACTGTATTTACTGTTAAATGTTGCTTCCGCAAAAGTAAACATAAAGCTATCCTTGTCAAGCCTAGTATGAATAATAATTGCATACTATTCCCTATGACTTGCTGAGTACATTCAAAGTACTCACGGCTTGTGCCCTGTGTGATTAATCCCCACAGAAGAACCAGGGAACCCCGAGTTTCATAAAGAGGAGAACCTCGAAGACTTTACGAACTAGGTCACGTCCTCCACTCGATTGCCTGTGGGCACGTCGTGTCGCCACCACGAGATATTTTGTTTCCGCTGTAAGTTACCTTTTGGTGTTGAGCCCTGCGTGGCAACTCTATAAGACTTGACCATAAGGTCTTTTGCTGCTATTAATATTAATTTGTCCGCTTCATCGTTACTTTGTTGTTTGGTTATGATTACATCTTTGTTGTAACTGTGCGACCAAGCTACTGATCATGGGACTAGTTCGGAATGCACAGAGGGTCCCGGGGTTGCATACCCGGGGCGCCGACAACAACGTACTCTCAGCGGTGAGTGGCAAGATGTATGGCGGTAGTTGTTTCTCTTTGAGTTTAAATCTGCCCATGATGTCATCATAATCTACCAACTTGTCATTGTTATTAGAAAACAAGGAAACGAATCACAAGTATATGCTCCTATCAACCACTAGGTTCTGAAGGCTCAACAGTCACCCACACTCAAGCCTATACCCAATTCCTACAAACTCTTACCAATGCAGTAAGGAAGTGGTACAACCGGTGGCTAGTTCGTGATACTCTCACTTGCGATTAGCCCAACGATTGCGAGGAACGGTACCTGTTGAGTTAGTAGGAAGTGGAGCTCGGAATGCTTCAATATGGTAGTAAGGATCAGCAATAATCAAATCAGTTAATGCAAGTTGAAAAATAGTTCAAAGTAATAGTCAAAGTTGCTGATTCTAACCTAGAAACAGCAAGCTAATCAAAGCCTATTAAGAGAAGTGTATGAACGCACACGCAAAGATCAATGTGACTTGATGTAAGCAAAGGAAATCCTCACAACAAGTGATAGGAGAGACGCTAGCCAACTTACTCAAACTTCTATCTAGGGCACGAGATTGCTCACACGATGTAGAGCACAAAGATGCAATAACGTGCAATGTAAACAACCCTCTAGTTTAAGTAGTAAACAATAGCTAGTCTCAAGAGATGAAAAAGCAAAGTTTTATATGACTTATATATGCTATTTTGAAAGGTTTCGACGAGATCTACAACTTTGTAGTTGAGGCAAACCCCAAATTCCGAAGGGAAGGCCAAAAGAAACGACAAAAATAGAAAACGAAAACTTGCGATGCGAATTCGGGGCCGAAGATGGCCGATTTTGGGGCCCCTGGAGGGTGACTTGTGGCTTAAGTGGAAGGGATGCGGCTCATCATTAGCTTTCAAATGAACACAAGAACGTTGAAAACAGACACCGTATGCAAAAGTTATGTTTGTTTTACTTCAGGTGTCTCGGAAAAGGAATCCTACTCGGACTCAAGACCGTCTCGGGTTCAAATTTGAAACTACTATATCTTTCAATCCCATAGGCCAAACTTGTTGAAATTTTTTGTAGAAGCTTGTGGTTACATGTAGAAGGTCTCCACCAATTTTTACGCACTTTTTTTTCTCTTTTTTTTTTACCACGCCTTTTGTTCTATGCAGCTGCCTCTTTCTCCTTCTAATATTTGGCTAACCCTAGGGTTGGCCGCAAGTCGCAAAATAACATCAACTCTGCCAAAAGATCATAGCAATCCTCATGGTTCCTTTTTTTTTGGATTAACAATAGTGCAAATTTATTATTTTTTTGGTGCGGATTAGAGGAGTTCTAACCCACGAATTTTCTGTTTTAGATGCAAAAACTAAAAACCATAAAAGAATGATCAAGAAGTACGAAGGAAAACACAAGAAGCAATCTAGACAACGACCAACTAGACAATAACTAAAACTAAAGATTAGCAACTAGACACAACAATGCAACCAATGATTCAACAAGCAAAATACCGAAAAGAAAATTGCAATGGCTCAAAGGGGTTCAGTACGGATGATAGATGCAATAATTTTTTGGGCAAGTTTCTAGACTCTAGGTATGAAAAATGAATCTACTACTAGAAAATTAGAAATTCTCACCGATCAACTATAGCTCTGATACCACTTGATGAACCACGAAGGTCCTGATTTTGGCCCGATATTTCAATGAGTAGGTAAGTTCGGTAGTAATCTATCAACTCTCACGATCCTGACTACGAACTCGTAAGGCTCGAAGCGACGCAATCGCTGAACTGCTCAACAAGTCGTTATCAACCGTGCACGAATACCCAGTTGACCTGATCACGAAGATCGATTCCTATATACACCGAAGAAGCACGTAAGAACAAGATAAATAGCAATCTGAAATTGCAAATAGGAATTGAAATTGTATTGATAAGTGAATTTCCAAAGAACAATGTCGCTGTTGATCTCGTCGAACAAGAGGACAAAGTATAAAGTAGCAAAGCTAAACTTCAATCAACAAAACCCTAGGAACTAAATGGGGGTAAGCCACTATGTAAAGGAGGAAGAGGGAGGGGTAGTGGTACTATTCACATATGAACAGTAACCATGTGAACAGTATGGGCCTAGGTTTCTATCCGAATTACAAGGCCCGCGGTCCAAATAGGTGACACATCACCTTCTTTTGATGATTGCAATGCACACAGAAGGAATTTGTAGGTAAAGCTAGATCCGTTTCAAAGAGGATGAAATAAGCTTTCAATCAAGTACTCATGGACCTCAAACGGAGTCCGTATGTGAAAGTTATGTATGTTTGAAGTCAGTGATGTCTCCAGATGCCGAACTGGATTCTAAAACGTGTCCAACTTGAACTCTTGCTTGGGTTATGTAACATCCCAAGTCAGGATTTATGTTTCAAATGTAATTTAGTGACGATAAATTAAAACTTTTGATGCCTCATTAAGCCATTTGAAAATTTTCTAGAATTTTCCCCTAGCAATTCCTTTTTCCTAGAACAATGTCTCTTTGATGGAAGTCGTTGTCATTAAAAATTTTCAACTCTAAATCTTGTGATCATCCTCTGGAAATATTTTTCCTATCTTCTTGACCATCCTAGTAATCTCTCCGCAAAATCTCATAATTTTTAGATTTTGTTTCCTATTTCAAAAGAGCAAGTCAAACCAGTTTGAATTCTGGTCAAACCCCTTGGGTAGCAGCTTGTGAATTTTCTTGGGAATAATGCATTGCATGAAAATTTTGAAAAAATTACACAAGGTTGTTCTCTGTCCCAGGAAATTCGCATAAAAATTTTGGAATTTTTGGAGCTTCGGAGCTACCTCTAAAAATTCCCCATCTTCTCAGCCTTTTTAAATCAAATTCTGAAATCACTGTTTATCGGGCTCCGACCATACTTTGACTCGGGCTCCGACCCGAGCCGATTTGGCTCGGCCCAACCATCTCAACTGCGCATCGCTTGCAGCCGTCCGATGGAGCATCGATGGTCACGATCGCGTATCGCTTCGGCCTGGTTTAATTTCTCTCGCATGTTGTCGACCCTTGGATCTCGATCAAACGGCTCACGCCAACTCAACTCGCTCGACCTCTCGCACGTCACTAAGTCGCTGACGCCGCGGACCCACCCGTCAGTCGCGTCGGCGCTCGCGCAGAGCTTCTGTGCCACGCGGCTGCGCCGCTCAGAGCCACTCCGTCACCTCCGTGACCGCACCGCCCCTCCCGACCTGTCCTGGAGCTTCGTTGTCTAACGCCGCTTCCATTCCGAACGTCGGAGCCCTATAACCCTGTCTCCCTCGCCCTCAAGCTCTCACTTTCCCTCTCGGCGACCGAGGGAAAGGAGGCAAGAACTCGACCACCTCATGGGTGAGTCTCCTCCGCGTGGTTTCCCCTCATTTCTCTCCCATTGCCGTCCTTTGTGCGCCGGTTTAAGCCCTTGTCTTCATGTGTAGGTCTAAGAGCACGAGGAGCGCCACCATCCTCTTCGGAGCGCACCCGAAATTGCTCCGCCGTGCCATTTTCCCCTCCGGTGAGTCTCCCTCTCCCATAAGTGCGTCACCATGTGTCTTTCGGTGTAAGGAGGAGAACCCCTCAATCAATTTCATGTTTCGGTCGCAGGGCTCTCGGGATTTGACTTTTTCCCAATTTCGGCCGCTGGAGCCCCCTTCTTCTCCGGCGACGTTACGGTGAGCCTCTGTCAGATTCCTCTCTTGTACACCATCTGTGGGCCTCACTTGAACTCTTCCGACCATTCATTCCTTGTCTACTTCACCAGGCCGACTCCTCCTCGGTGAAGCCATCGCCGCCGCCTCGGTTCTCATCGTCGGCTCAACTCCGGCAACCCCTCCCTATCCGCGTCATCCCGGTAAGGTCCCTGACCCTTGCTGTTGCTTATGCTCACGCTAGATCGGCCGAAGCATTGCCGTAGCACTGTTTTCGTTTCCCTGTCCGTGTCACTCCGCTTGACCTCGTCGCGCCGCCGCGTCGGGTCACCTTCGACCTCGCCGTTGGTGCCGCCAGGTGCGCAATAGCGAGCTGGTTCCATTTTAGTGCTTGGCCGCCGCCGTAGAGTCCCCCTTCGCCGGCGACGCGCCTGCAAATCTCGCGGCCACAGCGAGCTCCCGCGTGGCGCGTTCCGACCGGTACTGTAGCTCGTCATTTGGAGTAAATGGCGATGATTAGCATTTAAATCGTGATCTTTGTCGGAAATCCACGTTTAGCTGACGCTCTGTGTGACTTACATGTGGGCCCGAGGCCGTTAAGTGCACAGTTGTGAATCGTAGACCGGCCGTGGACCAAGAGTCCATGCACTGTTCTGCGAACCTAGTGTATGACATGTGGACCCCACATGTCAGGCCGATTCGGAAATTAAACTGGAAAATAGAAAATGGCACTATGCACTGGACCCCGCTTGTCAGTGTCTGTGGCTAGGTTGGGTATCGGTGTAAAAAGTATTGATGTGTATATAAAATCGGAAATGCTTTATTGTTGAACTAAAAAATCAATCAACTTTAAAAATGCATAACTAATTCGGTTTAACTCCAAAATTGATGATCCAAATTTTGTTAGCTTCTATTTTAAATGTACTTTAATATAAAAATAGGTTGAACTATGTCGCTGCTCCAGAAAATGTTTGTTAATAAATAACTTTAGGATAGATTTATTTTGCACTAAAAATTGTTTTAACTTCAAAAATGCATAAGTATTTCTCTGTAACTCCAAATTGAGTGAGTCCAATTTTGTTGGCTTCCTATAATAATGAACTTGCTGATAAAATTAGTTTTAGACATGTTACTATTGTTAATGGAATTGCTAATACAATTAAATTGGGCTCATTTTCATGTCTTTGAAAATTCATAGAAAATGCATTATAGCTCCAAATGAGATGAATCCAATTGGGTTGTTCATCTTATGAGGTGCTTGTTTTACTGTAAAAATGTCAGCTTCACCACCTTTCTAGAAAATATTGCCAAACAATTTAATTATGATGAATAGTAACTTTTTGCATTTTTCAAGCTGAGCAGAATTGTTTTGATCACAACTTTTGCATAGAACATCCAAATAAATTTATTATTATTTCTAAATTCATTATAAATCATGATCTTGCTCTGTAAAAATTTTAGACCATTCGGAGAAAGTTGATTTTTGAGTCTTTTCGGTATTCTTCGTTCTTATCGGTTCCTATTCGCTTTTTCGTTAGGTGCTGACGAGTGTGTTGATCTTGAGAGTGTCCCTCTGCAGCAAACTGAGCAAATCCAGTAAGGCAAGCAGTTTGATCATGTTATTTCCTTTATTTTAAAGTCTAATATATTATTTTCAACTTGTACGTATGCATGCTATTTGGTGTTAAATTGGTTAGTTATTCCTTTAGATGCATAACCTGTAGGTAAATGATATTCCTCTACTACCTGAGCCTAGGTTATTTGCTGTGATTAGAGTTCGTGGATGAGGTCTTGTCACTTAGTACATTACGGGGTCGAATTACTTAGCCATGCTTAGTTATCGGTAGTTTTGAGCGATCATCGACTTAGTCGATGATCTTGATCACACAATGTTAATATTATTCTATTATCTCCATCCTTGTGTTTTACTTCTTTTGCAAATCAAAAACTGAAAATAAAAATTATATCTTGACTTTGGGCACAATGGTATGTTGGTGTGATCTGTTGGGTGTGATTGGAATGGTGCCTAAGTCCCCAAGGACTGAGTTACTTGTGTCACTAAGCCAAGCGCTTATTGCGTGCTAACCACACGGGAGGGATATGTGACCTCTCTTGACTAAGTACTTTGTGAGTTGTTAATTCGGAGTCGCAGGTGGTTAAAACTGTTTTTATAAGGGGAAGAGCACCTGCAGTTGCTGCGGCTGGGCCGGTGCACCCTACCCTTCCGGTTGTCGCGACTCTTAATTAGCATCATTCATTGGAAATATCTCGTTAGACTTAGCCATGCCTGCATACCCAAGGAAGTGTGCTAACCGTGGCTGGTGGAAAGGCGGTCTATCGTGTGGGTACATTGGTACACCCCTGCAGGGTATAAACTATTCGAATAGCCTCGTCCTAGGTTATGGACATTGCTTGGTAAGGTCGTGCAAGAACTAGACTACAACCTTTTAAAAACTTGAAAACTTGACATGGGTGGCATGAATGGGTAATTCATGCTATTGTTGTGGTGGCTATGGGATAGTCACTTCCAGGAGGTTGTTGTCATCTATCTTTTGTTGTTATTGATATTCTTGCTGCTTTTGAACAATAAAATGAATTGCAAAATTGCTTTTAAATATATTACATTATTGCAAATAAAATTTGCTTTGTGTTAAAATGAGCCATACAGCCTCCACTCAAAAGAGCTTGCATGTAGCATATGTATAGGTCTGCTAGTCCACATGTCAATCTTGCGAGTACATTATTGTACTCATTTGCTTTGCTTAATGTTATTTGTTGCAGAGGAAGAAGGTGAGCCCCAAGAGCCTCACTTTTGTGAGATGTGCGGTTTTTTGGACGACTAGTTTGGCGGTCTAGTCGGTTGCCTGGTGGGAAAGGCACACTGATTGGCTTTTGTTTATCGCCATCTTATGGCACTTTTGCTTCCGCTGTTTACTTAGTTATTTGTATGTCATTTGGCCGGTCGGCCCTCTTTTGTAATAACTCCTTTTGTTATGTCTACTGTTTGGTAACGTGTTGCTTTGAATTCTATGTCTAGAATGGAATTGTTGCATGATTTTGTGAAGGGGTGTGTATACTGCATTTCTGGGAAGTATACATATCTCGAGGTTTGGTTTATTTGATTTGTAAAGCTAGGACCAAGTGGATGGTTAAGTATTACAAGTCAAATAAACTGGGGTCCTCACAAAGTTGGTATCAGAGCCATCCTGACCGTAGTAACCCAAGCATGGTCGTCCTTAGGATATTTTGGAAAATCTTATTTTCGAAGTATCAAATGGTTTAAGAAAGCTTAAGTAGATTCTCAGATTTTACTCCTTACCTATCTTAGCTTGCTCATCTCACCTTACTCTTAATTAAGTTTTGAAAAAGTTATTTCCTCTCTTCCTTTCAAAAACTAGCTACTTATCGATTAAATTTGGTTTTGGGAAAACCATGAGTGTTGTAATTTGAAAGGTTGGCTGTCCATTAATGAGATTGGCAGCTTCTAGAACAGGAAGTTTCGGCTAGGAGCTTAAAGGAGCAGATTTGGACAGCTAGCTAGTAATTAGTAAATGAGGTAGGAAATGAGAGGTTAATTCCACTAAAACTTATTGGAATAAAAGGGTAAGAAGTGATATGAATTAGCTAAATACCTAATACTCTAATAGGTGGTTATACCTTAATTTTTGGGCTGTTTAGAGCTAGAGTTGAGTTCTGAAATTTTGGTCTTCTCAAACGATTGCTCGTTCCTTCCATACGGGTTGGTCGTTCTGGGAAGTTGATTTGGTGACTTGTGGTCTTGTGCTCTTTTGTGGTTATTCTTGAGTCATTTTAATTGAGTATGGATTTCCGTGCTTTGGGTCTCGGGTTGTAGCTAACTTGTCTTAGTGAAACAGGATGGCTGGAGAAACCCGTAGTGGTCGGAATCAGCCGGCTAGTCCCGATGAGGAGCTTCCACCTCCTCCGACCATGGCTGAAGTCCTTATGCAGATCGAACGCAACCGTTCGGAGGACCGGAGGGTGTTGGAGGTCATCGCCAGGAACACCTCTGCTCCCTCTGGCGCTTCTAAATTGGGAGGTGGTGGACATCAGGCTCGTGGGGGGCTTGCGGAGTTCCTCCGTACTCAGCCTCCTACCTTCTCCCGCTTGAGGATCCTTGACGCGACGACCGGCCGCGTGCGGTTGCGAAGCTCAACGTTGCTCAGTGCCAGGAGCAGGAGAAGGCACTGTTTGCATCCCACTAGCTTGAGGGTGCAGCACTCTCATGGTGGGAGAACTTCCTCGCCATGCAGCCTGCTGACCATGTGGTCACTTGGGTGGAGTTTCGTACCGCTTTTCGTCAGGCCCATGTCCCCGCCGGCCTGATGAAGCTGAAGAAGAAGGAGTTTCTTGCGCTCAAGCAGGGGCGCAAATCTGTGACTGAGTGCCTCCATGAGTTCAATCATCTCGCAAGGTACGCTCCTGCTGAGGTGGCCACTAATGAGGCCAAGCAGGAGAAGTTTATGGAGGGCTTGTCTGAGGAGCTGCAGGACAAGCTCTCTATTGTGGACTTTGCTGACTTCCAGACCTTGGTGGACAAGGCCATCGTCGCCGAGCATAAGGCGAGAGCGCTGGGCAAGTCCCGCAAGCGCAAGTGCGAGGCCCAGCGATCTGCGCAGGCCAGCCTCTCCCGTCCCCGTGTTGGGCCTACACCAGGGGCCCGTTCTCTAGCTTCACCACCACCGAGGCCGACAGCGCCAGTTCCTCGTCCTCCACAGGCCATGCCCCAATCATGTGCACCTGCGAACCAGCAGGGTGGCCCCCGCAATTCGGCTGCCGGGGTCACTTGCTTCTCCTGCAACCAAAAGGGCCATTATGCAAACAATTGCCCTAAGAGGAGTGGAGTAGACCCTCGTCCTAATGGAGGACGCGGGCAAGGAGGTGGTCCTTCCTAGGATCAGAAGATTGTCCCCGCTGCCCAAGGCGTGGGAAGCGGCCGAGTCAACCACATATCGGCTGAGGAGGCATAGGAGGCACCCGACGTTGTGTTGGGTACGCTTCTTGTCAATTCTCACCCTGCTGCAGTATTATTTGATTCAGGAGCTTCGCATTCTTTTATTTCGAGATCATTTGCTGCTGCTAGTAATCTTTACTTTGTTCCTTTGGGGGTTTCGTTGCTTATTCGCTCTTCGGGTTCGAAATGAGAGCTGATGAAGAATGCCGGGATGTTCCTATTGAAGTCGAAGGAGTGGGATTCTTAGTGAATCTCATCCTACTCGACTCAGCAAGCCTGGATGTGATTCTTGGCATGGATTGGTTGTCCCAACACTTGGGGCAAATCGATTGTGCCAAGAAGATGGTCTACCTCACCAGCCCCGTGGCGCACAGGTTGGGTTTTCACCGTAGCTGCGAGGGCCACATCTTTGTGCTCTTGAAGCGAGGCCAGTCTTGGAGATTCAGGATGTTCCTACAGTATGCGACTTTGCGGATGTCTTTCCTGAAGATTTGCCTAGGATGCCTCCGATTCGAGACCTGGAGTTTGTCATCGAGTTGCTGCCCGGTACCGCTCCAATTTCAAAGGCGCCTTATCGGATGCCTCCTAATGAGTTGGAGGAGTTGAAGAAGCAACTAGGTGAGCTTCAATCGAAGGGTTTTATTCATCCTAGCTCATCTCCCTGGGGTTGCCCGGTGATCTTTGTGAAGAAGAAGGACAAGACATTGCGCATGTGTGTTGATTACCGTCCGCTTAATGAGGTGACGGTGAAGAACAAGTATCCTTTGCCCCGCATTGATGATCTCTTTGACTAGTTGACTGGAGCTCAGGTGTTTTCCAAGATTGACTTGAGGTTGGGGTATCATCAAATCAGGATCAGGGCTGAGGATATTCCGAAGACGGCTTTCACTACTCGTTATGGTCTTTACGAGTACACCGTCATGTCGTTTGGCTTGACTAATGCTCCAGCTTTATTCATGAACCTTATGAACTCAGTATTCATGGAGTATCTGGATAAGTTTGTTGTGGTATTCATTGATAATATTCTTATTTACTCCAAGAGTGAAGAAGAGCATGCTGAACATTTGAAGCTTGTTTTGGGGAAGCTGCGTGAGCACCAGCTGTATGCAAAGTTCAGCAAGTGCGAGTTCTGGTTGAAGGAAGTGGCATTCTTGGGCCATGTTCTTTTAGCAGGAGGCTTAGCTGTGGATCCTAGCAAGGTCAGTGATGTGCTATCTTGGGGTCAGCCCAAGTTAGTCACCGATGTACGGAGTTTTTTTGGTTTGGTAGGCTACTACTGTCGCTTTATCGAGAACTTCTCCGAGATCGCAAAGCCAATGACTGAATTGCTCAAGAAGAACAAGAAATTTGTATGGTCCTCTGCTTGTGATGAGAGTTTTCAGGAACTCAAGAAGCGTTTCACTTCAGCCCCAGTGCTTGTTCTACCCGATGTCCACAAGAGCTTCGATATCTTTTGCGATGCCTCTCGTCAGGGACTCGGTTGTGTGCTTATGCAGGAAGGAAAGGTTGTGGCCTATGCATAAAGGCAATTGAGGCCTCATGAACTCAACTATCCTACCCATGACTTGGAGTTAGCTGTAGTGGTTCATCCACTCAAGATTTGGAGGCATTACCTGATCGGTAACCGTTGTGAAGTGTATTCGGATCACAAGAGCTTGAAGTATTTGTTCACCCAACCAGATCTGAACCTCAGGCAAGGAAGATGGTTGAAATTGATCAAGGATTATGATATGGGTATTCAGTACCATCCGGCCAAGGCCAATGTCGCTGCAGATGCACTTAGTCGGAAGGTGTATTGCAATGTGTTGATGCTCCAAGAACAGCAGTCGGCCCTTCTTGAAGAATTTCAGCGGCTCAATTTAGGTTTGATTGAGCATGGTTCTCTCGCTACCTTGGTTGTGCAGCCAACCTTAGTGGATAGTGTCAAGGCCGCACAGCAATCAGATGTTAGTGTAAGTCAAATAAAGCAAAACATCAAGAATGTGGCAGCCAAGTGTTTCTCAGAGGATGAGCGTGGTGTTGTGTGGTTTGGACAGCGCCTTGTGGTTCCAAAGGACTTGGAATTGCAGGATTTGATCCTCCGCGAGGCCCATGATTCCCCTTTGTCCATCCATCCCGGGGCCACAAAGATGTATCAAGATCTCCGGCAGAGATTTTGGTGGACCCGAATGAAGAGGGAGATCGCAAGGTTTGTTGCCGAGTGCGATGTGTGTTGTCGTGTCAAGGCCGAGCATCAGCGTCCAGCCGGACTTCTTCAGCCTTTGCCAATTCCAAAGTGGAAGTTGGATTCGATAGGGATGGACTTCATCATTGGTCTACCCCGGTCTCCAAAGAAGAATTATGCCATCTGGGTTGTCATCGATCGATTGACTAAAGTGGCTCATTTCCTTCCTGTCAAGACGGATCTTCGGGTGGGTCTTCTGGGAGATCTCTACATAGCTCACATCGTGAGTTTGCATGGTGTGCCAAGGACGATTGTGTCGGATCGTGGTTCGCTGTTCACTTCTCGATTTTGGCATAGCTTGCAAGAGGCTATGGGAACTCGCCTTTCTTTTAGCTCAGCCTATCATCCCCAGACTGATGGTCAGACAGAACGGGTCAACCAAGTGTTGGAAGACATGCTCCGTGCTTGTGTTCTTTCCTATGGGAAGGATTGGGAGAAGTGCCTGTCGTTTGCCGAATTCTCCTACAACAACAGTTTTCAGGCTAGTCTTGGCATGGCACATTTCGAGGCGTTGTATGGAAGAAAGTGCAGAACCCCATTGAACTGGTCAGAGACTGGTGAGAGGCAGTTCTTCGGCCCAGATTTGATCAATGAGGCCGAAAGCCAGGTTCAGTTGATTCGCAAGCACCTACGCACGGCCCAGTCCAGGCAGAGAAGCTATGCAGATTGTCATCACCGTGAGTTGAGTTTTCAGCCCAATGACTTTGTGTATCTCAAAGTCTCGCCTTTGAAGGGCCATCAGCGTTTCGGCATCAAGGACAAGTTGTCTCCTCGATATGTTGGGCCTTATCGCATCATCGAGAGAGTGGGAGCTGTTGCTTACAAGCTAGAGTTGCCAGCTACACTTGAGGGTGTACTCGATGTCTTTCACGTGTCCCAGTTGAAGAAGTGCCTCTGCATTCCGACTGAGGAAGCTCCATTGGAGAGTCTCGAAGTACGAGAAGACTTGACCTACAAAGAGCGTCCTCTTCGCATCTTTGATGAAGCTGAACGAAGAACAAGGAATCGTGCCATCAAATTTCTTAAAGTTCAGTGGGCAAATCATACCGAGGATGAGGCAACTTGGGAGCGGGAAGATCGCCTGCGTGCAGACTACCCTTCCTTCTTTTCCAAGTGAACGGAATCTCGGGACGATATTCTTGTAAGGGGGGGGAGATTTTGTAACATCCCAAGTCAGGATTTATGTTTCAAATGTAAATTAGTGAGGATAAATTAAAACTTTTGATGCCTCATGAAGCCATTTGAAAATTTTCTAGAATTTTCCCCTAACAATTCCTTTTTCCTAGAACAATGTCTCTTTGATGGAAGTCGTTGTCATTAAAAAATTTCAACTCTAAATCTTGTGATCATCCTCTAGAAATATTTTTCCTATCTTCTTGACCATCCTAGTAACCTCTCTGCAAAATCTCATAATTTTTAGATTTTGTTTGCTATTTCAAAAGGGCAAGTCAAACCAGTTTGAATTCTGGTCAAACCCCTCGGGCAGCAGCTTGTGAATTTTCTTGGGAACAATGCATTGTATGAAAATTTCTGGAAAAATTACACAAGGTTATTCTCTGTCCCAGGAAGTTCCCATAATGATTTTGGAATTTTTCGAGCTTTAGAGCTACCTCTAAAAATTCCCCATCTTCTCAGCCTTTTAAATCAAAATCTGAAATCACTGTTCATCGGGCTCGGACCATACTTTGACTCGGGCTCCGACCCGAGCCGACTTGGCTCGGCCCAACCATCTCACCCGCGCATCGCTTGCAGCCGTCCGTTGCAGCATCGACGGTCACGATCGCGTATCGCTTCGGCCTGGTTTAATTTCTCTCGCATGTTGTCGACCCTTGGATCTCGATCAAATGGCTCGCGCCAACCCAACTCGCTCGACCTCTCGTGCGTCACTGAGTCGCTGATGCCGCGAACCCACCCATTAGTCGCGTCGTCAACCTTGCACTGGCGCTCGCGCAGAGCTCCTGTGCCATGCGGCCGCGCTGCTCTGAGCCACTCCGTCACCTCCGTGACCGCACCACCCCTCCGGACCTGTGCTGGAGCTTCGTTGTCTAACGCCGCTTCCATTCCGAACGTTGGAGCCCTATAACCCTGTCTCCCTCGCCCTCAAGGTCTCACTTTCCCTCTCGGCGACCGAGGGAAATGAGGCAAGAACTCGACCCCCTCTTCGGTGAGTCTCCTCCGCATGGTTTCCCCTCATTTCTCTCCCATTGCTGTCCTTTGTGCGCCGGTTTAAGCCCTTGTTTTCGTGGGTAGGCCCGAGAGCACGAGGAGCGCCACCATCCTCTCTGGAGCGCACCCAAAGTTGCGCCGCCGTGCCAGTTTCCCCTCTGGTGAGTCTCCCTCTCCCTTAAGTGCGTCACCATGCGCCTTTCGGTGTAAGGAAGAGAACCCCTCAATCAATTTCATGTTTCGGTCGCAGGGCTCTCGGGATTTGACTTTTCCCCAATTTCGGCCGCTGGAGCCCCCTTCTTCTCCGGCGACGGTACGGTGAGCCTCTGTCAGATTCCTCTCTTGTACACCATCTGTGGGCCTCACTTGAACTCTTCCGACCATTCATTCCTTGTCTACTTCACCAGGACGACTCCTCCTTGGTGAAGCCATCGCCGCCACCTCGGTTCTCGTCGTCGGCTCAACTCCGGCAACCCCTCCCTATCTGCGTCATCCCGATAAGGTCCCTGACCCTTGCTGTTGCTTATGCTCACGCTAGATCGGCCGAAGCATTGTCGTAGCACCGTTTTCGTTTCCCTGTCCGTGTCACTCCGCTTCACCTCGTCGCGCCGCCGCGTCGGGTCACCTCCGACCACGCCGCCGGGGCCGCCAGGTGCGCAATAGCGAGCTAGTTCCATTTTAGTGCTTGGCCGCCGCCGTCGAGTCCCCCTTCGCCGGTGACGCGCCGGCAAAACTCGCGGCCACAGCGAGCTCCCACGTGGCGCGTTCCGACCGGTACTGTAGCTCGTCATTAGGAGTAAATGGCGATGATTAGCATTTAAATCGTGATCTTTGTCAGAAATCCACGTTTAGCTGAGGCTCTGTGTGACTTACATGTGGGCCTGAGGCCGTTAAGTGCACAGTTGTGAACTCGTAGACCGGCCGTGGATCAAGAGTCCATGCACTGTTCTGTGAACCTAGTGTATGACATGTGGACCCCACATGTCAGGCCGATTCGGAAATTAAACTGGAAAATAGAAAATGGCACTATGCACTGGACCCCGCTTGTCAGTGTCTGTGGCTAGGTTGGGTATCGGTGTAAAAAGTATTGATGTGTATATAAAGCAGAAATGCTTTATTGTTGAACTGAAAAATAAATCAACTTTTAAAATGCATAACTAATTCGGTTTAACTCCAAAATTGATGATCCAAATATTGTTAGCTTCTATTTTAAATGTACTTTAATATAAAAATAGGTTGAACTATGTTGCTGCTCCAGAAAATGTTTGTTAATAAAATAACTTTAGGATAGATTTATTTTGCATTAAAAATTGTTTTAACTTCAAAAATGCATAAGTATTTCTCTGTAACTCCAAATTGAGTGAATCCAATTTTGATGGCTTCCTATAATAATTAACTTGCTGATAAAATTAGTTTTAGTCATGTTACTTTTGTTAAAGGAATTGCTAATACAATTAAATTGTGCTCATCTTCATGTCTTTGAAAATTCCTAAAAATGCATTATAGCTCCAAATGAGATGAATCCAGTTGGGTTGTTCATCTTATGAGGTGCTTGTTTTACTGTAAAAATTTCAGCTTCACCACCTTTCTAGAAAATATTGCCAAAGAATTTAATTATGATAAATAGTAACTTTTTGCATTTTTCAAGCTGAGCAGAATTGTTTTGATCACAACTTTTGTATAGAACATCCAAATAAATTGATTATTGTTTCTAAATTCATTATAAATCATGCTTTTTCTTCTGTAAAATGTTCAGAGCATTTGGAGAAAGTTGATTTTTGAGTCTTTTCGGTATTCTTCGTTCTTATCGGTTCCTATTCGCTTTTTCGTTAGGTGCCGATGAGTGTGTTGATCTTGAGAGTGTCCCTCTGCTGCAAACTGAGCAAATCCGGCAAGGCAAGCAGTTTGATCATGTTATTCCCTTTATTTTAAAGTCTAATATATTGTTTTCAACTTGTACGTATGTATTGCTATTTGGTGTTAAATTGGTTAGTTATTCCTTTAGATGCATAACCTGTAGGTAAATGATATTCCTCTACTACCTGAGCCTAGGTTATTTGTTGTGATTAGAGTTCGTGGATGAGCTCTTTTCACTTAGTAGATTACGGGGTCGAATTGCTTAGCCATGCTTAGTTATCGGTGGTTTTGGGCGATCATCAACTTAGTCGATGATCTTGATCACACAATGTTAATATTATTCCATTATGTCCAGCCTTGTGTTTTACTTCTTTTGCAAATCAAAAACTGAAAATAAAAATTATATCTTGACTTGGGCACAATGGTATGTTGGTGTGATCTATTGGGTGTGATTGGAATGGTGCTTAAGTCCCCAAGGACCGAGTTACTTGTGTCACGAAGCCAAGCGCTTATTGCGTGCTAACCACACGGGAGGGATATAGAACCTCTCTTGACTAAGTACTTTGGGAGTTGTTAATTCGGAGTCGTAGGTGGTTAAAACTGTTTTTATAAGGCGAAGAGCACCTGCAGTTGCTGCGGCTGGGCCGGTGCACCCTACCCTTCCGGTTGTCGCGACTCTTAATTAGCATCATTCATTAGAAATATCTCGTTAGACTTAGCCATGCCTGCATACCCAAGGAAGTGTGCTAACCGTGGCTGGTGGAAAGGCGGTCTATCGTGTGGGTACATTGGTACACCCCTGCAGGGTATAAACTATTCGAATAGCCTCGTCCTAGGTTATGGACATTGCTTGGTAAGGTCGTGCAAGAACTAGACTACAACCTTTTAAAAACTTAAAAACTTGACATGGGTGGCATGAATGGGTAATTCATGCTATTGTTGTGGTGGCTATGGGATAGTCACTTCCAGGAGGTTGTTGTCATCTATCTTTTGTTATTATTGATATTCTTGCTGCTTTTGAACAATAAAATGAATTGCAAACTTGCTTTTAAATGTATTACATTATTGCAAATAAAATTTGCTTTGTGCTAAAATGAGCCATACAGCCTCCACTCAAAAGAGCTTGCATGTAGCATATGTATAGGTCTGCTTGTCCACACGTCAGTCTTGCGAGTACATTATTGTACTAATTTGCCATAAGTGTAATAGTGTTGGCTACTTTCAGAAGGACTACCCAAATGCTCGAACTATGCTTATCACAGATGAGGGAAGTTATATTTCGACCAGTGATGATGAGTCTTCTGACACCCATCCAGTCTTATACACTAATAACATCAAATAATGTGAGTGCGAGCCGAAGTTTCCTAACACTGAGCAGTATTCCATTGTCTGCACGCCCATGGTGCTTAGTGTGATGCCATCACCATCCCTCGAACAACGGTGTAATTTATTTTAGACTTGGACAAAGCTTGATAAGGGTAAGGTGTGCAAAGTGATAATTGATGGCGGGAGTTGTCACAATTTGGCCAGCAAGGACATGTGTCATAAGTTGGATTTGAAGTATTTGCCACATTCGCATCCTTATCATGTGCAATGGTTGAAGGTGAACCATATGGTGCGTGTGATGTTTTCTATTGGGAAGTACACCGATACTGTGGATTGCAATGTTGTGCCTATGACGGTGTGCCACTTACTCTTGGGACGGCCATGGCAATATGACTATTCTGCTGTTCATGATGGGCGTACAAATCGCTACACTTTTTTATGGAACAATATTGTGAGGACCCCGGTTTATTCGACTTATAATACTTAGCCTTCCATTGACCCTAGCATCACAATTCAAATAAACCAAGCCTCAGGATATGTATACTTCCCAGAAATGCAGTATACACACCCCGTTACAAAATCATGCATCAAATCCATACACGAGAGGTTACAATATCAAAACTTCATAATATACAACAGAATGAACTTACAAGATAAATAACAAACTACACAGCGGAAGCAAAAGCCATAAGATGGCGATACATAAAAGAGCCAATTAGTATGCCTTTACCCACAAGGCAACCAAGCGGGCCGCCAAGCTAGTCGTCAAACCCGAAGCGCATCTCACAAAAGGGAAACCCTTGGGGCTCACCTTCTTCCTCTGCAACAAAAACATTAAGCAAAGCATCTGAGTACAAAAATTATTTTTGTACTCGCAAGACTGACGTGTAAGGGTAACAGAACTATAATTTAACTACATGCAAGCTTTATTTAAGTGGAGGGGGCTCTGGACTTATTTTTAGCATAAAGCTAGTTTTCTTTTGTAATAATATAATAGTTTGAAGGCAGTTTTAACAATTCAAATTTTATTTGCAGAAATAACAGCGATACAGTAAGTAGTAACAAAAAGACATCCTGAAGATGACCAACCCAATGGCCATCACAACAATAGTATGAACACCTGTTCACACCAACCCATCAAGTTTTAATTAAATGTTGTAGTCTAGTTCTCACGGGGCGTATCCGAGCGTGTCCATAACCTAGGACGAGGCTATTCGAATAGTTTTAACCCTGCAGGGGTGTACCACTGTACCCACACTTCGACCGCCTTTAAGCCAAAGCACACTACCAAGGTATGCCGCACACTAAGTCCTACGAGACTTTTTCCAATATTGTGTATTAACTACGAGCCGCTCGTATGGATAGAAATCCATACGCTTACATGGTAAAGCCGAAAGACAACTACCCACTCGGATAAAGCTCTTGGACAACTACCATGCTCCCACCTCCATCCCTCCTGCGACCTCCTGCGACCCGGAGCCAATACACGCCAAAGTACTAGGTCAAGAGAGGTCCCATATACTCTAGTGTGGTTAGCACGCAAAATGCTCAGTACGGTGGCGCAAGTAACTCGGTCCTTAATTGACTTGGGCACCAATCCAGTCACACCCAAAAGCACACCAATCTTACCATTGTGCCCAAGTCCAAATCATTTTGTTTTCATTTTTAGTTTTCACAGATAACATAGCAAAAAATGCTAAAATATAAAGTTATAATAATTTTGTGTGATCAAGGTTACCGACTAAGTCGATAACCGCCCAATTCTACCGGTATCTAAGCATGGCTAAGCATCATATCGTAAATACAAATAAAAGGCCCTAAATCATTCACCGGGCTCTAATTCACGGTGAGAATAATATTCCTAAGGTAGTGGCAGGGGTGAACAATTTTCAGGGCAACAATGCAATGGGATTAACTACCTCTAATCGACAAAATTAATCATTGACACAAAAGCATGCATACGTACGAGTAAAACAAAGTATTAGATTTTAAAAGTAATGGGATTGAGTGGATATGATCAAACTGCTTGCCTTTGCCTTGCTAGAGATAATCAACTTGCTGCAGAGGATCGCTCTCGATAACAACGCCATCTAACGATAAAAACTGCCAAAGCGAAAAACAGCGAATAAACACCAGAATGCCCAAAGTATCCATAAATCAATAACACGGAAGATAGATCATGAAATTAGGAACAAAAATTAGTTGATCCGGAGTTTATTTAAATTAGTTAGGATTCCTTATTACTGTTCTTTCCAAACTCACTTATTTTCCACGATAATCATACAGTCAAAATCAATCCTCTCATATGTTCTATTCTATCGGCATACTTTGATGGTGATTGTGGGTTAGCTTTACTACAATGCTACTAGCCAAATTGATCCTATTTACCAATTCTTCTCCTCTGTTCAAAAATCCAACAAGGGCACAAATTCTAAACTTGAAACTATTAGACAACTAAATGCTCATCTAATGACAGTGTTTACGAAAGACTTTCAACTGCTTGTATTAATCAGGTTATCAGCCTACTAACAAAAATTGATTAAAACCAGTACTGCTCATATACCTACAATTGTACACTTACCTCTGACAGAAATGTTACAACTAGCCTCCCTTTCGCTCAAACTTCCAAATGCTAACTTACTGAGGTGATCTAATTGACATTTACAAGGATTTGATAGCATAAGACAGGAGGTGCTGCAGGAGAATACCAACCAAAATTCAACTAATCCCTTCTATTCTCTGTTTGTTTTTCTAAAAATTTATAACCATGTGGATTTTTAGATTCTAATGCTCCTTAATTGAGTGATGACATACACAACACTTAGTTTAAGTACTAATTGAATCAGAAGCTTTCTTAGCACTAGTATTAGAAATGTTATTGGCCAAATGCCACTACAAGTATTCAGATCAATGCTCTGGTCATCTATCCTGCAACAGATCATTTGCTAGCTACTAACCATTCATTAAGCATACAAGGCTACACATATGCATAAGGTCATACTTCTAGCAGATCCAAGTTCAACTGACTAAACGACTCACAAACCTTACTAATTACTGTACTATAATCTATTGACAAAACTAATTATCTATACGTTACTGGTCACACAACTTGCAACCACAACTTCAACTCTGAACATAAGGGCTTTAACTAGACTTCTTTTGCTCAACCTTCCAATATGCTAACTCAAAAGAGCCACATAACTAATATTCATCTAAAAGAGTAATCGTTCTCACTGTTGGTTTCAGAAATTCACAACTAAAAAGGTTTCTCGCTTTGACCACTCTTTCGTAGATAACGATTCAACTGCCTACTAGAATCAAGGAAAACTTCTAACTACTGGATTTGGTTATGCTATTAGCTCACTGCCAAAATCTGAAACTCTCCAGTGTACTATCCATCCCACAAACAATACAAGTATTGCTGAAATGAAGTGCTAACTTATTCCAAAACTCAAACTTCAGTTTTACTAATTCATTTGAGGAAACTAAAAGACATTCAAAGAATTGGTTAGCAGTAGGTGACATGTATACATCGAGGTCTTACTGTCAAGCACAGAGAGACTTCACAGAGATAATGAATAGGGGGCTCGGGCTGAAATGGGTGGCGCATGTCGCCAGCGAGTGGATGGGCGGCGGCAGTCGAACATGGGCAAAATGGATTGCTTAGGTGTAGGCGATCCCGAGGGTGGTCTTGGCACCAGTGAGGAGGGTTGACGGCGACCGCTTCCATACCCACAGAGAGTGAATGAGGCCTACCTGTAGAGAAACAAAGATATCCTTTGAGGCATACACACAAACACATAGAGGGCATCAAGAAGGAACCGAAGGTGGCTCGTCATTGGCTTGCCGCCGGTGGTCGGAATCAGCAGGGCGACTGCATGCGGTGGCCACGCCGTGGAGCTGAAGCGGCATCGGCATGGGTGGCGACGCCGTGGCAGCGCTTCGGTGCGAGAGCTGGGCGGCCAGGTTGGGAGAGACGCGGCGACTTGGAGCAGCGGCAGCGTCGGTGGGCGTGCTCGGGCGGCGGAAGCGGTGGTGCGGCGGAGCGGCCGGGCAACAGAGGGAGTAGCCGGGGTGGCTCAAGGTGCGGCGGCCGGGCTGGAGCAGAGCCAGCGCGAGCTGGGACGGAGCCGGGCCGGGAGGTGACGGTGGCGCCATGCACCGAGGGCGGCGGATCTGGGGAGGATGCGGCGGTGGGTTGGGAGGTGGCGGCAGCGAGGAGCCGGGGCGCGCAGCTGGTTAGGGGCGGCGGGGCGGAGGTGGCGAGAGAGCTCGGTGGGGAAGGGCGGTTGAGCCGGGAGGTAGCGGCGGCACTGAGGGGCAGCCGGCGCTGCTGAGCCAGAGGGGAAAGGCACCAGGGTGGCGGTAGCCGAAGAGGGAAGAGGGCTGACGGCCGGGAGGCACTCTCGGTGAGGGAGGTGAGGAGGGCAGCGGAGCTGCTGAGGTAGCAGCGGCGCCTACCTTTGGTGGAGAAAAGGAGGAAGGGACTGGCTTGATGATGCCTCTATGTAGGAAGCGGGCGGAGGAACCGGTGGCGAAGTATTGATGATGCACTCGGAGAAGGGTTGGCCAGGAGGTGACCGGGGTCGACGGCACTGTGGCTTGGAGGCGACGCAAGGGCGAGTGGCTCGCGCATGGCCGAGACGTGGCAGCGAGCCAGAGGGGAGAGCGACGGGAGAGATAGAGGGCGGCAGCGGCCTGGCTCTCCTGGAGAAGAAAGGAGTTGGGTGCACAGGGGCTCGGGTGATGAGGTCTAGCTGAGCCAAATGCTAGGAGTGGCTCGGGCGAGCTGGTTCTACCGCAATGATGGCTCAACCGGCTCGGCCAGAAACGATGAGGAGAAGAAAATGAGTTTTTCTGATTTTTGGAAAATGGCTGAGACTTAAGGGAGTTTTTAGATATAGATTCCTAGCTCCAAAGTTCAAGAAAATTTTAGGGCAGGCAGAGGA
Source organism: Ampelocalamus luodianensis (assembly GCA_036346255.1). NCBI lineage: Eukaryota > Viridiplantae > Streptophyta > Magnoliopsida > Poales > Poaceae > Ampelocalamus > Ampelocalamus luodianensis. Next base: position 42,111,426 of record CM070625.1, on the reverse strand, counting down.
CCTAGTGAAAATCATGGTGTAAAATTTCGAGAGGTTTTCATGTATTATATTTGTCTCTAGAATTATTTTAAGCTCCTCTTTTGATATTTGATTTTCAAATCTCCATTTTGACGGAATGTTTTAAAATAGCAAATAATTTCTACAATTTGTAAAATTTTTAGGGTGAGTCTCTAACATGTGCCAAAACCTAGGAAAAATATTTCCAGACATTGTTCACTTGATTTTTGTTTGTATTTTAAATTCAAACCCAATTTGAATAAGCAAATAAACAAGGGACCAACTAATCTTCAAAAATTTCAGGAAATCCAAACAATCATATGAGAGGAGATAGATTCTAATTGAAATATTCCCACAATGGAAACCTTTTTAGTTTTTCTTAAGTTTCACTTTGAGAAATGTTTAAGGGAGAAAGGGTATTTGATTCTAGGTTTAGAGTCCTATCCTTTGAAAATCGAGAATTCTTCAACATAAGGTTTACAACAAAAAGTTTTAAAAAGTCTAAAATTTCACAAATACACATTAGATGTTTAACTAATTCAACTTAGGGATTTTGGGCTGTTACAAATCTACCCCCCTTAAACAGAATCTCGTCCCGAGATTCCGGTAGTTCGGAAGTCGGAACGAAAGGCTGTGGCAACCTAGGTGGGTTCGGTCACGGGGTCACTTCTCGGATTCCGACGCAAACCGAACTCAAATCTGAATCCAGAGAGGTTCTTCAGAAGTTTTAGGTTCTAAAGTGGGAAGCTTTGTTGAAGGATTTCTAATGTCCTTCTGTTAAGTGTTTTCTAAGTGGTTCTTTTCAACTCTAAACGAAATGCACCATCTGTTGTCTTGATTTCCTTCAGAGATAGTGCTGAAAGATCATGACGCAGTATCCTGATGTCGCTGCCACATTTTCCTTTCCATTGCTTTGTTTAACCTTTCCTTTCTTGATTTGAAGATAATTTGACATCACGCTTCACGTCGTCCTCTGGTAGTATGAAAGACTCGGCTCCACTCAGTCGACCGAAAAGGGGCATCGATCGATAGGACGGAAAGACTGGTTAGATGGTAATCTAGTATCAATACCAGGATTCGGTGCAGAAAAGAGAAGGCAAGCAAGGTTTTAAAGTGGTCTCGCTTAACCTCACTTCTCTAGTTCTAATTTCCCGGCTTGGAAAGGGAATGCACAGGATGAATGCATGAGAGGATGCATGTGTGCAAATTAGTCCTAAGGTAAATTTTAAATTTTTGGTTAATGAGAGTGCAAATGCTTACATGCATGCTTACATGCTTCTACCGAAATGCAAATACTCTCATGCATGCTTACATGCTTCTTGTTTTATGCAACTTGAGCAACATGACATGCTTAAGTTAATTTAGAAACTATATGCATGATCAAATTATAGGAATCAAGATGCCTAACAAGTATTTTGAGGTATCTTCTACCCCCCTTAAATATTTCGGTACATGAAAGATAAGTTGAGGAAAGAATGGGCATAAGGTGAGGGAGAATGGCAATGGGTATGCCATTTAATTCTAGCATGTACTAATCATTCCAAAATCACCAAAATGAGATCAATTGAACCACCGATAGTTTTCCGATATAATTGCGATGCATGCCGCCCGTAGGCGATGCGCAACTGTTTGGAACAAAGAGAGCAAGTGATTACAAAATCTAGCGTCTATAATCTAAATAATATCATTAGGGCGTATATATTCTAAGAACAAACCCTAATTTAATCCTAATATCGCAATAAGGCATCAACTTGGGGAAATAGACATTACTCTAACCCGATTGCAAACACATAACAAGCGAGAAATGAACTCCAAATGTTTGTATGAACGCATAAGATCAGTGCAAAACCACAAAGCAAAAGATTTGCTTCCCGGTACGACTAACTCGTATTGAACGAACGAGCAATCGTTTAGGATGATAACATTTTAGAACACGACTCAAGTTCTAACGCATCTAAAAGGCATGGCAAAAACCATATAAGGGTGCATTGGGCACTAGCCATCTAATATCACATCTTACCCTTTTAATCCCATGAGTTTTAGTTGATTTAACATCTCATTTTTATCCCTAACGATGAACTAAGTGCTCGCAGTCTAAAACTTGTGCTTGCTGTCCGGATTTTGTATCCGAGCTCCGAGATGAGTGCTTCAACTCCGAGTGCTTCAAATCTTCACTAAATAACAATCAACACATTATATTTTCAAATCTCATTATTCCCCAAACCAAATTTAACCTATAACCAACTAACTTTGAAAGGAGAAGAGAGGAGAACAACTTTTTCGAAAACTTAACAAGAATAAGGCAAGATGAGCAGGCTAAGATAGATAAGGAGTAAAATCTGAGATCTTACTTAAGTTTTCATAACCCATTTGACATTTTGAAAATAAGTTTTTCAAAATATCCTAATGACGACCAAGCTAGGGGTTTCTACGGTCAGCACAGCTCTGATACCAACTTTGTGAGGACCCCGGTTTATTCGACTTGTAATGCTTAGCCTTCCATTGACCCTAGCATCACAATTCAAATAAACCAAGCCTCAGGATATGTATACTTCCCAGAAATGCAGTATACACACCCCGTTACAAAATCATGCATCAAATCCATACACGAGAGGTTACAATATCAAAACTTCATAATATACAACAAAATGAACTTACAAGATAAATAACAAACTACACAGCGGAAGCAAAAGCCATAAGATGGCGATAAATAAAAGAGCTAATTAGTGTGCCTTTACCCACAAGGCAACCAACCGGGCCGCCAAGCTAGTCGTCAAACCCGAAGCGCATCTCACAAAAGGTAAACCCTTGGGGCTCATCTTCTTCCTCTGCAACAAAAACATTAAGCAAAGCATCTGAGTACAAAAATTGTTTTTGTACTCGCAAGACTAACGTGTAAGGGTAACAGAACTATAATTTAACTACATGCAAGCTTTATTTAAGTGGAGGGGGCTCTGGACTTATTTTTAGCATAAAGCTAGTTTTCTTTTGTAATAATATAATAGTTTGAAGGCAGTTTTAACAATTCAAATTTTATTTGCAGAAATAACAGCGATACAGTAAGTAGTAACAAAAAGACATCTTGAAGATGACCAACCCAATGGCCATCACAACAATAGTATGAACACCTGTTCACACCAACCCATCAAGTTTTAATTAAATGTTGTAGTCTAGTTCTCACGGGGCGTATCCGAGCGTGTCCATAACCTAGGACGAGGCTATTCGAATAGTTTTAACCCTGCAGGGGTGTACCACTGTACCCACACTTCAGACCGCCTTTAAGCCAAAGCACACTACCGAAGGTATGCCGGCACAGCTAAGTCCTACGAGACTTTTTCCAATATTGTGTATTAACTACGAGCCGCTCGTATGGATAGAAATCCATACGCTTACATGGTAAAGCCGAAAAGACAACTACCCACTCAGGATAAAGCTCTTGGACAACTACCATGCTCCCACCTCCATCCCTCCTGCGACCTCCTGCGACCGAGCCAATACACGCCAAAGTACTAGGTCAAGAGAGGTCCCATATACTCTAGTGTGGTTAGCACGCAAAATGCTCAAGATCTGGGCGCAAGTAACTCGGTCCTTAATTGACTTGGGCACCAATCCACCACACCCAAAAGCACACCAATCTTACCATTGTGCCCAAGTCCAAATCATTTTGTTTTCATTTTTAGTTTTCACGATAACATAGCAAAAATGCTAAAATATAAAGTTATAATAATTTTGTGTGATCAAGGTTACCGACTAAGTCGATAACCGCCCAATTCTACCTGGTATCTAAGCATGGCTAAGCATCATATCGTAAATACAAATAAAAGGCCCTAAATCATTCACCGGGCTCTAATTCACCAAGGAGAATAATATTCCTAAGGTAGTGGCAGGGTGAACAATTTTCGTGGCAACAATGCAATGGGATTAACTACCTCTAATCGACAAAATTAATCATTGACACAAAAGCATGCATACGTACGAGTAAAACAAAGTATTAGATTTTAAAAGTAATGGGATTGAGTGGATATGATCAAACTGCTTGCCTTTGCCTTGCTAGAGATAATCAACTTGCTGCAGAGGATCGCTCTCGATAACAACGCCATATAACGATAAAAACTGCCAAAGCGAAAAACAGCGAATAAACACCAGAATGCCAAAAGTATCCATAAATCAATAACACAGAAGATAGATCATGAAATTAGGAACAAAAATTAGTTGATCCGGAGTTTATTTAAATTAGTTAGGATTCGTTATTACTGTTTTTTCCAAACTCACTTATTTTCCACGATAATCATACAGTCAAAATCAATCCTCTCATATGTTCTATTCTATCGGCATACTTTGATGGTGATTGTGGGTTAGCTTTACTACAATGCTACTAGCCAAATTGATCCTATTTACCAATTCTTCTCCTCTGTTCAAAAATCCAACAAGGGCACAAATTCTAAACTTGAAACTATTAAACAACTAAATGCTCATCTAATGACAGTGTTTACGAAAGACTTTCAACTGCTTGTATTAATCAGGTTATCAGCCTACTAACAAAAATTGATTAAAACCAGTACTGCTCATATACCTACAATTGTACACTTACCTCTGACAGAAATGTTACAACTAGCCTCCCTTTCGCTCAAACTTCCAAATGCTAACTTACTGAGGTGATCTAATTGACATTTACAAGGATTTGATAGCATAAGACAGGAGGTGCTGCAGGAGAATACCAACCAAAATTCAACTAATCACTTCTATTCTCTGTTTGTTTTTCTAAAAATTTATAACCATGTGGATTTTTAGATTCTAATGCTACTTAATTGAGTGATGACATACACAACACTTAGTTTAAGTACTAATTGAATCAGAAGCTTTCTTAGCACTAGTATTAGAAATGTTATTGGCCAAATGCCACTACAAGTATTCAGATCAATGCTCTGGTCATCTATCCTGTAACAGATCATTTGCTAGCTACTAACCATTCATTAAGCATACAAGGCTACACATATGCATAAGGTCATACTTCTAGCAGATCCAAGTTCAACTGACTAAACGACTCACAAACCTTACTAATTATCAGACTATAATCTATTGACAAAACTAATTATCTATACGTTACTGGTCACACAACTTGCAACCACAACTTCAACTCTGAACATAAGGGCTTTAACTAGACTTCTTTTGCTCAACCTTCCAATATGCTAACTCAAAAGAGCCACATAACTAATATTCATCTAAAAGAGTAATCGTTCTCACTGTTGGTTTCAGAAATTCACAACTAAAAAGGTTTCTCAGTTTTGACCACTACTGGTAGATAACGATTCAACTGCCTACTAGAATCAAGGAAAACTTCTAACTACTAGATTTAGTTATGCTATTAGCTCACTGCCAAAATCTGAAACTCTCCAGTGTACTATCCATCCCACAAACAATACAAGTATTGCTGAAATGAAGTGCTAACTTATTCCAAAACTCAAACTTCAGTTTTACTAATTCATTTGAGGAAACTAAAAGACATTCAAAGAATTGGTTAGCAGTAGGTGACATGTATACATCGAGGTCTTACTGTCAAGCACAGAGAGACTTCACAGAGATAATGAATAGGGGGCTCGGGCTGAAATGGGTGGCGCATGTCGCCAGCGAGTGGATGGGCGGCGGCAGTCGAACATGGGCAAAATGGATTGCTTAGGTGTAGGCGATCTCGAGGGTGGTCTTGGCACCAGTGAGGAGGGTTGACGGCGACCGCTTCCATACCCACAGAGAGTGAATGAGGCCTACCTGTAGAGAAACAAAGATATCCTTTGAGGCATACACACAAACACATAGAGGGCATCAAGAAGGAACCGAAGGTGGCTCGGCATTGGCTTGCCGCCGGTGGTCGGAATCAGCAGGGCGACTACATGCGGTGGCCATGCCGTGGAGCTGAAGTGGCATCAGCACGGGTGGCGACGCCGTGGCAGCGCTCGGTGCAGGGGAGCTGGGCCGGCCAGCTGGGAGGAGACGCGGGCGACTTGGAGCAGCGACAGCGTCGGTGGAGGCGTGCATCTCGGGCGGCCGGAAGGCAGCGGTGCCGGCGGAGCAGCCGGGCCGGGGCAACAGAGGGAGTAGCCGGGGTGGCTCAAGGTGCGGCGGCCGGGCTGGAGCAGAGCCAGCGCGAGCTGGGACGGAGCCGGGCCGGGAGGTGACGGTGGCGCCATGCACCAGGGGAGGCGGCCGGATCTGGGGGAGGGGATGCGGCCGGTGGGTTGGGAGGTGGCGGCGGCAAGCAGAGGAGCTGGGAGGCGGCAGCGGCTCTGAGGGGCAGCCGGGACTGGAGGTGGCAGAGGAGAGCTCGGTGGGGAAGGGCGGTGGAGCCGGGAGGTAGCGGCGGCACTGAGGGGCAGCCGGCGCTGCTAAGCCAGAGGGGAAAGGCACCAGGGTGGCGGTAGCCGAAGAGGGAAGAGGGCCGACGGCCGTGAGGCGCGCTCGGTGAGGGAGGTGAGGAGGGCAGCAGAGCTGCTGAGGTAGCAGCGGCGCCTACCTTTGGTGGAGAAAAGGAGGAAGGGACTGGCTTGATGATGCCTCTATGTAGGAAGCGGGCGGAGGAACCGGTGGCGAAGTATTGATGATGCACTCGGAGAAGGGTTGGCCAGGAGGTGACGGGGGTCGGCGGCACTGTGGCTTGGAGGCGACGTAAAGGCGGGTGGCTCGCGCATGGCCGAGACGTGGCAGCGAGCCAGAGGGGAGAGCGACGGGAGAGATAGAAGGCGGCAGCGGCCTGGCTCTCCTGGAGAAGAAAGGAGTTGGGTGCACAGGGGCTCGGGTGATGAGGTCTAGCTGAGCCAAATGCTAGGAGTGGCTCGGGCGAGCTGGTCCGGCTGCAACAGTGGCTCAACCGGCTCAGCCCGAGGAACAGTGAGGAGAAGAAAATGAGTTTTTCTGATTTTTGGAAAATGGCTGAGACTTAAGGGAGTTTTTAGATATAGATTCCTAGCTCCAAAATTCAAGAAAATTTTAGGGTAGGCAGAGGACCTAGTGAAAATCTTGGTGTAAAATTTCGAGAGGTTTTCATGTATTATATTTGTCTCTAGAATTATTTTAAGCTCCTCTTTTGATATTTGATTTTCAAATCTCCATTTTGACGGAATGTTTTAAAATAGCAAATAATTTCTACAATTTGTGAAATTTTTAGGGTGAGTCTCTAACATGTGCCAAAACCTAGGAAAAATATTTCCAGGCATTGTTCACTTGAGTTTTGTTTCTATTTTAAATTCAAACCCAATTTGAATAAGCAAATAAACAAGGGACCAACTAATCTTCAAAAATTTCAGGAAATCCAAACAATCATATGAGAGGAGATAGATTCTAATTGAAATATTCCCACAATGGAAACCTTTTTAGTTTTTCTTAAGTTTCACTTTGAGAAATGTTTAAGGGAGAAAGGGTATTTGATTCTAGGTTTACAGTCCTATCCTTTGAAAATCGAGAATTCTTCAACATAAGGTTTACAACAAAAAGTTTTAAAAAGTCTAAAATTTCACAAATACACATTAGATGCTTAACTAATTCAACTTAGGGATTTTGTGCTGTTACAAATATGGATGTCACCTTGATCCTGCTTACACCGCAACATTGTGAATTCTTCAATGCAGAAAGTTGAGATGCATGTTGAGCGTCGAGGGAGCAAGAGACAAATCTGAGTGGTAACAAGAATTTAGTGATGTTAGCAACCAAATCAGAGATGAAAGAATTCAGCAAGGACCCCAATTTGGTACACTTTGTACTGCTGTACAAAGATGCTTTGCTTTCAACTCATGACTTGACTTCTCTTCCTAGTGGTGTTGTTTGTATTTTGCAGGACTTCAATGACGTCTTTCCAGAGGAGATACTAGCTGGACTACCACCAATTCGCAGAATCGAACATAAGATCGACTTGATTCCAGGAGTGTCGCTGCCGAATCGACCACCATACCGCACCAATCTTGAGGAAACGAAAGAAATTCAAAAACAAGTACAAGAGCTTCTCTCTAAAGGGAATCACATGCCAGTGGACTAATGGGCCATTTTGGACGTGAGAAGACGTTGTCTATGTTGAGTGATCACTTTTATTGGCCTAAGATGAGGCGAGACAAGGAGAGGTATGTGCAGTGATGCATTACTTGCCACAAAGAGAAATCAAAGTTGAATCCACACGGTTTGCATACCCTCTACCTATTCCCAATGCACCACATGTCGGGACCGAAAATTATGATTCTGGAACCCTCTGTGTATAATGCATTAGTCCAGGATCACGCTAGTGCACACAGTGTCAACACAGGTGAATATCAATCCACACAAACGATAAATAACGTAAACGATTAGTTTAAATAACAAATAAGGGTTTTCATCTTATGGTCGAGTTTACACTTGTTGAGCCACACAGGGCTAACAGGGAATAAAATAGCAGCGGAACTGAAATAACTTCAGCGTAGATCCCATCAATTCACCGCAGGCAACTGACTGGGATCCAGACCTTGACGATCAGCGACCTTCGAGAAACTCCTCTTCGAAAGCAGGTATAGACTCCTCCTCTTCTGTAGGTTTGGGCGCAAGTTTTACAACAAGCATGAGTACACAACCGTACTCGCAAATCATACCACAGAATGCAATTTATAGATGTAGGCTTATTCTCAAAGAAAAGGCTTCTGTGGTTCTTTTGCATAAAGGCAATATTTGCAATTGAATACAAATAATAGATTGAAAGCATAATTCAAAACAAATAGACAATATTAATTTAACAGTTGTTTCCACAAAGACACAAAGCTATCAGATTATTTCACATAGCCATATGACTTAGATCACATAGCTCCCATCCCACATTTTATGAAAACTACCCCTCGTGTGAAATCCCCGAGCATGTCCATGACCACGGACGCGGTATTCGAATAGATTGATTTAACACTCTGCAGAGGTTGTACACTTTACCCACATGATATAACTAGTATTGCAAGCACTAATCATAAGAAAACGGTTCAGAAACTTCATCTTAACATTGACACTCCCGATGTGCTTACAAACCGCTATGCCAACCCAAACGAAGTGCTTTGGTATAACACACATCGTAGGACTGGGACACGGCGAACTACCCCGTGATGCGACTACCTTGTAGTACACACCTCCACCCATAGCCTAACCTACAGCCTGAGTAATCAATGCCAAGAATCCATAACCTACTAAGTTAGGCCCGTCCCATCAGGCATGTGGTCGTACTGTAAGGCTCAGTTCAATGGCGCACAAAGTTAAGTTTTTAATTGACCAAGGCAAGACTTCCATTCTCTAACTATGCCACAAAGATCATTATTCCCATGCACAAAGCTTCCACCATATCACACAGTATCCACCACTTGCCTCAGTCTAAATCCTTTCCTACCCAGTTGGTTTTAGTGCAACACATGCTATCACGAAGTAATAACACATAGCACACAGTTTTACACAAAGTTCCATAGTTACTTAGTCAGATTTAATATTTGCAACTCCAATGAGATGTGAGACTCGTAGCATGGCTAAGCAATTGTACTCGCATCTAATCCACCCACGTTGGTGCTACAATATTACCAACTAATAACCAATCTAGGGTGACAAGGTATTATGACATACAAGCCAAGGTGGTAGTAACAAATTGGATAATAACTATGCCCAAAAGCATTTAAATACATAATTAAAGTAGAATGCAATACTTTGAAACAAAGTAATTTGAAAACTGGGTTCAAGATGATCAAAGGTATGACTTGCCTTGGAAAAGGTCTAAGTACTGGTCTTGATCTTGAGGTGCACCTCCTTCTCAAAATTCCCCGACGAATCGACGTCTACTCGCAAACGAGACAAATAAACAAAACAAATAAATAACAGAGGCAAAAAAACTCCAAAAATTAAATAAAATCTCAGATAAATAGAGCTCGAATTTAGATGAATTTAGGAATTTGAATGGGCTCAAACGGAGTTCGGATGCAAAAGTTATGGGCTCTGGAAGATTGAAAATCTAAAGAAACCCTAATTTTGGATTTACTGGAATTTCTGAATTATTTCTTAACAGAAAAATCGGATTATTGCGCAAGCACAACGTCAGCGAGGAATTTTGAGAATTAAAAGAAATAAAAAAACACTGACATATGGGACCCACATGTCAGCGAGATGGCTCACCGTAGATCAAGTCTACCAAGCCGATTAGATCTGAAACCGGTGGACTACTCACGCACGCGTGCACGTGGACGCTGACTGGACGCCACGCACACGACACATCGGCGAGGGTGCTGACATGGCGCCGAGGTGGCGCTGACGTGGCGGTTAAACGGCGGCGGAGGCTCGGGAACCGTGGGTTCCGGCGAACGGCGGCTCCTCGTCGGCGGCGGATGGTACCGGCGTCTAGAGGGCACAACGACGATCACGATGAGGTGCTCACTGGTGCTCGGGGGTGACGAGAGCAGCCGGTGGTGAGGTTTGTGCGGCGGAGGAGCTTCGGGGTCGACGGCGTTGGAGGGGTTCCCCGACGAAGGCGATGGCGGTTCTGAGATGCAGGCGACGCGATGATCCTGAAGATGGCGTCCAACGGCGACAGGGAGGGCTAGAACGGCGGCAGCAGTGACGAGGTCCTTCGGCCGGAGTTTGGGACGAAGGTGGTGGCTAGGGCTTCTGGCGGCGATTTGACGGCGACGGCTTAGGGTTTCGAGGGCGGCGTGTCACGGGGTGCGTCTCACGATGGTCCTCGGGGCCTTAAATAGCCCCAGGAGGTGTGTCCGCGAAGAACACGACGCGGCGGTAGAGAACTCGGAAGGAAGGTGGAGTCCGCGTCGAGAATGACGCTGACGTGGTAGACAGGGCCCACATGTCAGCGAGTGGGGCTCATACGCGGGTGCGTGCGAAACGGCGCGGCTGCGAACGGACTCCGAAGATCTGACCGTCCATCCACGATCGAACGGTCCACAGAACAGGTGACGTTCGGACCCCTCGACATCCCAGCCACGTCTTGACCATCCATTCTTGATCGGACGGTGGAGGATGAGCTGAGCGCGCGGAGAGAGAGAAGAGGCTGACATGCGGGGCCCGCATGTCAGTTGGAGGCGGCGCGAGCGCGGGCGAGCTGGGCTGCACGCGGGTTTGGGCCGGAAAGGGGAATAGGACTGGGTCGTCTTCAAAGAATTCGGCCCAAAGCTTTTTCTGAGATTGTAAATAGCTTTTGTATTTTGGAAAATAGCAGAAATTCAAATAAGCAATAGAAAATAGCAAATGAACTCAGAAAAATTCTAGAAAGTATATCTGAGCACAGAGAACCCAAATAAAATAGTTTTGGCTAATGTTCATGTTGGGATTTTTCACATTAAATGTTTTTTATTGTAAAGTTCAATATTAAGCTTTTGAATTAAATTCAAATAAAACCAAATGGTGACTTTTTCCCTACTAACTATTTAAAAGATTTTTAAACTCAGAAAATTAGGATGTTACAAACCTCCCCCCTTAAAGGAATCTCGACCCCGAGATTTAGGCCAGCTAGAGAAAAGGTTAGGGAACTCGGCTTTCAGCTCTTCTTCACGTTCCCATGTTGCTTCTCCCTCTGAGTGGTTTCTCCACTGAACCTTGCAAAAACGAACAGTCTTGCTTCTTGTGTGGTGCTCTGCGACATCCAAAATCTTGACTAGCTGCTCCTTGTAGGTAAGATCCTCCTTCAAGTCAATTGATTCCAACGGGGCTTGCTCTTCTGGCACACGAAGACACTTCTTCAACTACGAGACATGAAAGACATCATGCACTCCTGCTAACGACTGCGGTAGCTCCAACTAATAAGCAACTTCCCCACGGTATCCTAAAATCTTGAACGGACCAACATATCTAGGGGCAAGCTTCCCTTTGACATAAAACCTTTTGACACCTCTGAGCGGAGTAACTCGCAGATACACGAAATCCTCGGGTTCGAAGCTGAGATCGCGACGACGATTATCAGCATAGCTCTTCTGCCTAGACTGAGCTATCTTCAATCTTTCTCTGATCATGGCCACTTGCTCTTCCGCTTCCTGAATGATGTCTGGACCGAATACCAAACGTTCAACTATTTCTGCCCAATTCAATGGGGTTCTGTAGGTACGGCCATACAAAGCTTCAAATGGTGACATTTGTAGACTAGTTTGATAACTGTTGTTATACGAAAATTCTGCATATGGTAAACTTTTATCCCAACGAGCAACATTAGCTACAGCACATGGTCTCAGCATATCCTCCAATATCTGATTAACTCTTTCCGTCTGTCCATCTGTCTCTGAATGATACGCAGTACTGAAATTCAGATAGGTACCCAATGCTTCATGCAAACTTTGCCAAAAACGAGAGGTGAACTGAGATCCTCGATCTGATACTATCTTCCTGGGCACACTGTGCAAACTGACAATTCTGGCCATATACAACTCCGCAAGGCGATCTCCTTAGTACGTGGTTTTGACTGGCAGGAAGTGGGCAACCTTGGTCAGACGATCGACTATTACCCAGATCGAATCGTAACCCGATTGGGTCTTGGGTAAACCGGTAATGAAATCCATTCCGATCTCTTCCCACTTCCACTCTGGAATCTTCTGCGGTTGCAACAAATCTGCTGGTATCTGGTGTTCTGGCTTTACCTTTTGACACATGTCGCACAGGGCAATGAACTCTGCGACTTCTCGCTTCAAATTTGGCCACCAAAACTTAGTCTTAACATCCTGGTACATCTTAGTACTTCCAAGGTGAATTGAATACTTTGAGTCATGGGCTTCTTTTAAGATTAGTTGCCTTAACCCATCAATATCTGGTACACAGATACGACCATTAATCCAGAGTATGTCTTGATCATGCTTGGTAAAATCTTTGAATTTCCCTTCTGCCATTTTGAGCTTGATGTCTGACAACACAACATCCTTCGGTTGCGCTTCACGAATCTGTTTTCCCAGGGTAGACTGTACTTCCGAACTGGCCACAAATCCTTCAGATACGACTTCTAGCCTTAACTCGTCTTGAAGTTCTGAACAAAACTCTTCCACTTCCAAAGCATTGTAGTAACTCTTACAACTCAAAGTATCTGCAACTACATTGGCTTTTCCGGGATGGTAGTGGATTCCAAGATTATAATCCTTGATCAACTCTAACCATCTCCTCTGTCTCATGTTCAAATCGACTGGGTGAAGATGTACTTCAGACTCTTATGATCTGTATAGACTTCACAGCGATTACCGATGAGGTAATGACCCCAAATCTTTAAAGCATGCACTACTGCAGCTAATTCCAAATCATGGGTAGGGTAATTCTCCTCGTGAGGTCTTAATTGCCTTGACGCATAAGCGACAGCTCTTCCTTCTTGCATCAGGACGCATCCTACTCCTTGACGCGAAGCATCACAGTAGATATCGAAATCCTTGTGAATATCTGGTAAAATCAACACTGGGGCTAAAGTCAAACGCTTCTTCAACTCTTGAAAACTTTCTTCACAGGCTGGGGTCCAAGTGAACGTTTTCTCCTTCTTCAACAATTGCGTAAGAGGCTTAGCAATCGATGAGAATCCTTCGATGAAACGGCGGTAATAACCTGCCATTCCCAAGAAACTTCGAATCTGAGTTACAGTCTTGGGCTGCTCCCAATGTAACACTGCTTTAACTTTACCGGGGTCAACTGATACTCCCTCGGCTGTCATCACATGACCAAGTAAATCAACTTCCTTCTTCCAAAAATCACACTTACTAAACTTGGCATACAACTGATGCTCTCTGCGTTTTTCCAAGACTATCCTTAAATGTTCGGCGTGTTCTTCCTCCATCTTGGAGTAAACCAAAATATCATCAATGAACACGACTACAAACTTGTCCAAATATTCCATGAATACTTTATTCATCATGTTCATGAAGTATGCAGGGGCATTAGTCAGACCAAAGGACATGACTAAGAACTCATAATGTCCATACCGCGTTGAGAAAGTGGTCTTCGGTATATCCTTAGGATAAATCTTTAGCTGATGGTAATCTGATCGCAGGTCGATCTTTCAGAACACTCCGGCTCCTTTCATCTGATCAAACAAATCATCAATCCGGGGTAGTGGGTACTTGTTCTTGATGGTAACTTCATTGAGGGTACGGTAATCAATACACATCCTCATGCTTCCATTTTTCTTCTTGACGAACAACACTGGTGCTCCCCATGGCGACGAACTAGGTCTCACGAAACCTTTCTCAAGAAGTTCTTCTATCTGCTTCTTTGTCCCTACCAATTCATCGGCTGGCATCCGATAAGGTCTCTTTGAAATTGGTGCTGTCCCTGGCACTAGGTCGATGACAAACTCGATGTCACGGTCCGGGGGCATTCGTGGTAATTCTTCTGGAAACACATCTGTATATTCACTGACGACTAGTACTTCTTCTAAGGAAAGGGTCTCCAGGCTGTTTACTAACAGATGTCCATCACGAACTAAGGTGGCTAGAAATTCTACCTTGTTTCCCTTGGTATCCTCGACTGTTACGGCTCTTCGGCCACAATCTAGCACGGCTTTGTGCTTGGATAACCAATCCATGCCAAGAATGACATCTAAGGTTTGGGTATCTAGTACGATTAGGTTGGCTAGAAACTCAACTCCAGCTATGAGTAAGTTAGCTCCTAAACATCCCACTTTAGAGCTTAGCTTTGCTCCAGGCGACTGGACTAGCAGAGTATGCTTAAGACGCATAACTTCCAAACTATTCTTGGTTGCAAACATCCCAGAAACAAATGAATGCGAAGCTCCAGAATCAAACAAAACTGATGCAGGTACTGAGTTAACCAGAAACTTACCCAGTACGACGTACGGTGCTTCCTAGGCTCCTTCCAGAGTGACGTGGTTGACATAGCCCCTGGCCACAGGCTGTGGTGCTCCTGCGGCTTGACCGGCAACTTGTGAAGCTCCTTGGTTGATGCTTGGTGCTGGCGTCTTGGATGGTGTAGCTCCAAGGTTGAAGCGTACTGGAGTGACTGTTCCCTTCTGCGGACATTGGTTAGCAAAATATCCTAGCTGTCGACACGTGTAACATACCCTTGGTACGTTCTGCTGATTGCTCCCTGGATTGGGGTTGGCAGGTGCAGGGTTGCAGAAGTTTTGGGCAGCTAGACGAGGTGCTGCAGTTGGTGAGGGTGCCCTGAACGAAGTCTGGGGTGGAACCGGTTGAACTGCGATGGAACTGTCCTTATCTTCTGCTGTGATTGATGGCTTCCTTGTTGAGCCATCCGGCGTTTGCGGTTGTCCTCCAGTTCCTTGCGATTGTCCTCCAGGACAAAAGCTTTGTTGACCAATTATTGGAAGTCAGGGAAAGTATGGGCAATTAGATTGACTTGCAGTCCAGTGTTCAGCCCCTTCAGAAATCGACTCTGGCGAGCCTTGTCTGTGGCTACATCCTCTGCTGCATAGCGGGCTAGCTGAGAAAACTTGTTGAGGTAGTCAAACACTGTCATGGCTCCTTGCTTGAGAGCGCGGAACTCATCCTTCTTCAGATCAATGATACCCTCCGGTACATGGTATTGGCGAAATGCTACAGAAAATTCTTCCCAGGTGATATCCTGTGGCGTCACTTGCGCGGCACAGAAGTTCTCCCACCATTCAGCGGCTACACCCTCCATCTGGTGAGTAGCGTACAAAACCTTTTCACGGTCGCTGCACTGGGTGATCAGCAGCTTCCTTTCAATGACCCGAAGCCAATCATCTTCTTCTACTGGAGAGACGTGTCCGGAGAATGTTGATGGACGAGTCCTCATAAACTCCGCAAGTCTAGATGGTCCGTGGTGACCTTGAGCACCTGGGGCTCCATGCTGATGATTATTGTTGTTGTTGATCTGATTGTTCATAGTTTGCATCTGATTCATCATGGTATTCATTAGTTGAGTTTGCGCTGCCATGAAAGCTCCAAAGTTTTGCAAGTCAATCGGGGGTGCTTGTGGCGGAACTGCTCCTATGGCTGGTTGTTCATTGCCTGCTAGTGCTGGGGTACCGGAACCACTTGCAGCAGTGTGACAAGTTTGAACCATCTGGCGAAGCTCCATGGGTCAGATAAGGTAGCAAGCATGAGATGAGTTAAGAACTAAGCAGGGGGTAGGTTTAACCCAACAAAACACAGCTCAAGAAACTCCAACGAAATACTTTTATTAAATATGGTCTTAGCATGGCTGCAACAAATGCCTAAGGGCCTTTGCAGCTCATACTTGCACACAAAAGAAACAACGACCTAAGCACACAAAACTACCGCCTAAAGGGCGACTTACTAAACTGAAACTGGCTAAGCCTGAAACGGACTACTCAAGAAAGCCTCCACAACCGCGGCGACGCTCCCGCCGGCTGTAGACTCAGAAGTGAGCCGGCATCTTGGCAAACTGATCCCGATGCCCTGGAACTGGTGCAGCAGGAACAGGCGTTCCTGGTGCAATTGGCCCAGCTGGCTCCTCGGGCTTTGCGGCTCCTTCTAGCTCAACTAGACCTTCCTTTGGATCTTCTTCAGGATCCTCCTCGGGGTCTTCCTCTTCTTCGTCATCCTGGTCGTAGAGAATCTCTTGCAGAGTGGCGACCTTCTTTTCAGCTCGCTGTAAAGCCTCATAGACATGATCCAGCTCTATGATAGTCCTCTCCAATGCTTCCTCCTCGGCGGCTGCAAACTGGGTGAGGTGCACGACTGTAGCGTTGCTCTCTTCTTCTGTGGACGGGTAGCGTGCTGGCAAGTCCACGGCTGCAGCTCTGGGGTGGTAACGGAAGACTGTGTCCTGAAGCTCCCGTGCGTAGATGTTGCAGATACGAAGCATGGCCAAGTGTGGTGACTCTTGGATGCCCTCCAGCCAAGTGATCTTCCTCACAGAGATGTGCGAAGGTTGGCTCGCCTTGTCGTTCCTCCTGGCGTAGATCGTCAGGCGACAGATCACTCCACGGTTTTGTCCATTCACTATCCAGTTGTTGCCGACGTACAACGGACGATCAAAGCCTCCAAGAACACGGCGACTTCCAAAGCTCGGCGCATATCCTCCTGTGCGCTCACCATAGCTCTGGAGACGAGGCATCTGTCAAGACAGACGAAGGGAGGGTAAGAGCAACTTAAAAACGGCGGGGAGAGAAAAGATTATAGCAATAGTTGAGTCGAGAGAGATATGAGAAGAGTTAAGTAATTAATTAATCTTTCAAGTTAATTTTTCCTTTTAGAAAATAATTTGGACACTATAAAGACGGCCAATCTAACTAAGGTCAAGACGTACAGTCAGTATGGCTCTGATACCACCTCTGTCGGGACGCAAAATTACGATTCTGGAACCCTCTGTGTATAATGCACTAGTCCAGGATCACGCTAGAGCAAACAATGTCAACACAGGTGAATATCAATCCACACAAACGATAAATAACGTAAACGATTAGTTTGAATAACAAATAAGGGTTTTGACCTTATGGTCGAGTTTACACTTATTGAGCCACATAGGGCTAACAGGGAATAAAATAGCAGCGGAACAGAAATAACTTCAGTGTAGATCCCGTCAATTCACCACAGGCAACCGACTGGGATCCAGACCTTAACGATCAGCGACCTTCGACAAACTCCTCTTCGAAAGCAGGCGTAGACTCCTCCTCTTCTGTAGGTTTGGGCACAAGTTTTACAACAAGCGTGAGTACACAACCGTACTCGCAAATCATACCACAGAATGCAATTTATAGATGCAGGCTTATTCCAAAAGAAAAGGCTTCTGTGGTTCTTTTGCATAAAGGCAATATTTGCAATTGAATACAAATAATAGATTGAAAGCATAATTCAAAACAAATAGACAATATTAATTTAACATTTGTTTCCACAAAGACACAAAGCTAAGCAGATTATTTCACATAGCCATATGACTTAGATCACATAGCTCCCATCCCACATTTTATGAAAACTACCCCTCGTGTGAAATCCCCGAGCATGTCCATGACCACGGACGCGGTATTCGAATAGATTGATTTACCACTCTGCAGAGGTTGTACACTTTACCCACACGATACAACTAGTGTTGCAAGCACTAATCATAACAAAACGGTTCAGAAACTACGTCTTAACATTAACACTCCCGATGTGCTTACAAACTGCTATGTCAACCCAAACGAAGCGCTTTGGCATAACACACATCGTTGGACAGGGACACGACGAACCACCCCGTGATGCGACTACCTTGTAGTACACACCTCCACCCATAGCCTAACCTACAACCTGAGTAATCAATGCCAAGAATCCATAACCTACTAAGTTTGACCCGTCCCATCAGGCATGTGGTGCATCTGATGAGCTCGATTCAATGGTGCACAAAGTTAAGTCCTTAATTGACCAAGGCAAGACTTTCATTCTCTAACTATGCCACAAAGATCATTATTCCCATGCACAAAGCTTCCACCATGTCACACAGTATCCACCACTTGCCTCAGTCTAAATCCTATCCCACCTAGTTGGTTTTAGTGTAACACATGCTATCACGAAGTAATAACAAATAGCACACAGTTTTACACAAAGTTCCATAGTCACTTAGTCAGATTTAATATTTGCAACTCCAATGAGATGTGAGACTCGTAGCATGGCGAAGCAATTGTACTCGCATCTAACCGACCCACGTTGGTGCTACAATATTACCAACTAATAACCAATCTAGGGTGACAAGGTATTGTGACATACAAGCCAAGGTGGTAGTAACAAATTGGATAATAACTATGCCCAAAAGCATTTAAATACATAATTAAAGTGGAATGCAATATTTTGAAATAAAGTAATTTGAAAACTGGGTTCAAGATGATCAAAGGTATGACTTGCCTTGGAAAAGGTCTAAGTACTGGTCTTGATCTTGAGGTGCTCCTCCTTCTCCAAAATTCCCCGACTAATTGACATCTACTCGCAAACGAGACAAATAAACAAAAAATAAATAATAGAGATAAAAGAACTCCAAAAATTAAATAAAAATCTCACATAAATAGAGATCGAATTTAGATGAATTTAGGAATTTTAATGGGCTCAAACGGAGTTCGGATGCAAAAGTTATGGCCTTTGGAAGATTGAAAATCTAAAGAAACCCTAATTTTGGATTTACTGGAATTTTTGAATTATTTCTTAACAGAAAAATCGGATTATTGCGCAAGCACGACGTCAGCGAGGAATTTCAAAAATTAAAAGAAATAAAAAGAAAACACTGACATGTGGGACCCACATGTCAGCGAGATGGCTCACCGTAGATCAAGTCTACCAAGCCGATTAGATCTGAAACCGATGGACTGCTCACGCACGCGTGCACGTGGACGCTGACTGGACGCCACGCACGCGACACGTCGATGAGGGTGCTGACATGGCGCCGAGGTGGCGCTGATGCGGCAGTTAAACGGCGGGGGATGCTCGGGAACCGAGGGTTCCGGTGAACGGCGGCTCCTCGTCGGTGGCGGATGGTACCGGTGTGTAGAGGGTGCAACGGTGATCACGATGAGGTGCTGACTGGTGCTCGGGGGTGACGAGAGCGGCCGGCGGCGTGGTTTGTGCGGCGGAGGAGCATCGGGCTCGACGGCGACGGCGTTGGACGGGTTCCCCAGCGAAGGCGACGGCGGTTCTGAGATGCGGGCGACGCGACGATCCCGAAGATGGCGTCCAACGGCGACAGGGAGGGCTGGAACGGCGGCAGCGGCGACAAGGTCCTTCGGCCAGAGTTGGGGATGAAGGTGGCGGCTATGGCTTCTGGCGGCGATTCGATGGCGGCGGCATTGGGTTTCGAGGGCGGCACGTCACGGGCTGCGTCTCACGAGGGTCCTCGGGGCCTTAAATAGCCCCAGGAGGCGTGTCCGCAAAGAACACGGCGCGGTGGCGGAGAACTCAGAAAGAAGGTGGCGTCCGCGTCGAGAACGACGCTGACGTGGCAGACGGGGCCCACATGTCAGCGAGTGGGGCTCATACGCGGGTGCGTGCGAAACGGCGCGGCTGCGAACGGACTCCGAAGATCCAACCGTCCATTCACGATCGAACGGTCCACATCACAGGTGACGTTCGGACCCCCCGACATCCCAGCCACATCTTGACCATCCATTCTTGATCGGACGGTAGAGGATGAGCTGAGCGTGTGGAGAGAGAGAAGAGGCTGACATGCGGGGCCCGCATGTCAGTCGGAGGCGGCGCGAGCGCGGGCGAGCTGGGCTGCACGTGGGGTTTGGCCGGAAAGGGGAATAGGACTGGGCCGGCTTCAAAGAATTCGGCCCAAAGCTTTTTCTGACATTTTAAATAGGTTTTCTATTTTGGAAAATAGCAGAAATTCAAATAAGCAATAGAAAATAGCAAATGAGCTTAGAAAAATTCTAGAAAATATATCTGAGCACAGAGAACCCAAATAAAATAGTTTTGGCTAATGTTCATGTTGGGATTATTCACATTAAATGTTTTGATTGTAAAGTCCAATATTAAGCTTTTGAATTAAATTCAAATAAAACCAAATGGTGACTTTTTCCCTACTAACTATTTAAAAGATTTTTAAACTCAAACAATTGGGATGTTACACCACAGGAGGATATTAGTATGGATTTTGTTTTAGGACTGCCTAGAACTAAGAGGGGGAGAGATTCTGTTTTCGTTGTTCTGGATCGATTTTCATAGATGGCACACTTTATTATGTGCCACAAGAGCAACGATGCGTCGTATATTGCTGACTTGTTTTTCAGGGAAATCGTGCGGCTACATGGCGTACCGCGCACCATCATGTCGGATCGCAATGTGAAGTTGATGAGCTACTTCTGGAAGACGCTTTGGGGCAAACTAGGGACGAAGTTGTTATTCAGCACAACTTGTCATCTCCAAACTAATGGTCAAACAGAGGTGGTGAACCGCACACTTTCGATGCTACTCCGGACCATGATCAATAAGAATCTGCGCGAGTGGGAGGAATGTTTGCCGTACGTGGAATTCGCTTATAATCGGGCTGTGCACTCCACTACACAGATGTGTCCTTTTGAGGTGGTGTATGGATTCAAGCCCTTAGCACTGCTTGATTTGCTTTTGCTTCCAAATCAACACCCTGTTGATATGGAGGCATCCAAACGAGCTGAATATATGAAGAAATTGCATCTCAAAACAAAAGAAGAGATAGAGCACAAGGTCAAGTCCTATGCTGAGATGGCGAACAAGAAAAGGAAGAAGCTGATTTTTCAACCAGGTAATTTGGTTTGGGTACACTATCACAAGGATCGTTTTCCCGACCGCCACAAGTCCAAGTTGCTACCACGGGGCGATGGACCTTTTAAAGTGCTTGCAAAGATCAACGATAATGCCTACAAGATAGAGCTTCCTACTGATGACTATCGCATTAGCTCTACGTTCAATATCGCTGATTTATCACCTTTCTTTGGTAGTGACGATTCTGCGTCGAGGATGACGCCTTTTCAAGAGGGGGAGGATGATGCGGGCATCCCTAACACTTATGCATCTTCTCCTATTGTTGATGAGGCACAAACTGATGCAGACGTCCCTACGACTAGTTAAGTACCAGCCGGTCCAACGACCAGAACTCGAACCAAGCTTCTAAACCAACAGGTGCTTTTGTTTCTTAATGAATCTCCTATTAACTATATTGAGAATTGGCTACTACCACATGCAAATATTTTGTGCATTCTCAGATTCGAACATTGTGAAGACTTCGAAAGCAAAGCAGTGGAGGAGGACCTTGGAAGATCAAAGGAAGTCACCTTATGCTGTCTCAGACAAGCACTACGGCCAGTTTCCAATGATGTACGACTAGTTTCTAAAGGCTTACGACCAGCTCTCCAAGATCTACGACCAAGTTCCCAAGTCTTACGATCAGTCCTACGACCAGTCCAACGACCAGGTCTACAACTAGGTCTTAAACAATACTCGGTGGATGTGGCACTCGGAAGGAGCAGTCTCAGAGGGAGATGTGCTCGGCAGGAACAATGCTCGACGGCAACAGTACTCGGTGTGAATAGTACTCGATGTACATAGTAGTCGTTGCAAACAGTATGATTCGGTTAGGATTTAGAAATCAGAGTCTTTGTCCGACTCAATTAGTTGCGTCGGCCCTAGATTTTGGTAGTATGATTTTGGGAGGTTCACTATAAATACCACCGTGACCCTCGTGTATCCCTAAGACCAGTTTATGTATAAGATTGAAACATAGCTATTGCTTGTTCTTTCAAACCAGAGTTCATGCGAGGACTTTGAGAGAGAATTGGGCAATCCATTGGTTCATCCTACACTTCAAGGTCAAGCTGTTGTTCCATTGGGAATTGGGGGCTTGGTGATTGACACTTGTGGTCTCGCGACGATCAACTATCCGATGTGTTTTGGGTGATATCCAAAGAGTTGAGGGTTCATGCATTGGCGCGAGTGTTTAGCTAACGATATCGACTATTTCACATCATCTATCTACGATTCTCACTGAGAAGATTGAGCAACCCCTATATCACCATACCTCTTTCTGGGCCTTTTGCAACCTAGGGACTAAACATTCTGGGATATTTTCCAAGAGCACCTAGGGGCTTTGAATTCCTATTCGTAATGATTGATACATTTACAAAATGGATAGAAGTTGAGCTAGTCATTAAAGTAACAACTAAGGCTGCCAAGTGGTTTCTCACAAAAAATGTGATCACACAATTCGGTATACCCAGTCGTATAATCACAGATAACGACACCTAGTTCTCAAGTGAAAATTTTGAGGAATTCTATAAGGATCACGGTATCAAGATACATTACGCTTCTGTTGCTCACCCACAGAGCAACAGGGCAGTCGAGTGAGCTAATGGTATAAAAATGTAAGGGGTAAAACGCCGAGTATTCGACTAGTTAATACAATAGTCAGGACCTTGGGTTCTAGAACTTCCCTCTGTGTTATGGGTCGTTTGACCCACGACCAGTCATGCGACCGGTGAAATGCCATTTTTCTGGTTTACGGTGCTAAAGCCATGCTTCCTCCAGAACTAAAAATTGGCTCGGCTCGAACTGATTGTTTTACTAAAAGCGGTAAGAATGAACAACGCCTCGACGACATCAATTTCTTTGAAGAAAGACAAAACAAAGCCTTGATACAATCGGCCGTCTACCAACAAGCCAAGCAAAGGTACCACAGTCGTAAGGTGCAACCTCGCAGCCTAGCTTTAGGTGATCTCATTCTCAGAAAAATTCAAAGCCAAGCAAATTGCAACCAACATTTGCCAAAATGGGAAGGTCCTTATACTGTGGTTGAAGTCACCCGACCAGGTTCGGTATGACTAGCTATGTCAAACGGGCGTGTCTTGTCTAATTCTTGGAATATTGATCAATTGCGTAAGTTTTATGTATAGTTGTTCATTTTAAATTGAATTTCAATTTCAATAAAGATGTTTTTTCCTTTCCAATAGGTGATCGTGTTTATATGGCTATTATCCATTATCTAGTCACATACTGCTGTTATTTAAATTGGTTGGAGGAGATGCATTTCTCTCCGATATCCTTCCAAAAGGGTCTCTTTTACTTTTTTTTGGCCTTGACATAGTTGTCAAAAGCCATAGAGGTCCTGGTTGTGACCATCACAACGATGGCTCTCACGCGTGACCATTCACTCTTTTCTCAAAGAACCAAACGAGTAAACGAGAATTACACAGACAACTTGATATAGTTTCTTACATGCTATAGGGATTACATACTAACTTTCTTCATTTCAACATTCTGTTTTTCACTTGTTTTGGCTACTGGTCAGGACACGAAAAACCTCCTAGTCGAAATCTCTCCTATCTGCATGTAGTCCTACCCACTAGAAGGAGTTTCCTAGAGACGATCTTTTTCTTACGATCCTCGTTGCCAGTTGGAACTTATGTACGAACATGTTTGGTGAAACGCATATCATGTCTTCGGTTCTTACCATTTTTTTATGACCAACTTGGACTTATAAATAAGCATGCTTATTGTTTTTTCTGCATACATCATTGCATAGTTTCTTCTCATCAAGACAACTCTTATAATATCTTTTGACCACGCAATGTACTATATAGTATTTCGATTATGAAAATATATCTAAAGCTAGTCAAAATCATACACGGGTTCCGACCAAATTGATTTTCTAGTGCTTAACTAGATCATTTTATAACACAATCAACACACACTTTGTACGTTGGTCGCAACTTGTGTTCTTATTTCTTGGTCTACTGCTTCCTTAGTAACTTCTACTACACAAGCAGTCGGGGGCTAGGAAATATATGAACACTTATCAAAGTTGAAACAGATAAAACACATACTTTACTGATGATAAAAGGTAAGTTTCATTTACAATTCTAATATTACATCAATCTACTCCTTGGGGCCATCAGATTGGTCGCTACACGCTGGAGATCCGACCTCCAATTTCTCCGCAACCTTGTTTTCGAGAGGCGCCATTTCCTCGAATAACTTGGCTGCTTCATCCTCCGAATAGTTGAAGTCCACTTCAATAGCTTGGAGGTGAATGGAGAGGTCAGAAGCTTTCAACTTTGCCAAAGCAAGGCTGACTCCGTTAGCAATAGCTTCTTTCATGGTCTGGGTGTAGTTCTCCCGAGTAGTTTTGAGTAGGCCTTGGAGATCTTTGAGTTGTTGGCTAGGGTAATTAACCTTCTCATCTGCATCTCCTAAAAAGGCATGCATGCACCTGATCCCTATCGAAAAGCATCTTGTTGAGAGCCTTGATCTTTTCTTCAAGGCTCCGCTCAAGTTTCACCTCCTAGGCATGCCTAAACTTAAGAGTTTTCTCTAATTTTTGTACTTTCTCTACATGAGTGGATCAAAGGTTAAAGAAATGTGATCGTAGCACATAATAATCTTGGTCAAGTTTAGGATCAGTTACCTTGAGCTTTCTTCTCAAAAGCCTCGATGGCTTCTTTATGATTGAGAGAGGCCTCATTAAACTTGATCGACTAGTCCTCGGGTCATTGCTAAGGAAGCCAAAATAACAAGTCTTGAAGAGCATGCAAGGCCTACGACAAGTCCTTGATCGACTGGTCATAGGCCTTGCACGCTCTTTAAGACTTGTTATTTTGGCTTCCTTAGCAATGACCTTCGACTCAATATTCTTTAATTCTGTCAAAATGACAAGAGAAAAAATTGATAAACAAACGGAGAATAATATAGCAAGAAAGGAAGACAAAAGTCAAGAAGAAGTTATTACTTTTCAACTTGGAATTTTCTTTTTCCAAGTTAGTTATTCCCTGAGTTAGTCCTTCGACCACAGCGAAACTCTCCACCATATACTACAAATAGCAAACTCCTTTAAGTATTTCAATAAACTTTGAAGAAAGGAATATAAAAGTGGTCGTAGGTGCCTACCTGGATTACCATATCCATATATTCGGGGTAGATAGCTTTAGGATCTGTCTCCACTTAATGGTCCGAAATTCTCCCCAAGGCCTCGTCAAGCTTCTCGTCATTGAAGATCCGAGGGCAAATGGGGAAGTTGCTAAGATCGGGAAACTTCTTTAGTAACAAGGAAGTCCCCTCTCCTTAAGCGATCCCAGTAGTGGTCAGAACCTGCCGGGATCCTTCTAGAATTTCTGCCTCCTTAGGCAAGGTTCCTGAGTAGGCGCTGGCGCTGCCACCCACTGAGGGGCTGCCTCAACCACTCTTACATAATGTGACTGTGGCCCGATCTTCTGAAAGGTAGTGATATGTCGATTGTGAAGAACACGATGTTGATGATCCAAAGGCTCCAACCAAAATGTATCGAACCCCTCGCAATCACTACACTACTGGTCCGATGGTTATCAACTGTGTCGAACGTGGTTGACCTCGCTGCGAAGGCTATCTCCTACAAGCGAATCGAGAACACAAACAAGAGAGTAGAAGGTGCAATCTGAAATTGTATTGTGAATAATGATGAAGCTCACAAAGTTGGGGTTCCTCAAATCAAACGTGCGGCGAAACTGCTATGCAGAATAATCTAAAAAAGAAACCTGAATTCTACTAAAGAGCAGTGGCTCCTATATGAGGAGGGTGTCCAGGTGGTGGAAACCCTAGAGTAGGGTACTATTCACACAGAGGTGGTACTATTCACATGAACAGTACGGGCTCCCTAGGGTGGTCGGACAGCATATGGGCCATACGGGCCAAGTCAGCCTATGGGACTCAGATACAAGCCTTGTAGGCTAAAGAAAAGGTGGCACAACACCAAGTAGAGGGTGGCCAAAAACTCTTTGAATTGGAGGCCACAAATTCTTCATCTCCCTTAGGGTGGCTTTAAAGTCTTGAAGTCGGTGCTGGAATTATGGTCATTGTTATTGCCTTCTCCTTCCTTGATGCACATCAACTCCTTGTTGTCCATTCCCAAATTCCTAAGCACAAGCAAATCATCTCCATTAGGTAGCATCATAGAGTTCTTAAATAACACACTGAGCCCTAGAAATGAATTTACTTGATAATTTAGTTAACGAGCATGTGCCAGAGTAATTGGACCTTGCACATCCACATCATTCATGGCAACAGCAAGAGGAGTGTTCATATCAGTAGAAGTAATGTCCTCATCATTACCTCAGGAATTTCCTCCTGAGGGATGCTCTGATCGGAAACGATTCGAACACCAGAAGATCTATGGAAAGAGAAGAAAGGACAATCAAGATTTTAGAATATTAGAAAAATCATGTGTATATACTTGGTCTTCTTAGTTTTGATCTTGAAACGTCCTGGAGCAAAGTCTTGGGCGCTTGCCTTCCTCTTCGTTTCAACCAATTTCACTTATTCCAAATCGATAGGGCTGATTAGACACCTCACATCCTCCAACGAGAGGTTGGAGGAAATATCCTCAACCAATTGGTCAAGAATGAGATCCTCAACCATCTGATCAGAGGCTGTGGTTTTGTCAACCTCTGAAGCAGTTGCTTGGGTAGTGTAACATCCCAAGTTTCAGACTTGTGTTTTGTCGGGACCCAGAATTACGATTCTGGAACCCTCTGTGTATACCGCACTAGTCCAGGATCACGCTAGTGCACACAGGGTTAACATAGGTAAATATCGATCCACACAAGCGATAAATAAAGTAAACGATTAGTTTGAATAACAAATAAGGGTTTTGACCTTATGGTCGAGTTTACACTTATTAAGCCACGCAGGGCTAACAGTAAATAAAGCAGCAGCGGAACGGAAAACTCCAGCGTAGATCCCACCAATTCACCACAGCAACCGATCGATCCGACCTTAACACACGATCGCCTTCAACGAACTCCTCCTCGAAGCGGCGTAGACTCCTCCATTCAGAGGTTTGGGCGCAAGTTTTACAACAAGCGTGAGTACACAACCGTACTCGCAAATCATACCACAGAATGCAATGTATAGATGCAGGCTTATTCAAAAGAAAAGGGCTTCTGTGGTTCTTTTGCATAAAAGCAATATTTGCAGCTGAATACAAATAATATATTGAAAGCATAATTCAAAACAAATAGACAATATTAATTTAACAATTGTTTTCACAAAGACACACAGCTAAACAGATTATTTCACGTAGCCATATGATTGAGATCACACAGCTCCCATCCCCACATTTTATGAAAACTACCCCTTATGTGAAATCCCCGAGCATGTCCATGACCGCGGACGCGGCTATTCGAATAGATTGTTTTAACACTCTGCAGAGGTTGTACACTTTACCCACAAGATACAACTAGTGTAGCAAGCACCAATCGTAACAAAACAGTTCAGAAACTTCATCTCAAACATTAACATTCCCAGTGTGCTTACAAACCGCTATACCAGCTCACATAGAATTGGTATAACACGCACCGCCTGTGGACGGGAAGACGAATCGTCCCGCGATGCAACCACTAAGTAGTCACACCTCCACCTGTCACACAGCCTAACCTATCCACCTGAACATCAATGCCGAGAATCCATAACTTACTAAGTTAGGCCCGTCCCATACCAGGCATGTGGTCGCATGCGATGAGCTCGGTTCAATGGCGCACAAAGTTAAGTCCTTAATTGACCAAGGCAAGACTTCCATTTTCTAACTAAGCCACACAGATTATCATTCCCATCACATAGACCACCATATCACACAGTCTCCACCACTTGCCTCAGTCTAAATCCTTTACCACCCAGTTGGTTTTAGTGCAACACATGCCATCACGAAGTAATAACACATAGCACACACAGTTTTACACAAGGTTCCATAGTCACTTAGTCACATTTAAATAATTGCAACTTACATGTGATGTGAGACTCGCAGCATGGCTAAGCAATTGTACTCGCATCTAACCAACCCACGTTGGTGCTATAATATTACCAACTAAACCAATCTAGGGTGACAAGGAAATATGACATACAAGGCCAAGGTGTGATAACAATTTGGATAATAACTATGCCCAAAGCATTTAAATACATAATTAAAGTAGAATGCAATAATTTAACACAAAGTAATTTGAAAACTGGGTTCAAGATGATCAAAGGTATGACTTGCCTTGGAAAAGGTCTATGTACTGGTCTTGATCTTGAGGTGCTCCTTCTTCCACAAAATTCCCCAACGAATCGACGTCTACTCGCAAACGAGACAAAAACAAACAAAACAAATAAATAACAGAGGCAAAACAAACTCCAAAAATTAAATAAAAATCTCAGATAAATAGATCTTGAATTTAGACAAAGTTAGAAATTTGAATGGGCTCAATCGGAGTTAGGATGTAAAAGTTATGAGCTTTGGAAGTTTGAAATTACATAAAATGCTGAAAATCAGATTTTATGAATTTACCGAATTATTTTCCTAAAGGAAAATCAGATTTAATGCGCAAGCTAACGTCATCGAGGATTTCTGGAAAAGAAATAATAAAAAGAAATCTCTGACATGTGGGATCCACATGTCAGAGGCTAGGCTCACGGTGGACTAGGTCTCTGAGCCTCTCGTCGAGATCCGGTGAATCGCCCGTGGCGCACCGTGGTTGCCACGTAGGCGCCACGCAAGCACAACACCGAGCTGGCAGCGGCGGTGGCAAACATGCAGGCGGCCAGGTCAGCTTGTCGGCGGCGGCGCTCGGGAACCAAGGTCCCGGCGAACGGCGGCTCGCCGGCGGCGATGAAGGGTACCAGGGGGTACAGGGCGCTAAGGGGAGCATGTTAGTGTACTCGTTGGGTCTCGGGGACAACCAGAGCGGCCGGCGGCGAGGTCGGAGCGGCGGAGTCGTCACGGCTATTGTCGGACGAGCGAACCGGTGGTGCTCCGGCGAAGTGGATGGCACCGAGAGCTAGCCGAGCTATTGCGGCCGAGTGCGACGATGAGGTCACGGCGGCACAGACGGCGGCAAGGGAGTTCGCCGGAGAACTTGCGGGTGAAAAACCGAAAATCAGCAATGGCGGCGGCGCAGGGGCTCTCAGGTGATCTAGGGTTGGGGGTTCTGATGCGGGTGTTCATGCGATCCCGGGGGTCCTATTTATAGGAGCTCGAAGTGCGAGAGGCGCGGGCGGCAAACCTAAAAGGAGTCCGAGACGGGCACGAACTCGATCTTGCGTTTAAAAGGAATTCGGGATTTGATTCTAACCGAAATAGGCACGGGGAGATTGGGGATGAGATTTTGTGAAGAAAAACGGAAGGTTTTAGTTGGAGATGTCCCGTTGTCGGACGGGACTCCGAGGGGCTTCCATGGCGTACGCGGCACCGACTCGGACGCGGGGAAGACGCGGCGCGGAGACGACGACCTCGGCGGGCCCACCTGGCAGCGAGGGCAAGCGGCGCGGCGAGCTGGGCTGAGCGGCTGCGAAACGAACTCAAGGATCGGGCCATTGAATCTTGATCGAACGGCCCACAATCAAAGGAACATTCGGACCCCTCCGGTTACCTCACGCGCATCTAGTCGTTCATCCTTGATCGGACGGTGGAGGACAAGCGAGGCGCTCGGAGAGAGAGAGAGAGGGCTGACATGCGGGGCCCGCATGTCAGGCGGAGGCGCGCGCGCGGGTGAGCGGGTTGGCGGGAGATGGGCCGAGGGCGGGAAATTCGGCTCGAGACTATTTCTGAGATTTTAAATAGGTTTTCTAATTTGGAAAATACCAGAAATTCAAATGGGCAATAGAAAATAGCAAATGAACTCAGAAAAATTCTAGAAAAATCTAGAAAATATATCTGAGCACATAGAACCCAAATAAAATAGTTTTGGCTATTGTTTATGTTGGGATTATTCACATTAAATGTTTTTGATTGTAAAGTCCAATATTAAGCTTTTGAATAAAATCCAAATGGTGAATTTTCTCCCTACTAACTATTAAAAGATCCTCCTTGTAGGTAAGATCCTCCTTGTAGGTAATCTTGACTGGCTGCTCCTTGTAGGTAAGATCCTCCTTCAAGACAATTGATTCCAACGGGGCTTGCTCTTCTGGCACACGAAGACACTTCTTCAATTGCGAGACATGAAAGACATCATGCACTCCTGCTAACGACTGCGGTAGCTCCAACTGATAAGCAACTTCTCCACGGCGTTCCAAAATCTTGAACGGACCAACATACCTAGGGGCAAGCTTCCCTTTGGCATGAAACCTTTGACACCTCGAGCGAGTCACTCGAAGATAAGCGAAATCTTGGGTTCAAAACTGAGATCACGACGACGATTATCAGCATAGCTCTTCTGCCTGGACTGAGCTATCTTCAATCTTTCTCTTATCATGGCCACTTGCTCTTCTGCTTCTTGAATGATGTCCGGGCCGAAAACTGATCGTTCAGCTGTTTCTGACCAATTCAACGGGGTTCGGCAGGAACGGCCAAACATAGCTTCAAATGGTGACATTTGCAGACTGGCTTGATAACTATTGTTGTATGAGAATTCTGCATATGGTAAACTCTTATCCCATCGGGTAGCATTAGCTAGATCACAAGCTCTCAGCATATCCTCCAATATCTGATTAACCCTTTCAGTCTGTCCATCTGTCTGTGGATGATACGCAGTACTGAAATTCAAATGGGTACCCAATGCTTCATGCAAGCTTTGCCTAAAACGAGAGGTGAACTGAGATCCTCGATCTGACACTATCTTCTTGGGCACACCATGCAAACTGACAATTCTAGCCATGTACAATTCTGCAAGGCGATCTCCTGAGTATGTGGTTTTGACTGGCAGGAAATGGGCGACCTTAGTCAAACGATCGACTATTACCCAGATCGAATCGTAACCTGATTGGGTCTTGGGTAAACCGGTAATGAAATCCATTCCGATCTCTTCCCACTTCCATTCTGGAATCTTCAACGGTTGCAGCAAACCTGTTGGTCTCTGGTGTTCTGCCTTTACTTTCTGACAGGTGTCGCACAAGGCAACGAACTCCGCGACTTCTCGTTTCAAATTTGGCCACCAAAATTTAGTCTTAACATCCTGGTACATTTTGGTACTTCCAGGGTGGATCGAATACTTTGAGTCATGGGCTTCTTTTAAGATTAGCTGTCTTAGACCATCGATATCTGGTACACAGATATGACCATTAATCCAAAGTATGTCTTGATCATCCTTGGTGAAATCTTTGAATTTCCCTTCTGCCATTTTGACCTTGATGTCTGACAACACAGGATCCTTTGGTTGCGCTTCACGAATCTGTTTCTCCAAGGTAGACTGTACCTCCAGAAGGGCTACAAATCCTTCGGACACAACTTCTAGCCTTAGCTTCTGAAATTCTTCATAAAGTTCTGGGCAACTTTCCTTTACTTCCAAAGCATTGCAGTAACTCTTACGACTCAAGGCATCTGCAACTACATTGGCTTTTCCGGGATGGTAATGGATCCCAAGATTATAATC
Organism: Ampelocalamus luodianensis; assembly: GCA_036346255.1. Classification (NCBI taxonomy): domain Eukaryota; kingdom Viridiplantae; phylum Streptophyta; class Magnoliopsida; order Poales; family Poaceae; genus Ampelocalamus; species Ampelocalamus luodianensis. The sequence continues at coordinate 42,079,721 of CM070625.1, read as the reverse complement.
CTTGATCAATTCTAACCATCTTCTCTGTCTCATATTCAGATCTGCCTGGGTAAAGATGTACTTCAGACTCTTATGATCTGTGTAGACTTCACAGCGATTACCGATGAGGTAGTGACGCCAAATCTTTAAAGCATGCACTACGGTAGCTAATTCCATATCATGGGTAGGGTAATTCTCTTCGTGAGGTCTCAATTGTCTTGACGCGTAAGTGACAGCTCTTCCTTCTTGCATCAGGACGCATCCTAATCCTTGACGCGAAGCATCACAATAGATATCGAAATCTTTGCGAATATCTGGCAAAATTAGCACTGGGGCTGAAGTTAAGCGCTTCTTCAACTCTTGAAAACTTTCCTCACAGGCTGGAGTCCAAGTGAACTTTTTCTCCTTTTTCAACAATTGCGTAAGAGGCTTAGCAATCGATGAGAATCCCTCAATGAAACGGCGGTAATAACCTGCCAATCCCAAGAAACTCTGAATCTGAGTCACGGTCTTGGGCTGCTCCCAATGTAACACTGCTTTAACTTTACCGGGGTCAACTGCTACTCCCTCGGCTGTCATCACATGACCAAGGAAATCCACTTCCTTTTTCCAAAAATCACACTTACTGAACTTGGCATACAACTGATGCTCTCTGAGTTTTTCCAATATTATTCTTAAATGTTTGGCGTGTTCTTCCTCCGACTTGGAGTACACTAGAATATCATCAATGAACACAACTACGAACTTGTCCTAATATTCTATGAATACTTTATTCATCATGTTCATGAAATAGGCAGGGGCATTAGTCAGACCAAAGGACATGACTAAGAACTCATAATGTCCATACCGCGTTGAAAAAGCGGTCTTCGGTATATCCTTAGGACAAATCTTCAGCTGGTGGTAACCTGATCGCAGGTCGATCTTCGAGAATAATCCAGCTCCTTTCATCTGATCAAACAGATCATCTATCCGAGGTAGTGGGTATTTGTTCTTGATAGTAACTTCGTTGAGAGAACGGTAATCAATACACATCCTCATACTTCCATCCTTCTTCTTGACAAACAACACTGGCGCTCCCCACGGCGACGAACTAGGTCTCACGAAACCTTTGTCAAGAAGTTCTTCTATCTGCTTCTTCATCTCTACCAATTCATCGGCTGGCATCCGATAAGGTCTCTTTGAAATTGGCGCTGTCCCTGGCACTAGGTCGATGACAAACTCAATGTCACGATCCGGTGGCATTCCTGGTAATTCTTCCGGAAACACATCTGGATATTCACCGACCACCGTACTTCTTCTAAGGAAAGGGTCTTGGTCGCTTACTAGCAAATGTCCATCACGAACTGAGGTGGCTAGAAACTCTACCTTGTTTCCTTTGGCGTCCTCTACTGTTACGGCTCTTCGGCCACAATCTAGCACGGCTTTGTGCTTGGATAACCAATCCATGCCAAGGATGACATCTAAGGTTTGGGTATCTAGGACAATTAGGTTGGCTAGAAACTCAACTCCGGCTATGAGTAACTTAGCTCCTAAACATCCCACTCTAGTACTTAGCTCTGCTCCAGGCGACTGGACTAACAGAGTATGCTTAAGTTGCATAACTTCCAATTTATTCTCGGTTGCAAACATTCCGAAACAAGCGAATGCGGGCTCGAATCAAACAAAGCGATGCAGTCTCGAGTTAACGAAACTTACCCAAGACGACGTCCGGTGATTCTGGGCTCCTTCAGTTGGCGTGGTTGACACGCCTCGATCACCGATCGCGGTGCTCCTCGGCTTGACCGCAACTTGTGACGCTCCTTGATTGATGCACGCATCGGTGTCTTGGATGGCGAGCTCCAAGGTTGAAGCGTCTTCGGAGTGATTGTTCCCCTTTGCGGACACTTTGGTTGACAAAATGTCCTGCGCGGCGGCGACAGCGAATGCACCTTTGGTGCATTCTGCTGTTGCTTCTGGATTGGGGTTGACAGGTGCAGGCTTGCGGAAGTTTTGAGCGGTGGACGGGTCTTGAAGTTGGTGCGGTACTCTGAGCGAAGTGCAGGGTGGAAACTCGTTGAACCGCGGCTTGCATCGTTCTTGCCCTCTGCTGTGATTGTTGATTCCCTTGTTGAGCCATCCGGCGTTTGTGGCTATCTTCCAGCTCCTTGCGTTTGTCCTCTAGCACAAAGGTTTTGTTGACCAACTCTTGGAAATCAGGAAAAGTATGGGCGATCAAACTGACTTGCAGTCCAGTGTTTAGTCCCTTCAAAAAGCGACTCTGGCAAGCCTTGTCCGTGGCTACATCTTCTGCTGCATAGCGAGCTAGCTGAGAAAACTTGTTGAGGTAGTCAGACACTGACATAGCTCCTTGCTTGAGAGCGCGGAACTCATCCTTCTTCAAATCGATAATGCCTTCTGGTACATGATACAGGCGGAAAGCGGCAGAGAATTCCTCCCAGGTGATATCCTGTGGCATTTCATGCGCGGCACAAAAGTTCTCCCACCATTCAGCAGCGGTGCCTTCCATCTGGTGAGTGGCATACAGAACCTTTTCACGGTCGCTGCACTGGGTGATCAGCAGCTTTCTTTCAATAACCCTGAGCCAATCATCTGCTTCCACTGGAGAGACGTGTCCAGAAAATGTTGGTGGACGAGTCCTCATGAATTCTGCAAGTTTGGATGGTCCATGGTGACCATGAGCAGCTGGGGCTCCATGCTGATGATTGTTGTTGTTATTGTTCTGGTTGTACATGGCTTGCATCTGAGTCATCATGGTATTCATCAGCTGAGTCTGTGCTGCCATGAAAGCTCCAAAATTTTGCAAGTCAATTGGAGGTGCTGCGCAGCGCTCGCTCTGCGTGGTTGCTCACTACTTCTCGTGTTGGGTGCGGAACCACTTGCGGCGAGCTCGACGAGTGCGAACCATCGCTAAGCTCCATAGGTTAGATAAGGTAGCAAACACGAGATGAGTTAAGAACTAAGCAGGGGTAGGTTAAACCCAACAAAACACAGATCTAGAAACTCAAATGAAATACCTTTATTAATAGGGTCTTAGCATGGCTGCAACAAATGCCTAAGGGCCTTTGCAGCTCATACTCGCACACAAAAAGAAACAACGACCTAAGCACACAAAACTACCGCCTAAAGGACGACTCACTAAACTGAAACTGGCTAAGCCTGAAAAACTCAATCCTAAAACGAACTACTCAGGAAAGCCTCCACAACCGCGGCGACGCTCCTGACGGCTGTAGACTCGGAAGTGAGCCGGCATCTTGGCAAACTGATCCCGATGCCCTGGAACTGGTGCAGCAGGAACAGGCGTTCCCACTGCAACTAGCTCAGCTGGCTCCTCTAGCTCCGCATCATCCTCTGGCTCAACTGGTCCTTCCTCCGGATCTTCTTCAGAATCCTCCTCGGGGTCTTCCTCTTCTTAGGGAACTTGGTCGTAAAGGATCTCTTGCACAGTGGCGACCTTCTCTTCAGCTCTCTGCAAGGCTTCATAGACATGATCCAACTCCATGATGGTCCTCTCCAAAGCTTCCTCTGGCGGCCACGGCTCGGCGAGGTGCACGATCAGTAGCGTTGCTCTCTCATACGTGGGCGGGTAGCGTCTTTGGCAAGTCCACAGTGCGGCTCGGGGTGATAACGGAAGGCGGTGTCACGAAGCTCTGTGCGTAGATGTTGCGAATCGTAGCATGGCCAAGCGACGATTCTGGATACCTTCCACCCAAGAGATCTTCCTCACTGAGACGTGCGAAGGTTGGCTCGCCTTGTCGTTCCTCCTGGCGTAGATCGTCAGGCGACAAATCACTCCACGGTTCTGTCCATTCACTGTCCAGTTGTTGCCGACGTACAGTAGACGATCAAAACCTCCAAAACACGCAACGCTTCCAAAGCTCGGCGGCGTATCCTCTGTGCGCTCACCATAGCTCACGGCGAGGCATCTGTCAAGACAGACATTTAATCGTAAGAGCAACTTTAAAACAAATGGCGAGAAAAGGTTATAGCAATAGTTGAGGCGAGAGAGATATGAGGAGAGTTAAGCAATTAATTAACCTTGCAAGTTAAATTTTCCTTTAGAAAATAATTTGGACACTCTAAAGTCGGCCAATCTAACTAAGGTCAAGACCTACGATCGGTATGGCTCGATACCACCTCTGCCGGGACCCGAGTTACGATTACGGAACCCTCGTGTATCTTGCACTAGTCGGGATCACGCTAGTACACACAGGGTTAACATAGGTAAATATCGATCCACACAAGCGATAAATAAAGTAAGCGATTAGTTTGAATAACAAATAAGGGTTTTGACCTTATGGTCGAGTTTACACTTATTAAGCCACGCAGGCTAACAAGATAAATAAGCGGCGGAACGGAAAACTCGGCGTAGATCCCACCAATTCGCCACGAGCAACCGATCGATCCGGACCTTAACACGATCGGCCTTCAACGAACTCCTCCTCAGCGGCGTAGACTCCTCCATACGTAGGTTTGGGCGCAAGTTTTACAACAAGCGTGAGTACACAACCGTACTCGCAAATCATACCACGAATGCAATGTATAGATGCAGCTTATTCAAAAGAAAAGGGCTTACGTGGTTCTTTTGCATAAAAGCAACATTTGCAATGAATACAAATAATAGATTGAAAGCATAATTCAAAACAAATAGACAATATTAATTTAACAATTGTTTTCACAAAGACACACAACTAAGCAGTTATTTCACGTAGCCATATGATTGAGATCACAGCTCCCATCCCCACATTTTATGAAAACTACCCTTATGTGAAATCCCGAGCATGTCCATGACCATGGGCGCGCTATTCGAATAGATTGTTTTAACACTCTGCAGAGGTTGTACACTTTACCCACAAGATACAACTAGTGTAGCAAGCACCAATCGTAACAAAGCAGTTGAAACTTCATCTCAAACATTGACATTCCAGGTGTGCTTACAAACCGCTATACCAGCTCACATAGAATTGGTATAACACGCATTGGGACGGGGAAGGCGAATCGTCCGCGATGCAACCACTAAGTAGTCACACCTCCACCTGTCACACACCCTAACCTATCCACACAACATCAATGCCGAGAATCCATAACTTACTAAGTTAGGCCCGTCCCATACCAGGCATGTGGTCGTACAGTAAGGCTCAGTTCAATGGCGCACAAAGTTAAGTCCTTAATTGACCAAGGCAAGACTTCCATTTTCTAACTAAGCCACACAGATTATCATTCCCATCACATAGACCACCATATCACACAGTCTCCACCACTTGCCTCAGTCTAAATCATTTACCACCCAGTTGGTTTTAGTGCAACACATGCCATCACGAAGTAATAACACATAGCACACACAGTTTTACACAAGGTTCCATAGTCACTTAGTCACATTTAAATAATTGCAACTTACATGTGATGTGAGACTCGCAGCATGGCTAAGCAATTGTACTCGCATCTAACCAACCCACGTTGGTGCTATAATATTACCAACTAAACCAATCTAGGGTGACAAGGAAATATGACATACAAGGCCAAGGTGTGATAACAATTTGGATAATAACTATGCCCAAAGCATTTAAATACATAATTAAAGTAGAATGCAATAATTTAACACAAAGTAATTTGAAAACTAGGTTCAAGATGATCAAAGGTATGACTTGCCTTGGAAAAGGTCTATGTACTGGTCTTGATCTTGAGGTGCTCCTTCTTCCACAAAATTCCCCAACGAATCGACGTCTACTCGCAAACGAGATAAAAACAAACAAAACAAATAAATAACAGAGGCAAAACAAACTCCAAAAATTAAATAAAAATCTCAGATAAATAGATCTTGAATTTAGACAAAGTTAGAAATTTGAATGGACTCAATCGGAGTTAGGATGTAAAAGTTATGAGCTTTGGAAGTTTGAAATTACATAAAATGCTGAAAATCAGATTTTATGAATTTACCGAATTATTTTCCTAAAGGAAAATCAGATTTAATGCGCAAGCTGACGTCATCGAGGATTTCTGGAAAAGAAATAATAAAAAGAAATCTCTGACATGTGGGATCCACATGTCAGAGGCTAGGCTCACGGTGGACTAGGTCTACCGAGCCTCTCGATCGGGGATCCGGTGAACTGCCCACGTAGGCGCACCCGTGGTTGCCACGTAGGCGCCACGCAAGCACAACACCGAGCTGGCAGGCGGTGGCGAACATCTGGCGGCGAGTCGGCTTGTCGGCGGCGCGCGGGAACCAAGGTCTGGCGAACAGCCGCTCGCCGGCGGCGGCGAAAGTACCGAAGTGCAGGCGCTAAGGGGAGCATGTTAGTGTACTCGTTGGGTCTCGGGGACAACCAGAGCGGCCGACGGCGAGGTCGGAGCGGCGGAGTCATCACGGCTGTTGTCGGACGAGCGAACCGGTGGTGCTCCGGCGAAGTGGATGGCACCAGGAGCTAGCCCAGGCTATTGCGATGCCGGAGGTGCAGACGATGAGGTCACGGCGGCACTAACGGCGGCAAGGGAGTTCGCCGGAGAACTTGCGGGTGAAAAACCGAAAATCAGCAACGGCGGCGGCGCAGGGGCTCTCAGGTGATGTAGGGTTGGGGGTTCTGATGCGGGTGTTCATGCGATCCCGGGGGTCCTATTTATAGGAGCTCGGGCGGTGCAGGGAGGCAGCGGCGGCAAACCCTAAAAAGGAGTCCGAGATAGGGACGAACTCGATCTTGCGTTTAAAAGGAATTCGGGATTTTATTCTAACCGAAATAGGCACGGGGAGATTGGGGATAAGATTTGGTGAAGAAAAACGGAAGGTTTTAGTTGGAGATGTCCCGTTGTCGGACGGGACTCCGAGGGACTTCCATGGCGGACGCGGCACCAACTCGGACGCGGGGAAGAAGCGGCGCGGAGACGACAACCTCGGCGGGCCCACCTGGCAGCGAGGGCAAGCGGTGCGGGCGAGTGGGAGGCGCACGCGAACGAACTCAAGGATCGGGCCGTTGAATCTTGATCGAACGACCCACAATCAAAGGAACATTCGGACCCCTCCGGTTACCTCACGCGCATCTAGCCGTTCATCCTTGATCGGACGGTGGAGGACGAGCGAGGCGCTCGGAGAGAGAGAGAGAGAGAGGGCTGACATGCGGGGCCCGCATGTCAGGCGGAGGCGCGCGCGCTGGTGAGCGGGCTGGCGGGAGATGGGCCGGCACAGCGAAGAGGATGGGCCGGCACAGCCAAGAGAATGGGCCGAGGGCGGGAAATTCGGCTCGAGACTATTTCTGAGATTTTAAATATGTTTTCTAATTTGGAAAATACCAGAAATTCAAATGGGCAATAGAAAATAGCAAATGAACTCAGAAAAATCCTAGAAAAATCTAGAAAATATATCTGAGCACATAGAACCCAAATAAAATAGTTTTGGCTATTGTTTATGTTGGGATTATTCACATTAAATGTTTTTGATTGTAAAGTCCAATATTAAGCTTTTGAATTAAATCCAAATAAAATCCAAATGGTGAATATTCTCCCTACTAACTATTAAAAGATTTTTAAGCTCTGAAAATTGGGATGTTACAGGTTTCAAATGTAAGAAAATGAGTAGAAATTAAAACTTTTTCTTACATCATGTATTTCCTGTTTGTACTGAACATTTCCTGTACAAGACTTATGGAAATTACAAAATCACAAGTCTGTTTATTCAAATCTTGATCCTTCAAAAACATTCTTGTCAAATATTTTGATCATCTCCTGGAAATATTTTTCCTAAGTTCTTGGGATGGTATGTGACCCCTCTGAAAAATTTTACAATTTTTAGAAATTGTTCGAATATTTTTAGAGGGCAGTCAAACCTGTTTGACTTTCAATCAAGCCTTAAACCAGGACCTTGCAGAATTTTTGGAGAAAAATTCATAGCATAAAAACCTCTAAAAATTTTACACAAGCTCAATACCTAAGTCAGCAAGCTCCTGTAAAAATTTCAGAATTTTTGGAGTTATTTTGCTACCTCTAATTTAAACCTAAAACCTGGTTCACTGTTCTTTGGGTTTGAGTCGGACTCGGGCTCGAGCCTCTTGACTTGACTCAGTCAACTAACTGCACCGGGTCCCTTTTTAAACGCGCGGTCGATATCGGCCGTTGGATTTTAATCGCTCGGCTCGCGTTGATTGTGCCGTTCGGGCCGCCGCGAAGAGCCCATCCTCTTTGAGCCGTTGGATTAAGATCGGGCCGTCCAGATTGGTTGTGCTGATCGGGTCACCCGAATGTCCCGATAGATCTCAGCCGTTCGTTCTTAATCGGACGCTCCAGATTGAGTGTGACGTTAAAACCCCCGATCGTCACCGTGTAATCGTGGCCGTCTATTTTAAATCCAACAGTCACCGCATTCTTTCTCTGTTCTTCTTCTTCCTCTGCTCCGTGCGCGCGCGTGCGACAGGACATGGCGTGGGAGAGCCCTTTTCAATGCCTTGCGTCACCGTTTGAACGGCTCTGGTCCTCTGCATTTAATGCTCTCAGTGAGCTTTCGCATTCAAGGTCCTCTTCTCAGCTGCTCCCGTCAATTTCATGGTCCATGGCCGCACCATGAACCGAGCTCACCGTGATCTCTTGTTCTTGCTCAAAACCCTAATTCTTCCTCTATAAATAGCCCCTTGGTTCCTCCTGGTATTCCTTTACACCACCCCTAGCTCTTCTTTGTGTTTTGAGCTCAAAACCACTTCAAACCTCCAAAACACCATTGTTGACCGGAGGAGCTCCAATGGCGGTCTTGGTGTCCAGTGGTTCATCTTCGATATTTCTTGTACCCTTTTGAGCTCCTCAACTTCCTTTACATTTCCCCTAACTTAATTTTGGGTTGCATTCACAGGAATCACTCAATTTTAAGTTTGGAGATTTTTGGCCGATTTCACCCCTTTTCTTCTCCAACTCCGGTAAGTGGTTCTTTTTGCGATTACTTACTTGTGGAGCTTATGGGAACCTTAATAAAGCTATTTTGATCACCCATTCGTGTTCATTTTGCTCAGGTTGTCATTTTCTTCTTCATCTTCCTCGGCGCCGGTGAACTCCATCGTGTCCAAGTCTTCTCCGGCCACTTTTGAAGCTCATCTTGGCTCAGGTAGCTTCTATTTAGACCCTAGAAGTGTTGGCACTCGCTTTCGTGGACCGCAGCGGAGCATTTTGCTATTTTCATGTTTTGCCGAAAAAGCTCCATCTATGTTTTCCGACTCGCCGACGTTCTAGACCTCCATCGCCGGCGAGGTCATCACCATTGGGTCCGCAACACTATTGCGAACCCATTTTGGTATTTTGTGGGCGCCGCCGCGACCGGAGTCGCCGGCGACAAGCCGCTGTTCTTGCTCGGGATTTTGCCAGCCGAAACTCCCGTTTTCGTCATCTATTTAGGACACAGTTAATGCCAATCATAATCAATCATTAGAAGTATTAAATGTGTCTTAATTTGGCCTAATGTCTCCCTGACATGTGGGCCCAACCCTCTGTAATCACCCCACTGGCGCGTTTCCGTGCTGTTCCGACATCATTAATGCTTAATCATAGGTTAATTAAAGGTCGGCATTTATTAGTCGTCGGTATAACCCACGTACCCGCCAGTGGGCCTCGATCCTTAAATCACCTCTGCCCAAAATCTTTAGGACACATTAATTACTAATCATTGGTCATTAGTATTTATTTTGCTGTCCTAAAATCTCCTTGTGTCTCGCTGCCATATGGGCCCCGAGCCGTGTGCACGTGGGTTAAAGCTCGCGTGTGTGACTCACAGTCACTGACATGCGGCCCCACATGTCAGCGCTCCATTTTTGCACTTCGACCAAAGGCCACCGTCCATTTTGCGATCTGTGGCCCAGATCAATTGGGCCGATCGGGTCACCCGATCCTCCCATCCTTGTGTGCCGTTCATCTCATGATCGACGGTTGTGGTTCGTGTGTCGTTCGGGTCGCCCGAACCGCACTCATTATGGACCCTCCGATTCTTGATCGACGGTCGTGATGGATTGGGCCGTTCGGGTCGCTCTCGCGCACCCCTCGCGCGCGCCGTTAGATTCCAAATCAAGGGCCCATAGTTGTCCATATCGATTCCTTTCTTGATAAGTGTTGTTTTATTTCGGTAACTAGTTATTTGTCATCTGAAAAATTGTATAAAAACTTTAGAAATTCATATCTAATTCAAAATAGATCCTTTTAAATGAATCCAACTGTAATAAATTTGTAATTCACTAAAGTTTAATATAAAAATGCTTTTAGCTATACTTCTGTGGTAGAAAATTATGTAATCTTTAATAGCTTGTTTTCAGCCATTTTTGTATATTCCAGAATTGAATTAAAACTTGGAAAATGTATATCTTTTTCGGTATATCTGTAAATTGAATGGTTTTAACTTTATTAATTTTGTTATTTACTAAACTTTAATCTAAAAATGGTTGTAGGCCCAAATCAAGACTAAAAATATGTTAATAGATTTAACCTTATTGGTAGCATTTAAAAATTCATTTAATGTTGTAAAAGACACAAGTAATTCCCTGTAAATCCTAAATATATAAAATTGATGCTAGAAAATCCCTCTGTTAGCATACTTTAATATGAAATAGGTTTTGTACATGTTTATAATTCTGGAAAGTGCATTGTGCTAGTTTTGCAACTTAGAAAAATCATAAGTAAATCATTACAACTCCAAATTTAGTAAACTCAACTTTGCTGTGATTAGAATGACATAAACTACCTACCATAAAAATTTTGGGTTCCAGATCATTATAGAAATTTTCGCCATGAAACAGTTCAGAATTAATTTAGAGAATTTATGGGCTGAGAGAACTAGTTTTAGCCATAACTTTTTCTTGCTAAGTCCAAATGAAGTTATTCTTGTTTCTAAAATTGTCTAAAATCAACCTCTAGCTGATGTGTAAATTTCATGGGATTTGGATGTCTTTTGCTATTGAGTTTTGTTTGGTGTTCTTCGTTCTTATTTGGTTTTATCGTATTTTCGCGTTAGGTTCCGAAGATTATATTGAACCTGAGAATCCTCCTCTGCAGCAAGAGCAATTCCAACAAGGCAAGCAGTTTGATCATATCCACTCAATCCCATTACTTTTAAAATCTAATACTTTGTTTTACTTGTATGTATGCATGCTTTTGTGTCAATGATTAATTTTGCCGAATAGAGGTAGCTAATCCTGTTGCATTGTTTCCCTTAAATTGCTCACCCCTGCCACCACCATAAGTTAATATTCTCACTGGTGAATTAGAGCCCGATGAATGATTTATGGTCTTTTATTTATCTTTTCGATATGACGCTTAACAATGCTTAGATACCGGTAGAATTGGGTGGTTATCGACTTATGTCGGTAACCTTGATCACACAAAACTTGCTATTACTTATGTTTCATCCTTGGAGCTTTGTTTATTTGTGCAAACCAAAAACTAAAAACAAAATGGTTTGGACGTGGGTGAAACTTAGTTGTTTCTTGGTAGGTGCACGGGTTCAGCGTGCACGGGGGGGCTATGGTTCATCAGGCTCCCCCAGGTTTGAAGGATGTCACCCATGTCATGTAAGGACCGAGTTACTTGTGTCACTAAGCCAAGCGTTATTTGCGTGCTAACCACACTAGAGGGAAATGGGACCTCTCCTGAATTAGTATTTTGGGAGGCATTAATTAATGAGTCGCTGGCTGTAGTTTATAGAGAAAAAGGATCACAAGGGCGTGACCAGGGTGGTTCCTTTCTAGGTCCTCCACCCCGACTGGGGTCTTGTAATGTCCGGCTAGTGTTACCCTAAATGGCTAATGACTCCTGGCTTTGCTTGACTCCACCACAACGTGTGGTCCTAGTGGCCCATTTCGCCGGCTGGTCACTAAGGGTTAACCCCATACGTGCGACTCTTAATTAACGCATTCCATTGGAAACGTCTCGTAAGACTTAGCCGTGCCGGCATACCAAAGGTAGTGTGCTTCATCTGGTGGCAAAAAGGCGGTCTGAAGTGTGGGTACAGTGGTACACCCCTGTAGGGTTAGAACTATTCGAATAGCCTCGTCCTAGGTTATGGACATGCTTGGTAAGGTCGTGCAAGAACTAGACTACAACCTTTTAAAATTAAAACTTGAGGGGTTGGTATGAATGGATATTCATACTATTGTTGTGGTGACTATTGGGTTAGTCACTTCCAGGTCACGCTTCATCAGAGACAACAGCCAAAATACAGGGAAAAGTAGCCTCAAGATCACGCTTCCCAGTGTAGATCATCTTGATTCGCTGTCTAACTTCATCGTTGGAAAGGGCTTCACAAGAATAAAGAGATTTCTGGGTTACAAAATAATCAACTGAATAAACCATACTAGTCAGGATTTTTTAGGACTTAACTTCCCCAAAATCCTTGGTCGCGTCATCACGACCAATGTACCAGAGCATGAAATGAGCTCGAAGCTTCAAGGGACTTATCTGACGCAAGGAAAATCCCTCATCACGTGCCAAGCGGTAAGGTCCTTGGCACTGAGGTCTTGGGTGGCCTCAACCCACCTTCTGACCTTTCCCTCCTTTTTCACGGTCGATCTCTAGTTTAGGTTCTCGCTGGCCACTTTGCCATCGAAGCAAAGGTTGTCCTCATTCATGGCCGTCATGTAGAACCAACTCATCTTCCATGACGACCATGAGGATTTGGAATACATGCGGATGTACTCATTAGCCCTCCCGTCGTAGAGGTGCAGCGAGCACTCCCTAGGTCCAGCCGCCAACTTCCCCGACATTGCCATCTTGTAGAAATACCTGAAGACCTTCATATTTGGTTGGATCCCCAGGTACGCCTCGCAGAGATAGACGAAGATGCTGATGTTGGCGATGGAGTTGCGGGCGAAGTTCACCAATTCAACTCCATAGTATTCAAGAACCTTGGAGACAAAATTTTGTACCGGCAACCTAAACCCACATTCGATGTAGGCAAGAAAAACAGGGATCTCTCCCTCTTCGCTACTCAGGAAATGCTCTCCAGCCATCGACCTCCAGGAAATCAGATACATATCCGGGAGCATCCCAATCTTCTCTAGAGCCTTAAGCTTCCTGTCACTCAAATCGGAAGCCAACCACTTGGTGATTGAGTCCGACATTTTGAGATTTCAAGCGAGAGGATGAAGGAGGTCGGGGAAGATTTTGGGCAAAAGAAAGAGAGGAGGTTAGAAGAGATTCTTCGTCAGAAGATGACAAGAGACTCAATGAAAATCGGAGAGCATAAAAGCCCTAAAGTTGTGTGCGATGGGGATTTTATAGCCGCATTTTCATTAACTGCAATGGGAGGTCACCCGAAGCCAAATGGACAAAAGCTCTTTGGTTTCCCAAACGGTTCTCAACTTTAAAATGAATACAGACCACCTCGTTAACTTCGCCATTGAGACAAAGGTTTTTCCCGATAGGATTTCATCGAAGAAGAGTTCACACTACAAATTCATTTAAAGTTCGGGGGCTAGCTGACGAGGATTAATCTCTAAATATTACTATATTTAATTAAAGACCGCACGACCTCCATGGTTGTAACCCCTAAGGCTAACGACCCCTTTGGTCGCAAGGATTCCAGAGGTTACATTATGGTTACTCTGGTCGGATGAGGTCCTGCACCTAGTCCCCAACTGTCGGGACCCAAAAATGAAATTCTTGGCCCTTTGTGTATAATGCACTAGTCCAGTATCACGCTAGTACACACAGTGTCAACATAGGTAAATATCGATCTACACAAGACGAATAATAGCATAAACGATTAATTTGAATAGCAAATAATAGTTTTGACCTTATGATCAAGTTTACAATTATTAAGCCACGCAGGGCTGATAGTAAATAAAATAGAGAGGAACAAAATAAACTTCAGCAGAAACCCATCGATTCGCCATAAGCAACCGACTAGGAACTAAGACCTAACAATCAGCACTGTCGTAGAACTCCTCGAATGCGGGCAAAGATTCCTCCACTTCAACTGAATGATTATAGCAAGATTGAGTACACAGCCGTACTCAACAAATTGTACCATAGAATGCAAATATACATGATGGCTTATTACAAGTAAAATGGCTTCTGTGGTTATTTTGCAGTAAAACAATATTTGCAATTGAATACAAGTAATAGATTAAAAACATAATTCAAACAAATAAATAATAATAATTTTTAACAGTTGTTTTCACAAAGGACACAAAGCCTAATCAATTTCTTTCACATAGTCATATGAGTTCATTCACACAGCTATCCCTTCCTAAATATTTTATGAAAACTACCCCTTGTGTGAAATCCCCGAGCATGTCCATGACCGCTGACGCGGCAATTCGAATAGATTGATTAACACTCTGTAGAGGTTGTACACTTTACCCACACGATATAACCAGTGTAGCAAGCACTAATCATAACAAAACTTTTTAGAAGTTTCATCTCAACAATTGACACTCCCGATGTGCTTTACAATCACACCAACCCAAACACACTGCTTTAGCACGACACACACTGTTGGACCAGGAAGCAACAAACTGTCCCTCGATGCGACTTTCAGAATAGTCCACACCTCCACCCTCTCTAACCTACAACCTGAGTAGTCAATGCCAAGAATTCACAACTTACTAAGTTAGGCCTGTCCCATCAGGCATGTGGTCATATAGTAAGGCTCAGTTCAATGCCGCACAAAGTTAAGTCCTTAATTGACTAAGACAAGACTTCTAATTTCTAACTATACCACGAAGATTACCATTCCCAATTACAAAGCTCAAGGATATCACATAGTTTCCACCACTTGTCTCAGTCTAAATCTTTTCCCACCCTGTTAGTTAAGTGCAACACATACCATCAATGAGTAATACCACACATAACACAGTTTTACACAAAGTTCTATATTCATTTAGTCAAATTTATAATTTAGAAATTTGAATGGGCTCAATCAGAGTTCGGATGAGGAAGAATGAGCTTTTGGAAGATCTAATCCTAAAGAAATAGCAAAATTGGGTTTTCTGGCTTTCTCCAAATTAATTTTCTACTGAAAAATCTAGAATATGATGTAGGCTGACGTCAGCCATGGAATTCAAAATTAAAAGAAAACCAGAGAAAATAGGATAGAGGCTGACATGTGGGACCCACATGGCATATACTAGTCTACGATGGACTAGATCTATGGGGTTTTTGGATCTGGGGTAGGGTTTGAGTGTCGGGACCCCGGGTATGCAACCCCAGGACCCTCTGTGCGTTCTGAACTAGTCTCATATCAGTAGCTAGCTCGCACAGTTACAACATAGATGAAATCATATCCATACAATAGAACGGCTAAAGAAGCAGACAAATTAATAATACATAACAGCAAAAGGACCTTATGGTCAAGGTTTTACAAAGCTTGCCACGCAGGGCTAATGTCACGACCAGGTCCACGACCAGATCTATGACTAGAGTGAACTTGCAGGGGAGCAAAACCAACTCGTAGAGACCATTCGACATGCCCACAAGCAATCGAGTGGAGGATGGCCCCTAGATCGCATGGTCTTCAAAGTAGTTGTCCTCGTAGAACTCGGTGCTCCCTGGGTCTTCTTCGACAACTGATCAACAAAGGGCGTATAACACACTTTCAAGGTGTGCGACTAAGAGATTATCACAAGGCCTCTACAAAGCTCTATTTTGCCTCTGTTCTGATCACTAAGGATTTGCCACACAGGCCTCCTTTTGCGTCGCTCATCAACCCAAACAAAACCGACTCAAAGCATTGCTATTTAGTTGGCCAAGTCCACCCCATAAATGGACTTGTGGTTGCATGACAAAGCCCAGATCAATGACACACAAAGTTAAGTCCTTAGTAGTTGCTCAAACGAGACTTTTCGCAACCCATGTGCTTTGCGCACTCCTCCTGCGCTATCCGACCACTCGCCCGCGCATAAATCATTTTCGTTCAACTAGGCCAAATGACAACCCTTGCCATGGCACAACAAATTTTAATAACAACAGCATCACACCATAATTGATACAACTGTGACTTCGCACCATAGCTGCACGACAGTAGTATCGCACCACAATTCCGTATATCATTAAGTCAAATTCATCATCATTGAATCATGTGATTGAGAGACCATCACATAACTAAAGCACGACTAAGCATAATACACACCCATGTTGGTAGTACAACAATATCCAACTAAGATTACCCAATCTACGGTGTCCAAGGGTACATGCCAACATGTCGTTCACAAATTAATCAAGGAGTCGTACCGTCGAGTAGGTTTTTAGCTATTCCCCAAACCATTTTTATACAACTAGCCATGCATGTTGATATAAAATATTATAATTTCGTAAACTAGGTACGACATGATCAAAGGTCTTTGACTTGCCTTCGTTGAAGAGTTGAGATGGTTCGATCAAGGTCGTCGGGTCCAAGAACTCTTCGAAAATGCTAGAATCTATACGTACAAAAAGAGCCAAATAAATAAGACAACTCCAAATAAAATCTAAAAGGATTACCAAACTAGAACCAAAAGAAAGGTACTGAGTTTAGAAGAAGATAGAAATTTGAATCACTCGAATCGAAGCTCGAACGAAGGAGAACGAGCTCTCGGAAGATTTGAAATCATAAGGCCGGAAGGAGGCTTGAATACAGGTGGTCGAAAGGAGGCTTGAATACAGGAGGTTAGAAGGAGGCCAACTACCTGGTCGAAAAGGGCTCGACTGGTCGGAAGGAGGATACGACTACTTAGCGTGGTCGTAGGGAGGATACATCTACTCAACGTGATCGTATGGAGGATATAAGAAGGATACGTCTACTCAACATGGTCGTAGGGAGGATACGACTACTCAACGTGGTCGTCAGACGCATACAACTACTCAACGTGGTCGTAAGAAGAAAGAAAGATTCGACTGCTTGACACGGTCGAAAGAAGAAAAAAAGATTGGACTGCTCGACGCGGTCAAAAGAAACACGAGGGAGAACCAGGCATAGGGAACTCACCAGGATAGAGAGAGAGGCCAGAGGAGGAGCTAGGGAAGGACGACGAACGACAGTTGAAGATGGTGTGGACTCCAGCGAACTACTTCGACGGCGAGGTTGTTGAAGACGACGCGGGCTCCAGTGAACTTCTACGGTGGTGAGGAGGTTGAGGATGGCCCAGACTCCAGCTAACTGCTTAGGCGGTGAGGGGTTGAAGATGACACGGTCTCCAGCGAACTTCCTCGACGGCGAGGAGGTTGAGGATGGCACGGACTCCAGCGAACTCTTCAACGAAACTTGAGGCACGACGAAAATGGGGCGAGAGAAAGAGGGAGAGTTGAGGAAAAAGCAAGAGGAGGGTGACGGCTCCCTGGTGCTCTATTTATAGAGGAAAGAGGGGAGGGTAGACCATGTGACAAGATGGAGCTGTGGGATTTGCGGTGACACAGTATGGGCGCACAACCGACAGGTGAGGGAGGGGATAGGAGAGACGAGTGTGGCGAAAGTCAAGGAATTTAATGTGCACGTCGGTGAGGGGAAAAGGGGCGGGATTCATGGTGGCGCGGCATGGGAGCACGGCCAACAGGTAGGGAGGGGATGGGGGCAGGTGTGAGAAGAGACAAGAGGGGGAACGGGCACGGCGGAGGCTATAGCATTTAATGTGACACAATGGCATTTAATGTGTGAGGACTTTTACGACAGCCGTGACGCGATGGGAGGAAGGAGAAGGTGATCAGGGGGCTGACAGGCGGGGCTGGTCATGACCGATTGGGTGGTCATGACCAGGAGGGTGGTCGTGACCGAGAGGGTGGTCGTGATCGAGATTGGTCGAACGGGGAAAGGAACGACTGACGGGAGATCGGAACGAACAGTGAAAGGGAATTTTACATACCAGAGGACCCCAATAAACTCCAAACAAACCAAATTTTGAATTAGTTGAAGTTTGATTTAGTCATTTAAATCGCTTTCAATTTCCAAAATCCCAAGTTAAGCTTTAGGAATACACAAACCCAAATGGTTATTTTTATTTTGAAAATTTTCAAAATCTCCTAAAAATTGGGATGTTACATTGAGCTGTCACGCGTATGAGCACGTGGCGCTGATGGTGACACCATGTAAGTGGCACATGTGCATGGAGGCTGAGCTGGTGGTGACATGGACGGCCACGTCGACTAAACGTTAGTGAAGCTCCGGTGACCAAGGGTTTTGACGGTTGGTGGCTTTTCGACGATGGTGGAAGTGCCCATCTAGACGAGCGCAACTCGGGGAACCTGGTGACGTGGTCAAAGCTCGTCGGTGGTGGACACAGTGATGGCGGCAACGCCATAACTGGTGGAGTGGCGTGGCAAATGGCAGTGACGGCGACTCAAGGCTCCTCCGGCGAAACTAACGCGCGCATCATGTAGAACATGGCACAGCGATGTCGACGGTGTCTTGATGAGGATAGGGGCTCACTGACGGTGGTGGAATTCAACGGTGAAGGATTCGGTGACGCTAGGGTTTGAGCTTCGATTCTGACAAAGAGGCAGCACTCTACGGTTTGTGGCTTCAGAGAAAAGGTGGCATGGTGTTGGGCGATCCTCGTGACGCATGTGCCAAGGCCATAAATATGTTGTAGCGGCGAGGCTGTAACATCCCAAGTAAGGGTTGTGTTTTAAATGTATAAAAATGAGGAGAATTTAAAACTTTTTATGCATCATATTGTTATTTGAAGTTTCTGGAAATTCTTTCAAAGGATTTGTTGAATTCAAAAACTAAATGCTTCAATTGACTAGGAGCATAGTCCTTGAAAACTTCTTAACCAAATCTTGTGATCTTCCTATGCATTATTTTTCCTAGGTTCTATATCATCCCAGTGACTACCCTGAAAATTTTTAGATTTCCTAGAATTTATTTGCTATTTTAAAAGGACTAATCAAACTAAATTGATCCTTAGTCAAACCCTAGACCAGGACTTGTATTTTTCTAGAGGGAAATGTATTGCATGAAAAGCTCTAGAAATTTTATACAAGGTTAATATTAGAGTCAGGAACGTCCTGTAAAAATTTCAAAAATTTTGGAGTTTCTAAACTCTATCTAAAAATTCCTTTCCACTCTCAGCCCTTTTTATCAAAAATCAAAAATTACTGTTGGGCCGACCGATCCTCCTTGACTTGGTCGAACCCAACTAGCTCATCTGCACCAGACCCAAACCCGCACCGCCCGCACCACTTACCCCTTCCACCTTGGGCCGTCCGATTAGATCTCAACGGTCCAAGTTGAGTGGCCGGTCGGACCACCGAACGCACCCCTTCACGTGGACCCTCCGATCTCGATCAAACGGTCTTAATCAAGCCACTCGTTAAAATGATCCAGCGTCACTTACTTGGTGTCGCTGACTGGTGGGCCCCGTCGGCAGGTCTTCGTCTCCACACGGCCGAGAGCGCCTCGCCAGCTCACCGTGGCCTCCGCTCGCGCCCGCGTCAGCCAACGGCTCCGCCCACTGGTTTTGATGAGAGCGCGCGGTGCGCCCGTGGTTTTGTTGCCTCGACTGCATCACCTCACCCTCTCCCATCGCTTCACCGTCACTTAGCCATCATCACACTTATCCATGGACTGAGCTCACTATGGAGCTCCATTCTTGCGATTCCTCCACGTCATCGCTTATAAAAACTCCCCTGGAGCCTCCTCTACTCCTTTTAGACACCACCAAGTATTTCCCCACCTTCCCCTCTGCTCTGTTGAGCTCGAAACTGAGAAGGCCCGAAGCACCGCCGTCATCCTCAACGCCGTTCTGGCGACACAGGGGTTCTTTTCCATTTCTAATCACGTCATTTTGGGCTCCTAAGCACAAGGACCATTTCCCCTAATGTAATTTCAACTTTCATCCTTAGGACCTGTCGGATTTCGGATTCCCACTTCTTCGGCTGAAATCAGTCACCTTCTTCCCGGACTCCGGCAACAGTGATTTAATACTCAATTGGTCGTGGTTTAACCATCTATGCACCTCTCTGGTGTTTCTCCTACCACCCATTTCCTCCCTGCTCGCTCAGTCTAATCTCTCCGCGTTGAAGTTTCCCTCGCCACCGTTGTTGCGCCCTGTCAGCATGACTCCGACTAGCTCCTCTACCCCGCGTCACTCAGGTAGCTTCACTGAGTTCCACTGGTGCTCGTGCACGCGCTATTTTGCAATGGGTGTCATTATTTTGCGTAATGCCTTGTAGCCGTAGCTCCTCCACCGCCATAGATCACCGCGCCACTGCACCAAGCCATCTCCGACCATGTCCTAACCACTCTTAGGATCGCCTAGGAACTAGGGTTCCATTTCTGCCCTTTGATCGCACTACGGTGAACCACATCACCGATGCCACGTCGGGCGAGCTTGAGCTCGGAGCTGCTCTGTTGTTAGAATGTCGACACGCACTATAACTCATTATTGAACGAAATCTCTATCGTTAAGACATCTTTAATGCTAAGCATTGTTAAGTTCTAGATTTATTCCTCTAGAGTGTATGACACGTGGGCCCAGGAACGAAAAATCAAAAGTTTAATTGGCTAGGTTTCGCTATGTTTCATTGACGCGTGGGTCCAGCTATTAAGTGCTTAGTAACCTCTCTTTGGACGTCCGAACGTTCCCATCACTTTGGATCGTCCATTTTGAGATCATCGTTCCAGATCGCTTGGGCCATTCGGACCGTCTAAACGTCCCTATCGCGTGGACCGTCCAATCTAAGATCAGCGGTTCAGCCCAAACCCTTTCACCGTGTCGCTCTCACTTGTTCGCTAATGAGTGGGCCCGAGGCCATTTAGTGCTCAAAGTCCACCTATGTGCGAGACTGTGTCACGGACCCCGCCTGTCATCCTCTTGGGCTAAGTCTAGCTGGGTATAAAAAGCCTTTAATGCTTTTATGATTTCTGAAATACTTTATTTGTGTACTGTTAATTGCTTTAAACTTCAAAATAGCATAAGTATTTCATTTTAACTCCTTTTTTATAAAACAAATTTTGTTGGGTTACATTTTTAGTATAATTTATTTTGGTATAGTTTTTAAGGCTTGTTACTGTTCCATAATTATTTGTTAGTAGAATTGCTTTCGGTTTAGCATTATCTTTGCACTGAAAATTCATCTAACTTGAAAAATGCATAAGTATTTCTCTGTAACTCCTAATAGAGTGAAATCAATTTTGATGGATTCCTCTGTTAGTATAATTTTTTGTAGAATAGGTTTTACATATGATTTGTGCACTACTTTCATAACTTTGAAAAATCATAGAAAATTCATCTTCGCTCCAAATGTGGTGAATCAAATTGCATTGTTCATATCATGTGGTGCTCTGTCTATCATAAAAATATCATATTCACCACTTTTCTGGAAATTTTTGCCAAAACTCTTAATTCAGATGAACAGTACCTGAGAGGGTATTTTTCAGCATTTATTCAAAAAGCTGATTTGTTTTGGCTATAACTTTTGCATACGACATCTAAATTGATTTATTTTTATTTCTCAATTCATTTAAAATCATGATCTACCTTCTGTGTAAATTTCATGATTTTTAGATGATTTTGAATTTTTGAGTATTTTCGGTGTTATTCATTCTTATTTGTTCTTCTCAATTATTTCAATAGGTTCTGACAATTCTGTTGAGCACGGGAGTGATCCTCTGTAGCAAGAAAGTAATCTCCAGTAAGGCAAGTAGATGTTCTTCATTTGATGCATGTTGATCCTATTACGTTCAAAAAGTATTATCTTGTTTGCAAACTATATGTATGCATGCTTTAATTGTCAAGTTATGTTTGCGATTAGAGGTAGTTAATCCTATTGCATGAATTCCCTAAAATTGTTCATCCCCTGCCACTAGCCTAAGTTAATAATTCTTCTAGTGAATTAGAGCCCGGTGGATGTTATATGGTCTATTTATGTTTATTCGGTGTCATGCTTAGCAATGCTTAGAACGGTAGAATGGGGATCATTGTTTCGGCGATGGTCGTTATATCATCACTTTAAATATTTGAGTCAGGGTACTCATGTATGTAATTGTATTTGGTAAACTAAAATTGAAAACAAAATATTTTAGACTTGGGCACATTGGTAAGATGGTATGATTGTGGGGTGTGTGCTTGGTGCCCGAGTCAACAAGGACTGAATTACTTGCGCCATTGATCCAAGCACTTTCGCGTGCAACCATTTGAGGGCATATGGGAACCCTCTTGACTTAGTACTTTGGGAGGTGTTAATTGTTGAGTCGCCGGTGGTAGATGTAGGAGAAAAATGTTCTGTGTTGTTGTTGTTGGGCATGTGCGGGGTGGGATTCTGGTAAAGTTCCCTCGCCCGTGGAGTGTCGGTAGCTGGTAAAGCTGGACCGATGTCTCTGACACAATGTGTGGGTCCTTGTGGAAGCCTGGGTAAGGTGGTACATGAAGGATTAACCCTATATGTGCGACTCTTAATTAATACATTCCATTGGAAAGCGTCTTATAGGACTTAGCCGTGCCGACATATCTAAGGAAGTGTGCTAAATAGCTTGGCAAAAAGGCGGTCTGACATGTGGGTAAAGTTGTACACCCCTGCAGGGTATAAACTATTCGAATAGCCTCGTCCTAGATTATGGACACGCTTGGTTATTTCCCGCAAGAATTAGACTATAACTTTTTCATTAAAACTTGAAATCGGGTGGTACGAATGGGTAATTCGTGCTATGTTGTGGTGGCTGTTAGGAAGTCACCTCCAGGATGTTATTTACGTTTATAAATGTTGTCTTGCTATTATTTGAACAAATAAAAATAGCTTTGTTAACTTGCCTTCAATCTATTACATTATTGCAAATGAAAAATTACTTTATGCGTCAAATGAACCCTATAGCCTTTTCCTATGATTCAGCTTGCATGTAGCTATGTATAGGCTTGTTACTCGTAAGTCTTGTGAATACATTTTTGTACTCAGTTGCATTGCTTAATTGTTGTAGAGGAGGTTGATCCCCAAGAAATCGACTATTGTGAGACCGACCTTGTGCAGGACGACTAGCTTGGCAGCCCGGTCGTTTGCCTTGTGGGTAAGGGCAAACCAGTTGGCTTTTGTTTATCGCCATCTTATGGATTTTGCTTCTGCTGCTACTTTAGTTATTTACCTTGTCATTTGGTCGATTGACCCCTTTCGTAATAACTCTATTATGTGTATGTCTTTTGGATATTGTACCTTGTTGTATCGGTAATATAATGACTTGTGTGTGGAATGGATGCTATATTTTGTGAAGGCGTATGTGTACTGTAATTCTGGAAAGTGCATATGCACCGAGAGTCAGGATATTTTATTTGTAATACTAGAACTATTTGGAAGGTTAAGTATTACGAGCCAAATACCCCAGGTGCTCTCACAAGGGCCACGGAGATGTCCAAGTTTAATGCGGCGAAGGAGTCCATATCTCAACCGATTAAAGGATGTTGAACAATACATTCGATGGGGCCCGCTTGTTAGCAGCTGCAACTCGGTGAGCTCGTGTCGCAAATGATGTACATGCAGCTGACGGTTGGGGAGTGCGCGCGGGGAGAGATAGGAAGATTGGCTACAGGCAGTTTTCGGTTGGAAGAGAATAGGATTGGGTCAGTCTAGGATTTCAGCCCAAGAGGTTTTCTAAGATTTTAAATACATTTTCCAATTTAGAAAATACAGAGAATGCAAATGCCAATTAGAAAATAGCAAATGAGCTCGAAAAAAATCTAGAAAATATATCCAAGCACACAGAACCGAAATAAAATAGTTTTGATATTTGTTGTGTTGATATTAATCATATTAAATTATTTTTCTGTTGAAAGTCCATGTTAAGCTTTATTAAAAATCAAATAAACTCTTGGGTGAATTTTCCAAAGGGTTAAACTACTCAAAAGGTTTTTAAGACTTCAAAAATTGGGATGTTACAAACCTCCCCCCTTAAAGGAATCTCGAACCCGAGATTCAGACTAGCTAAAGAAAAGGCTAGAAAACTTGGCTTTCAGCTCTTCTTCACGCTCCCACGTTGCTTCTCCTTCTGAGAAGTTGCGTGACTGAACTTTGCAAAAATGGACAGTCTTGCTTCTGGTCCGACACTCTATGAGGTCTTGATTGGCTGCTCTTTGTAAGTGAGATCTTCTTTTAACTCAATTAAATCCAGGGGAGCTTGTTCTGATGGCACACGAAGACACTTCTTTAACTGAGAGACAAAAAGATGTCATGTACTCCTACTAGCGACTGCGGAAACTCCAGCCGATAGGCAACTTCTCCACGGCGATCCAAAATCTTGAACAAACCAAAATACCTAGGGGCAAGCTTCCCTTTGGAATGAAACCTTCTGACACTTCTAAGTTGAGTAACTCGAGGATAAACGAAATCCTTAGGTTCAAAGCTAAGGTCACGACGATGATTATCAGCATAACTCTTCTGCCTAAACAGAGTTAACTTCAATCTTTCTCTGATCATAGACACTTAGTCTTCTACTTCCTGAATAATATATGGCCCGAATACCAAAATGTTCAGCTAGTTCTGACCAATTCAGAGGAGTTCTGCATGCACGACCATACAAAGCTTCAAATAGCGACATCTGCAGACTGGCCTGGTAACTGTTGTTGTATGGGAATTTCGCATATGGCAGACTCTTATCCGAACTGGTAGCATGAGCTAGAGCACAAGCTCTCAACATATCCTCCAATATTTGATTTACTCTTTCAGTCTGCCCATCTGTCTGAGGGTGATATGCAGTACTGAAATTTAAATGAGTTCCTAAAGCTTCATGCAAACTCTGCCAAAAACGAGAGGTGAACTGAGATCCTCAATCTGACACTCTCTTCTTAGGCACACCATACAAACTGACAATTCTTTACATATATAGTTCTGCTAGGCGATCTCCTGAGTAAGTGATTTTGACTAGCAAGAAATATGCAACTTTCATCAAATGATCAACGATTACCCAAATTTAATGGTAACCCGATTGGGTCCTAGGTAAACCAGTAATGAAATCCATTCCGATCTCTTCCCACTTCCATTCTGGGATCTTCAGTGGTTGCAACAAACGTGCTGGTCTCTGATGTTCTGCTTTTACTTTCTAAAATATGTCACACAAGGCAACAAACTCTGTGACTTCTCGCTTTAAGTTGGGCCACCAAAATTTATTCTTAACATCTTGATACATCTTAGTGCTTCTAGGGTGAATCGAATATTTCAAGCCATGGGCTTCCTTTAAGATTAGCTATCTCAAGCCATCGATGTCTGGCACACAGATACGTCCATTGACCCAACGTATATCTTGATCATCCTTGGTGAAGTCCTTGAATTTTCCTTTTTTCATTTTGATCTTGATGTTTGCAATCACGGGATCCTTTGGTTGGGCGGCACGAATCTGCTTTTCCAAAGTAGACTGCACTTCTAGGTTGGCCACAAATCCTTCGACTACAACTTCTAGCTTCCGCTTCTGAAATTCTTCATGAAGTTCTAGGAAATTCTCTTTTACTTCCAAAGTATTACAGTAACTCTTACGACTTAAAGCATCTGCAACAACATTGGCTTTTCCGAGGTGGTAGTGGATTCTGAGGTTATAATCCTTGATTAATTCTAACCATCTTATCTGCCACATGTTCAAGTCAGACTGAGTGAAGATGTACTTCAAACTCTTATAATCTATGTATACCTCACAGTGATTACCAATGAGATAATGATGCTAAATTTTTAAAGCATGCACTACGGTAGCTAATTCTAGATCATGGATAGGGTAGTTCTCTTCATGAGGTCTTAATTGCCTTGACCATAAGCAACAGCTCTTCCTTTTTGCATTAGGACACATCCTAATCCTTGACACGAAGCATCACAATAGATATCGTAGTCCTTTCGAATATCTCAAAGAATTAGCACTGGGGCTGATGTCAAACGTTTCTTCAATTCTTGAAAAAATTTCTCAAAAGATGGGGTCCAAGTAAACTTTTTCTCCTTCTTCAACAATTGAGTGTACCTAACAGTTATATTATTGATAGCTCTACAATCTACACACATCCTCCACGATCCATCTTTCTTTGAGACTAAAAGAACCGGAACAACACAAGGAGAGAGACTTTCTCGTACATAACCTTTCTCAAGAAGTTCTTGAAGTTAACGCTGAATTTCCTTTGTCTCCTCCGGATTAGTAAGGTAAGGTGGACGGTTCGGCAATGGAGCTCGTGGTACCAAATCAATTTGTTGCTCAATCCCATGATTAGGTGGCAACCCGGGTGGTATCTCGTTGGGAAACACATCCTCGTATTCCTGCAAAACATCCAAAACAACACTAGGCAAAGAAGGGGGTAAATCGTTAGTGGATAAAAATGATTCTTTGTACAGGAGTACAAAGAATGGAGCATTGAGTTCTCTCAATTATTTTAAATCCCCCTTTCTAGTAATCATAACTAATCCCTGTTTTCCCTTTGGCTTGGATATTTGAGGCTGTGGAGCTTTTGGTTGTGGAATCACTCCCTCGCTCTTTTCTTTGTGGCTCACTCTGGATTGTATCTCTCTCTTCCTCTCCTTTCTTTGCTGATCATCTTTCATAATCTCTTCCAGTGTCATGGGCAGCAATGAAATATGCTCATTCTTGTACATAAAAGAGAGACGATTGGCACGACCATCAATCTGGACAATCCTGTAAAATAGCCATGGACGCCCCCAATATGCATGCATAGGAACCACATCGCAATCAACTTGGTCACTGTACTTTCTAATAGAGAACTGCACAGTCACCATGGTACTCACACGCAGAGAACCACAATCATTAAGCCACTCCAACTTATAAGGATTTGGATGACGCTTCTGTTTCAGCCCTAACTTCTCCACCATGCCCAACTAGCAATATTGTTGCAACTACCATTATCAACAATAACTCGAACATACTTATTTTTTATAATACCTCGAGTATAGAAAATGTTGTGCCTCTGTCCTGAATCCTCCACGGCATTGACACTAAGAGCTCGACGTGCTACAAAGCAATCATAGTAGTCTCCAACTGGGACTGCATCATCATTATACCTTATACCATCAACCTGTTCAGCATCTTCTATCACTGTTGTCTCTTCATGCTCCTCGGGGGTCACTGGCGGAGTCCCATTCACCTTGATCATTTACAAGCAGCACATGTTTGCTTGGGCACTCTAAAGAAATATGCCCTCTTCCTTTACACCTGAAGTAGTCGATATCACGACTATGGGAAGAAGAAGGTGTTGCCGGTGTAGCAGAAGACGCTCCTACCGATGCAGCAGGATGCCTATCACCAGGGCGTGATGCTGGCGAAGATGTCGACGAAGCCACGGGCCGACTAGCAAGGGTGGTCGATGCTGGCCTAGATGTAGCACCTCCTCCTGAGATACCCTGAGAACGTGCATCGGGCTGCTACTGTCCATGGCGCCAATTTTATGCAACAGGACGATCTGTGTAAGAACGGGACCATGCACGATGCTGATTCCTTTTCTCCACTCACGTGGCTTGATGCACAAGTTCCTGCAAGGTGTTATATGGATACAACTCAACATCATCAACTATGTCATCATTCAAACCATACAAAAACCTTGCCATCTTAGCTTCGTCACTCTCTTGAATTCTCACACGGATCAGCAATACTTCCATATCTTTGTAGTATTCATCAACAATGCGGGAACCCTGAATAAGGCGCTGCAATCTGTTATGGATGTCTCTTTGGTAATGTTGTGGAATAAAACGGCGTCGCATAGCATGTTTCATGCCATCTTGTGTGCTGATATGGTCATTACCCGCTGCATATAGTGCCTCCTTTAACTGTTTCCACCACGTTAGCGCAAACCCAAAAAATTCTACAGAAGCTAATTTTACCGTCTTTGCATCAGAGAAGTCATGGATGCGGAAAATGTAATCGCACTTCTCCTCCCAATCAATATAAGCATCCAGATTCTACTGTCTGGTAAAAGATGGCACATTTATCTTCACTTTTGCCATGTTGTTCGGATCATCTCTATCACGATGGCCATGTGGGCGACCACCGTCACCGTAGTATCCACCATGACGTGGAGGCGGCTGCTAGGCATAAGCATCAAAAGCATCTACACCGTCGTCGTACTCGTCACCAAATGCATCTATCACAGTGAGGGCAGCAAACCCACGTTGATCAAAGTTGTGCCCACAGGGCCTAAGCCGCGCCCGCGTGCACCGCCGCGGGCTTGGAAGGGTCGAGGAATTCTTCCATGGGCACCTCCTCCCTGGACAGCACCAAGTAGAGCATCATCATTGTGTGCAGCAGCGACATCGTCACCGTCGGGCAGCGGGGCAGCGGGGCAGCAAGGTTTAGTTGGTGTGGAACCCTATTACCTACTACAGGAAGAAGCTCATTGAGCATCCTCTCCATGGCATGAAGCATCGAATTTTGTGTATTCTACACGAGCATCTCCATCTGTGCCTCGAGATTGTGGACCTCAGTTTCCACCTTTCTATTAAAAACAGTGGCCTGAGCGTTATACTCAGATCGTCTCAATGGAAGATCATCCTCTCCGTGATGCTCACCATGTACACTTGATTGTGAACCTGCCATGTTAGCATGGGCGGGCCCTCTTGAGGTCATGGGTGTTCAGCCGAACACCTATTTTTTCTTCAAAATATCTGGTATATAATAGGTGATGAGGACATCTCTAACTTGGATACAACCGCGTCTACATACACAACTGATCCACAACCAGTGTTACAAGGACCACTTACTCGAGCTCGTGCTCGCCAACTTAATCACCAGGTGAATTCATTCATAGGTTTATATATTACTGAGAATAGATCAATACCTAATGCAAGTTAGTTAATTGTGCTTAGGAACATGGGAAAGGACCAAGGAGAGTTATGTGGAGTCATGGACAACCATAGAAGGCATAATGGAGGTCATCACGTCACTCTGGGTCCGAGCCAAGCAAGAATTCGAGTTGGGCTCGTTCTGGATTCGAGTTCGGACTATTGTGACAGCACTAAGTTCAAACAGTCGTAACTTCATCATACGGACTCCGTTTGGGACGTTCTTGGACTTCATTGAAATCTTATCAAGTCTACTTTCCAATGGATCCAACCTCAGCTTTAAATTCCAGCCAAGCCGGCCACAATCAATAAAACAATCCACGTCTATTTTTTAGCCTGAGTCAAAAAGGATGATGCGCCACCCCCTCTTGGGCTCATGGGCCTTGTAACCCTAGGGGCGTGTTTCCGCTTCCCTGGCCGCCACCCCTGGTCGTCTTCCCATATAGGAGCCGCCACCTCCCTGGCTAAAACTCGAATTTTGTTGAGTTTAGGTTTAGCCATTGTGCAAACTTCTGTTCTTCAGTTGTGTTGGACGACCACCTGTCAAGACAGCCTTCGGGATCCCACCTTTGTTTTTCAATACCATCTATGCTACATTATTATTCGTAATATCAGATTGTCTATATTTTATTCTTGCTAGTTCTTCGATTACTCACAGGAATTGAACCTCGTGTTCAGGTTGATCGCGCTTCCAGCACGGTCAATAACATCTCGAAGTTGGTTCAACGATTGCTAAGGTGCAAGCATCGTCATACGGTTGTAGTTCGATCGCGAGAGTCACCTCCACTAAAAATCGATAGTTATCAATCTCATCGAAAGATCGGGCACCCCGCCTCCATCAATAGGTATATTAGATGTATATGTTATTAGTTAGGCTAAAACTATATATTTTATGTCCGCAAATGAATTCAGTTCGCACTCCCCACACCTCGCGTGTGACACATGTAACATATTAGGCTCATTTTCCTTCCTACTTCAGCCCACCAAACCCTAACCTTTATTCTCTCTCATATTGTGACTGCCTGTGTGTGTGGAGGTGGGGGCGCTCTGACCTCCAAGTGGCGAATGAGTAGAGGCGCGGGCTACGAAGGCGAGCGATGGTCGGTGGACACGACGCTACGAGCGTGCGGCAGCGCACCTGCGCGGGCGAACAGAGATGCGGCGCGAGCAAGTGGGTGGTAGCGCGACAAACAAGGAAGAAGGGAACGGGCGGCACCAAGGGGCAACGCGGTGGCCGGGAGGGAGCGTGACGGCGGGAAGGGAGCAGCATATCTAGCTCACCGTCATCGTCCTCTCTCTAGATCTAGGTGTGTTCTACACACTCCACTTCTTCTCCCTAGCTCTGCTCCGCTCCAGCTCCGGTTCTTTCTGGAGTCTAGCCTCTTCCTCTGCTTTTTCTTGGTTCTTTCTAATAGATGTTGTACAAAAATACAATCTTTGCATTGGGCAATGAACAGATAGTTATGCCCTTATTACATTTGTTTTACATGCTAATTTTTGCTCTATAGAAGGAACATTCTTAGATTGGGTACTTGCTGATGGGAAAAGAGCAAAAGAGAGCAGGATCAGCAAGGTATGCATCTGTAAAAAAAATTAAAAAGAAGGCAGGAGCTATACCGATCACTATTAGAGGAAGAAAATAAGTTTTACAGTCTAACTGCTATAACCTGGAACAAAAAAAAGTGTGAAAACAACAACGACCAAGACTAAGCACAAGTTTTTTTTTTTTTGAAAAAGAAGACATGACTGACCTCTACCAAGACCAAGCACAAGTTTTTTTTTTGTATTTTATTATATATACGTGTATCATCGTATCAGTGTTTTGAGGGAAAATGATATCTCACGGTATCAACGTATTGGTATCGGCATATCTGGACAACCTAGCTTCGAAGTTTGAACACCCATTCTAAGAATCCTAAGTCCGCCAATGCATGTTAGTGGATTCAAAAAGAATAGAATATGTTTTATGTGATATCACACAACTCACCTCTTACTTACCGAAGCTCTTATGATTTCTTGCCGGATTGCGATTGTGCAAATAGTGGTAGTTCTGCAATGTTATCAAGCGATTGTCCCGATGAATCTAAGAACTTGCTTCGGATCTTTAAGTGGAGCTCAGGTAAAACAAAGAAATAGCTATTTGAATTCTGGACTATTGTAATGTTAATTAAGAATCCAAGCTAGAGATCAATTGGCTAGTTGCTGATCACAAGATATAAGTGAAGAAAATAGCAACTCATACGCAAAGATCAAACCGTTTTGATGCAAGCAAATGAGGTAAACTAGGGATGCAAGTGTGGCAATCAGACCTAGTTTATATATTGCACCAAAGAAAAAGAAAAAAAACTAGGGCTAACTGGTTGTACAAGATGATGAGCTAGGTTTAAGGCTACACAGCAATCACTGTTCAAGCCGATACAAACAGATGCAGCTAGGATTTTCTCCTCCAATTCCTTAATTCGGCCAGCAAGCAACTTCTTCTCTATTTTTTTATTCTTTTTTCTCTTCTCTATTTTTTTTTAATATTGTTGACACAAGAGGCTTCAACACAGTTCGGCTAGCAGATTATTATTATTATTATTTTTTGCTAGGACAGATTGCGCAGTTGATAAATTTGAATCCTAAAACAACTAGCAGCTCAGCAGATCAAAGTTTTCGCGAAGGAGTGATAAAGTGTTTCAGAATTTTAGGTGTGTACGGCAGAGTTTCGCACAAATTCAAGCTAGCAAACAGATTAGATACTCTCATGTAGTGTTTCAGAATTGCACGAGGGACAGATACAAAAGTCTAGTAGTGATAACAGAAAAAAAAAAAAAAACTTGCGCCAGATTAATCACTACCAGATAAACAGAAGGAAATGCAAAGGACACGTGAAGGATGTATAGATCAGCAGCTAAACAATGACTCTAATGGACTAGCGCCTAACAAAACTCACTAGAATAACAAATGCAAACAAATAGGATTTTTTTTTTTTGGGCTTTCGATTTTTAGGATAGAAATATATCATAACTAAAATCAGGGTAAAAGAAATCTCCTACCGTGTCAACCACGCTCTCATACCAAAATGGTAGGTGCCAACTTCGTGGGGGAAGATGGCAGCGCTAATGAAGCCCCGATCTTCTGAAAATGCCACCTCCTCCTATGATTCAGGTCATGTATGCATGCATTGGTTCCTCTCCTATGTACCTAAGCAACACAAAAGAGGAATACATGGATAGTATTGCTGAATCATTGAAATCTGAAATTAAACTCAAGTTAGCTTTAACCTGGGATTGAATTTGTTTAGCGCGGCTTCGTGTAATTGGACCAATATAACCTTTCTCTTTTGATTCAGTAGCATGTATATCATCACCGGTAGGTGTATATGTAGATGTAACGCCATTCGGTGCAACTCCAACCCCATGTGTATGTGTAGGTGTATATATGAACGGAATGTCCTCATCATGATCTCTTTGGAAAGCTTAAGAAATTGATTACAACAGTTAAGTAGGCAAGATCTTCTAATTTGGCCTTTAACTAGTTTTAACAAACAGATTACTAACACTGTCAGAATCTGACAGACCTTCTGGACAGTAAGATTGAAATACCCATAACTTTCATTTGGTTGATCCAAAAATGGTGTTCTTTGACATTCTAGAAAGATATCTATTTTAATCTATTAATTACTGCGACTGCTATAACCTGATAGAGATTGTGGACAGCAGTATTGCAAAGACCATAACTCGAAAACTATTCATCCAAATAATGTGAATTAAGATTCTACTAAAGGCTACTAAAATTTCTCACAATTCTTTAGGAGATGATCAAACCTAATTTCGCAATTACAGACTTTGAAACTGTAGTACAACTACAGCAGGAAAAACCTGATCTACTACCCGAAATCCACCGCATAGCAAAAGTAGAAAACTAAACAAAGGGAATCCGAAAGTCACCCTTGAAGAACGCTCTAATGATCACTGAAAATCCTGCGAGATCCCCCTTCCTCCTTCCTTCTTCCCCTTCCTCTCCCTCTCTTCCTTGGTCGACATCACCCAAGGGGTTCCTCCCTAACTTCTTCTTCTTGGCCGATAGCACCCAAAGGAGGCGGCACAAGGAGGTGGGTAGCTACCACGGTGGCAGTGCTACTGTAGCATATGTGTGCTATAGTAGCAGGGCTAGGGTTTCCCCTCTCCCTCCTTCTTTTGTTGGTGGCTAGCCCACCTCTTGGGTATAGACCGAAGGTCCATAACTATTTCCCTCATTTTCCCCTTAAATTTAGATTATTAATCATTTTCTAATTCATTAAATACTCATTTAATAAAATGGGATATTATAGTAGTGGCATATCTGAGGTCAAAACCAGATATTGGCAAATTGCATGATTATTATCTTTATCTAGTTGATATGAAAAATGGCATTTACGCTATTGCTGATACACATGATATTGGCAACCACAATCATTGCAGCCCATGAAGGGCAATTGATTTATGCCTTTAATAATATGTTAGCCACCAGCATGCGGGAATGCACATGGCAAATCAACGGCCGCTTGACGCAGTCGCATGTATGCCATGTTGGTTATACACTAAAGCGTGTCATACTCATCGGAAATGACACATGCACATTGGTAAGTGTGGTTCGCAACAGTGTCACCACTAGAAGTCATATCACTTGCTTGAAGCGAATATAAATCCCAAAATAAAATATAGTGAGCTATTGGATTTTTGTTGATCCTGAATGATCTAATTTTGGCCATGTTTATTCTGGTATTACAAATTAAAACAAGGCATACAATTTATTACCCTTGATTAAATATGGTGTTCCTGTAGAACAATAAATATTCTGATCAAATAATTATACTATTTGGGTGATTCAACTAGATTTGTAGTCTAGAAGAAAATCTAGTATTTTCGTCTAGATTAACTATGGTCAAATTTTTTATGTTCCTACATTATATTTATGTTCCTATAGAGCACCATGTAATTTTATGCTGTTATAACATACTAGTTATGATCATAAGAAAATATGTTGCATAATTATAAACTTGAAGTTTAATGATACAAATTATGTAAAATATGGTATAAGTAATTGGATCAAAACTTGGGCAAATAATAAAGAAGCTAGACTATAGGATAAGTCTACCAACTCTTGGACTCCTGTAAGGGACTTTCGACACAGATTAATAACCAACAAGAAGTTGGAATAACTTACAAAATATTAGGATCATACAGTTTTCTTGCCACCACACTGATAAAAGTCTACCTTACTACATATAATTATCATTCCCCTTGTTGTAATTAGTGTGTGTTGGAGGAATCAAACATTTCCCACAAGATTATCAACACTATAGCGTACATCTTTGGGCCACTACTAGTTGTTGGGGATCATGTAGGATCTGAAATTCAATCAATCATGTGCCCATGATAGAAGAATTTTGCAGTATGCTATTTAATAAAGATTGAATCTTGACATTAATTAGGGGGAGAAATTCCCAAAAGTTCTAATGTCATTGTATTTTCCAGAAGAAAAATATCTTTAGTACTAAGATACATGCACTATCCAAGCTAAACTTAAGGTTTAGGTTATGCTCATGTAAGCCAAAAGCGGGGAGCCTGCCAAATACTTCCAAATTATGGAGTCGTTATCTCAGTGTTTACTTGCAGTAAATACGTCGCTAAGAGTTGAATTCCCCAGGTTAAATAGTATATCCACCTATGTGAAATTGACTTATTGGTTCTTGATCTAAAATATGTGGGGATGTCTACGGGTCTAAGATATAATGATACTAGTAAAAATAATTATTAATCATGACTTAAACACTCTTGAAGAGAAGTCACCTTGAAGGTGAAATACCTTATGAAGAGACTCATCATGAAGATAAAAACCCCTGCAACTTGATGTGTATATATTACAATGCTGGTAATGCAGAACGATCAAGAATATTTTGTTTGAGAAATGACAAAGATCAGGTTAACACTGAGATACCCTCAATTTGTAGGATATGGGAGAAAAGTTGTCGACAACCTCTTTGCCTCTATAATTGCTAAAGTTTTCTTACGAGAACACGAATCCGGAACCAAAGTCCATGGGTGAGAGCTTGAAGCGTTCATACTGTATCACATAATGAAACCATATGAGGTTGCACCACAATTGATAAATAAAAGTCTTAGAACCAGGTAGTTCAGACTTGATACGTTATTATGAATATAATGAGCTAGTGAAAACTATGGTTCAAAGGTCCTCGTAGAGACCATTAATCTCCTATTGTGAATGAAATAATGTTCCATTGCATAATAACTCTAGCAAATGGCATTAATGAATAAATTAAATATGCAGTAAATGGATTGTGAAAATCCTTGACGAGATCCTCGAATGACTCAAAATTTCTAGTAAGAAAGGAAACAAAATCACAATATATATAAAACTCGTACCCAATAGTCTCTTACCTGAAAAAAG
The DNA here is from genome assembly GCA_036346255.1 of Ampelocalamus luodianensis. Classification (NCBI taxonomy): domain Eukaryota; kingdom Viridiplantae; phylum Streptophyta; class Magnoliopsida; order Poales; family Poaceae; genus Ampelocalamus; species Ampelocalamus luodianensis. The sequence continues at coordinate 42,044,645 of CM070625.1, read as the reverse complement.
AGCATTTTTCGGAAGAAAGAGCATCTCCCTAAAGGAAAATTATCTAACCACTAATGATCATATGATCCCTAGAAGATAGCAGGGACCCATCAAGACCCGAGAGAATGTAATGAGAAACCTAAATACCAGAAGTGCGCCACACAAGCACTTATAAGGTGCATCTTCCACCAGAAGTTAGTGGAATAGTGGTTTTCTCTAGTACCATAAAGGTATGAAATGCATTGGTGATATTGGCAAATAATCCCCTAAACGCCAAAACTAAGACTAGTTATATTTTAATCTAGAATGGTATAACCATACTTATATAGATCTGCAGAATAGACTATAGGTTATAACTTCAACCACCCGGAGATAGTTACAAAATATTAAGACCCTGAAAGGCTTCAATAAGTCGTATCCAAAAGGCGTATGACTTAACAGCTAATATTATCCCCACTGCAAGGATAATCTACTTTTGTTGCACAATCAAACAGTAGTATTTTACATGTTAAGCATTTACTCCCAAATAATTTTATCCTAAATCTCCAGATGAGTAATAGGATATTTATTTATAAGATTCTACAATATGATAATCTAGTTGATTTGATCATAATATCCTTGTCTATATTCATTTTCGAAAAATGTATGAAAGACATTAGAGCAACAAAACTTCAATGGAAGTTATCCTCAAGAGAAGCACATGTTAGGCAATGATCATTATAGTTGAGATTTTAAAAATCTTAGTCAAGCCTAGAAGGTGTTGATACAATGATTACTTCTTAAATTCACGTTGAAGGTTTTACCACTTAATAATTTTGATCTAGTTTGTCGACATTGCAAATATCATGAAGATCATGCATAGATCTTGATGTCCATTACTAAATCCTAAAGATATATTGGCTATCTGTCAAATCCTTATAGTGCAAAATCTCAGAATAAATTTATACTACTTTGTGTAGTGCATCAATTTCTTGGCGATCATCTAAGCAGACATTGGTAGCTACTTTTACCAACCACTCAAATATTATAGCACTATATGAAGCCTCACTTGAATATGTTTAGCTCAGACGTGTCATTAACCACATCGAGAAGTCTTGTGGCATTAACACCGTCAATACCCCACAATTATGTCTGAAGATGATACTGATTGTATTACACAAATGCAAACGGGTTATGTCAATAGCAACATCATGAAGCACATTGCTCTTAAATTTTTCTATCCTCATGAACTCCAGAAGAACGGTGAGGTAAAGATCCTGTAAACAAAGTCTTGCGAAAATATAATTGATTTATTCACTAAGTATATACCTGCATCCAGTTTCTAAAGATGCATTAATTGTATTGGATGAGATGGTTTAAATAGTTGCAGAGTTCATGGGAGTATATCCCTAGATCATAACCCTTATCAAATCCTAAAGATTTATCTAAAATCTTGAGGATCGGATCCTGAAGATAAAACGTTGTACTCTTTTTCTATGAGTTTTCTTAAGTTTTCTCACACGAAGGTTTTTAGTGAGGCAACAAGTGTAATACAAGTTACGAATGTAATGTATTCTTTTCTACATTCCTTTTTTCCCAATGGATTTTTGAAAGAAGTTTTTGATGAGACATTTATAAAATCATTGTCTATTGGACAAGGAGAAGTGCTACGAAACCTAATAATAGGCAAAAAAAAAAAAACTAAATCGCTCCTAGAGATGTTTCACCCATTTAGGCTATAAATACGAGAACCCCATGTACAAAGAGATACGGATGAATAATCACCTTGGATCCTTCTCTACATTATATCTCTCTTTGGTATTTATTGTGTAATTGGATTGTCTCACTGTTACTGCATCGATTGTTTAACAGTCTGGTCTTTTTTACCCACCGTGCGCGAATAAGAATCAGGCATAATTGCTGAGGTGGGCTCGCTTATCCGAGTAAACATGTAGTCCTAAAATGACAAGGCTACCCTTCCAGGCTTTCCTTTTCCATGTTCAGATAATCAGATTTGCCATTTTTTGTCCTGTACCTGGACAATAAATATCACTGATTTTAGTCTGTCAGGTGTGGTCCACAGAAAAACTGACGAGATATTGGATCCTCGTTAATTATTGAAGCTTTGGGACAGAGATCTCGCAGACTGCTCCATGGAGTAATTGTTCAGCGGATCGGAGTACAGTGATATTTTTTTTTACTGTAAAAAAGCTAGGAACTTAAAGTTTCTTCTTTTGATGATGTGGTGACATTACAATTTCTTCTCTCTTTCTTTTTTTTTCAAGGGATGATATTACAATTTCAACATGGAGATGTTTTTGAAAGCTTGGAAGAGGATAGCAATGCTAGATCTATCGCCCCGTCTTTTTGAAAGAAACTCAATTGTTTGATCATGAACAGTTATTTTGAACCGTTACACCGAATCCAATCCAATACGAGCTCGATAATTAATTCAACTCTGGAGGGCTCGAGCAACATCAACGTCTGGGTCGATATTTATGTAGTACTAGTTAAGGAAGCGTATTCTTTCCTAAAGAAAAGGGAAGTGTGTTTTAAGGGGAAAATACCATATAAAACGGCGAGAGCATGAGGGACGGCAAAGGAAGTCTAGCACTACTTCTGCAATGCTAGCTGCTGTTCTTGCTACCCATCATTGTTTCAAGATAATCCTTTGCAAATTGCACACTTCCATTACATTTCTGACCATATGGCGAAACATCTCGCTCAGCAACATGATTTGTGCCTCACATCATTCCCCAAGAGAAATTATGATACCCGATGATTTGGAAAAGACACGTATCTCAAATAAGAAAACGTGTGTGTGTGTGTGTATATATATATATATATATATATATATATATATATATATATATATATAAACGTATCTAGTGCTAATGGGTATTTGAGTGATAAGGTGCTAATACCAACCCAGACCGTCCGATCTAGCTCGTGTGGCTCGGATCTACGCGGGTGGGAGGCCTCCAAATCACTTACGCATTTTTTTGCGTAAAAACCCCTGCATTCCCTTTCATCTTGCGAAATAACCCTTAGCACTTCCTCCCCTGCTGTTCGCTCCAACAAACCCATTTGGGGGCGATTGAGCTCCCCATCCAAGCCGCCCTCCTTGGCCCTTGGCCCTGGCCCTTGGCACCACCCTCCTTCCCCCTCCCTGGCCCCTGGCACAGCCGCCCTCCCTAGCCCCTGGTGCCGACCTCCTTCCCCTCCCTGGCCCTGAGTCTCGGGTCAAGCAACACCAGGATAGTGTCCTTTTCAAAGAGGCAGGACCGGTGACTGGGGTTCTTTGCAATCAATATTCATTTGCCAATGAGAAGGCTAAAACTTTTGTTGAAACTTGTGTATGGGGATATGCGCAGGAGCTGTATTGTAATCTTCGTGCAGCAGTGTTGCTTCACCGGGGGAAGTGGGATGATTTGCTCATGGAGATTGAGAAGACTGCTGAGGCATCATTTCTTATGGTTGTAGTCTTTGCAGCCGAGGTCACAAAACAGACTGAATACTAAGTCCTCAGAGGGGTTCCAGCCAGAGGTTGCTGTCAGGATCTTGGTTGCATTCTCTTGTGTGGAACATCTGAGATGCCCGCGTGTTCCTGAGTACATGGAGGCAGTCCGGCGTGCTGTCCTTGTCAATCAGGAGAATGCTGCAGCTAGTGCTTTGTTCATTGAGTCGATGCCTACTTATGCTGAATTGACAAGTAAACCAGGTTATTTGAATCCCACTTCTCTCCTTATGGCATTGTGATTACTTGAATGTGTGCTCACAACTGTTGCTTATGATTCATCTTGCGGTATATTGTAGATTTACTAACCTTGGATGGAACAAGATATATCTGGTACAGAGATGAGGTTCAGACATCACGCATATTGTTTTACCTGCGTGTTTTGCCAACTTGTATCAGCCTCATTCCAGCTCAGATAATTCGGGATAAGTTAGCTTCCATCATTTACGCAGAAGATGGTGACAACTGAGAAGATGATGGGAAGAAAGTGCGTGTAACATCCTAAAGTTCTATTACTATTGCAAAATCAATAAAATTATTATTTTGTCGCACTTTCTAAGTTGTAAAAGAGTTTTCTTGATTTTCTGAAAATCTAAAAGATTTTTATTGCTTTTCTTGAGTCCCCTAAGTTTTAAAAATCCAAAAAAAAATATTGAATTTACTGGGTTTTAGTAGGTTTAAAGTTGAAAAGAAAAAAATCTAAGTATTTTCTTGGATTTTCCAGTTTTTTAAAAAAGGGTTCTTCCTTTTTCCTGAAAATTTTAAAAATAATTTATTTGCAAAAGTAAACATCCTATCAGTTGCCTGTGGCAAATTAGCTAGGCTCTACTACTTGCTCTTCGACTTCCAATGTGTTTTGTATTGTCGGCTCATGAGCCTTTCTTGTAATCAACTATGTTGTTTATTAATAAAGTTTTACAATTATGGTTGTGGTACCGTATTTGTTTACTGTGTGAGTTAGCCACTGATCATAGGACTAGTTCAAAAATGCATAAAGGATTTGGGATGTTCATCCTGGGTCCTTACAGTGCGCAACCCAAAATGAATTGTGTAACTGTGAATGCATTGTGTAAATGACAATGAATGTATGTAACTGACAATGGAAGTATGCCTTAGTTTATTTTCCCCCCATATTTTGTTTTCAATGGATGAATTTAGAATGATAATGCTATGTATCAGTTTGGCAATTTTATGTAATGTCATGTGCTTGAGAAACCGAGTGTTGTCTTGTGAGAGGGAAAGGAGTGCATGCAATCGTTGTTATTTTGCTTGTTCTCTGTAATTTTGCATTGGATATGTAATGGCTTTGAATGAATGAAGTATTAACTTTGAGAAAATGAAGTCTTTTGCTAGCACTTGTGTTCCTACGTGTATTGATGGATGAAATGAAGCCTTTTGCTGGCACCACTTGTGTTCCTATGTGTATTGTTGTCCTGGAATCTTATGATGGATGAAATGAAGCCTTTTACTAGCACCACTTGTGTTCCTATGTGTATTGCTGGCACCCACCTCAACAAAGACCATGGACTCTATTTAACCCAGAAAGACTTGTGTTCCTTTGCCAACAATCTTGTAACCAATTTTAAAATTGAAATTATATAACAAAAAGCTCTACCACTATTTATGTATTAGAATTATATGTGACAACCAGAGACTACGAGTCATATCCATAGCCACGAAAGCCGACTGATAAATATTCACCATATAACCGTGGTCCACCAAATATGCCGCATCAGGCATAGAGTTTTGACCTTTTTATTTCAATTAATCTGAGACTACGGATCTCAAAAGCAGACATGATGCTTCCAAGTTTGTTTACGTATTAAAAAATACTAAAAACAGCACAATATATTGTTGAAAAATGGAAGCAATCATGCAATAAGACAAAAAAACTTGTAGTGATACATCCAGTATGTTTTACAAGAACCCTGATCCATGTTATCACTAGATGTTGAGCTAACCTAACCTAACTTACCCTACTTTCATACACATCATGAATTGATGATAAGCAACAACTCAAATACCTCCCATTAGTTTACAACCAGTCACAGGTCAATACAATAAAACACTACACTACAGCATCATCACTGGAACCAACTAGAGACTTGACATCCATCATTCTGAAATTAGCAATTGATTTCCTCCCAATACACCCTTAGTTTCCTCTACGACGTACAACCAATGCAGTAATGCACACACAATCTGTTGAATTCAACCCCAAGGGAGGAAGGAGGGCGGCGCTAGGGGCCAGGGAGGGTGGCTCGGATGGGGAGCTCAATCGCCCCAAATGGATTTGTTGGAGCTAACAGCAGGGGAGGAAGTGCTAAGGGTTATTTCGCAAGACGAAGGGGAATGCGGGGGTTTTACGCAAAAATGCATAAGTCATTTGGGGGCCTCCCACCAGCGTAGATTCGAGCCACACGAACTAGATGGGACGGCCTGGGTTGGCATTAGCACCTTATCACCCAAATACCCATTAGCACTAGATACGTTCCCTATATATATATATATATTGTAACATCCCAATTTTGGGCTTGTGTTTCAAATGTAAGAAAATGAGTAGAAATTAAAACTTTTTCTTACATCATGTATTTCCCTTGTGTACTGAACAAGTATTGTACAAAAAGTTATGGAAGTACAAAGTCACAAGTCCTTGATCCAAATCTTGTTCCTTCAAAAACCTTCTTGTCAAATGTTGTGATCATCTCCTGGGAATATTTTTCCTAAGTTCTTGGGACGGTATGTGACCCCTCTGAAAAATTTCACAATTTTTAGAAATTGTTTGAGTATTTTAGAGGGCAGTCAAACCTGTTTGACTCTCAGTCAAACCTAAAACCAGTACCTTGTAGAATTTCTGGAGAAAAATACATTACATAAAAACCTCTGCAAATTTTATACAGGGTCAATGTCCCAGTCAGCAAGCTCCTGTAAAAATTTTAGAATTTTTGGAGTTATTTTGCTACCCGAAATAAATCCTCAAAAGTCCCAGCTTTAATTTAAAACCTAAAGCTGACTCACTATTCATTGGGTTCGAGTCGGGCTCGAGTCCGAGCCACTTGACTCGGTTGAACCACCTAGCTGCACCGAGCCGCGTTTTATAACGCGCGTGCAATCTCAGCCGTTGGATTCAAATCGCTCGGCCCACGTTCATGTGAGCATTCGGACCCTCCGGTTGCATTAACCAATTGGGACCGTTGGATCTCAATCCAACCGCCCGCACTCTCGAGGGCAATCGACCGTTCGCGAACTCGTTTAATCGTGACCGTCCATTTTCAATCCAACAGTCGTTGTTCGCTTTTCTGTTCTTCTTCCTCCTCGGCTTCTCCGTGCGCGCGGGCGTTCATGGCAGAGAGAAAGAGAGAGCATGGGGAGCTTGTTGTGTCACTTCGAGCGTGCCTCGTCAACATCTCTCTGCAAGGCATTTAATGCGCAACAGGCTTTCTCCTCCATTGTCACCGTGCTCACTTGCTCCCGTCATTTCTTGGTCCATGACCGTGGCATGAACCGAGCTCACCATGGACTCGGGTTCTTGCTCGAAACCCTAATTCCTTTCCTATAAATTGGCCCTCTAGGTCCTCCTGGTGTTCTTTTGCACCACACCTAGCTACTCTCTGCGTTTGAGCTCAAAACCATCTCAAACCTTCAATCCACCATTGTGACCCGTAGAGCTCCAATGGCGGCCTTGGTGTCCAGTGGTTCATCTTCAACATTTCTTGCACCCTTTTGAACTCCTCAACCTCCTTTATATTTCCCCTAACTTGATTTTGGGTTGCATTCACAGGAATCACTCAATTTTAAGTTTGAAGGTTTTCGGTTGGTTTCACCCCCTTTCTTCTCCAGCTCCGGTAAGTGGTTCTTTTCGCAATTATTTGCTTTTGGAGCCTCTTTGAGCTATAATGAAGCTGTGGTGATGATTTGGTTCCACTCATTTTGCTCAGAACCTCATCTTCCACTTCATCTTCTTCGGCTCCGGTGGACTTCATCGTGTTCAAGTCTTCCCCGACCATCTTTGGAGCTCCTCTCGGTTAAGGTAGCTTCTATATAGTCCCTAGAGGTCATGGCACTCGCTTCCTTGGACCGCAGCGCAGCATCTTGCTATTTTCGCGTTTTGTCGTGTCGGCCTCTTTCTTTGTTTTCCGGCTCGCCGGCGTTCCAGACCTCCACCGCCGGCGAGGTCATCACTGTTGGGTCCGCAACACTATTGCGAACCCATTTTGATAGTTTAGGCGCCGCGCACACCACGGGTCGCCGGCGACAAGCCGTGAAAGCCACTCGGGTTTTGCCAGTTGAGAAGCTCCCATTTTCGTCAGATTATTAGGGCACAGTAATTGCTAATCATTGGATGTCATTATTGTGTCTTAATCTGGCCTAGTGCCTCACTGTCATGTGGGTCCAGCCCCCTTAAGTCACCCGCTGGCGTTTATCTGTGCGTTTAGGCATCATTAATGTTAATCTTAGGTTAATTAGTGTCGGCATTTATTAGCTGTCGGTGATACCCCCCCTGTGCCACTGCCAGGTGGGCCCATTAGCTTAGCGCCGAAAATCAGAAGTCATTAGGGCTGATTTTGGGTTATTTATTGCTAATCATTGTTAGCAATAAATGTGTCCGAAATTACCTTTTTGGGTCACTGACGTGTGGGCCCTCTGTCCCTAAATCACCTCTGTTCAAAATCTTTAGGACGCATTAATTGCTAATCATCACTAATCATTGGTCATTAGTAATTAATTAGCTGTCCTTAGCGCCTCCTTTAAGTCACTGTCAGGTGGGTCCACGTGCACTGTGCACGTGTGTTAAATCTCGCATGTGTGACTCTCAGTCACTGACATGCAGCCCCACGTGTCAGCACTCCTAAATGCACTTCGATCTTGGACCACCGTCCATTTGGAGATCTGCGGCCTAGATTTTGTATGCGTTCGGACCCTCCGGTTCCCCTCATCATTATTGGCCGTCCATCGCTAGATCTGCGGCCCAGATCTGGTATGCTTTCGGACCCTCCGGTTGCATCCTTCCCCGTGAGCCGTTGGATCTTGATCCAACGGTGGGCTCCTGTTATGAATCGCGCGCGTGCGCTGTTCTCCGTGCGTGTGGCTCGTTGGATTTTGCATCAACGGCCCACGAGCGTCCACGTCGTTTATTTTCGGTTGGGTTGGTTTTTATTTCTGTAAGTATTTATTTATCAACTGAAAATTGTATCAAAACTTTAGAAATTCATAACTAATTCAAGATAAATCCTTTTTACACGAAACCAACTGCAATAAAATTGTATTTCACTAAAGTTTAATATAAAAATGCTTTTAGCTGTGCTGCTGTAGTAGAAAATTCTATAATCTTTAATAGCTTGTTTTCTGCTACTTTTATGTATTCCAGAATTGTATTAAAACTTGGAAAATGCATATCTTTTTCTGTGTATCTGCTAATTGAATGATTTTAACTTTGATAAATTTGTTGTTAACTAAACTTTAATCTAAAAATGGTGGTAGGCCTAAATCAAGACTTAAAAATATGTTAATAGATTTAACCTTATTAGTAGCAATTAAAAATTCATTTAATGATGTAATAGACACCAAAGAATTCATGTAAATCCTAAAAATAGAAATTTGATGTTAGGAAATCCTTCATTTATCATACTATAATGTGAAATGGGTTTTGCACATGTTTATATTTCGAAAGTGCATTATGCTAGTTTTGCATCTTAGAAAAATCATAACTAAATCATTTTAACCCCAATTAAGATGAAACCACTTGTATTAGCCTTAAAATGTCAAGAGCAACCTATCATAAAAATTTCAAGTCTAGAAAACCTCTAGAAAATATTTTTGCTACAAGACTAATTATGGTAGAAAATGGTTTTGAGATGATATCTTTGCAATCATAAATCCAAATTAGGTTTTTCCAGTTTCTATGTCTAGGTATATTCGTATTCTGCCTTATGTGTAAATTTTGTAGCATTTGGATAAATTTTGCTTGCTCGTTTGTTTAAGTGCGGCTCGTCTTATTGGTTGTTCTTGGTTCTTTTTGCCTTTTTCGCTTAGGATTCGACATTTGCGGTAATCCCGAGAGCGACCCTCCACAACAGTTTGAGTGTAACATCCCAATTTTCAGAGCCTTAAAAATCTTTGAATAGTTAGTAGGGAAAAATTCACCATTTGGTTTCATTTGAATTTAATTTCAAAAGCTTAATATTGGACTTTACAATCAAAAACATTTAATGTGAATAAATCCCAACATGAACAATAGCCAAAACTATTTTATTTGGGTTCTTTGTGCTCAGATATATTTTCTAGTTTTTTCTAGAATTTTTCTGAGTTCATTTGCTATTTTTGATTGCCTATTTGAATTTCTGGTATTTTCTAAAATAGAAAACCTATTAATAATATCAGAAAAGGCATCGGGCCGAAATCCAAACCTCCGCCCATTCTTCCGCCGCCACCACTCAGCTGCGGCCGCTCGCCGCGCGCCGCCTCCACCTGACATGCGGGCCCCGCATGTCACTCTCTCTCTCCTTCCTTCGAAGCGCCCGAGCATCCTCCACCGTCCGATCAAGGTTGAATGGCTAGATGCGCATAAGGCAACCGGAGTTGTCCGATTGTTTCTTTGATTGTGGGCCGTTCGATCAAGATCTAACGGCCCTATCCTTGAGTTCGCTTCGCAGCCGCTTGACCTCGCTGCCAGGTGGGCCCGCCGAGGTCGTCGTCTCCGTCTCGGTTTCTTCCTCGCGCACGGCCGCCCGCGTCCGCCATGTTTCCGAGCTCCAAACTCCGTCCGACAAGACACGTTTCCAAATAAAACCTTTCTAGAAAACGTGCCAAATCTTATCCCCTATCTCCCCGCATCCTCTCGGATCAAAATCAGATCTCGTTTTCGTTTCTATCTCCAATCTCTCTCGCAACCGTCTCGGACTCTTTCTAGGGTTTGCCGCCGCCGCCTCCCTGCATCCCCCGAGCTCCTATAAAGGCCCCCCGAGGTTCGCCTCTCTCCGCATCGAAACCCCAAACCCGGGACCCGAGCCCTGCGCCGCTGTTTCGATTTTCGGTTTTCACCTTCATCTTCTCCGACGAGCTTCTTCGCAACAGCAGCCGCCGAACCCCTCCGACCACACCACCACCTTCGCAAGCCCGTGAGCTACCTCCGTGGCACTCACTCGCCGGATCCGCCGGGCGCTCGTCCGACAACACCTGTACTCTCTCCGCCTCAAGCTCGCGCGCGCCACCTCGATGCACCTCGACCACCGGAGTTGGTCCTTTAGGTGCGCATAGCCTCGGCCACGCCCGGTGCCACTCGCCGCCGACGAGCCGCCGCTCGCTGTTGTCGCCGCCACCGCGCTCGGTCACCGCCGACCTGGCGTGGCAGCCGCGTGGCAGGCCACCTCATCGCCAGATCGGCAGCCGCAGTTGCGTGTCACCTACGTGGCAGCCACGTGGGTACACACGTGGGCCGCCCACCGTTCCGAGCGAGAGGCTCGTGGACTGGTCCACTGCGGAGCCTAACCTCGGCGTGTGGGTCCCACATGTCAGAGATTTCTTTTATTATTTCTTTTTCCGAAATTCCTCCGCTGACGCCAGCATTGCGCAGTAATCTGATTTTCCTTTAGGAAAATAATTCGGGAAATTCATGAAATACTGATTTTCAGCATTTTATGTATTTTCAATCTTCCAAAGGTCATAACTTTTGCATCCTAACTCCGATTGAGCCCATTCAAATTTCTAAATTTGTCTAAATTCAAGATCTAGCTATCTGAGATTTTTATTTAATTTTTGGAGTTTGTTTTGCCTCTGTTATTTATTTGTTTTGTTTGTTTGTATCTCGTTTGCGAGTAGACGTCGATTCGTCGGGGAATTTTGTGGAAGAAGGAGCACCCCAAGATCAAGACCAGTACATAGACCTTTTCCAAGGCAAGTCATACCTTTGATCATCTTGAACCCAGTTTTCAAATTACTTTGTGTTAAATTATTGCATTATAGTTTAATTATTTATTTAAATGCTTTGGGCATAGTTATTATCCAAATTGTTATCACACCTTGGCCTTGTATGTCATATATCCTTGTCACCCTAGATTGGTTATGAGTTGGTAATATTGTAGCACCAACGTGGGTTGGTTAGATGCGAGTATAATTGCTTAGCCATGCTACGAATCATCTTCTCATGTGAGTCGCAAATATTAAATATGACTAAGTGTCTATGGAACTTTGTGTAAAACTGTGTGCTATGTGTTATTACTTCGTGATGGCATGTGTTGCACTAAAATCAACTGGGTGGTAAAGGATTTAGACTGAGGCAAGTGGTGGAGACCGTGACATGGTGGACTATGTGATGGGTTTGATAATCTGTGTGGCTTAGTTAGAAATTGGAAGTCTTGCCTTGGTCAATTAAGGACTTAACTTTGTGCGCCATTGAACTGAGCCTTATTTGTACGACCACATGTCTGGTATGGGACGGGCCTAACTTAGTAAGTTATGGATTCTCGGCATTGATGTTCAGGTGGTAGGTTAGGCTATGTGATAGGGTGGAGGTGTGACTACTTGGTGGTTGCATCACGGGAGGATTCGTCGTCCCTGTCCAACGGTGTGTGTTATGCATGGGCTATGTGATATGTATAACGGTTTGTAAGCACACTGGGAATGTCAATGTTGGAGATGAAGTTTCCGAACTGTTTTGTTATGATTGGTGCTAGCTACACTGGTTATATCGTGTGGGTAAAGTGTACAACCTCTGCAGAGTGTTAAACAATCTATTCGAATAGCCGCGTCCGCGGTCATGGACATGCTTGGTGATTTCACATAAGGGGTAGTTTTCATAAAATGTGGGAATGGGAGCTGTGTGACCTCAATCATATGGCTATGTGAAATAATGCTTAGTTGTGTGTCTTTGTGAAAATAATTGTTAAATTAATATCGTCTATTTGTTTTGAATTATGCTTTCAATCTATTATTCGTATTCAATTGCAAATGTTGCTTTTATGCAAAAGAACCACGAAGCCTTTTCTTTGGAATAAGCTGCATCTATACATTGCATTACGTGGTATGATTTGCGAGTACGGTTGTGTACTCACGCTTGTTGTAAAACTTGCGCCCAAACCTACTGTAAGAGGAGGAGTCTACGCCGCTTTTGAGGAGGAGTTCGTTGAAGGTCGATCGTTCGTTAAGGTCCGGATCCCGCTTGGTTGCCTGTGGTGAATTGGTGGGATCTACGCCGGAGTTTTCCGTTCATTTCCGCTTTATTTCTGCTAGCCTGCGTGGCTTAATAAGTGTAAACCCACCATAAGGTCAAAACCATTATTTGTTATTCCAAACTAATCGCTTACTTTATCTATCGCTTGTGTGGATCGATATTTACCGTGTTAACCTGTGTGCACTAGCGTGATCCTCGACTAGTGCGCTTTACGCAGGGTTCCGTAATCGTACTCGGTCCCGACAGAGGTGGTATCAGAGCCATACTGACTGTAGGTCTTGACCTTAGTTGGATTGGCCGTCTTTAGAGTGTCCAAACTATTTTCTAAAGGAAAAATTAACTTGCAAGGTTAATTGATTGCTTAACTTTTCTCATATCTCTCTCGCCTCAACTTTTGCTATAATCTCTTCTCTCCCCGCTGTTTTAAAGTTGCTCTTACCCTGTTCGTCTGTCTTGACAGATGTCTCGTCTTCAGAGCTATGGTGAGCGCACTGGAGGGTATGCCGCCGAGCTTTGGAAGTTGCTCCAGGTTCTTGGAGGTTTTGATCGTCCGCTGTACATCGGCAACAACTGGACAGTGAATGGACGAGCATGGGAGTGATTTGTCGCTCGACGATCTACGCCAGAGGAACGACAAGGCGAGCCAACCTTCGCACGCGTCTCGTGAGGAAGATCACTTGGTGGAAGGTATCCGAGTCGTCCACGCTTGGCCATGCTTCGTATCCGCAACATCTACGCATGGGAGCTTCAAGACACCGCCTTCGTTACCACCCAGAGCTGCACTGTGGACTTGCCAAAGACGCTACCCGCCCACGTAAGGAGAGCAACGCTACTGCCAGACACCTCGCCCGCCAGGCGCGCCAGAGGAAGCTTTGGAAAGGACTATCACGGAGTTGGATCATGTCTATGAAGCCTTGCAGAGTCAAGAGAAGGTCGCCACTGCAAGAGATCCTCTACGACCAAGTTCCCAAGAAGAGGAGGACCCGAGGAGGATCTGAAGAAGATCCGAGGAAGGCCCGATTGAGCCCGAAGAAGGTGCGGAGCCGAGGAGCCAGCTGAGCCGTTGCACGAACACTGCTCTCGCCGCACCGCCTCGAGGCATCAGATCGGTTGCCAAGATGCCGGCCACTTCCGAGCCTGGCCGTCGGGGCGTCGCCGCGGTTGTGGAGGCTTTCTTGAGTAGTTCGTTTTAGTCTCGGTCTTTTCGAGCTTAGCCGCTTTGGGTTTAGTGAGTCGCCCTTTAGGCGGTAGTTTTGTGTGCTTAGGTCGTTGTTTCTTTTGTGTGTAGTATGAGCCGCAAAGGCCCTTAGGCATTTGTTGCAACCATGCTAAGACCCTATTAATAAAGGTATTTCATTTGAGGTTCTTGAGTGTGTTTTGTTGGGTTTAACCTACCCTCTGCTTAGTTCTTAACTCATCTCGTGCTTGCTACCTTATCTAACCTATGGAGCTTCGCGAGATGGTTCAAACCCGTCGATCACGCAAGTGGTTCCTGTACCCACACTGTGAGGCAATGAGCAACCACCGAGGAGCGCCCGCCGCAAGCACCCCCAATTGACTTGCAAAACTTTGGAGCTTTCATGGCAGCACAGACTCAGCTGATGAATACTATGATGACTCAGATGCAAGCCATGCACAACCAGAGCAATAACAACAACAATCACCAGCATGGAGCCCCAGCTGCTCATGGTCACCATGGACCATCCAAACTTGCAGAATTCATGAGGACTCGTCCACCCACATTTTCTGGACACGTCTCTCCAGTGGAAGCAGATGATTGGCTCAGGGTTGTTGAAAGAAAGCTACTGATCACCCAGTGCAGCGATCGTGAAAAGGTTCTGTATGCCACTCACCAGATGGAAGGCACCGCTGCTGAATGGTGGGAGAACTTCTGTGCCGCCCATGAGACGCCACAGGATATCACCTGGGAAGAATTTTCTACCGCTTTCCGCCAGTACCATGTACCAGAGGGAATCATCGATCTGAAGAAGGATGAGTTCCGCGCTCTCAAGCAAGGAACTATGTCAGTGTCTGACTACCTCAATAAGTTTTCTCAGCTAGCTCGCTACGCAGCAGAAGATGTAGCCACAGATAAGGCTCGCCAGAGTCGCTTTTTGAAGGGACTAAACACTGGACTGCAAGTCAGTTTGATCGCCCATACTTTCCCTGATTTCCAGGAATTGGTCAACAAAGCCTTTGTTCTAGAGGACAAACGCAAGGAGCTGGAAGACAACCGTAAGCGCCGGATGGCTCAGCAAGGGAACCATCAATCGCAACAGAGAGCAAGAATGGTGCCAGCACAGTTCAACAGGTTTCCACCCCAAACTTCATTCAGAGCACCTGCACCAACTTCAACACCCCGTCCAGCTGCCCAGAACTTCCGCAACCCTGCACCTGTCAACCCCAATCCAGGAAGCAACCAGCAGAACGTACCAAAGTGCATCCGCTGTCGTCGCCGCCACCGACATTTTGCCAATCGTGTCCGCAAAGGGGAACAATCACTCCAAAGACGTTTCAACCTTGGAGCTACTCCATCCAAGACGCCAGCACGTGCATCAACCAAGGAGCTGCAAGTTGCGGTCAAGCGGAGGAGCACCGCGATCCGTGATCGAGGCCGTGTCAACCACGCCACTCGAAGGAGCCCAGAATCACCGGACGTCAGATCGGGTAAGTTTCTTGTTAACTCGAGACTGCATCGCTTTGTTTGATTCGAGCTTCGCGATTCGCTCGCTTTCGGAATGTTTGCAACCAAGAATAAATTGGAAGTTATGCAACTTAAGCATACTCGTTAGTCCAATACTGGAGCAGAGCTAAGTACTAGAGTGGGATGTTTAGGAGCTAAGTTACTCATAGTGGAGTTGAGTTTCTAGCCAACCTAATAGTCCTAGATACCCAAACCCTAGATGTCATTCTTGGCATGGATTGGTTATCCAAGCACAAAGTCGTACTAGATTGTGGCCAAGAGCCGTAATAGAGAGGACGCCAAAGGAAACAAGGTAGAGTTTCTAGCCACCTCGGTTCGTGATGGACATTTGCTAGTAAACGATCCAAGACCCTTGCCTTAGAAGAAGTACCAATGGTCGGTGAATATCCGGATGTGTTTCGGAAGAATTACTGTGAATGCCACCGGATCGTGACATTGAGTTTGTCATCGACCTAGTGCCGTGACAGCACCAATTTCAAAGAGACCGATCGAATGCCACCATGAATTGGTAGAGATGAAGAAGCGATAGAAGAACTTCTTGAGAAAGGTTTCGTGAGACCTAGTTCGTCGCCATGGGGAGCGCCAGTGTTGTTTGTCAAGAAGAAAGATGGAAGTATGAGGATGTGTATTGACTACCGTTCTCTCAACGAGGTTACTATCAAGAATAAGTACCCACTACCCCGGATAGACGATCCGCTTGATCGATGAAAGGAGCCGAGTGTTCTCAAAGATCGACCTACGATCAGGTTACCACCAGTTGAAGATTTGTCCTAAGGATATACCGAAGACCGCGTTCTCAACACGGTATGGACATTATGAGTTCTTAGTCATGTCCTTTGGTCTGACTAATGCCCCTGCCTATTTCATGAACATGATGAATAAAGTATTCATGGAATATTTGGACAAGTTCGTAGTTGTGTTCATTGATGATATTCTGGTGTACTCCAAGTCGGAGGAAGAACACGCCAACATTTAAGAACAATATTGAGAAACTCGAGAGCATCAGTTGTATGCCAAGTTCAGCAAGTGTGATTTTTGGAAGAAGGAAGTTGATTTCCTTGGTCATGTTATGACAGCAGAAGGAGTAGCAGTTGACCCCGGTAAAGTTAAAGCAGTGCTACATTGGGAGCAGCCCAGAACTGTAACTCAGATCCGCAGTTTCTTGGGAATGGCGGGTTATTACCGCCGTTTCATCGAAGGATTCTCATCAATTGCTAAGCCCCTTACGCAATTGTTGAAGAAGGAGAAAAAGTTCACTTGGACTCCAGCCTGTGAGGAAAGTTTTCAAGAATTGAAGAAACGATTGACTTCAGCCCCAGTGCTGATTCTGCCAGATATTCGCAAGGAATTCGATATCTATTGCGATGCTTCGCGTCAAGGATTAGGATGCGTCCTGATGCAAGAAGGAAGAGCTGTCGCGTATGCATCAAGGCAATTGAGACCTCACGAAGAGAATTACCCTACTCATGATCTGGAATTAGCTGCCGTGGTGCATGCTTTAAAGATTTGGCGTCATTACCTCATCGGTAATCGCTGTGAAGTCTATACGGATCATAAGAGTCTGAAGTACATCTTCACCCAGTCAGATTTGAACATGAGACAGAGAAGATGGTTGGAATTGATCAAGGATTATAATCTTGGGATCCATTACCATCCCGGAAAAGCCAATGTAGTTGCAGATGCCTTGAGTCGCAAGAGTTACTGTAATGCTTTGGAAGTAAACGAAGTTGCCTAATCGTATGAAGAATTTGAAGCTAAAACTAGAAGTTGTGTCCGAAGGATTTGTAGCCAATTTGGAGGTACAGTCTACCCTGGAGAAGCAGATTCGTGAAGCACAACCAAAGGACCCTGTGTTGTCAGATATCAAGCTCAAGATGGCAGAGGGAAAATTTAAAGATTTCACCAAGGATGATCAAGACATACTCTGGATTAATGGTCGAATCTGTGTACCAGATAGCGATGGTCTAAGACAGCTAATCTTAAAGGAAGCCCACGACTCAAAGTATTCGATTCACCCCGAAGTACCAAGATGTACCAGATGTTAAGAATAAATTTTGGTGGCCCAATTTGAAGCGAAAGTCGCGAGTTCGTTGCCTTATGCGACATCCGTCGTAAAGTGAAGGCGAACACCGTGAGGCCAGCAGGATTACTGCAACCGCTGAAGATTCCAGAGTGGAAGTGGGAAGAAATCGGATGGATTTCATCACCGGTTTACCCAAGACCCAATCGGTTACGATTCCATCCGGGTAATAGTTGATCGTTTGACCAAGGTCGCCATTTCTTGCCGACCAAAACCACGCACTGGAGATCGCTCGCGGAATTGTACATGGCTAGAATTGTCGGTTGCATGGTGTGCCCAAGAAGATAGTGTCGATCGAGGATCTCGGTTCACCTCTCGCTTTTGGCAAAGCTTGCATGAAGCATTGGTACCCATCGAATTTCGATCGCGTATCATCCACGCATGCATGGACGATCGAAAGGGTTAATCAGATATTGGAGGATATGCTGAGAGCTTGTGCTCTAGCTAATGCTACCCGTTGGGATAAAAGTTTACCATATGCAGAATTTTCGTACAACAACAGTTATCAAGCCAGCCTACAAATGTCACCATTTGAAGCACTGTATGGTCGTGCCTGTAGAACCCCGTTAAATTGGTCAGAAACAGCTGAACGATCAGTTTTCGGTCCAGACATTATTCAGGAAGCAGAAGAGCAAGTGGCCATGATAAGAGAAAGATTAAAGATAGCTCAGTCCACGCAGAAGAGCTATGCTGATAATCGTCGTCGTGATCTCAGTTTTGAACCCGAGGATTTCGTTTATCTTCGAGTTACACCACTCAGAGGTGTCAAAAGGTTTCATGCCAAAGGGAAGCTTGCCCCTAGGTATGTTGGTCCGTTCAAGATTTTGGGCTATGTGATAGGGTGGAGGTGTGACTACTTGGTGGTTGCATCACGGGAGGATTCGTCGTCCCTGTCCAACGGTGTGTGTTATGCATGGGCTATGTGATATGTATAACGGTTTGTAAGCACACTGGGAATGTCAATGTTGGAGATGAAGTTTCCGAACTGTTTTGTTATGATTGGTGCTAGCTACACTGGTTATATCGTGTGGGTAAAGTGTACAACCTCTGCAGAGTGTTAAACAATCTATTCGAATAGCCGCGTCCGCGGTCATGGACATGCTTGGTGATTTCACATAAGGGGTAGTTTTCATAAAATGTGGGAATGGGAGCTGTGTGACCTCAATCATATGGCTATGTGAAATAATCTGTTTAGCTGTGTGTCTTTGTGAAAATAATTGTTAAATTAATACTGTCTATTTGTTTTGAATTATGCTTTCAATCTATTATTCGTATTCAATTGCAAATGTTGCTTTTATGCAAAAGAACCACAGAAGCCTTTTCTTTGGAATAAGCCTGCATCTATACATTGCATTCTGTGGTATGATTTGCGAGTACGGTTGTGTACTCACGCTTGTTGTAAAACTTGCGCCCAAACCTACAGAAGAGGAGGAGTCTACACCTGCTTTTGAGGAGGAGTTCGTTGAAGGCTGATCGTTCGTTAAGGTCTGGATCCCGCTTGGTTGCCTGTGGTGAATTGGTGGGATCTACGCCGAGTTTTCCGTTTATTCTTTGCTTTATTTCCTGCTAGCCCTGCGTGGCTTAATAAGTGTAAACCCGACCATAAGGTCAAAACCATTATTTGTTATTCCAAACTAATCGTTTACTTTATCTATCGCTTGTGTGGATCGATATTTACCGTGTTAACCCCGTGTGCACTAGCGTGATCTGGACTAGTGCGCTTTACGCAGGGTTTCGTAATCGTAATTCGGGTCCCGGCAGAGGTGGTATCGAGCCATACCGATCGTAGGTCTTGACCTTAGTTGGATTGGCCGCCTTTAGAGTGTCCAAACTATTTTCTAAAGGAAAATTAACTTGCAAGGTTAATTGATTGCTTAACTTTTCTCATATCTCTCGCCTCAACTTTTGCTATAATCTCTTCTCTCCCCGCTGTTTTAAAGTTGCTCTTACCCTGTTCGTCTGTCTTGACAGATGTCTCGTCTTCAGAGCTATGGTGAGCGCACTGGAGGGTATGCCGCCGAGCTTTGGAAGTTGCTCCAGGTTCTTGGAGGTTTTGATCGTCCGCCGTACATCGGCAACAACCGGGCAGTGAATGGACAGAACAAGTGGAGTGATTTGTCGCTGGACGATCTACGCCAGAGGAACGACAAGGCGAGCCAACCTTCGCACGCCTCGTGAGGAAGATCACTTGGTGGAAGGTATCCGAGTCGCCACGCTTGGCCATGCTTCGTATTCGCAACATCTACGCACGGAGCTTCAAGACACCGCCTTCCGTTACCACCCAGAAGCTGCACTGTGGACTTGCCAAAGACGCTACCCGCCCACGTATGAGAGAGCAACGCTACTGATCAGACACCTCGCCCGGTTCGTGGCGCCCGGGAGGAAGCTTTGGAGAGGACTATCACGGAGTTGGATCATGTCTATGAAGCCTTGCAGAGAGGCAAGAGAAGGTCGCCACTGCAAGAGATCCTCTACGACCAAGTTCCCAAGAAGAGGAAGACCCGAGGAGGATCTCAAGAAGATCCGGAGGAAGGCCCGATTGAGCCCAAGAAGGTGCGGCCGAGGAGCGGGCCGGAGCCGCTTGCACCGAACGCTGCTCTCGCGCACGATTCGAGGCATCAGATCGGTTGCCAAGATGCCGGCTCACTTCCGAGCCTCACCGTCGGGAGCGTCGCGCGGTTGTGGAGGCTTTCTTGAGTAGTTCGTTTTAGTCTCGGTCTTTTCAAAGCTTAGCCGCCTTCAGTTTAGTGAGTCGCCCTTTAGGCGGTAGTTTTGTGTGCTTAGGTCGTTGTTTCTTTTGTGTGTAGTATGAGCCGCAAGGCCCTTAGGCATTTGTTGCAGCCATGCTAAGACCCTATTAATAAAGGTATTTCATTTGAGGTTCTTGAGTCTGTGTTTTGTTGGGTTTAACCTACCCCGCTAGTTCTTAACTCATCTCGTGCTTGCTACCTTATCTAACCTATGGAGCTTCGCGAGATGGTTCAAACCCGTCGATCTACGCAAGTGGTTCCGTACCCAAGACCAGGAGGCAATGAGCAACCACCGCAGGAGCGAGTTCACCGCAAGCACCCCAATTGACTTGCAAAACTTTGGAGCTTTCATGGCAGCACAGACTCAGCTGATGAATACTATGATGACTCAGATGCAAGCCATGCACAACCAGAGCAATAACAACAACAATCACCAGCATGGAGCCCCAGCTGCTCATGGTCACCATGGACCATCCAAACTTGCAGAATTCATGAGGACTCGTCCACCCACATTTTCTCGACACGCCTCCAAAGGTGGAAGCAGATGATTGGCTCAGGGTTGTTGAAAGAAAGCTACTGATCACCCAGTGCAGCGATCGTGAAAAGGTTCTGTATGCCACTCACCAGATGGAAGGCACCGCTGCTGAATGGTGGGAGAACTTCTGTGCCGCCCATGAGACGCCACAGGATATCACCTGGGAAGAATTTTCTACCGCTTTCCGCCAGTACCATGTACCAGAGGGAATCATCGATCTGAAGAAGGATGAGTTCCGCGCTCTCAAGCAAGGAACTATGTCTGTGTCTGACTACCTCAATAAGTTTTCTCAGCTAGCTCGCTCACGCAGCGAAAGATGTAGCCACGATAAGGCTCGCGAGTCGCTTTTGAAGGGACTAAACATCGATCGCAAGTCGGTTTGATCGCCATACTTTCCCTGATTTCCAGGAATTGGTCAACAAAGCCTTTGTTCTAGAGGACAAACGCAAGGAGCTGGAAGACAACCGTAAGCGCCGGATGGCTCAGCAAGGGAACCATCAATCGCAACAGAGAGCAAGAATGGTGCCAGCACAGTTCAACAGGTTTCCACCCCAAACTTCATTCGAGCACTCGCACCAACTTCAACACCCGCCCACCGCCCGAACTTCCGCAACCCCGCACTGCCAACCCCAATCCAGAAGCAACCAGAGCGCACCAAAGGTCCATTACGCTGCCGTCACCGGGACATTTTGCCAATCAGTGTCCGCAAAGGGGAACAATCACTCCAGTACGTTTCAACCTTGGAGCTACTCCATCCAAGACGCCAGCACCAGGCATCAACCAAGGAGCTGCATGTTGCGGTCAAGCGGAGGAGCACCGCGATCCGTGATCGAGGCGTGTCAACCACGCCACTCGAAGGAGCCCAGAATCACCGGACGTCGTCTCGGGTAAGTTTCTTGTTAACTCAAGACTGTGATCGCTTTGTTTGATTCTCGAGCTTCGCATTCGTTCGCTTCGGAATGTTTGCAACCAAGAATAAATTGGAAGTTATGCAACTTAAGCATACTCGTTAGTCCATCGCTGGAGCGAGCTAAGTACTAGAGTGGGATGTTTAGGAGCTAAGTTACTCATAGCCGAGTTGAGTTTCTAGCCAACCTAATAGTCCTAGATACCCAAACCCTAGATGTCATTCTTGGCATGGATTGGTTATCCAAGCACAAAGCCGTACTAGATTGTGGCCGAAGAGTCGAATGAGAGGACGCCAAAGGAAACAAGGTAGAGTTTCTAGCCACCTCGCCTCGTGATGGACATTTGCTAGTAAACGACCAAGACCCTTGCCTTAGAAGAAGTACCATGGTCGGTGAATATCCGATGTGTTTCGGAAGAATTACTGTGAATGCCACCGGATCGTGACATTGAGTTTGTCATCGACCTAGTGCGTGGACAGCACCAATTTCAAAGAGACCGTGTCGAATGCCACCATGAATTGGTAGAGATGAAGAAGCGGATAGAAGAACTTCTTGAGAAAGGTTTCGTGAGACCTAGTTCGCCGCCATGGGGAGCGCCGGTGTTGTTTGTCAAGAAGAAAGATGGAAGTATGAGGATGTGTATTGACTACTGCTCTCTCAACGAGGTTACTATCAAGAATAAGTACCCACTACCCGGATAGACGATCCGCTTGATCGATGAAAGGAGCCGGAGTGTTCTCAAAGATCGACCTACGATCAGGTTACCACCAGCTTGAAGATTTGTCCTAAGGATATACCAAGACCGCGTTCTCAACACGGTATGGACATTATGAGTTCTTAGTCATGTCCTTTGGTCTGACTAATGCCCCTGCCTATTTCATGAACATGATGAATAAAGTATTCATGGAATATTTGGACAAGTTCGTAGTTGTGTTCATTGATGATATTCTGGTGTACTCCAAGTCGGAGGAAGAACACGCCGAACATTTAAGAACAATATTGGAGAAACTCAGAGAGCATCAGTTGTATGCCAAGTTCAGCAAGTGTGATTTTTGGAAGAAGGAAGTTGATTTCCTTGGTCATGTTATGACAGCAGAAGGAGTAGCAGTTGACCCCGGTAAAGTTAAAGCAGTGCTACATTGGGAGCAGCCCAGAACTGTAACTCAGATCCGCAGTTTCTTGGGAATGGCGGGTTATTACCGCCGTTTCATCGAAGGATTCTCATCAATTGCTAAGCCCCTTACGCAATTGTTGAAGAAGGAGAAAAAGTTCACTTGGACTCCAGCCTGTGAGGAAAGTTTTCAAGAATTGAAGAAACGATTGACTTCAGCCCCAGTGCTGATTCTGCCAGATATTCGCAAGGAATTCGATATCTATTGCGATGCTTCGCGTCAAGGATTAGGATGCGTCCTGATGCAAGAAGGAAGAGCTGTCGCGTATGCATCAAGGCAATTGAGACCTCACGAAGAGAATTACCCTACTCATGATCCGAATTAGCCGTGGTGCATGCTTTAAAGATTTGGCGCCATTACCTCATCCAGAATCGCCGTGAAGTCTATACGGATCATAAGAGTCAAGTACATCTTCACCCAATGATTTGAACATGAGATGAGAAGATGGTTGGAATTGATCAAGGATTATAATCTTGAGATCCATTACCATCCCGGAAAAGCCAATGTAGTTGCAGATGCCTTGAGTCGCAAGAGTTATCTTGTAATGCTTTGGAAGTAAACGAAAGTTGCCTGTAATCGTATGAAGAATTTGAAGCTAAAACTAGAAGTTGTGTCCGGGATTTGTAGCCAATTTGGAGGTACAACTACCCGGAGAAGCGATTCGTGAAGCACAACCAAAGGACCCCGTGTTGTCGACATCAAGCTCAAGATGGCAGAGGGAAAATTTAAAGATTTCACCAAGGATGATCAAGACATACTCTGGATTAATGGTCGAATCTGTGTACCAGATAGCGATGGTCTAAGACAGCTAATCTTAAAGGAAGCCCACGACTCAAAGTATTCGATTCACCCTGGAAGTACCAAGATGTACCAGGATGTTAAGAATAAATTTTGGTGGCCCAATTTGAAGCGAGAAGTCGCAGAGTTCGTTGCCTTATGCGACATCCGCCGAAAAGTGAAGGCGTAACACCGAGGCCGCAGATTATCGCAACCGCGAAGATTCCAGAGGAAGTGGGAAGAAATCGGATGGATTTCATCACCGGTTTACCCAAGACCCAATCGGGTTACGATTCCATCTGGGTAATAGTTGATCGTTTGACCAAGGTCGCCCATTTCTTGCCAGTCAAAACCACGTACTCTGGAGATCGCCTGGCGGAATTGTACATGGCTAGAATTGTCGGTTGCATGGTGTGCCCAAGAAGATAGTGTCGATCGAGGATCTCGGTTCACCTCGCTTTGGCAAAGCTTGCATGAAGCATTGGGTACCCATCCAATTTCAAGATCGCGTATCATCCACGCATGATGGACGATCGAAAGGGTTAATCGATATTGGAGGATATGCTTTGAGAGCTTGTGCTCTAGCTAATGCTACCGCTGGGATAAAAGTTTACCATATGCGAATTTTCGTACAACAACGATTATCAAGCCACCTACAAATGTCACCATTTGAAGCATCGTATGGTCGTGCTCAGAGAACCCGTTAAATTGGTCGAAACAATTTGACGATCGCTTTCGGTCCGACATTATTCGAAGCGTAAGAGCAAGTGGCCATGATAAGAGAAAGATTAAAGATAGCTCGGTCCAGCGCAGTAAGAGCTATGCGCGATAATCGTCGTCGTGATCTCGATTTTGAACCCGAGGATTTCGCTTATCTTCGAGTTACACCACTCGAGGTG
Source organism: Ampelocalamus luodianensis (assembly GCA_036346255.1). Lineage (NCBI taxonomy): Eukaryota > Viridiplantae > Streptophyta > Magnoliopsida > Poales > Poaceae > Ampelocalamus > Ampelocalamus luodianensis. Next base: position 42,020,176 of record CM070625.1, on the reverse strand, counting down.
TCAAAAGGTTTCATGCCAAAGGGAAGCTTGCCCCTAGGTATGTTGGTCCGCTCAAGATTTTGGAACGCCGTGGAGAAGTTGCTTACGCTTGAGCCGCCGCAGCGTTAGCGAGGAGTGCATGATGTCTTTCATGTCTCGCTTGAAGAAGTGTCTTCGTGTGCCGAAGAGCAAGCCCGCTAGAATCAATTGATCGAAGGAGGATCTTACCTACAAGGAGCAACAATCAAGATTTTGGATGTCGCAGAGCGCCTCACCGTAAGCAAGACTGCTCGTTTTGCAAGGTCCATGGAGCAACCACTCAAGGAGAAGCGACGTGGGAACGTGAAGAAGAGCTGAAAGCCGAGTTTCCTAACCTTTTCTCTAGCTAGCCTGAATCTCGGGGTCGAGATTCCTTTAAGGGGGGGAGGTTTGTAACATCCCAATTTTCAGAGCCTTAAAAATCTTTGAATAGTTAGTAGGGAAAAATTCACCATTTGGTTTCATTTGAATTTAATTTCAAAAGCTTAATATTGGACTTTACAATCAAAAACATTTAATGTGAATAAATCCCAACATGAACAATAGCCAAAACTATTTTATTTGGGTTCTTTGTGCTTAGATATATTTTCTAGTTTTTTCTAGAATTTTTCTGAGTTCATTTGCTATTTTTGATTGCCTATTTGAATTTCTGGTATTTTCTAAAATAGAAAACCTATTAATAATATCAGAAAAGGCATCGGGCCGAAATCCAAACCTCCGGCCCATTCTTCCCGCCGCCAGACTCAGCCCGCGCCCAGCCGCCGTCGCGCCTTCCACTGACATGCGGGCCCCGCATGTCGCCTCTCTCCCCTTCCTTCGGCGCCGAGCATCCTCCACCGTCCGATCAAGGTTGAATGGCTAGATGCGCATAAGGCAACCGGAGTTGTCCGATTGTTTTTTGATTGTGGGCCGCTCGATCAAGATCTAACGCCCTATCCTGAGTTCGCCGCGGCGCTGACCTCGCCGCCAGTGGGCCCGCCGAGGTCGCTGCCTCTCGGTTTCTTCCTCGCGCGCCGCCGCGCGTCGCCATGTTTCCGAGCTCCAAACTCCGTCCGACAAGACACGCTTGCAAATAAAACCTTTCTAGAAAACGTGCAAATCTTATCCCTATCTCCCGCATCCTCTCGGATCAAAATCGATCTCGCTGCTTTCTATCTCCAATCTCTCTACATAACCGTCTCGGACTCTTTCTAGGGTTTGCCGCCGCCCCTGCATCCCCGAGCTCCTATAAAGCCCCCGAGGTTCGCCTCTCCCGCATCGAAACCCCAAACCCGGGACCCGAGCCCTGCGCGCCGCTGCTTCGATTTCGGTTTTCACCTTCATCTTCTCCGACGAGCTTCTTCGCGCAACTGAGCTGCCGAACCCTCCGACCACACCACCACCTTCGCAAGCCCGTGAGCTACCTCCTCGTGGCACTCACTTCGCCGATCCGCCGGGCGCTCGTCCGACAACACCGCATTTCTCCGCCGGCCACCTCGGTGCACCTCGACCACCCGAGTTGGTCCTTTAGGTGCGCACAGCCTCGGCCACGCCCGATGCCACTCGCCGCCGACGAGCCGCCGCTCCGTTGTCGCCGCCATCGCGCTCGGCCACCGCCGACCGACGTGGCAGCCGCGCGGCGAGCCACCTCATCGCCAGACGGCACCGCGAGCGTGTCACCTGCGTGGCGCCCGCGTGGGTACACACGTGGTGTCGCCCACCGTTTCGAGCGAGGCTCGTGGACCCGTCCACCGTGAGCCTAGCCTCCGGCGTGTGGGTCCCACATGTCGAGATTTCTTTATTATTTCTTTTTCCGAAATTCCTCCACGACGCCAAGATGCGCGATAATCTGATTTTCCTTTAGAAAATAATTGAAATTCATGAAATACTTGATTTTCACATTTTATGTATTTTCAATCTTCCAAAGGTCATAACTTTTGCATCCTAACTCCGATTGAGCCCATTCAAATTTCTAAATTTGTCTAAATTCAAGATCTAGCTATCTGAGATTTTTATTTAATTTTTGGAGTTAGTTTTGCCTCTGTTATTTATTTGTTTTGTTTGTTTGTGTCTCGTTTGCGTGTAGACGTCGATTCGTCGGGGAATTTTGTGGAAGAAGGAGCACCCCAAGATCAAGACCAGTACATAGACCTTTTCCAAGGCAAGTCATACCTTTGATCATCTTGAACCCAGTTTTCAAATTACTTTGTGTTAAATTATTGCATTATAGTTTAATTATTTATTTAAATGCTTTGGGCATAGTTATTATCCAAATTGTTATCACACCTTGGCCTTGTATGTCATATATCCTTGTCACCCTAGATTGGTTATGAGTTGGTAATATTGTAGCACCAACGTGGGTTGGTTAGATGCGAGTATAATTGCTTAGCCATGCTACGAATCATCTTCTCATGTGAGTCGCAAATATTAAATATGACTAAGTGTCTATGGAACTTTGTGTAAAACTGTGTGCTATGTGTTATTACTTCGTGATGGCATGTGTTGCACTAAAATCAACTGGGTGGTAAAGGATTTAGACTGAGGCAAGTGGTGGAGACTGTGTGACATGGTGGACTATGTGATGGGTTTGATAATCTGTGTGGCTTAGTTAGAAATTGGAAGTCTTGCCTTGGTCAATTAAGGACTTAACTTTGTGCGCCATTGAACTGAGCTCATCAGCACGCACCACATGCCCGTATGGGACGGGCCTAACTTAGTAAGTTATGGATTCTCGGCATTGATGTTCGGTGGTAGGTTAGGCTATGTGATAGGGTGGAGGTGTGACTACTTGGTGGTTGCATCACGGAGGATTCGTCGTCCCGCCCAACGGTGTGTGTTATGCATGGGCTATGTGATATGTATAACGGTTTGTAAGCACATTGGGAATGTCAATGTTGGAGATGAAGTTTCAACTGTTTTGTTATGATTGGTGCTAGCTACACCGGTTATATCGTGTGGGTAAAGTGTACAACCTCTGCAGAGTGTTAAACAATCTATTCGAATAGCGCGTCATGGTCATGGACATGCTTGGTGATTTCACATAAGGGTAGTTTTCATAAAATGTGGGAATGGGAGCTGTGTGACCTCAATCATATGGCTATGTGAAATAATCTGTTTAGCTGTGTGTCTTTGTGAAAATAATTGTTAAATTAATACTGTCTATTTGTTTTGAATTATGCTTTCAATCTATTATTCGTATTCAATTGCAAATGTTGCTTTTATGCAAAAGAACCACGTGCCTTTTCTTTGGAATAAGCCTGCATCTATACATTGCATTCTGTGGTATGATTTGCGAGTACGGTTGTGTACTCACGCTTGTTGTAAAACTTGCGCCCAAACCTACAGAAGAGGAGGAGTCTACGCCTGCTTTTGAGGAGGAGTTCGTTGAAGGCTGATCGTTCGTTAAGGTCTGGATCCCAGTTGGTTGCCTGTGGTGAATTGGTGGGATCTACGCTGGAGTTTTCCGTTCCGCTGCTGCTTTATTTCCTGCTAGCCCTGCGTGGCTTAATAAGTGTAAACCCGACCATAAGGTCAAAACCATTATTTGTTATTCCAAACTAATCGTTTACTTTATCTATCGCTTGTGTGGATCGATATTTACCTGTGTTAACCCTGTGTGCACTAGCGTGATCTCGACTAGTGCGGTTTACATTGCAGGGATCCGAATCGTGACTCAGGTCCCGACATTGAGCAACAGCAAGAAGGCAAGCAGTTTGATCATGTTAATCCTAGTATTTTAAGTATTTATGTTGATTACAAATTCTATTATGCATTGCTACTTTGTGTTAATAGTTGGCCTAGTAGATGCATTTCCTTAGCAAATGATTATCCTCTACTACCATGAGCCTAGGTTACTTGCTGTGATTTAGAGTTCATGGATGGGCTCTTGTCACTTAGTAGTTGCGAATTAATTGCTTAGCCATGCTTAGTTTCGGTAGAAATGGGCGGTTATCGACTTGTCGATAACCTTGATCACATAAAACTTATTATGGATTATGATTTCCACCTTGTGCCATGTCTTCTTATGAAAACTAAAACTGAAAACAAAATGATTTAGACTTGGGCACAATGGTATGATGGTGTGATTTTTGGGTGTGACTGAAGTGGTGCCCGGGTCAACAAGGACCGAACATCTTGTTACACTAAACCAAGCATTTTAGTGTGCTAACCACATTAGAGGGTATGGGACCTCTCTTGACTTAGTACTTTGGCGTGTATCGGCTTCGGGTCGCAGGAGGGATGGTGTTGGGAGCATTGTAGTGTCCGAAAGACTTCACCCGTGATGGGATTTGTTGTCTTTCGGCTTGCAATGTAAGCGTATGGTGTTTCTACCCATACGAGCGGCTCGTGGTTGATACACAATATTGGAAAAAGTCTCAGAGGACTTAGCTGCTGCAGCATACCTTCGTAGTGTGCTTGTGGCTTGAAGGCGGTCCAAGTGTGGTGCAGTGGTACACCCTGCAGGTTAAAACTATTCGAATAGCCTCGTCCTAGGTTATGGACACGCTTGGCAAGGTCTTTCAAGAGTTAGACTACAACCTTTTAAATTAAAACTTGATGGGTGGTGCGAATCGGGATTCGTGCTATGTTGTGGTGGCTATTGGGATAGTCACTTCCAGTGGTTACTTGTATGTATCTTTACTTCATCATTACTTTGATAACAAAACAGATTTGCAAACTTGCTTTTAAAATGTATTACATTATTGCAAATAAAGTTGGCTTCATGCAAAATGAGACATACAACCTCCACCAAATAAGCTTGCATGTAGTTTATGAATAGGTCTGCTATTCCACACGCTGTCTTGCGGTACAAAGACAATCTTTGTACTCGGTTGCTACGCTTAATTGTTTTGTTGCAGAGGAAGAAGGTGAGCTGAGGGCCTCACTTTTGTGAGTCGTGTTGTGGTAGCTATGGGCGACCGGCTTGCGCGGCCCTGGTCGGTTGCCTTGTGGGTGTATGGCTAACCTGGCCGACTTTTGTTCTAGCCATCTTATGGCACCTTTTGCTTCCACTGTCATTCTTGTATATTGTTCTATTTGGCCGGTCGTCTCTCTTTTGTAATAACTTTACTTTATGTATGTCGTTGTTGAACCTAGTGATGCATGTGTATGGAAATGATGTGTAATTTTGTGATGATGTGCATATGCTGCAATTCTGGGAAGCATATGTCCATCGAGGCTTAGAATGTTTAATTAGTAATGCCAGAACCATTTGGAGGTTAAGCGTTACTAGTTAAATATTCCGGGTCCTCACATATATATATATATATATATATATATATATATAGGAAAAATACTAACTACTCTCAGGTGTAGTTACTCCCACTCCATCCACCGTTCCTTGCTTGATGAGATGCGTGCGCCCGTCTGAGCCTAACGGTGTTGGATATCATGGATATGAGAGACCCGATCCATTATCCCATTTCCTAAACACCTATATACTCCTTTCCTTTTTTTTATTCTTGCCATACCCACCTCTGCAGATGGAGAATTAATTCAAAAAAAATTATGCATATGGACGAGAGCCGCACATGTACTAATCAACTTACTCCATAAAGTACATTCATATGTGAAATACTCTCTTCCCAAATCCATGTACAGATGTACTAATATACTATCATAGGTGTATATACTCCCCAATTACATGTACTAACATACTCCTGAGGTATACATACTACCTAAGTACATGTACTAAAATACTCCCTTAGGTATACATACTACCTAAGTACATGTACTAAAATACTCCCTTAGGTATTCCCTTGTGTATACTCCCTCGCTAATCAGTAGTACACATACACCATTCTAGTGCGGTCCATATACTCGATTCTTGCTAGCTAGTGATACTTTTCGACAAAAGGCATATACCATGTGTATATGCTAGCTAGTACGAGCGTACAAAAGTACATACTCCCTTGCAAGAAGAAAATAAGTACCTAATTCACCGTCGTAAACTCCTTTATAAACATAGATACTCCTTTCCAAATGAAATTATTCATACTCCTTATATCGTAGTAGATCTACTACATTCAACGAATAATACATGAACCATGCACTAGCTAATTGCCTGAAACCTAGGAGATTGATTCATGTATGAATTTTAAAAACAAGTTGCATATAACCACGTACGCCCGGCCACTCGTAAACGCCGAAGACAGTAACAAATGCATGCACGCGGCCGCAAATGCCGTGATTAGCAAAACTAGTGGCTCATTATTGGGTTTGCTACGGATGGTGCTTGCGCCCACAAACCCGATCACTGGTTGAGTTTCTTGAGGAAGATGGACGGAAGATATTATAGGAGTAACTACACTTGAGAGTAGAAAAAAGGCTTCCTATATATATATTGGGAAACTGGTATGGTCTTATGTACTCCCACTTCTTATATACCACTTAAATCGTATGATGATACCTCTTTATCTATTTGAGCATACTCCAATAATGATTATAAGATACCTCAAAGTGAGTTCCATGAAAAATTTCATTAAAGTTTACTTTTTATAGTAAAATTTGCATATGTACTTCTTTTATATATGAAAAAGGGCATATAGAAAAAAACAAAGGGCTCCAATGAAATTTTTTAATCAAGTTCCATGGAGTATGTTATATGTAACATCCCAAATCTTGGATTGTGTTTCAAATGGAAGAAAATATGTAGAAATTAAAACTTTTCTTGCATCTTGTTGTTTTTGAACTTTTCTGTAATTCTTGCAAAGGAATTGTGGGAAATCAAAAACATAAATCTCCAATTGACTAAGTCATGACCCTCCTTTTTCAAATCATTGTCAAACCTTGTGACCATCCTCTGGAAATATTGTTTCTTGGTTCTAGGGATGTTGTGTGACTCCTCTGAAAAATTTCACAATTTTTAAAAATTGTTTGAATATTTTAAGAGGTAGTCAAACCCTAGAACAAAGCTTGCAGAATTTCTAGGGAAATATGCCTTGCATAAAAGCCTCTAGAAATTTTACACAAGGTCAATCCTAAAGTCAGCAAGCTCCTGTAAAAATTTTAGAATTTTTGGAGTTAGTTTGCTACCTCTAAACATTCTTCCAAGTTTTTAGCTCAAATCCAAACCCTTGGTCAAACTTGTTGTTGGACTCGAGTCAGACTCGAGCCCAACCTCCTTCTTGGTTTAACCCAACCTTCTCAGCTCAGCCCGAGCCCTGTTCTAGTGCACATCGATTTCCAGTCGTTGGATTTCCATCGAACGGCCTTTGTTCGTTGGGCCGTTCGGACCTTCAAACGCGCCAACGATTTCTAACCATTGGATCTTAATCCAACCGCCATTTTGTGCTCGGTCGTTTTGATCAAAGCGGCCCGAGCTAGTTTCTAGTTCTTGGTCAGACCCAATCCACTAATTGCACTCGGGCTCGCTCAAAGTGGCGCGTGCACTTTGGACCGTTGGATCTCGCTTCAACGCTCCAGATCTATTGGGCCGTTCAGACCTCCGAACGTCACATTCAATCTCAGCCGTCCATTCCTGATCCAACGATCAAGACCTTTTGACTCAACATAAAACTTCATTTTTCTGTTCTTCTTCTTCCCCCTCGCGTCCGTACACGCGTGCGCCATGGCAGAGGAGATGCAGTGCCAAGTCACCTCGTTGGGCCCCCCTCAACGGCTCTGAACCCCGTTTTCATCTTTGTCAGTGTTTAGCCCTGCTCTCGTCGGTCCTTGGGCGTTGGCAGAACTTTAGGTCTTGTCCGTCATTAGAGCTCGTCCTCACTCAACCATTGACCTCTAGCTATTTGAGGACCTATGAGCTCCTCCTTTTGTTCCCCTTTAGCACCACTTTGTCACCCTAGCCCCCGCTCTGTTGTGTGAGCTCAAAACTCAAAAAACACACTTTGTCGCCATTGTTGGTCGTGGAGGACCTCCCCCATTGCCAACACCCCAGTGGTTCTTTTGTCCATCTTTTGCTCCTCACGGTACCTCTCATCGTCTCAAGCTTTTCCCCTAACTCAATTTTTGATGATATTCTCAGGAATAATCTAATTTTGAGTTGGAATCGTTGCAGCCGAAGGAGGTTCCCTTCGTCCCCAACTCTGGTAAGGACCTCCTCCCTTCAATTCATTACTCGTGGACCACCTATGAAACCTGTTGAAGTTATCCTTACTATTATTTTACGTTCTTTTTGCTCAAACCTTCATCCCCGCGTTGTCTTCCTCAGCGCCAACGGTGGTCATCGTCGGCAGAGCTCCTCCGTGCATCTTTGGACCTCCTCTGTGCTCAGGTACCTTCGTGGTAGTCCCTAGATGCTCGGGCACCTGCTATTTTGGACCGCTGTAGAGCTCCTTTTGCTTTCGTTTTGGCCGTGGTTGTCACCGCCGCCACTTTTCGGCTCGTTGTCGTTTTAGGCCGGTTCAGCCGTTGAAAGTGCTCTCATTGTGTGCACAATGTTATTGCGAACCTGTTACTGCCTTTGGTTTGCGCCGCCGTGACCGGAGTCGCCGGCGGTGAGCCGTTGTGGAAAACCAGGTGGTACTTGTGTTCTGTTGTCGTAAGCCAAGACCTCCTCTAAAACCACCCTAAGGACCTCCCCTTTTGGAAATCTTGACCGTTAAGACCTCCCCCTGTGAGATCTTAGCCGTCAGGACCTCCCTCAGCTTTAATCTGGACCATTCAGGACCTCCCCTCTGTTGGACCACCTTCTGTGTTTCACAAAAGACCACCCTGTAGTCATTTTTACAAAAAAAAAAACACCCTCGGGACCACCCCTGGGTCCTCTTTGCAAAAGACCACCCCAGTGGACTTGCGTAAAGATAACCTTTAGGACCTCCTCCAATAGATCTTGAATGTCCAGGAGCTCCTCTGGGAGATCTGAGCCGTCTAGGATCTCCCCCTCCTTTAGATCTTAACCTTTAGGACTTCCCCTGAGTAGATCTGAGCCGTTTAGGACCTCCCCGTGGAGATCTTAGCCGTTCAGGACCTCCTCTTGTAGATCTTAACGTCCCAACCTCCCCTCGTAGTTCTAGACCGTCAGATCTTGATCTAACGGTCTAGACCTCCTCAACATGTTAGGAGCTCTAACGTTCCTATCCCCATGGACCGTCCATTTTAGATCTGCGGCTCAGATCTGTTGGGCCATTCGGACCGTCCGAATGTCCCCTTGGATCTAAGCCGTTCGCGTTCAGATCAACGGCCCTAGTTCCTCTACTTTGAGTTAGTATTAAGAAAACTCTCTTACCTTTTATTTCTGAACTAAAAATTGATTTAAATTTCAAAATTGTGTAAGTAATTCATTTTAACTCCTTTTTGGACGATTCAAATTTTGTTAGATCTCTATTTAACTAAACTTTAATCTAAAAATATGTTTGAACCTTGTTCTGTACCAAAATAAATTGTGTAGGTTATATTATTTTGTTTAGCATTAAATTGTGCACTGGAAATTCAGTAAAACTTGAAAATTGCATAAGTTTTTCCCTGTAACTCCAAATTTAGCAAACTAAAATTTGTTAGGTTCCTCTGTTAATATGCCTTAGTATAGAATAGGTTTTCATTATGTCTTTGCCTCTGAAAAATGTTATGCCCTAGTTTCATAACTTAGAAAAATCATAAGAAACTCAATTTAACTCCAAATGAAGTGAACCCAATTTTGCTGTTCTTAGGATGTCATTGTCTGCCTACCATAAAAAAATTTATGTTCAAAAACTTTCTAGAAATTTGTGCGACGAACAGTAACAGAAAGCAATTAAATTGAATTTTCAGTAGATTGAACTTGTTTTTGTTTAGGCTATAACTTTTGCTTGCTTAGTCCAAATTGAATGATTCTTGTTGCTAAATTCATTTAAAATCATGTTCTATCTCCTGTGTAAATTTCATGGATTTTGGATGACTTTGAATTTTGAATCCTCTTTGGTGTTCGTCGTTTTTATTGGATTTTCTCATTCTTGCGATAGGTTTCGAAGAATTTATTGAACCCGAGAGTGATCCTCAACAACAAGATTGTGATCTCCAGCAAGGCAAGTAGATGTAGAATCATTTGATCATATTGCTCCTATTATTTTCAAAGTCTAATATATTGTTTGCAAAGTCTATGTATGCATTGCTATTTTGCTGTTAAACTATTGTCGGTTAGTTGATCCTCTAGATGCATAATTTGTAGGCAAATGTTTATCCTCTACTACTGAGCATAGGATTATCTTGCTGTGATTTAGGGTTCGTTGGATGAGCCCTTGTCACTTAGTAGTTTACGAGTTAATGTTGCTTAGTCATGCTTAGCTAACGGAAGAATTGGGCGGTTATCGACTTAGTCGATAACCTTGATCACACAAAAACTTATTATGACTTTATGTTCAGCACTTTGTGCTATGATTAATTGATAAAACTAAAACTGAAAACAGAATATTTTAGACTTGGGCACAACGGTAAGATGGTGTGCTTTTAGGTGTGAATGGATGGTGCCCGAGTCAACAAGGATCGAATTACTTGCGCCACCATACTAAGCATTTGTGTGCTAACCACACTAGAGGGACATGGGACCTCTCTTGACTTAGTACTTTGGCGTGTATTAGCTCCGAGTCACAGGAGGTTGTGTAGGAGGAAAGGTGTTTGGGGGTATTGTTGTTGTCCGAAGGCTTTACCACTATGGGGTAGTTGACTTTTGGCTTTACAATGTAGCGTATGGGTTTCTATCTATACGAGCGACTCGTAGTTAATGCACAATATTGGAAATGTCTCGTAGGATTTAGCCGTGTCGGCATACCTTTGGAAGTGTGCTTAATCATGTGGCCAAAAGGCAGTCTGAGGTGTGGGTACATTGGTACACCCCTACAAGGTCCAAACTATTCGAATAGCCTCGTCCTAGGTTATGGACACGCTCGGATATGCCCCGTGAGAATAAGGCTATAACCTTTTCACTAAAACTTGAATTGGGTGGTACGATTTGGGAATTCGTGCTATGTTGTGGTGGCTATTGGGTTAGTCACCTCTAGGTTGTTATCTATGTTACTTATTGTCGCCTCGCTGTTATTTCAACAATTAAAAACAGATTTGACAAATTGCCTTCAATCTATTACATTATTACAAATGAAAATTGCTTTCTACGTCCAATTAACCTTATGACCATCTCCTTTGTTTCAGCTTGCATATAGCTATGTATAGACTTGTTACTCGTAAGTCTTACGAGTACATTTTTGTACTCATTTGCATTGCTTAATTGTTGCAGAGGAGGAGGTGGATCCCCAAAGGATCAACTTTTGTGAGTTTTGCTGTGGTGGGTGCGACTAGCTTGGCGGCCTGGTCGGTTGCCTTGTGGATTATTGGCTAAACGGTTGTCTTTTGTTATCGTCATTTTATGGCACTTTTGCTTCCGCTGTTTATTATGTTACTTTGATATCATTTGGTCGGTCGGCTCTTTTGTAATAACTCTATGTTATGTATGTCTTTTGCTAGACTTAGCTTGGTAAGCTTGTATGGAAATGATGCATGATTTTGTAAAGGTGTATATGTACTGTATTTCTGGGAAGTACATGTCCACCGAGGCTTAGGATATTTAATTGGTAATACTAGAACCATTTGGAGGTTAAGTATTATGAGTTAAATACCCCGGGTCCTCACATTATAATTAGTATTTAAGTATACTGAAAATGATAAAGAAGTATAATATGTGTGTTTAAATGGTATATTGGAAGTGGGAGTACATACTCCCAAGAGTACAAAACGTGCATCCTATATATTAATCCTATATAGGAAGCTTTTTTTTACTCTTGGGAGTAGTTACTCCCTATTCCGTATCTCACAACGTAGGAAGTATCTTGCGCAACCGAGAGTATGTATATGTAGTATACGAGTATATAAGACCACTTATGTGGTTTTTACACCTTTTTAGGGTGGTATGTACATTTTTGTTTGACATACTCCTTTTTATATGCGAATATAAAGGTATTTACAAAATATGCTAAAAACTATGGACTCTTGCAAATTTTTCATGTGGTTTCGCATTGGAGCATCTTATAATTAGTATATGAGTATACCCAAAGTGATAAAAGAGTATGTCAAGTTCTTTTAGGTGGTATATGAGAGGTGGGAGTAACTACTTCCAGGAGTAGAAGGTATTAATCCCTTTATAGGTGGTATTTACACATTTTCAGAGGTGGTATGTACAATTTTTAGACATACTCCTTTTTATGTGCGAATATGAAGGTATTTACAAAATATACTAAAAACTTGGACTCTCTTGCAAATTTTTCGCGTGGTTCACATTGGAGTATCTTATAATTAGTATATGAGTATACCCAAAGTGATAATGGAGTATGTCAAGTTCTTTTAGGTGGTATATCAAAGGTGGGAGTAACTACTCCTGAGTAGAAAGTATTTTTCCTATATATATATATATATATATATATATATATATATATATATATATATATATATATATATATATATATATATATATATATATATATATATATGTATGTATGTATGTATGTATATATGTGTGTGTGTGTTAGTGCTAATCAGTAATCATGTGTTGATTAACTATTCTCATGCGTGAGCCATGCACTGGCACCCATGCTTCCCTCGTGCTATGCGCGATTAGCCAGCACCCCCGCCTCCCGCTTGAGATCGATAATAAAACTCGTGTGTGCACGTCCAAAACAACAGTAAACCCCTCACATGCACCAAAACTCGCAACTCCCGCTCGAGCTCGATAGTAAAACGCATGGACACGCATCAAATATAGTCGTAAAAGTTTATCAGTGCCATTCTAAATTGACGATAAAAACCTACCAACACGCAAATGGCAGTGAAAAATTTGTGAGTAAAATGATCGCGCATCACCCCCATGTTGTTATTAAAAATGTTTTATTGCCGTTTAGGTGAGGAAGAGAGGGCCGTGATATTCAGGATGCTAGTTTTACTATGGAAAATGGCGTCACGTTGTTGATCTAATAAATGTTACCATTTATAATAAATGATACCTATTATTACTTCGAAATGCATTTCATGTTACTATTGTAAAATGCTTGTGCTTTGTGTGTTTTGGTAGTTACTGTGAGTTTGATAACATTTTACTGTTGTTTGAGAACGACATTACTACATACCCACTAGAAAACATGTATTTGCTATCGGTTACGCATGTTTTTCCGATAATCATATGTTTTACTGTAAATGTAACACATATTACTAACAGTTACAAAAGAGTTTACTATATATTAGTTGTAAACACATAGAAAAGAAACTACATCAGTTTGCTGAGCGGCTTATACTTCTCCAGTGATTTAGGGATGGGCTTGACACAGTTGACCTTGTGGAACAATAGATAGAACATCATCTGGGTCCTGTACTCGTTCCCCTTCTCCTGCATACAAATGGTAAAAAGGCCGCATGTCAGATCTGTGCATCTGAAAAGAATACTACGTGTTGCGGGTGGTTGGAAAATCTTACCAGCTCTATCGATGTTGCTAGCGTCGAGCTGTCACCGTCCCAGAACTCCAAGTACTTCATTACGAAGAAGGTGCAGTCGTTCTCTACGATAATAGGGAATTTCCCGCTGGTCACAGCCTGTAGGGCTGCGCATAGGCAAGGGATGATCCTCTTCCTCACTGGGTCATGATGGTATGTTACTTTTGTGCCCTTTTGCTTATAATTGTTGGAGTCTAGTACTTACACGCGCTTCTACGCTATGTTGAAGCAGTAAACGGACCAGTGATGATTGTTTAAAACTGTGAGGAAGAGCTGCAAAATGAGTATAAAAGCCCATAAAAAGATTACTTATCAGCTTTATTGTAATGAACAAAGTAATTTACTGGATCATGAAAGATAATTTACTAGATACGCGTCGGATAGACAGTAAATTACTTACTAGCTTTATGCACGTGAAGTCTACCACCACCATGTACTCCGCCTTCAGCATGTTCACGGCCAACTCACTATTGTACTGCTCATTTTTAACGTACTCCTCTACGTTTAGCAGTTTCTGTCGACGAGTGAAACACAATAGTGTAAGCTTACCGAGTGCGACAATAGGATTTACTGCTACGCGAGTGACTATTTACTATTAAAAAATAGGCTTTGCGACAAAAACATCTTACCAACAATTCGATGGGGGAGAAACGCCATGTACCCATTGCTTGTACCCATCGCTTTGTGGCCTCAGGTCAGTGTCGTCTTGGTGCAAATACTCCATGAACTGAGATATGAACATGTCTTCAGTCATCTGTCCGTCCTTGAACGACTCCGCCACGTCTTTTCCATTGGCCTCTATGAATCTATCGCTGGACTTGAGCAAAGCAGGGCTACATGTAACAGCCCCAAGTTTATAAACAGTAATAAAATGCTTTATAAACAGTAATGAGGTGCTGTTCATAGCATTACTGTTCATTTCTACAATTTGGGCAGTATGTTACAAATTAAAAACCTTCCTTTTTAGCCAAAATCCTAAAGAACCATTTAAAGTTTTCAAGGAAATACAAGATAAAACTTGTATTATGACTGGGAAGTATTTTTATTAAAGCCTAGATAAATTATCTTGGCTGAAAATATTTTTGTTGCATTTTTAGAAATTATTTTGGCTTAAAGAAAAATAAATGTCTTAAAATGAATATTTTCGGGCTAAAATAAATATTTATGTATTTTACAAAGTGATCATGTAATTTTAAAATATATCTGGGAAATATATCATCCCAGTAGCTTCCAGCAAAAATTTCATGATTTTACAAATTTAATTGCTATTTTTATAAGCCCAGTCAAACCTTTTAAGCTTTTGAATGAGTTCTGGTCAACTAAACTGGTTTGAATCCAAACCCTAGCACTGTAGCGACTCGAGCCATGTGGTTGAGTCCAACCCCGTGCAACTGGTCCGGCTCTGTCACGTTCAGTCGCGAACCCGAAGCCCACACGTGATGTGAGCCGTTGATCTTCAATCGAACGGGCGAGGCTGCGATGCCCCGCGAGCTGTCCACGTGTGCGTCCTAATCTCCGCCGTTGGATCTTGATCCAACGATCGAGATCAGTGTATGCAATCGGACAACTCCGGAGCCCTTCTCGATCTCCATCGTTCATTTATGATCCAACAGCGCTGCCTTTTTCTTTTTAAACCTAGAGGCGCGTTTTTCTTTGGGCCGTCAGATTCAAATCTCACGGCGTCCCTCTTTCCCGCGTGCTATTAAGGCCTGCGTTCCTCTGGGCCGTTAGATCTTCATCGTATGGTGCAGAGCGGTGTATGCATTCGGACGACTCCGGATCATCCCTTAATCTCCGCCGTTCATTCTTGATCTGACCGCGTCACTCGTTTTCTTTTGAAATCAAAGGCGCGCTTTTATCTGGGCCTTTGGATTTAAATCCCACGGCGCTCCTTTTTGACCGAGCGCAGTTAAGGCCCAAATTTAGTGGGCCATTGGATGTTAATCGTAGGGTCCAGATTTGTGTATGCAACCGGACCATCCGGTTCATTGTCCCATCTCGACCGTAGGAATCTAATCTAACGGTGCCGCGTCATCGTCTCAAAAAGGGTGACGTGTATTCCTTTTAATTGACCATTGGATTCCAATCCAACGTCCAGATTTGAAAGTAGATCCCGAGATTCCTTCGGGCTCTGTTTAAATCTCGATCGACCGATTGAAATCGCACGGTCCATATTAAAAGTTGCCGATTAAAACCTTTTAACCTCTCTATTTATCACAGCCGCCCATTTCCAATCGGACGGCTGATGTTCTTTTGAGGCTTTTGGAGGCGCACGCGGCTATGAATGACAAAGGGACCCACATGTCAGATGATTCTTATCATCTTCCTTGTCTCTCTGCGCGCAGCTCTCTCTGTAAATAGAGGAGAGGATTTATCCCAAAGTTTATGCAACTAATTTTTGGGATAATTAGCCCTAAATGGACACCTCATCAACTCTAGACCTTTCCATCTTGCCCTGTAGCTCAACCTCTATATATATAAACCCTAGCTTTTGCTGTTACCATTGTTGACCACTGAAGTTCATCCTCCATTGTTGTCTAGTGGAGTTTCTTGCTCCTGTCCTTTGCTTATCTATCCCAAAAACTGGTTTCACCTTGCACTAAGGTTTTGACACCTTTTGTAGGTTAAAACCGAAGGTTATCTCTCTGTTGAGTAAAATTGATTTTCTCAACTTTTGGGTGTCTTCCTTATACTGGTAAGCTAAAACCCTAGTTTTTGACATTTTGAGCATCCTAAGGACCTTAGGAGATCATATAAATCATTCTTTTAAATATCAGTAGCTTCAACTTGCTTCAAACTGGAAAGTTATTATTCTAACTTTTTAGTCTATTATGTCATTTTCAAGGCCTAGGGTTTCTCCTGTCGACTTGTCATCCTAGTTAGGTTTCAACTAAACCCTAGTAGCATAACAAGTTGATCTTTCAATTCTTGTCATCATTTATTTTGCCTCATAGCAAAGATCTGTCTCTATTCCCTTTTTGTCGGCTTAACCGACAAAAATAGGTTTCTTTTTAGTTGATGTAATCTAATCGATTAGGGTTAGATTAAGGTTAGTTTGGGATATTAATTACCCTAAAAGATCATATTAAGTTTCATTTCTGAACCTTTGCTTGATCTATCTTCATTTTCCCAAAATCGCTATCTCGTCTGCTTTTTGGTTCTTTTCAAAATATGAAAACTGAAACTTTGAACTAAGCCTTAGTTTCTGCCATTTGAAAACAGTAGGTTATAATATGGGTTATTATCACTATTATGGGTAGTTATGGCTTAAGCATACTGCTAATCATGCATTTCCCTGTGATCATGCATATTTCTTCCATTTTGTACTTACTGTCGATTTTGGCATTTATTGGATTTTATTGCTTCTTATAGAATCTGGTTCATCTGAGGTTTTTGAATCTATCTCTGAGCAACCTGAACATGCAACAGAAGTGTATTATTATCAAGGCAAGCATCCTCCTTGCACCATATTGATCCCAAGTTTTATACAATAGATTTTCTAAATCCAGTGATATCTGTGCATGCTAGTTTTCTGAAAATACCAAAATGGACTGTATTAGTTAGATATGACCTGAGTGACATTGTGGATTACCTTAATTATAATCATACACTTAACCCTAGCTCAATACTGTATATTATAACATATATTTTCAGATTTGGCTTAGACATGCAGTCTAGAGACTTTAGAGTTTGACAAGCATATCTTGTCAAACATGGGAAATCACAAATGAACTTCTGTTATTTTGAACTCTTTGTCCAGTTTCTTTAAATCAAACTTGAGTTTCATATTTAAATTGATCTGGACAAGAGGAAGCTAGTGATGATGCTTTTGTGCACGAGATTGGGATTTGTGGTGGACTTGTCCGGGTTAATTAAGGACCGAACTCTGACTATTCAATTCAAGTCCCCCACGTACTTCCACATGCAGTGTATGGGCACTGTTTGGTTAAGTAAAATGTTAAGACTATTGGGTTGGAAACAGGAAAGTAAGAATATGTGTATTGACCTTGTATGGCATAGATGCTTTGGTCTTATGACTGCGTTGTATGCCATGTGAGCTTGTATGTCAGTATTAGATGTTCTTAGAAGGGTGAGGGCGTATATGTGCTCCGTAGCATATACGTACCTTAATGGTGCCGATTGCATCCTAATATGGGTAGTGAGCCCAGTTCGCATTTAATTGTTTGGATCGGCATTACTGACGCAACATGTGTGCCCCGGTTAAGCAGATGCTATCAGTCATTGTTTAAGCGAGATCAGCTCACACATGGGGGTCCAACTCAATAGTGTTAGCTTGTTGAAAAATACCAAATCTTAGTTTCCCCGGTCGGCATACCAAAGGAAGTATGTCATCATTCGGAGGCATCCGAAGGCAACGGGCTAGCTAAGTCATGTGGGTAAAGATGTACACCCCTGCAGGGTATAAACTGTTCGAATAGCCGTGTCCACGGTCATGGACGATAACTTGAATTGATGTCTGTATAGAAGTTTTGACTTACAAAATCTGGTTTCGGTTTTTATGGTTTTGCATGAGGGATTCATGCACTGTACTGTTTACAATTATGTCATTTACTTACTGTTCTAGCTAAACTTTGATTTACTAAATTGCTTTGTCAAAATTTAGTAGTTGTAGGTTAAGATGTATCGCTTTATGCAAATCTGAACCTTTATGCCTTCCTGTTGTAACCTTATGCATGTATAAATTCTACTCCTTTGAATAGGCTCTAATCACCACTTTCTTTTATTAGTTTGTGTAAGACTTGCTGAGTACCTTCCGTACTCAAGGTGATGTAACCTATTGTTGCAGGTGAGGATGGTTATCTTTATGAAGTACCCGTTAGCGCCGATCAGGGTGACGCTAACGAGTAGAGCTACTTCTTTTCTCCACGCAATTGCCTGCGGGTAGATGAGGCCATTGGTGGACCTTAATATTTTGTCGTTGCTTCCGCTGTTAAACTTTTGAAGTGACCCAGTCACTTAATATTGTAGTACTAAACCGAATGATGTAAACTTATG
The DNA here is from genome assembly GCA_036346255.1 of Ampelocalamus luodianensis. NCBI lineage: Eukaryota > Viridiplantae > Streptophyta > Magnoliopsida > Poales > Poaceae > Ampelocalamus > Ampelocalamus luodianensis. Next base: position 42,001,756 of record CM070625.1, on the reverse strand, counting down.
TTTAATTATGCAAATGTATGACTTGTATGTGTTGGATGCAATGTTGATGAAGGATATATATGCAATGGTCGTTGATCCTGGGAACCATTGTGAGATATATATATCCGGGAATCCTGTTTATTGGAGTTTTCACTTGTTAAATTTATATCTTTAGCATGATCTTTAATAAAGGGGCAGTACTGTTCCTTCATTAATAATTGTGCTACAGTATGAATTTAATTAAGTACCATTCCAATAACCGGGTGTCCTCACACTACAGTAAGAATGTCATGCGTGTTAGTAGTAAAACATAAGGGAACCCTCGGTAAAAACACATGTGGAACCTCAACAAAACAAAAAATTGACGATCCAATAAACTCTCTAATGGCAGGGCAGTAACAAAATATACACGTATCGGTAAAATATGTGACGATATTCTCCCTACCTTTTGAGGCTCTCGTCATTGCATATCAGCTCCCTCACCTCCATGGCCGTGGCCATAGCCACTTTTGGCCGCCTTTTGTATGGCTTGAATGGCAACACCAGCTTGCTAGGAGCTTTTGTCAGCCTCTTTCCCAATGCACCTGCATCGCTCTAGGCTTGGGGGACCTCTCTTACCTACAGTTGTTTTCTCCGCATGCACCCCTTTTTCGTCGTCGTTGTGTCCGTCGTCTTTGCCGGCCTGGGATTAGTGAGTTTTATCTTGAATTTTGGCTTGGCGGCGACGGCCTGCAAAAAATAGACTCGTATCTCTTATTTTACTGTCATGTGTCCAATAAATTACTGTAAATGTCACTAGTATTACTATCAGTGGCCCTCCAGTATGTACCTTTGGCTCACTGACGCTAGCCACTTGAGCCTCCTTGACTTTGCTCGCGACATAGGGGCCTCCTCTACCTCCTTTACTGGCGGTGGCCCCTTCGGTGCGACGATTTCGGTCTCCTTTACTAGCACCTGCAAAAAAGGAATAAAAATGGACTGTAAACAAATAAGTAAAATTACTTATTTCCCTTTCGTGTTGTACTTTGTCATTACCTCCATGTGCTCCACTGTTTGGGGCTCCGACGGGACGTCGATGGATCCCTCGTTAACTATCTCCTGCGATAAAAAATAAATCAGATATGAATTACTGTAAGAACAACCAACATTACTTGACAATGCTTACATGTTTTACTGCATTCGGTATCTCGGTTTGCTCCGGGATGGTGGGTAGTGACTCATGGCCCACTGCAATCACCAATAAAATTGGGGCCTATGTTGTGTATGCGGCGGGGGTATAACCCCGGGATCATGTCGGCTTCGATCGATTCTATCATGTTGTCAATGTTGTACTCGACGTCGCCTACACGAGAACATTACCCTTAATTAGTAAATTACTGTGTGTTGATTTAGTGATTACTATGTTGAGAAAACACAATTACTGTGTGTGTCTTGCTCTCTCTATTATGTTCACTTTGTCAATTTATTGTGTATGCTGTTATTTACTATATATATAATGTATTTATTTACTGCTTCATGTTATAATATTTTACTGCGATGCGGTGCGTACCTTGAGGTCCGTCACCCTCCCCCCCCCCCCTCCCCTCTTGCGTCGGATGGAACAACAACAGTGCTGGGATGTAGACGAAACCTCCTAGATACACCGGGGAGGCGGCGAAACTGGTGCCGGCATGTTTTATATTATTGTCTACGATAAAACCGTTTACTGCGTGGCATATTTTATATTACTACATTCACGATATATCCGGTTTGAATTTGTGTTTACCGTCCACGGTGAAACCGTTTACTGTCTATAATGAAACCGTTTACTGTCTATAATGAAACCGTTTACTGTTCTACAAACACATGTTTACTTCATTGGACCTACTCGGTACCCCCAACGCAATTACCTTACAAAATAGCTAGAGTTTACTATCACGACACTAACTTTTTACTATCAAATAAAAAGATATTGCAAAAGAGCGGTGCTAAAAAAGGGAAGCTGATTACTATGTACGACGTTAAATTTTACTAACTGACGTAGGAGCTTAGAAAAAACGCATTCCCCCAAAACATGCAGTAAAAGAGATACACGTATTACTATTACGTCACGTGATATTTACCATCGGATTGAGACCCTCATGAGCGTAGACGTTTCTAAGCCGCCTCTGCAGTTGGTGGGCTAGACATACGGGATTGCGCGTGAGCGCATAACAGCTAGCCTTGAGCGCTTCACAGATAGCCTAGGTCGTGCACGATGGCTACCTATATATATATATATATATATATATATATATATATATATATATATATATATATATATATATATATATATACACTATTGATATATATATACACACACTATTGATCTAAGTACCAAAGGTATGATTTGCTCAGATCCCCCCCCACAACTCAAACGCCACTTTACCAAAAAAAAAACACACACACACGGTACAGGACATTTTGCGATTAACCCCTACTTCTTTCCCATACACGTCCTTTCACATGGTTCGAATTTTGAATTGAAGCATGTTCTGTACAAAAACACACATACACATGCTCTGTACAAAATTTGAACATTTTTTTGTTCGAACTTTCAGTTCCATTTTTCCGGTCAAAACTTCAACATTTTCTTGGTTCATTTTTCTGGAAGAAATTTGGACTTTTTTCAGCTCATTTTTTTGGTACAAATTCCTGGTTTCGTTAATTCGGTCAAATTTTTTTGCCGGTTCATGTTCACGATATATGTTCACCAAATTAGTGCATACAAAGAACTGATGGAACACAAGGTGCAAGAACAAGATTCAACCAAAAAATTGAAGATTAATCCGATCCTGGAGGTCAGATCTAGCCAACCAAAAGAAAAGAAAAAAATTGGAATAGCTATCTCCACACCTAATTAGTTGTGATGACTCAGCCAAGATGAATACGGCCCAACTGCAGGCTATGTATGGGTGTGAATAGATAAATGCATGTAGAAGATGATAGTCTTACATTGCCTAGTCAATATAAAATTGACCAACATATAAGGCCAAGTTGTCCAAAGCAACTAACAATGGGTTAACCATTTTACATGAGTTGATTTAGAAAAAATGCAAATGGTTAGTTGTGTGTGCATGGTCTATTACGAGTGGGAGTAGGCCAGAGCCGATTTAGACCCTGGGTAGTTACATTAGTACATACGAAGAAATATTGGAACAACACAAGATGCAAGACATGATTCCCAAAAAAAAAAACGTTTCAAGTTCAAGCCGACTCTTGAGGCCAAAATCTAGCCAACTAAAAAAACAAGAAAATAGGGGGAGGGGGATGGCGACGTCGGGATCGGTGTGGCGGAGGAGGATGGCGAGGATAGCGAGCCGAAGCCGGCGACATGGAGGAGGAGGACGAGGAAAGCGAGCCGAAGCCAGCGACATGGAGGAGGACAGTGAGGAAGACGACACCGATGAAGCCGTCGATGCCTTGTTGTCCCGCAGTGCACTTGACCTCCTAGTTCGTCGGTCGTGGAGAAGGGAGAGGATTCGGCCACCACACTCCACCCCACTCGCCGGTCGTGGAGAAGAGAGAGGATTCGGTTGCCACCTGTACTTGCCTCTTGTGGGCTCACGCTCAACGGTCGTAGGGCTACCGCCGCCAAAGGAGAGGAGAGAATGGGGAGAGAGAGAGTGGTGGGGAGAAATGAGGGAAAGAAGAGGATGGGGTAGCCAAGGTAGTCAGAGTCGAGATCCTGAGTTGGATCGATTTGCCTTCGGTAGGATCGAAATCGTAGTATCGAATCGTAGAATCGGCGATTCTACGGAATTGTAAAAATACACATATTTAACATCTATAATATAAGTTTGTATGATTCTTATATAGTTTACCACTTGCATGTTCCTTAAAAGCAGCTAGACATACTCCAGGAATAAAAATAGCTTATCATTATCAAGCTCAAGATTGCTCATGCCATAATATAGATATTTGTACTAGCATTACCACACTGATACAATATTTTTCATGCTCCTTATTTATTTATAGTTTCATTCTCACAAATTAATATCAATAAATTTTGCTCTAAAACAAAATATCAGCAAAACCTGGCCTCTAAAAAAATTTACAATGTTTTTTTGCCCTAAGTCTCTACGAGTAGGATCAACAGTACGATTTGGATCAACAGGCTGTCGTGGGTTCATAGAATCGTAAGACTCTAATAATAGGATCACGATCCTAACTACCTTGGGGGTAGCCGGCTGGGTGTCATGGAATGGTTTTTCAACAGACGACGATCCCACGGTCCTAAATCGAAATTTTCAAATTTTTAGTTTTTTTCCATTTTCACCTGATACTCCTCTCAAAATCTCTCTCCATATAGGCATGTGTGAATAATTTAGACCCATCATTATGTGTTAATAGAGTATTTTGGTAATTAATGATAATCATTATGTGAACTAATATTTTTCAAGAGTTGGTGAAATAGGTTAAGTTACATGATGATGAGGACAACTGATGGCTCAATGTGTTGAAGGTCATCAAATCTAGTGAGTGACGTCATGCGTTGATGCTCAAGTGAAGAACCTGATCTTGAGAGAAGATGTGGACCATCCTAAAGCTCCAAGTGAATGCCCAAGGCAAATGTATATCTAGCATAGACTAAGGATGTGTTTCTTAGTCTTTTTACTGGTCTCGGTGTTTGATGTTGAGACCGGATTACTAGTGTAGGTTGTTGTACTATTAAGAGAGGTCTTGACTAATAGCTTGAGTGTGCCATGTGTTGGTCGGTCTCATCGGCCCTCGGTCAGACTGTCATGGTCAACGTTTTTCTAGAGTGGTTCTTCTCCGTTTTGTCTTTGCTCCTCTATGGAGCGGTCTAACCACTCTCCTAGCAGTCTGACCGGCCCTTGTGTGGGCGGTTAGTCCGACTTAGGGTCCAACGGCTAGTTTTTATAGCCATTGGAGTAATGCCAGTCTAACCAGCCATTGGTTGGCGGTCAGACCGAGCTCCCCTGTTTTACAGTAGATTTACCCTAACGGCTAGTTTCTTTTTGTAGATATATATATACCCCTTGTGGCCAGTTGTGGGAGATTACTGGTGCTATTTTTGTCCCCCTTGAGCTAAGAGCAAACCATCTCTTCTCTTTTGTGCATGTGTTGCACTTAGTGAGTTTGGAAAGGAAAATCCTAGTGCATGTGTTGCATTAAGTGTTATATTAAGTATCTATCGAGCTTAGGTACTTGATTCGTTTAAGTGAGTATCTCCGACTTGTTACTCTTGGTGTTTGCCAACACCTAGATGGCTTGGAGGAGTTGGGCTAGTGATCTTCTCAAGGAAGGTTGTGAAATGACCTGGCCGTTGTGAGTGGTTCAGCCGAGTGGATTCGAGTGTTGGCTTAATTTGTGGAGCCAATCCTATTCTTTTGGGCTTACCTCAACATAGACTAGGGGAACCCGACAAGTTTTCGATCACCACAAGAACAAGATCAGTGTCTTTGCTGTTTGCTTTCTTGTGCTTTATATTCTTGCAATTTATATTCGTAGAATTAAATTGCTTGCTTCTCACCTTAGGATTGCAACTCCTTGACTTAGACTTAGTTTGGTGGTGCACTTAAGGGAAACTAGATCTTTAGACATTAATTGTCCAAGGCCAAATTCACTTTCGCTTCCATATTAGAAATCGGTTTTGGTCTTGGTGATTTTTAAAACCACCTATTCACTCCCTTCCCTTCTAGTTGGTCTCCTCGACCTTACAATGTGACATGGGAAATTAAAATCACGTGGATAGGAAACATGCAGGAATGAGATGTCATGTTATCTGGAGTGTTACAAGAACTAACATAGAAAATCTTTAAAACAAGAGAAAATTGATTATATGCCATCGAATAACTTCCTTCTTCATGATTTGCCATCGAATAACTCCTTCACAATATGTCATAGGGTTTCAATTTTTCTTCACAATATGCCATCGTCATCACCTTGCCATCCAAACCCACTGTTAACCTTGTTGGTTTTTATAAAAAATGGCCAAAATTCCCCTACCTTCTCTCTTTCCCCGTCTTCTCTCTTTCTTTCTCTCTCCCCTCTCATTCTTTTCCAGCGCAAACACTCTCCTCTCTCCCCCCACCCCACCCTCTGTTACTGCTCCTTTACCGGCAAGCGGTGGCGGCGAATCGGCTGCTGGCAAGCATGCATGGGCGAGGCGGCGTAGGCTGGAACGAGAGGATGTAGCACGACAATCGTCGCTGAAGATAGGGGAGGAGCCCGGATCCGGCAGTTGCATGGCAAAGGACGGCCGAATTCAGTCGTGGCATGGCCAGGGATGACCAGATCGGGCGACACATCAACGACTGAGATCCGGTCACTAGCATCTCTCTCTCTCTCTCTCTCTCTCTCTCTCCCTTGTGTCCCAAATTCTTCCATCGACTGAGATGTTCTAATTTTTTTTTAAACCATGTTTTTTGGGTTCTTGATTGTGCTCAGGGTGAACTGAGTTTATTTATGTCCATAGTTAACATCTCTCCTTTTTCTTTTGAATCTGAGCTGCAGTATATGTAATTCTTGATTTTGAAACTGAGATGCAACACCTATTTATGCCTTCCAATTATCGTATGGAATTCGATATTTTCCGAGATTACTCCAGTTGCAGTGCTAAATGTGCCCTGTACCATGTGAAGTTGAGCTTTTTTGTGGTTCATTAGGGATTATTGGAGGTGCTAAATGTGCCCTGTACAATGACTTTAAGTTATTTTTTCACCTTCCCTTAATGTGTAGTCCCTAATCTGACCATAGCTAGGAAAGATTGTTGTTATATGCATAGCACATTACCCTTTCTGCAAATTGGTTGGTAAGATAGGTTCTGTTGATCAAGTTTTTTCATCTTAACCGATTTCGCTGGCATCTCCTTCCTCACCGGCTGAGGGGCGGCGGTGGAAGGGGGACGAGCGACTGGATGGCGACCCGGGGGGGGGGGCGAGGAGGGGGGCGAAGTGGCTAGCAGCGGCAGGGGGCCCTGAAGTCGACTGTTGGTCGCAAGAGAATGAGGAAGATGATAGACCTGACTTGCGGGTCCCACATGTAGAGATAGAGTGATGAGAGAATGGCATGTGTGACTGAGCTATTACTCACATGTTCATGAGGGTAATATAGTCTTTGAGCACTCCTCACGGCAAGCAATTGACGGGATAGTTGACGGCGATGGTATATTGTGAAGAAAAATTGGAACCCGATGACATATTGTGAAGAAAAAGTTATTCGATGGCAAATAGTGAAGAAGAGGGTTATTCAATGGCATATAATCAATTTTCTCTTAAAATAACTGTTTTGGATGCCACCAAGGAAAAACATGGGGGCTTTATTTTCCTAAAAAATTCCTACGGAATAGCCAATTCCATACGAATTTCAATGTACTTCTTAGTAGTCATTCCTTTGTTCCAAACACCATCGTAGGGAATTTCACCTGAAGGATTAAAATCCTCCTAAATTCTTCCATTTTTCGTTCGTTCCAAGCAAGACCTAAATAAAAACAACATGATTTCGATTCTATTATCGTCAGATATGAATGAATCACATACAGTTTTCTTTAGAGAATTAGTGAATCTCAGTTACTGCCAGCTTACATTTACAGTTCACATATCCTGTGCAGTACAACCACAGGACCCAATCAATCGAGGGATCAGGGGATCCGAAGCCAGACGGTACAAATGTACAACCGTGATCTTTCGATCGATCCCATTTATTGATTATTAATTAGTACTACACAAGAAGTTATTTGAGTGTGTTAATGCACTGACGGAGCTTCCGCCGTGCTTGTACTCTGTACGTAATGTGCACGTTCTCTGTTCCACGATGATCCAAAGCGTTTAATGTGGCCGTAGATGCCCGGACATTAACCAATTCTTCAGTTCAAGCTGTCCCAGTAGTGAATGAAATTCCATTCTCGATTTCACTTGCCCCTCTGAGGACTGGTGAAAACATTACCGGTAAGATATTTTTTCGGAAGGTAACGATAACACTGATTTTTTTGTCTGGTATAAAAATTTGTCGGATCCACCGATAACTCCACCGGTAACCGCCGAAATTATGATGGCACTCGGAGGCCCACTGGCCCATTTGGAATATAGGAATTTCATACTAATTTTGTTAGAAATAATTTAAATCCTATAAAAAACTAAAAAAATTATGTGTTCAAAACAAAGCCATAAAATTTTTGATGGGACTAATACCAAGAGCTTTCATGTACACAAGGGTTTTTTTTTTTTTGTCATTGCTGAGAACCTGAGAGGCAGAGTAAATTGAAAGGATTTACTGAGAGGAAAGAATTTCTTCTTATAAGACTATTCATGCGAATTGTGTCAAGAACAAATGGAAGAAACCCTGTACCATCTCTTCTTCGGTAGCAATTTCAGTTAGCCCTGTCGGTGGGAACTCATGGAATTCAAATATTCAATTGAATCTGCCCTGGAGATCCTTGATCATTTCAAAAATGGTCTCAAAAGACCTTTTTTTCCCACGGAAATGGTTACTATTCCTTGGCGGAACATCTGGTTAGTTCGCAATAAGAGTATTATTTTTTACACTGCGCATCCCTCGCTATTTCTCCAGAATAATACTTTTGAAGATGAATTTGCTTTGATTATTCATAGATCAAAGGGGGAAAAACTACATACCAGATATTCAGAATTGTCTAGGTGTAACATCACAAAGATATGTTGCCAAAAATAAAATTAATAAAGTTATTATTTTATTGGATTTTCTTAAATTTTAAAAAATAATTACTTTTCTTGAATTTCTTAAATTTCAAAAGTCAAAAATAAAATTTATTGAGTTTTATGGGATTTTATTGGATTTAAAGTTGAAAAGGAAAATTTTAATTAATTTCTAGGATTTTCTGGATTTTTAAAAGCTTTCCCTATTTATTTCAAGACAAATAAAATTATCTGCAAAATTTATTACCAAATTTAAGTTGAAACTATTTTATTTAAGTCCAAAATATCTCAAGAAATTTCTGTGAATTTTCTCTTAATTTTTGGATTTATTCTACTATTTTCTAAAGCTATTTTGAATTAACTGGATTATTTTAATTGCTAAATCATTAGAAAATCTCAATACTCCCCTTGGGCCTAAACCCTTGGCTCAGCCCACTCCTTCCCTCTCGCGCACGACCCGCTCGGCCCAAACCGCACGCGCGCCCGCTCGTTTTCCACTCCAAATCATCTTAGTCGTTGGATCAAGTTTGAGCGGCCGATCGTGATTAAACGATTGAACGTCCGAACGTCCCAGCCAACGTGGACCGTCCGATCTAAATGAACGGTCCGATCTCGATTGCACATACAGAGATCTGAACGTTCTCATCGATGTGGACCGTCTGATCTAAATCGGACAGCCCAAACACCGCCCGCTCATTTCCTTTCTCTTTCTCTCGCTTACACGTGGGCCCCGCGCTTGCGTCACGCCCATGCGTCAGGCCTTCGTACCCAACCCCTCCTTCTTCCTCGCCTGACTCGGCTGCCATGACCGTTTCGCGAAGCTTCGTGCAACCGCCTTATCCCTTCCCCTTTATTCGCGCCCGCGTGCGCCTCGACGTCCGCAACGGCTGCCGTACATGTTCCTCGTCCTTATCCCCTTATCTCGTGCACGATCTTGCCGGATCCCGCAACGATCGCCACGATCTTCACGCACATGATCTCCTCCTCCGGTCGCACCCTCAACTTATAAATAGTACCCCCGGGTGCGCATCCTCTCACCCATTCCTTCCCCATCACCCACCTCACCTCTCTCGCCCTAGAGCCACCGAATTTTGAGGATTAACCTCGCCAGCCGAAGCTCCAATCTTCGTCTCCTCCGGCGCCATCAAGCCTTCCCCGACCACCGCGACCTCACCGTTGGCTTCACCACAGCCTCGCCTACCCGGTGCGCACCTCGTCGACGCTGGAGCCTCATCGGAACGCCACCGCCGTCGCGAGCCGAACCTCACCGCCGCCTAACTCCTCGCCGCCAGCTATCACCGCAGTCCAGGTGACCAAACCGTGCGGATTTTGATCCTCGCGATCTCCTCTACCTGTTGATGCCCTCGCCGCTAGCCAAGTCGCCGCCGTTCGCCAGACCCTTGGTCCCCGTGCGCGCCGCTGGCTTTTGTGCCGACATGGTTGCCACATGGCCAGCCACATCATCGCCACCTCAGCATCGTTGCCCATGTGTCGCCCGCGTGTCACGCTGAGTCAGTGCGCACGTGTCGGTCCACCTGAGGCTCAGATCCAAACAGTGTAGACTTAGTCCATATGAACCATGTCTATGACACATGGGTCCCACATGTCAGCCTCAACCACTTTTCTCCAGAATTGTTTGATTATGAAAATCCAAGGGCTGACGTCTTGCTTGCATCAAAAATCCTTTTTCTTTAGGAAAATAAATCCAGTAAATCAATATATTTGATTTTCATCAATTTATGTGATTTCAATCTTCCAAAGCCCATATCTTTTGCATCCGAACTCCGTTTGAGCCCATTCAAATTTCTAAATTTGTCTAAATTCAAGGTATAGCTATCTAAACCAAAATTATTTAATTTGAAGTTCATTTGAATTTTGTTTGAATTTAGCTCATTTTCACGTATAGATTTTGACGACTTCGGAGAGTCAGATTTCCACGTCGTTTGAGAGCAACTAAACAATCAAGGCAAGTTACATCTTTGATCATGTTGATCCTAATATTTCAAATTATTTAAATTCTGTTTTAAATTATTATTATATGCTTATTTCTATTCAATTTAATTTAAATACCTATTTTTAAATTATAGTTATACCTACATCCTTTGTACTGCCAATTTGCCAATTTCGACATTGAATCAAACATACCTTGACACCTTAGATGAAAATCTAGTTTATGCAATAGTATGAACTAGAACTTTTTGTGTAATATTATGCTTAGATCAAAAGTATTTGATTTGGGAAATTTTTAGCCAAAAATCAAATGTTGTTTAAATTGTATCCATAGCATTGGTGTACCATAGAAGTTTGTAAATGATTTTTAAAAATAAAATAAAATAAAATAAAATGTTGGTTTAGACTTGGGCAAAATGGATGTTTGGTGGGTGCAGATTTATGCACAGGCTTAATTCAGGTAGGGTTGAGGCCTAGGGTTATTTTGGAAGTCGTCTAAGTCAGTTAAGGACCGGTCTTTGAACCGCATCTTGCTAAGCCACATCGTACTACCACAAGTCGGGAAATGGACATGACTTGGCTAATTAATTTGCAACATTTCACCATGGTTGTGCCTGGTTGCGTGGATGTCTTTATGACCTACTTTTATGTATTCCCACATGGCGCAAGAGGGGGCTTAAATCCCTCGGATAGTTAGTCCAAAGGAAGCGAAACCTTAGCGAGGCATAACTATGTTGGGATGATGCATTGTAAAGGGCTTGTAATAATCTCTTAGTCGCACACCTTTGGAAGTGTGTGAGCGGACAGTATAAGTGATTATCTCTTGTGGGTAAAGTTGTACAACCTCTGCAGAGTGTCAATCTATTCGAATAGCCGTGTCTAGGGTCATGGACATGCTAGTAAAGCCACTCAAAGTTAGATCTTTGGTTTTGATTTCAAAAGATTTTATCAAATATTTTTGGATTTCTATCTAATCGGGAATTTGGGCAAGTAGCCTTGTGATAGGAGGGTATCCTTAACCATTCTTGTGTGAATGTTATCTGACTATAAAACTTGAAAATTTATAAAAATGAATTTTAGTTATAGAATAAATACTTTGGAACTTAGTACAAATATTTAAAGAAATGGTTTTGCTAGTTTTAAGTTGCCTGAAATTTTTTAAATTTAAGTCACTTGTTGTGACCATTGGATTTGTGTAGAGATTGGTGTGTCATATGATTGTCATATGATTGGATATTGATCCAATGGATGTCATATGATTGGATATTGATCCAATAGTCACAATAAATGACTTAAACTTAAGAAAATTTCAGGCAACTTATGAATAGACAGTCCCTTAAAGAAAACATTGCTTTATGCAAAATCAACCAATAAACATTCCTTTCATTTATCCCTGCATGCATTATAATCTGTTAATTATTGGGTGTAACTTGCGAGCACGGTAGTTGTACTCATACTTACTTTATGCAAACAAATTTCAGAGGAGATCAGCTGGACTCTACTACGTCTTCTTTGTCTTTCGCTGTATTATTTATTGTTGGCTCATAAGTCTTTCTTGTAATCAACTCTATTTATTAATAAAGTTATGCGAATTATGGATGTTACCATATTTATTTACTATATGAACTAACTACTGATCATGAGACTAGGTCAGAAATACACAGAGGATTTAGGGGTGTTACTCCTGGGTCCGACACTAGCAATTTCAGATAGTGTTTGAGCCTCAAGGCCTTGAACATTTTTTCTTCTTTTTGCATAAAATCTTTTACTTATTTATAATATTTAATACATACACAGTAGAATAATTTTCCTGCCTTTTTCTGCTCAATTAACAGCGCTAAATGTATGCACGGTTCTTTGATTTTACGAAAGTTTTACAAATAGTCACTGCAGGTCTTACCGGTGAGTGTGATTCAAACTTGTCATTTTTAGTAAATATGTGTAACCATTTCGTGAGTACCGTACAGGCAAAAGCACTTATGGCTCCTAGAGTACCCTTCAGCAAAGTTTTGGATCTGTGGTCAATACCCAATGGAACTTCATGATTTGTCAGATTGGTACCGATTTACATTATTAACAATATTTGTTCGCTCAGTACAAGCAAATTGGGGGTTACAATGTACGATAATTGTCCTCGCAGAAAAAGAATGTACAAAAATGGGCAAAGAATTAAAGCCAGCAATGGTTGCTTTTCTTACTGCTTCACCAGAAATGTAATTAATGTTACCTTTTTCTATACACCAGTTTATTTCAAATTAATTGCTAAAAGAGAAGACAATGAGACCTTTTACCGTAAAGATTATAAGCTTATCTGCTTGAAGCGCAAAATAGACTTACACTAGTAGGATAGAGTCTCGGAGCTTATAAATTAAAAGATATTCCTTATGTTCCCAATTGGGCATCTCGATAATTACTTTGTCAGTAATATATTAGTAAACAAATACAGATTTAATATTTATGAGTAACTTTTGATGATTATTTTTATATATCCAATCTTAATACTTCTGTATATTGCTGGCAAACATTTAAATTTAAATTTGATTGCACATCTTCTAAGTTAACACTTCTTTAGTAATGGAGGGAGTACTTTATATAAGTAGGTACCATTTGGAACCAGAACATTTCGTAGAATTCCTACGGGAATTATGTTAAATATATAAGCACATGTAGGTCTAATTTAATCCATAAATTAATCATGACAACATGCACGCAACATACCGTAACCATCACAGCATAATGCATCTAGACATGTCAACCAGAAATCGAACATGAACGGATCTAAAACGGAGAACATTATCATTGCATCGATGATTCTCGTTTCTAATCGGTTTGTCGATGTTGGCACCGCAGAACGCATTGTGGATGATACGAAGTCGATGACGATTTCGCGGAGCCGAACGACGAGGAAGACGAGCGAGCTACGTAAGCGATCGCGCAGCGCTTCCCAAAAACCTTATTCGCCTCTCCCGCGAGAACTTCAAGGCGACGGTTCGAGACCGCTCTCCGAACGTCGCACGCCGCGGACGGACGGAGTAGACTACGTGGGACGGCGCGAGTACAATGGAAGAGGCAAAACCTAGATTGATTTTCAGATTCGTATGGAGGCGCGATTCAAGATTTATGGAAGAATCGGGGCGTGTGATCAAGGCGTCGCACGTTCTCCATAACTCATAACCGAACGGATTAGTCGCAGAACCGATCCGGACTCACCGCCACACAAAACAAAGAAAAGATAAAACGCAAAGGAAACCGCGTCTGCGCAAGCACTGACGCCGATTTTGGCGGACCATTCACGCAGTGTCGTGCGCTCAGCGCCGCCTCGCTCGCCTGCCTCGCCGCCCGGCCCGGCCCGCGAGGCGAGGCAAGGCGGCCAGCGCGCGTGTGTGTTCCTCTAGTTCTCTCCCACACATGCCTCAAGTGACTAGGAGTGCACCATCCCTTTTAAGGTGGTCTTCTCTCCTAGAACTAGCAATATGGTACTAAAGTTCACATGCAACCTTCCTTTGCATGAGTGGGCCTTGAGATTTAATTTAGGAATTATTCTTCTTGTATGGGCTAGGCCCACATAATTCAACAATCCCCACTAGATCTCAAAGTCCCACAGAGATTTACTCAATTCCAATGTCTTTGTTTATATATCGTTGTTTCGATGGAGACCGATTAAGGTTGAACATCCATCTAGAACTCCAAGCTACACTTACTCACAACTTGAACAATGGACTAAGCCTTGAATTGCAAGTTTGGTGCAAGCAAGCTTCACTTAAAGACTTAATCGATACTAGGCCGCCATAAGCTACCCCTCGGTTGGGCGTATAAGTCATACTCCTTGGTCTCTTCATGAGCTTAGTAGGAGATTTTCCCAAAATCTTCATAGATGCGACTAACAAATGGCTCATATAGGTGTGTTCTTTCAAGAGCGTTCGCAGATAACGTCTTCGCTTCGAAAGCCAATGGAACACATTAAGGCCTTAACCAACTCGCTTGCGCTTTTGAGAGTATTGCATCTTCACATAGAGAGGGTTGAAATTACTCTCCTCCGCTTAATCGATGGCTTGTTTTTCCTGCATCCTAATTCACGGATCTCCGTCACATAGGTTGGGTTACTACCATAGATAACTCACATGGGTCTCATACCCATCTCCTTCGATGCACTATCTATCACATTTCGTGATAGTCCCTTTGTGAAGGATGCGCGAGTTTCTAGTGCTTGGATGTAATCCAAGGTTATAACTCCGAGTTTCTCAATTTCTGACGCACTTCAATCGTCTCTTGACATGCCTAGACGATTTCATATTATCCTTAGAACTGTTCACTTTAGCGATAACGGTTTGATTATCACAGCTTCATGAGGATAGTAGCATCGGCTTTTCTACCGTAGGTAGATCCATCAATAGATCCCGTAGCCATTCGCCTCAACAATAGCGATTCTAGTGCCGCAAGTTCGCTTCCATGGTTGACCTCGTCAAAATGGTCTGCTTGCAAGACCTCCATGAAACAAACACCACCACCAATAGTGAAAACATATCCACTAGTGGCTTTGATCTCATCGAAGATCGAGATCCAGCTTGGAATCACTATAACCCTCCAAAGACCGATGGGTACCCAGATAGTGAAGTCCAAAGTTCGAGGTACCTTTCGAGATAGCGCAACACTCGCTCAAGTGCCTTCCAGATGATCATCTCCGGGTTAGATGTAAACCTACTCAACTTGCTCACAAAGAAAAGAGATGTCTGGCCTTGTTGCACTAGCTAGGTACATAAGAGAGCCAATTATCTGAGAGTATTCCAGCTGATTCCTAGCAATTTTCTTATTCTTACGAAGTAACACGCTAGGATCATAAGGTGTTGGAGAAGGCTTGCTATCAGAAAAACCAAAACGGCTCAAGACCTTTTCCACATAATGAGATTGCAAAAGTGTAATCCCATCCTCACCTCTAACCAATTTAATGTTTAGAATAACATCAGCCACTCCCGCATCTTTCATATCAAAATTTTGAGACAAGAATAATTTGACTTCATTTATCACATTGATGTTTGTCCCAAAAATCGGATGTCATCCACATACAAGCGAGAATAACTCCTCACCCCACCATAGCGATAGTATACATTTTATCTGCCTCATTGACAATGGCTGCGGATGTCACTGTTCTATCGAACTTTTCATGCCACCGCTTAGGAGCTTGTTTTAGACCATACAAAGATTTCACGCTTTAACACCTTGCCTTCTTGACCTTCTACTACAAATCCATCAGTTTGTTCCATGTAAATTTCCTCATCCAACTCTCCGTTAAGAAAAGCATCTTAACGCCCATTTGATGAACGAAGACCATGTGAGGCAGCCAAAGCAAGTAGTACTCAGATTGTGGTCGGTCTAGCAACAGTGAGTAAGTGTCAAAGAAGTCTTCGCCTTCTTTCGAGTGTAGCCCTTGGCAACAAGCCGAGCCTTGTACTTTTCAATAGTACCATCGGGCCTAAGCTTCTTTTGAACACCCACTTGCATCCTACAGTGTTTGCACCCATAAGGTCTATCTGTCACCTCCAGGTTGCATTAGTGATAATGGAATCCATTTCACTACGGACAGCCTCCTTCCAGTAGTCTGCATCAGAAGATGCATATGCTTCTAAAATAGACTTGGGAGTGTCGTCCACAAGGTAAACAGTGAAATCATCACCAAAGGATTTGGTTATCCTTTGTCTCTTGCTCCTTCTAGAGCTCCACCGCCATCCTCCTCATTGACAAGTTCATGTGTATGTTCAAAAGGTTCAGTGGTGTGATTGAACTGGGAATTATTTGAGAGGGTTGGCTAGTAGTGTTATGTGTATCCTTCATTGGAAAGATATTCTCAAAGAATGTTGCATCTCGAGACTCCATAATTGTACCAACATGCATGTCGGGTACCTCGCTTTAACTATCAAAATCTATAGGCAATACTATGATTAGCATATCCCGAAAAGACACAATCCACGTCTTAGGTCCAAGCTTGCGTTTCTTAGTTATTGGCACATTGACTTTCGCAAGCACCCCCATGTACGCAAATAAGAAAGTGATGGTTTTCTCCCAATCCATACCTCGTATGGTGTTTTGTCCTTATTTACATTAGGAACTCTATTTAATACATGATTAGACGTTAGCAAAGCCTCCCCACCATGCCTTAGGTAAACCCGCAGTGTCTAACATGGCATTCACTGTCAGTCAAAGTGCGGTTTTTCCTTTCTGCAACCCCATTTGACTCGGGAATAAGGAGGCGTCCTCTCATGTATAATGCCATGTTCCTCACAAAATAAGTCAAATTGGTCGAGAAATACTCTCCACCACGATCGACCTAAGTCTTTTATCTTTCTGCTTAATCGGTTTTCAACCGCCTTATAGATTCTAAAATAGTCTAAAGCCTCGTCTTTCGTTTTCAATAAATACACATATGTAACCTAGTTGCATCATCAATCAATGTCATGAAATATCGCTTTCCACCCTTCGTTAACATGCCATTCATCTCGTAAAGATCCGAATGCGGGAGTTCTAGTGGTGCCAAATTTCTCTCCTCGGCGACCTTGTGAGGCTTACGAGGTTGCTTTGATTGCACACACCTATGGCATTTAGAACCTTTGGTGATGAAAACGTTTGGAATTAAATTCATACCGGAAAGCCGAGACATTAAACCAAAATTAATATGACATAAACGTGAGTGCCAAACGTTAGCCTCATCATCCACACCGCCACAAATATGGTTCACGCTTTATTGCGAAATCGAAAGGAAAAGCGGAACAAGCCTCCGTGACTCATAGCCTTTACCAATAAAATGTCCATATTTAGACACGACTACTTTATTAGACTCAAATACCAACTTAAGCCCGTCTCTACATAAACGGAGCCACTAACGAGATTCTTGTCTATAGAAGGGACATGCGCACGTTCTTCGTTGCACGATCTTTCCGGTAAACTTCGAGATCTACCGTGCCAACACCATGAATGAAGCATGTGACCCATTCCCATTAGGACGGAGGAATCCCAAGCGACTGATAAGAGGAAAACAACGAAATATCAGCACACACATGTACATTAGCTCTGTATCAATCCACCAATTGGTAGATTGACTAACTGAAAGAACGAGAGGTAAATTACCATACCACCCCATCTCCGGTCTTGCCATGGTCACGTTGATGTACTTAGAAGTCCGTCCCGCAGTGCCTTCTTTCCTTTGCGTTGTGGGCAGTTCTTGGCCATGTGACCAGGCTCACCGCACACAAAGCAAGTTCTATCATCCTGATTGTTGTTGTTCTTCTTCTTCTTGAAGTTGGTTGTCTGTTGGACTTTGACAAATTTCCCTTTGTTCTTGCTTGAGGATTTCTGTACCACATTGGCACTAGACTGCCCTCCATCTCCCTTAGACACAGCGTCCTTTTCCCGAGCTTTCTCCTCAATTTCAAGAGATCCAATCAGACTCTCAACAGAGTGCTCTTGTCTCTTGTGTTTGAGTCTCGTTCAAATTCCTCCATGAAGAAGGTAATTTGCAATAATACATCCGACCACAAACTTGTCGGGTAAGGCACACTTCAGAGTTCGAGTTCCTTGCCAATGGATCGTATCTCATGAGCCCGATCTACCACGTAACGGTTATTAACCATCTTGTAGTCATGAAATTGCTCCATGACATACATGTCATTGCCGGCATCGATAGCACCGTATTTGGAATTCGATTGCATCCCATAACTCCTTTTGCGTCTCATCATGTGCATATACACCTCGCACAGACGATCAAGAAGAACACTAAGAATGCATCCAACAAAGAGAGTAGTGGCGCTCTCGAATTCTTTTGCTTTTCAAAGATCAAGAATACCTTCGGGCTTGCCATTACTAACCTGAATACATTCATAGCGGTAAGCCACGAGTGACCCCGATCGCCATCTCTTAAAGTGCACACCGAGAACTTCTCCTACTCGGTGCATCGGCAAATCCACCATAGTAAGACCACGATTGCCTAGAATAAGGTTTTTGGATTGTTAAATATATAAGCACATGTAGGTCTAATTTAATCCATAAATTAATCATGACAACATGCACACAACATAACGTAACCATTACGGGCATAACAGATCTAGACATGTCAACCAGAAACCGAACATGAACGGATCTAAAACGGAGAACATTATCGCATTACATCGATGATTCTCGCTTACGATCGGTTTGTCGATGTTGGCACCGCAGATACGGTGTGGATGATACGAAGTCGATGACGATTTGCGGCCGAACGACGAGGAAGACGAGCGAGCTACAAAGCGATCGCGCAAAGCTTCCCAAAACCTTATTCGCCTCTCCGGTGCGAACTTGAAGGCGACGGTTCGAGACTGCTCTCCCGAACGCCGCTGCACGCCGTGGGACAGACGGAGTAGACTACGTGGGACGGCGCAGATACAATGGAAGAGGCAAAACCCTAGATTGATTTTCCGTATTACGTATGGAGGCGCGATTCGGATTTATGGAAGAATCGGGACGTGTGATCAAGACGCCGCACGTTCTCCATAACTCATAACCAAACGGATTAGTCGCGAACCGATCCGGACTCACCGCCACACAAAACAAAGAAAAGATAAAACGCAAGGAAATCGCGTCACGCAAGCACTGACGCGATTTTGGCGACCATTCACGCAGGTGTCGTGCGCCCGCCCGCCCGTGGCGAGGCGGCGTAGCGCGCTGCAGTGTGTTCCTCTAGTTCTCTCCCACACATGCCTCAAGTGACTAGGAGTGCACCATCCCTTTTAAGGTGGTCTTCCTCTCCTAGAACTAGCAATATGGTACTAAAGTTCACATGCAACCTTCCTTTGCATGAGTGGGCCTTTGAGATTTAATTTAGGAATTATTCTTCTTGTATGGGCTAGGCCCACATAATTCAACAAATTATACTATCCCTACAAAATCCCTGCTGTAAAATTCTGGCGTTCAGTCCATATATCAAAGCACAAAATCCCTAACATTGATGCTAGAAAGTTGTTTTATAATTACCTTTTTCTGAAGCAGTGGCTTAGGTACTCCTACTTTGAAATTTAATACTAAAGGATTAAGAGTTTAAGATACCATATGATCAACAGGCTGCACATCAATGTAGAGAAAAATGCAATGGGTTAATTTCAAGTGATTGTAAAGTTGACATCACAGCATGAATTATCAACAAGGACACAACGGTTCAATTAATAATACATGTACTGATGTAGTACATCAATTCAATCCAGGGGAAGAGCGTAGGTATATGAACTCATCATAAAACAGCATCCAGAAACTTAATGCATTCTTTAACTGTCGATTCTCCCAGCACCAATCATGCCAATCCAGTCACTTACCTAACTCAAAATGTAAGTTACAAGCCATTTTTTGTGAACAAACCATCTCAAAGCCTTGTCAAGCACACGAAAAATTCCTAGAATACATATTTTTGGATGCAATCGAAACGTGCTAACACGCTGCACATGCTTGTGCCCAACAGGCCACTTTGAGTTCATCTACTTGTTCATGGGATATACTCACTTCCTAATTTCCTTTCGATTTATATCCCTAATAATTGTAACTCGAACAAGACTACGTAATAAAGTTATGATCTGGCTTGTTCTCGGAAAAAAAAAGGTTCCTTGGGTATGCACCCTATCAAGAACGTGTAACTTGATTAAAGTGGAATGCTTGTGGACAAAAATCTTGTAAAATACTCACCACAGGTGGACTCCTCTAAGTTTCAACCCCCAACAATCAAACTTGACTGCTAATTACTAATTTAATTTCTGGGTAAATTAGCGAATGATTATTCATATACATATATAAAAAACTCCCATTTATGTTCACTCCTTGTTTTTTTAAGACCAATGTTGGGGGAGGTCCCCACACTCCCAGGTCAACGTCTACATGAGTCCAACCAACGTCAGTGGAGGACTAGCAGCCAGGCAGGGCAGCTACGCAAAACGATGACACAAAAATGACCTCGGGTTAATTAAACCCATCTTATGCAGCTGACAAATGTAACGTCAACTGATGGGCCCAACGTCGGTGACCCCACCTGACCAAGAAGGACGATGCTATCCTCTGTTGCCCTAGAGTTAGGATTATTTATGTAACTTCATCTCCTTCCCTTTTCCATCCTATAATTAGGACATCATTATTACATGGAAGGAGGAGGTTTGTACATCATTTCACTTTTGAGTAATAAAATTGAAGGGAGATCCTTACTCCGCTTACGCTTCGTTCCCCGCTTACGCATTCTTGTAGGTTGACATAGCCAAAGGTGCTTACAAATCTACTATCTAGAGTCTAGACGTGTATTTACGACAACCAATTTCACTACTCTTTTGAGAGACCAATGACCAATGTCCTACATGAAGCTAGCAATTTTACAAAAAGTTTTATAGAAAACAAGAGCAATTGTCCTAGGTGGTGACTAGGATAAAATATCATTTATTCCAACCGGGCCCCCCAGTTGGCCATGGGCATCAACTCAAATTCAAGCTGCTTCTAATTCGAATCACAAACTACACGTTCCGTTTTGGACATGCACCAAGGAGAAGGAGGGCAAAACTGTAAACTCCCAACGCACCGAGAACCAATCCAGGATGGTCCTGCGCTCGGTTTCACTGTCAAAAAGATCCAGCTGGACTGAGCAGGAGTGAGACCGTGAGAGTCACGCGGAGGGCAGAAGGGTATAACCCCAAGGAGTGATTAGATCAAGAGTGGTAGTGGCATCCACCTGTGCGATAAATATATGCCAACTCCTCCCTTCCTCCAGGCTCCCCTACCCACAAACCCCCACTCCTTTCCCGCCATTAAACACCACTAAAACCCTCTTAAAACCCCCCAAATCATCCCAAGATCTCTTGGTTTCTTGCGTCCTCACTCCGGTCCGTCCGGAGTAGCCGAGAAAGAGAGTCCCCAAAGCCAATTTCACAAGTTTGTCTCTGGTTTTGAGGCCTCGGGTTGGGGATTTCTGGCGCCTTTGCTTGTTTGACCCGGTTCTTCAAGTGTGAGTACTGGTAGCTCACTGGGTGTGGCAGATCTGTGGCGCTAAACCCCACAAATCTTGCCATTTCCTTCATCTTTCTCGTCGATTCGTGCGAATCTCCCACGAAAAGTTGGGAATTTTTTTTGGGTTTGGTTGGTTCGAGTTTTCCCCAATTGAAGTGAGCTTTTTGGAGTGGTTTCTTCGGGGTTCTTGGCGGATTCTCGGATGAGATTTGTGGTGGCGTCGCAGTAGCACCGGTGGATATGCTGCCTCCGGCGATGTCTCCCGCCGACTCCCTCGCCGCCGGCCGGAGCCGCCGCCTGGGGCCTCCCTTGCCGCGCCCCAAGCGCGTCCGCGTCTTCTTCGTGGACGCCGACGCCACCGACTACGACTCCTCCGATGGCGAGGAGGACGAGCGCGCCAAGCGGCGCGTGCGGGAGGTCATGGACATCGACGTGAGGGCCACCTCCCCGTCGCCAGCGCCTCCGAAGCCCATGGCGCCGGTGCTGGCGCGGCGTCGCGTGGTCTTGGACGTCGGCTTCCGAAGCCGGCGGTTCCGCGGCGTGCGGCGGCGGCCGTGGGGAAGGTACTCGGCGGAGATCCGCGACCCAAGCCTGCGCAAGCGTCTGTGGCTCGGCACCTTCGACACCGCCGAGGAGGCCGCCGCCGTGTACGACGACGCGGCGCTCCGCCTCAAGGGCTCCCACGCCGTCACCAACTTCCCCTCCACCTCTGCCCCCGCCAAGCCCCGTCGTCCACCGTCGCGGATGAAGCTCCGTCCCCGCCGGGAAACCGCCCTGGACACCACGACGACGACTACGACCACCACCACCACCACCGCGACCTCTCCTCCGTCGGCGCCGGCACCGGCACCGGCACCGCCGCAGCCGCAGCCCGACGACGACGTTGTCGCGTTCTACCCGTTCGCGTCGCCGACGTCCGTCCTCCGGTACGCCGCCGACGAGGCGCCCCCGCTGGCGTTCGACCTCCTGTACGGCGGCCTGGGCGAGCTGGGCGACCTGGTCGCGGCACCGCCGTCGAAGCCGGCGGAGTTCGACTGGCTGCCGTGGTGGGAGGGCGAGGACTTCGTGACGACCGCGGTCACGGCGAGCGCCGTCAGCGTCAAATGACGCCCCTGCACCTCCTGCCTCCCCTGTCGTGGCGGCCTGGGATTTCGCGCGCTCGGGGCGGGAGGAGAGCCCAGTGGAGCAGCAGTGCTTAATACTATTATAATTTTATTTATTTATCAATTAGTAGCAGCAGTAGTAGGAAGGCATGTACACGTAAGATTTGATGTGGACCAGAGAACGAGCAGAGGAAGAAACGGATGGGCAGGCTACCCTTAAAGGGCATGTTCTTTAGCTGGTTTTAAGGTTAAGATTATTATATATATGTTTAGTGATGTAGAGAAAAATGAAAAGTGGTAAAGAATGAGATCGTCCTCTCACGAAATGCGATGGAATTTTTTTGCTGTTTGAACACAGTTGTAGTTTATTATTACCAAAAATAAAATTTAAATACTTGTAAGGCTCCAAAGAGAGCTCAAAAGACAATATATTAAAACAGTTATTTCTAAAATTATTTTAAGATGGTATAGAATTGTTAGAGATAACTTAAAGATAAACTATCGAATATACTCCTATGACAATACAAAAAGATATTATTGTTTTTTTAATCAAGAATTAAAAGATTGTAGGTCTCAATTTAACAGATAATTTATTTTATTATATGAGCTGTATTTAGTATTATTTATAGATAATATAAATACCTAATATAGACAACCCTTGTGCCTATACCATTTTATGTAATCTAAACCAGTGGAGCATTGTGCGAGTCAGGTGGTGGTTGCGTTGGCGGGTGGGGCCCAACGGGCGCTCGCTTTGTGCGTGAGCTGTCTTAACTCGCACGGCTCCTGCGTGAAAACGGAACGGTGTTAATTTAATCACGTTGCGTTGAAGTGGCTGATGATTTATTTTGTTGTAAATTGTGATTGTCGGGGGCTCGTGGTGGTGGTGGTGATGTAGTAGTCAGGTGGTGATTGTTGAGGAACCGTCACGCGAGTCCAATTGAGCGACACCTGCGTGACAAGCGTAGAATCGTAAGAACAATGCATGAACAACAAGAACGTAATAAGAGATAGAACACGAGATATAGGGGACTTCTTGCTTCTCTTTATTCCTTCATCCATCGATCCATCAATTACAATGAATAGCACTTCTATTTATAGGCTACGACCCTTCTAGGGTTTGGGATGAGGAGCCCACCTTGGGCCAGACTCCTGGCCCGGCCCGGCTTCCCAACACTCCCTTGGGCACTCATCCTTCATGTCCATGTCTCACAAAACTCCATAAAACCCAGTGGAAAAATTTGGAGAAAGAGTACATGAATCATGTCTGTTATGTCGCTCGAATTGCCTCATTAAAACCTTAGCCGAGAAACTTCAGAAAACTCACAAGGGAAAAAGAGTACAATCCACCCAATTTCATTTAATCTCCGTGATTTGCTCTTTGGGTACTCGATCTTCGTGATCAAGCTTTAGTAATGAGTTTATGAAGGTTCTCCTCGACTCGTGACTTCTAGGTCTTATCATTCCAATTCCACGTGACGCACCTTTCAAAGCTAGATGTCGAAGTGACTTAGTGAATAACCGCGATTCTCACATGACCTAGTATGCAAGGCTTTGATTACGCTCATCTTTGCAATTCATGAGCATAGAAGAACTTGGGGTTGATATGCTTTGTGAGAGGATTCTTCACAATAACCCATCCGCACTTGTGCAACACAAGTCGCATTATCTTCATTGATAATAGTGGGGTTGGTGCGGTGTTCAATCCACATAACCGCTAGATGTAGTGAATCATCCGCCGGCCAAGTACATTCTCGTGAGGCCTCATACAATGCTATTATTTCCGAGTGGTTCGTCAAGTCGATACAAGACTCGCTAGACGATTTTCATGGAATTGCGCCCACCACATATGAATTCATAGCATGTTTGCAATTTGGTCAGATGCGGGTCCTACAGTACCCATCATCCGCATTGCCATTCATAGTTAAGTCTTGATTCTTTCGAGAATAGACCAAGTTCTTTGCTTCTTTGGAGGTATCGGAAGATGTCCTTTATTTCCTGCCAATGCTTTTGGTAGGTTCTGCACTATACCTTGCTAATAGGTTCACGACAAATGCAATGTCCGTTCTAGTACGCTTTGTTTAATACATGAGTGTTTCTATTACACTTAAGTGTGGGAATTCGGTCCCGTGACTTCCTCCCCTCTTCTTTAGGTCCTGTATGAGTCTTTGTCTTGTCAGCAAAGATCTTTCGACCATTGGCACTTTCAAAGGGTATGCCTTTGCCAAGTCGAACCTTTCTAACACCTTCTGAGTGTAGGCTGACTGATGCAATAATGTTCCTTCAAGGGCATGCTCAAACTGTAAGCCTAAGCACTATTTGGTTTTACCCAAACCTTTCATTTCGCATCTAACCTGCATAAGAGTTTGCTTTCTTAATATCCTTGTGGTTCCGATAATATTCAGATCATCTTCATACACTGAGATTATACAAAATCCATTCTGGGATCGTCGTATAAATACACAGAGATTATTCTCATTGTTTGTGTAGCCTTTCTTGCATAGAAAGTCGCTTCAAGCGATTATACCACATTCGCTCGATTGCTTAAGTTCGCATAATGACTTTCTCGAAGTTTCACACTCGTACATGTTTCTATTTGCTCGTTTCGGGACGTTGATACATTCTGTATCTTCATATAAATGTCCGAATCCAATATTTCATAAAGGTATGTCGGTACCCCATCCATCAATTTCACTTCTAACTTCAAGTTCACTACCATTGAGATAAATATTTAAAGGAGTTCCGCCATGACCGGGAATAGGTTTCTTCATTATCGTCTTCTGGATGTCCAGTGAAAACTTGTACAACGAGCCTTGCATCTTTTCATTTCTCTTCAAACAAATACCCACTTATACCCTACGGGGTGCACAAGGAGAGACGTGCGACTTACGTGCCCAAACGCCTTTCTTTATTCGAAAGAGTAATTCGCTTTCTATTGCCTTCTCCCAATCTTCTCAACTGATCTTTTCTTTCATTTATCGAGCGATGCAGCTCGGATCAAGATTGATGATTGTCGACATTGGCTGTTGTCATATTCAAATATTCTCCTAAGGTCATAAAGCTTATAGCTATTTCTTCAAGGGGCGATTCTTTTAATGCTTCTACTTGTTCACCGCTGCTTCCAATTGCGGGGCAAGTCCTTTAGTTTTTCAAATCGATGTGTGCGCACACATCCATGCCGATGTCTCCCTTCATGTGGATGTTCAATTCTGGTATGCCTTTTCTCAAGGTTTCATACCGATGCCAGGTCTCAACTGGCTACCCTTCTGGTTCGGGGCACTTCGGTGATCGGCTGTGTCAAGTCCTTCTTATCCTTTTTCACCAGCGCCCCCGGTTACTTCGGATTCGAGGACCGGAGTTCTCGCCCTTTATTCTCGAGGCCTCGGACGGGATTAGGATACCTTCAATGGTATTTCAACCTCTCCTGCATTGCTTGCGTGCAAATGCTACTTATTCACGCCTTCAAATCACTAAAGTAGTCCGCAAATTGATTCGCTAATACTTGAAAATCAATTATCTTTTGGACTTCAATTGTCTTCTAGACTTCAATTCAATTATCTTCTGGACTTCTCTATTTGCTTCACTAGTGCGTGGGTCATATGCATAGATTTTTAATTATCTTCTGGATTTCAATTGTCTTCTAGACTTCAATTATTTCCCGACATTATCATCAAGGGTTGATTTCCTCCCCCTAATGACGGGAAACTAACCTCATCTAATGTACTATCAGCGAATCATTTCGGGCCACGCGTGGTGGTATAGGTATATAACCCTTGCAACCAAACTCGCGAAGATGAGGAGTTTTCAAGATCGACCCTTGCGCTTAGTCGCATAGTTGGATGGATGTTACAGTCGGCATACCTAAAATGATGAGAGTCGCTACGAGCAGATCAGCGTGTCCCCAACATATAGTTGGTAAATTACAATTCTTCAAAGTTCGCTAGTCCATTCTCGGGTGTGGATATGCGTGCATGTAATGCTCAACTTTTAATTCCCATTTTCATGCAATAATCATCAAATGCTTTCAAAGTAAATTCTCCGCGTTGTCCATTCAGTGGACTTCATATGATGATCGTGAAAATATTTCTAATTTAATTATCTCATGAGATTGGCTTTGCAAAAGCATGGTTTCTCGTAGACAATAAACATACGTGCGACCATTCCGAGGAAGCATTGATGAGCACTATAAAATATCTAATTGACTTACAGGGGTGATAAGACCGCAAAGTCTCCCGGATACGGTCCAGAATGCAGGACTTCATCCTTCGCCAGAGCAAAAGGTAATTAATTTCCTGCCACATGCGGGCACACAAAATCTTCCTGATTCGGAAAATCTTTATATTCATATTATGTCCCGTGAATTGTTAATTATATCTCTCATTATCCTAAGACCTAGGCGGCATAATCTATCATGCCGATATAGATAAGTTCGAGCTTCTAAATACGGTTTTCAAGGCAAGATAGGCCGCAGTGCCTTAATATTAGTGTAGTATAGCCCATTCATATGAAGGAAGACATTCTAATGCTATTTTTCACTTTCTTCACGCTTTGTAATGAGCGTATTCTGACCATACTCTTCTTCATCTCTACACTAAACCGTAGCGCAAATATCCTTGAGAGTTCTAGTCGATTCTGGTACAACAAGTCTTCTTCAATGACCAAAGTTGTGCCCATTGGGAGTATAATTGTGGCCCTTCCGAGCCTATTATACAAGTATCGCCTCACGATTGTCGTAAGACTACCAAAGATTCTTGCCGATCGACCGAAAATTTCCGCTTCTCTTAGGATGGTTTTCATTGTGCCGCCACGTGCTAAGCACACTTCCTCCATAGGGCAAAGACACGCTGTTCTAATATAATGTACTTCATTAATATGTAGCGAAAGCAAGCAACACATAAATAAAATACTTGATATCGTAACGTAACTTGCTATTATAAAGACGGAAAATAAGTCTTACAGACTCATAATAAGAATTTAATGCTTTGCTCTCCTAGAGCTTGCAACCATTATTCAATAATTCAAAATTCGCTTCAATTACAAATCGCAAGTTTCTATAAAGGTCCGAGTGCAATGCGTGCACTAGATCTAATAGGCGAAGTATTCAGAACTTCGCCTAAATCGGCTCCATGCGCGATCTTCCTTCTTGGGCGCTACTACCGTGGCCGCGATGTCCAAAGGAGGGATGATGGGATCACATCGGGCCGCTCACATTCATAAGTGAAGCTAATGGACGTGGATCCTCTATGCCCGCAATGGCGAGATATGCCTCATGCTATCATTTGCCCTTCTTCTTAGACCGTAAAGCATCAATAATGTGCGACGACGACCTACCCTTTTGCTCCTCTCATTTGTGAGAGGTTTCATCACTTTGTAGCGCTAGCATGGGCTTCATGGCCAACATTGCTACTAGGTGGTCGCAAATGAAGTTTTTTCCTAGAACATCACCTTGAGCTTCGCAACTTGCATGATGTCAATTAATTCTAAGATACTTCTTGTAGCCGTCTTGACGATAGTTGCGTATGGATTATACCGCATTGGGGTGAAAGGTAGCAGGGTCTTCCCAATCGCTCGCTCATCCGTGATCACATTACCACGCATTGAGATCGATATAAATTCTATACAAATTCGCCATATCGGTCGGGCTTCTTCAATTCTCGATTCGTGATGCCGCCATCTTCATATTCATGCAAAGTTCAAAGGATTACCGCTGTAATGCATAAAATGGTTGCAAAATTCTCACAATGCTCTTCAACCTGTGTTCGTGTTCCCGTATTTTTCTATGCCTTTTTCATGATTTACTGCTATTTTCAATGATTAAAAGCAATATAAGTAATTACAGATAATCAAAACAGTAAATACTGTAAATAAATTGCATAGAAATAATAATAACAAGAATAAACATGCTTCAAAGTTCAAAAATATACAAAATTTTGGATTCCCGAGGCCCTTTTCTGCTGGAAACAAGACTTTCTGCGAAAACTGCAAGTTTCGGGTTAAACGCAAATTTCGCTTCGAGAGAAAATTCGCGTAATTTTCAGATTTCTGAGGGGTTATTCTGCAAGAATATACATAATTCCGTAAATTTCCCCAAATCCAGGGGGTTTTCTACAAAATTCCTTATTTGCGAAGAGATTCTCGTAATTTTCGGAATTACGAAGGACTTTTCTGCAAAAATTCCGATTTTCCGCACGCGCCCCCTGCATTTTTTTTTTCTTCCCGCCGATTTTTCCATGGGCCGGCCTTCATGGGCCGGCCTTCATGGCCCATCCCGCCCGGGTTAAGATAGGGAGGTGGGGGTTTTCTAGGGTTTCTTGCCTCCCTACCGTGCAAGAAGCGGCGGCGGCGGCGGCGTTAAACCGGCGATCCGAGGTGGCGGCCCGAGCGGTGCGGCCGGGCGCAAGCCGGCGGACGCGCGCGGCGGCGCTTGCTGCCCGCGCCGCAGGAGCGGGCGGCGGCGCTTCAAGGCCCGTGCAAGGCGGCGACGCGCGCCGCGCTGCGTAAGGAGCGGGCGGCGGCGCTTCAAGGTCTGTGCGGGCGGCGGCGGCGCCGCGCTGCGCAAGGCGGCGGCGCGCCGCGCTGCGTAAGGAGCGGCGGCGGCGCTTGGCGCGCGTAAGCGGCGGCGGCGCGCCGCGCTCGCAGGTAAGGCGGCGGCGCGCCGCGCTTGCGGTAAGCGGCGGCGCTTCAAGGCCTGTAAGCGGCGGCGGCGGCGCCGCCGCGTGCGCTGGCGGCAACGCTTCAAGGCCTGCGGTAGCGCGGCGGCGCGCGGGCTCGCACAGTGGTCGGCCGGGCGTGAGCGAGGAGCGCTTCAAGCGGCGCGACACCCGGCGCAGCGGCGGCTGGCTCGCGCGACATGCTTCGCAGGGCGCGACGCACTGCTCGGTCGTGGCGGTTCGACGGCGCCATGCGGAGGCGCCACGAGGCTTCAAGATTTTTTTTTTTTTTTTTTTTTTTTTTGTTCGCCGCACGCACGATCGATCGATGCACGGCCGAGCATGGCGACCGGCGGTGTTCATATGCATGTCGTGCCCATGTGTATAATTTCTTAGATGCAATGAATTTGTTGGTCGGGCGATTCGGCGCAGCCGCACGCCATGACGACGCGGCGGCCATGCAGGCCGATAAGGACGTGCTCGTGCTACTAGGTAGATGCGGTGCGACCGCATGTGGTTGCGACGCTGGGTTTTCATCGCTCATGCAAAGCGATGCGACGTAACACTTAGACATGCAACAATCTACCGGCAATCAACATTCGCTTCTTTCATGCGAACTACCGATCACTGGTCGGGCGACTTCAAGTCGGCTCGCGGTAGATCGAGTGAATTTGCATCGTAGAAAATAATCTAGAAAGCAACAATTGCGTAATTGAAAGCAATCTAGAAAAACGATTCAATCCACGAGCGCCGCTCATCGACGGTTACCTTTCGATGCGAGGAGAGTCGATCGTGTCGATAACGGTTGAGGAACCGTCGCGGCGAGTCCAAATCCGAGCGACACCTCAGACAAGCGAGAATCGTAAGAACAATGCATGAACAACAAGAACAGAATAAGAGATAGAACACAGAGATATAGGGGGACTTCTTGCTTCTCTTTATTCCTTCATCCATCGATCCATCAATTACAATGAATAGCACCCCCTATTTATAGGCTACGACCCTTCTAGGGTTTGGGATGAGGAGCCCACCTTGGGCCAGGACTCCCGGTCCTGGGCCCGGTTTCCCAACAGTGATTACTGGTTGGTGGGCGGGTGATTAGTGGCTGGTGAGGCGCGTGGTTTGCTGTTAATTATTGTGGTCGTCTCTGTCCCTATTGGAGCAGCGACGGCAGGGAGCTGTGCGATGAGAAATCACTCCCGATTATGACGAAGGTGTCAGGATTAAGTGAACATAGTCACAGATCTCACATCAGCGTCGGCGTCAGTCGCTAAGAAGAGGAAATAAGCAGCAGATGAGAAGCATTTGCTAGTGCACTAACCTGGCCACGTTTCTTCTTCGCATCCAACGACTTTTCTAACCGGATGTTTGCTGCTGCCAAGCATATGTACAAAGGGGAAACGAATCCTCTTACACGGGTGAACATTGCTAAGTAATGTCACAGATAAACAGTATTATAACATTACGTAACATCTGTCGATTAGAAAACAGCGGTCAAAATCAAAAACATTGTAGCAAAGGTACTGTTTATGAGTACAGTTTACAAATAATGTTCACAAACACTGTAGATGAACGTTGTAGCAGTTGATCTGAACCGTTGTTCCCGGATCGAGCGGCTCAGATCTGAGGAATGTCATGGCACTGTTCACCCGTGATCAGCGGCGAATCCACCGTAGGTGCTAGTGGGTACTCGAGCACTCCTCCTCCACCGACCGTACCCTAGCACCGCGGTCGGGCGACGACGGCGCAGAACATGCAAGTCTCTACCGGGGCCGGACGGCCGAGGTTGAAGATGCGCGCGTGGGTGTTTGTGGGCCGTTGGTGTGGGATTGTGTTATGTTGTTGGAGGAACCCAATTAAAGAAAGGGAGGGTGGCCGCGGGAGCGCTCAAGCCCTAGATGCGCGGGCGCACTGAATTTGAGACGGTGGCGGCAGCGACTAGGGGCGAGGCGGCGGCGGCGCGAGGATCGCCGCTTAGCCGGTGGGTGCCCGGCACGTGGCAGCGGCAGGGCAGGCGCGCGGCCGGGCCACGGGCTGGCGGCGACGAGGGAGGTGGCCGGCGTGGAGGGATGTGCACCGATGGGCGCCCGGGCGCGCGGCAGCACGGGCGGCTGTGCGGTGGGTGGCGCCGTGGCGGCGTCCGGCTGTTCGATGAACTTTTGTTCTTCAACTCCCTAACTAGGTGAGAAAGAATCATCGAGTTAATATAGTGGATAAAAGAATTTGGGTGCTATTCCTTCAGATTTACACACAGAAACTTGCAGAGGATATTCCCATGGTTGACGCATTACGACGATTACGTCCTCCAATTACAATCCTTTGATGGGTTGGAGGTATGGGGTTCAGAATTTCAGATGGTAGCAGCACACATGCAGGTAACTGCAATTCTGACTGTTTTATCATTCTCTTCAGTAATGATCTACTGCAGGATAAGTACATGAATACCATGATGTGTTTTTCTTCAGCAATACTTACCTGAAATGTGCAATACTGAGGCTAATCAGAATTCAGAAATCACCTAATCAGATGGAATGAAATGTACTGTACTCTAGCATAGTAAGTTCTGAAATTGTGCTGCTGAAGTACTAGGAGAAATGACTAATGTCTTCAGCTCTTCTCTAGCTTTGCTTGCTTTCATGAATCATGATCTGTTATTGTCACCAGTTCTTGTTTCCTTTCATGATCTAGAAAGTGTGAGAATTTCTCCAGTATTGAATTGATGTTCTTCAAGTACATTGATAATTGATTCACTATGTTTCTTCAAGAAAATATCTGATAAAATTAACTTGATGCCATAGGATTATCTGCTTCCATCATTCCATGTAAAAACAGGGAATAGTTGTTTCATATGTAGAAAACTCTATTGTATTAAACTGGGAACACAGAAGGGTTGCAAACATGCAATTAGTAACTAGAAACTTGCAAATAGTAAGTTGTTACTGATCGGTGCAAATTGATGAATTGATACAAGAGTGATGAATTGATGCACATTATCTATTAGCGAGGAACTAAATTTATTGTATTATATATTTTTAATTTGTTTTCTTTCTATTTATGTACGAATTTGACATTTCGATGGCAAAAGATGGATAGATGTATCTTTAGTATATTTATCTTGTGCTATAGCCACGATAATAGAGCACCTCCTCTATTTTCATCCTGGATTCGTCCTTGCCCGTGATATTCCCATAGCAATGGTAGAGGATGCAAATCCCTACAAAAGGTTTATATCAACTGTCTATAGTCCCTGTCACGTAGGATTTTTCTTGATGTGGATAAAAAAGAATGAAGAGAGAGAAAGATACTGTCTACAATCTTGTAGTTGACTGTAGCACCAGAAAAAAAAAAATCATTAAAAGATTGTGTTGTCTATAATCTTGTAGCCGACTGTATCACCACAACCATTGTATGAGTTGTCTTTAGTGTTGTCTATAGGTGATATGGAGAGTTGTTATAGACAGCAGCTGTCTGTACCATTAATACATGCCCTAAGGGATCTCCAGTAATATATTTATTGTCATTTCTTAGCTATGACATGTCAACAAAATCCTACGTGAATGAAAGAGATAGGAGAGAGCACAGACCGTCTTTTCCTGAAGAGACTGTCGTACACGCGAAGCAAGATATAATATATTACTCTACTCTAGTTGATATGTAGGCTTGTTTCAGAGAAAAATGATAAAATATAAATATTGAAGAGCGTCTTAGAGAATATCTATTTGAAATGTTATCTTTAAAGATGATATAACATATATTAAAGATAAGTTATCTCCAACTATTATCCTAATGTACTTGCGTGTCACGCGGCGGAATGCCGTCAATTAGGCGGGGCCCGCGGGTGGTGGATATGGCGGGAACTCCGCATGGACTAAAGCCAGCGTGACCGCTTTCGCGCCATTTCCAGGCCATGCAGCAAAATGACGGAAATGCTCCTGTCCAAACGACGAGGAAAGGCGCCCCGTGTGGAGTGCAATATATAGCTCATCATATACTCTACATGGAGAGGCGTTCGGTGCGGAGTACAATCAATATTCTATTCTATATTTTTTTCGTAGAGCTTAGATTAAGTAGTGTCAATACATATTTTTTTTATCTCGTATTCACTCTATGAGTCTTCGGTCAGACATAATTACTCATTTCTTTTGCACCCTTATATAGAAAATTGGACAGTAGAAGTGCAATCAAAACGAACACGAAGAGACTAATCGTTAAGATGTTGAAGAAAAAAACACTCAGTATCCTTTATCTACTAATATGCAACAACCCACCAATCTGTTATCTTATTCCTAAATGAAATCACAACAGACTTTTACAACAGGCTTTACTTATATCACCTGACATACAGATATATACAGACGGATATCGCTCATCTTGTATTTTATTCTGTACTAGTGTTGGATACCGATTTCTCTATCCTGTATTTGCTCGACGAGCATTCGATCGGTCGGTCAGTCGGTCGGAATTATCTGCTCTGTTTGCACATAGTCAGTCAGGAGGGTTTACGTCGCGAAAGCGAATTCCTCTGCCGTCCTAGGTACAAAGGCAGAGGCATCCAGTTGCTAAATCATATCCGTTGCTTTTTGGTTAGGATTTCCATGTCTTCTAGGATGCTTCCGATTGCTATTTGCCAGGTCAGTTTGCTCGGCCAAGCGCGCGAAGCCACGACCTGCTGCAAGGAGATACTTGCATCAATTCCTCTGGTATGCTTTCCAAAAGAATAACAAACAAGTAATCTGTTGAGATCATTCTCTTCAAAGATTTGTTTAGGTCTTGCTCGTATCCTTGACTAAAAAAGTTCAAGAACTCTATCACAACAAATTGAAAAGAGCATAAGCAAGAAGAGTAGAGGAATGTCATCACAGAATCATTTTTCACATCAAGAGGCTACAAATAAGTAAGTGATATTGTCTGCAGTGGCGGAGGGAGGAGGGTGCTGATGGGGGCTATGGCCCCCTCATGATCAGAAAGTTTGCATTTAGCTCTTTATATTTCAACAAAATTTGATAGTATTTGGCCCCTCTTATCAAATATTATTGCACTGTGTGACTTATTTGGTCCTCGTTATGTCTAATTCTTGGCCCCGCCACTGATTGTCTGCTAGGGAAACCACGCACGCTTGCTGCTAACTCAGTCTTGCCCTCTTGCTGCCCGTGCTCACACACTTGCCGCTTGTGCTTGCCCACCATCGTGTCGGCTTGATGCACTCGCACCCACATTACGACCACCACCGGCGATATGCATGGTTGCTGCCGGCGAATCAGGCGTTGTGGCGCCGGGGTGGACAGAAGGAGTGAGAGAGCTGCGGTAGCTAGATGGACACAAGAATTTTTTGGGAATTGATAGGCACCATACGTCCGGAAGGACATGATTCGTCGGACGGCTCAACTGTCATCCAACGATAGAGGTATCGGATGCCCCCCTCCATGTGATTGCTCTTTTTGTTTTTTTGTTTTGACTTTCTCCTCCTCCCACTATCTTCTTCCATACGAGAACGAAGTTTCCTTCATGCTTCTCATTCTTCTTCCATCTCTCTCTCCACATGGCCAAGGTCGGCCAGAGCTCACATGCCCTTCTTGCCCCTCTACCCACCACTCTCCCTCTCTCGCCTAACGCAGTCTCCTTTGGTTGCAGTCTCTGCGAGCTTCTCCGTCGTCGGGATTAGCAGAGCTTAGCCACCACCGGGCATAGCCTCTGTGAGCTCAGAGGCCAGACAAGCTCTGTGCCTGCCTCTGCAAGCTCCCCCATCACTAGGGCCAAACTTGGCTTAGCTGCTGACGGTCGTGTCTTACGCGAGCTCCCTCGAGGCCAGACGAGTGCCACCACCGCTGGTCGTAGCTTCCACAAGTGTTGTTGGTTTGGCTGATGGAGAAGAAAAGGCAAGCGCTCGGTATGTTGCATTAGATCATTCACGTTGTTGCAATAGATATTTTAGGATGTTGCAATGGTGTTTTTAATTTGTTGTAGCCCTTTACCATTTAAATGTTGCATGCATTCTCTCAAATTATTGCAGCAGCTTTTCTCCATTGTTGCAGAAAGTTCTTCATGATGTTTTTGTAGGAAAATGATTTTTGTTGTAACCATTGTTGTTGATTGTTGCATACATGAAATCAAAATATTTCATAAGTTAGTTTTAAATGTTACAAATTTCTTGATGTTGCAACAATTATTTTCGAATATTGCAATTATTATTTTAAAATGTTGCAATGTTGTAACATCGAAATTTGTTTGATTGGTATATTTGAATTAGTTTTTAAGCACGGCTAGGTTCTATACTGATGGTTTCTATGAAATTTTGGTGAGAATATGCTTTTTTTCCCAATGTTTTTTTGGAGGAGATCCGGAGGAGGAGTTTTTGTTGCATCAGGTGTGCGTAGGGGCGGACCCACCATTCTGGCGAGCTCTAGCGTCCGCCAGAGCTACCGCCAGCAAGGAACCCCCCCACAACTCCGTCGAGCACCCAAGACCTCAGGTCGATGCCAGAGAAGACGGCCGCAGCGCTAGGAGGATTTTTGAAGTTTGAATTGAAGATCCAAGCTTCGTGGGCCATTTCAACCGATGGTGGGTTTCACTGCTAATGCAAGCCCTTGCTCTGTAGTTGCCCAGACAAGACGGCCAGGTCATGACTTGCGAGCAAGAGCTCGACAGCTCGGGTGCAGGGCGACGGTGAACCCTAGCACAGACACTCGCACAGGCGGGGCGATCGATGGAGTAGGGCCTCGCCGTCACTATCGTGATCCCGCAATCTCATCGTGGCTGCGGAGCGCGGTAATCAAAGCTTTCGATGCGGGCGGCCGCAGCGGCATCGCCTGCGCCGTTTTGGGTTACGCCGATGCTGTCGCCCCCCAAGCTGGCCAGGCCATCACTTTTGTCGTTGGGGAGGTGTGAATTGGGAATATGAGTCAAATGTGTTGTTTTTATGCAGACTGGCCAGGTTTAAACATAATTCGAGCTGTCCTAAGACTAATTCAATCTTTATGAATTGAGGATAGTATCTGCGGCGGCGGTTGGGGCCTAGGGGCGTCAAGGCGTGAGTTGCTACAGGTCGGCGCCTCAGCAACAAGGGCAAGCCGCAAGCATTGGTCCAAGTCTAATTCTAACAGTAAGGTCTCTCAATTCTAATTTATGGTTGTCTCAAATAGAATAATGGATGATGAATTGTGATTTTTTGCTTCAAGATTTTGAATGGTTGATTATTTTATTTGCTAGAAATGGTTGAAGAGATGTTTTAGCACTATTTTGAGGCAATACCAGTGCTAGTAGAATCGCTACACAAAGCGCAAGCTGTTGAATATAGTTTCAAATGTTTGCATACGGATTGTAGTTGTTGATTCTATTTAATGTCATATACTCTTATTAGTTTTACAATATGGTTTGTGTATGGATTGCTTTGCTTGTGGGTAATACTCTTGGTCCACATGGATGATTCCACTGTAGCTAAAATTTAGTCCTAGGCCCGCCACTGCTAGCCAGCCATCAAAGCCCAAAGTAGCAGCCAGTTCCGTGAGCCTCTCGGCATTTATCTGCATAGAAGCCTCCATTGCAAGCATCTCCTTGTAGATTTCTGCACCTTTATCCCACTCTATGATGAACGTGTTCGTGATATGCACTACAGGCAATCATAGAGATGATTGTATCACGTCTATGTTTATGAGTTTATTGAATAAATGTTATTTTGTTCCTTGAATGAATCATCAGTTTTATAGATCAACGAGTATGTGACTGTAACATCCCAATTTTGGACTTGTGTTTCAAATGTAAGAAAATGAGTAGAAATTAAAACTTTTTCTTACATCTTGTATTTCCTATTTGTACTGAACAAGTATTGTACAAGAAGTTATGGAAATACAAAGTCACAAGCCCCTGATCCGAATCATGAGCTTTCAAAAACAATCTTGTCAAACCTCTTGATCATCTCCTGAAAATATTTTTCCTGGTTCTTGGGTTGGTTTGTGACCCTCTGAAAATTTCACAATTTTTAGAAATTGTTTGAATATCTTTGGAGGCCACCAAACCTATTCGAAATTTGGTCAAACTGTGGACCCGCACCTTGTGGAATTTTTGGAGGAAAATGTATAGCACAAAAACCTCTGCAAAATTTACACGAGGTCTTAAACTCAGTTAGCAAGATTCTGTAAAAATTTCATAATTTTTGGAGATAGTTTGCTGCCCCAAATAATTCTCCTAAGGTCAGCTCTTGTTGGGACTCAAATTTTGAACCCTAGGTCCAGTCCGACTGACTGAGTCGACTCACCAATTGACTCGCCGAGTCGAGTCACTAGGCAGCACCGAGCTCGACCTCGTCCTCAGGTGAGCCGCTGATTTGAAATCCAACGCCACGCACCACCCCGACCTCCTCTCTCGCTCTTCTTCTTCCTCTTCCGCCGAGCGAGCGCGCGCGCGCAGTGAGCAGTGGCGTGGTCCAGCCACTTCGGGCCCCGCAACGGCTCGGAGCCCTCCGATTGACAATCGTGGTCGCTTTGCTCGACCTTACCGCCTCGCCTCGCTTTCTCGCGTAACCCTTTTGTCCCATCGCCATTAAACCTTCGCCTCGAGCTCGGCCGCCGCTACTTGGGCACCTCCGAGGTCCTCCTCAAGCTCCTTCACATCCCGGCACTCCATCTTCCTCTCGTGGTTAGTTTGGTGCAAACCACCGAGTGCCTCTCGCCCGCCATTTTCGAGCTTCGGCTCTCCTCGGGCAAGTGTTCCAAAGGACCTCTTGCACTATTCTTACCCTTTGTACACCTTGGTCGCCGCTGCGAGCCCTAACCTTTCTTTTGCTGCCTCCTGTGAGCAAACTGGATTTGGGTTTTCGGTTTTGCGCCGTAGGTGGAGCTCGCCTTCTCAGCCCCGTGAAGCATTCCCGCCCCATCGTGGTTCTCGACCACCTTGTGGTTCGTGGCGAACCTATCCCGACCTCTCCTTTCGCTTGGTTGATCGAGATCCGCGCCGCCGCCATCTCCTCCGCCTCCGGTGAATCGCCCGCCGCGCACTCCTCCGACCTCCTCCGACCACCCCGTGCTCTCGGTGAGTTCATTTTAGTCCCTTAGAGCTTAGGGTCTAGCTAGGATAGCTCGTAGCGCCCTTTTCGTGTTTTCGGTTTTGCCGAAAGCCGCCCTCCGCTTCGCCGGCCACGGCTGCTCAAGGCCGCCGCCGCCGAGCACCTCCGTTAGGTTCGCAATGCTATTAGCTTGCTTTGGTGGCTTTGGTTCCCACCGCCGTAGTCCCGGTCGCTGGCGACATGCCGCGAGCTCACCGCCGAGCTCAGACCGTTGCGTTTTTGTCGAGTCCTGACCTCCTCGTTCATCGGGACCGCCACGATCACCCCGCTTAGATCCGAGCCCTGGCTCCTTTCCCAAAAGCTTAAGCCTCGTGACCTCCCTCGTTGAATCTGAGCCATTAAAGACCACCCCTAGTTGGATCTGCACTGTAGAGGGTTTCGTGAAATTTCTAAGTCCCAAGACCTCCTTGAGCAATCTCTACGCAAAAGACCTCCCAGATTAGCTTCTAGCCGTTAGATCCTCGGTCCATAAAAACTATAACCGCCAGACTCTCCCTAGAGTTGATCCTAACCATCTAGGACCACCGGGTTAAATCCCGACCGCTAGACCACTCCGCGCAAAAAGATCTCCTCGTGATCTTTTGTTAAGACCACCCTAATAGGCCGAAAGACCTCCTCCGAGGTCCTCTTTGCAAAAGACCTCCTCGTGGTCCTTTGTAAAACCACCTCGACCTCCCCGAGGTCCTCTTTGCAAAAAGACCTCCTTGGTCATTTTGCAAAGACCACCTCAGACCACCTCTGGTCGCCCTGTAAAAGCCACCCCGCCTTTTACAAAGAAACCCCCGCCTGCACTCTCTTAGGCTCAATCTCGACTGCTCACGACCTCCCCTGACAGATCTCGAGCGCTAGATCTCTTTTGTCAAATCCTTAGTGCTCGACTTCCTCCGCGCCGATCCGGACCGCTCAAGACCTCCCAGGTCTAATCAACCGCCCGCATCTCCTCCGATTAAAACCCTATCGCTAGGACCTCCCGAGAAGATCTTGGCCATCCAAGACCTCTCGAGTCATCTCACCATCAAGACCTCCTCTCGAGATCTTGACCGCCTAGGACCTCCTCCTTGGATCCGTAGCGTTAGGACCTCCTCCTCTCGGTCTAAACCGTTAGACCTAGATCTAACTGCTAGACCTCCTTCCTCGATTTAAAACCTTAGGACCTCCTCGCTCAATCTTGATCGCCCAGACCTCCTCACTTGATCGTGTCCGCAAAGACCTCCTCGGAGATCTAGACCGCTGAAGACCTCCTCCGTGAGATCTTAGCCGCCCGCACTTCCTCCGTAGGTTTACCCTTAGACCTCCCTAGTGCTCGGACCGCCAGATCTCGACCGACGGCCACGACTCCGTTAGCGCCAGACCTCCTTGCGTTTGCGCGCTAGCACGCACCGGTCGTGATCGTTGATCCGATCTCGACGGTCCGCACTTCCCGGCGGGAGGAGGTCTTGTGTGCGCCAGTGCTTCAAGCTCATAAGCCGCCGATCTTGATCTAACGCCCACGACCTCTCCTTTTCATTCAATTCGCTTGGACCTCCCGAGAGCTCAATTGTTCTAAGTCTTTTATGTTTCAAAGTTCAAAAGTGCTTAACTTTGTCATTTTAACTCCTTTTGAATGATTCCAGCTTGTCGTAGCTTTGTTATAGTATGAACTTTAACTGAGAATGAAATTAGGCCCCACATATAACAAAATGATTTAACTACACGATCTTGTTTAGTGAAAAATGATGTCTAGAAATTCATGGAAAATTTGTAAAATGTATAACTTATTCTCTCAGAATTCCAAACTGAGCAAACTCAACTTGGTAAAATGGGTCTGCAGACATGCTTTAATATGAACTAGGCTTTGTCCTTATTTATGTTCCCTAGAAATGATATATGCTAGTTTTAGAGCTTAGAAAATCATAACTAATTCATTATAACTCCAAATTGTGCAAACTTAGTTTTGCTGTTGTTAGATGACATTATCTACCCACCATAAAAATTTCAGATTCCAGATCATTTTAGAAATTTTCGCCATGAACAAGAATCAAATTAATTTAATTAGCATTTTTCAGCCGAGAGAACTTAGTTTAGCTATAACTTTGCATGCTAAGTCTAAATGAAGTGATTCTTGTTTCTAAAATTGTCTAAAATCATAATCTAGCTTCAGATAAATTTTATTGTATTTGGAGAACTTTTGCTGTTGAGTTTTGTTTGGAGTTCTTGTTCTTATTTGAGTATCGCTTTTCGCGTAGGGTTTCAAGGAATTATTGTTCACGGAGTGAATCCTCTGCAAGCAAGAAAGTGATCTACCGCCAGCAAGCAGCTTTGATCATGTTAATCCCAATATTTTAAGTATTTATGTTGTTTACAACTTCTATGTATGCATTGCTATCTTGCTTTAACTATTGTCGATAGTTGGCCTGGTAGATGCATTTCCATAGACAAATGATTATCCTCTACTACCATGAGCCTAGGTTTTTGTTGTGATTTAGAGCTCGTTGATGAGCTCTTGTCCCTTAGTAGTTTGCGAATTAATTGTTTAGCCATGCTTAGTTTCCAGAGAATGGGCGGTTATCGACTTGTCGATAACCTTGATCACCTAAAACTTATTATCACTTATGATTTCAGCCTCGTGCCTTGTCTACTTATGAAAACTAAAACTGAAAACAAAATGATTTAGACTTGGGCACAATGGTAAGATGGTGTGATTGTGGGGTGTGACTGGAATGGTGCCCGGGTCAACAAGGACCGAACATCTTGTTACACTAAACCAAGCATTTTGTGCGTATAACCACACTAGAGGGTATGGGACCTCTCTTGAATTAGTACTTTGGGAGGCATTAATTAATGAGTCGGGTCAGTAGCTTATAGAGAAAAAGGATCACTAAGGCGTGACCGGGTGGTTCCTTTCTAGGTCCTCCACCCCGACCGGGGGCTTGTAATGTCCGGCTAGTAACTATTG
Organism: Ampelocalamus luodianensis; assembly: GCA_036346255.1. NCBI lineage: Eukaryota > Viridiplantae > Streptophyta > Magnoliopsida > Poales > Poaceae > Ampelocalamus > Ampelocalamus luodianensis. The sequence goes on along the minus strand of CM070625.1, from coordinate 41,960,429 downwards.
ACTCCCGACTTTGCTTGACCCCACCACAACGTGTGGTCCTAGTGGCCTCTTTCGCCGGCTGGTCACTAAGGGTTAACCCCATACGTGCGACTTTAATTAACGATTCCATTGGAAACGCCTCAGAGGACTTAGCCGTGCAGCATACCAAAGGAAGTGTGCTTAATAGCTTGGCAAAAGGCGGTCCAAGTGTGGGTACATTGGTACACCCCGCAGGTTTAAAACTATTCGAATAGCCTCGCCCTAGGTTATGGACACGCTGGCAAGGTCTTTCAAGAGTTAGACTACAACATTTTTAATTAAAACTTGATGGGTGGCACTAACTGGATTCGTGCTATGTGTGGCTATTGGGTTAGTCACCAATAGGTGGTTACTCTTGTACTTATTGTATCTCGTGTTATTTCAATCAATAAAACTGATTACAAACTTGCTTTTGAAATGTATTACATTATCGCAAATAAAGTTGGCTTTGTGCTAAATGAGACATACAACCACCACTTAAATAAGCTTGCATGTAGTATAATGATAGGCCCGCTATTCCACACGTCGGTTTTGCAGTACAAAACAATTTTTGTACTCGATGCTATGCTTAATGTTTTGTTGCAGAGGAAGAAGTGGATCCCCAAGGATCGACTTTTGTGAGAATCGTGGTTTGGACGACTAGCTTGGCGTGCCTGGCCGGTTGCCTTGTGGGTTATGGCTAACCGGGTTGGATTTTATTTATAGCCATCTTATGGCACTTTTGCTTCCGCTTAATGTTACTTTGTTGTTGTTGGCCACTGGCCCTCTTGTGTAATAACTCTTATTGTACGCTCTTTGCTAGACTTGTTATATGGTGATGTATGGAATTGGTGCATAATTTTGTAACGGTGTGTATGTCGCATTTCGAAGCATACATATCTCGAGGCTTGGTTTATTTGATTTGTAATCGTTAGGACCAAGTGGGTGGTTAAACAAGATGTCGAATGAATCGGGTCCTCACAAAGTTGGTATCGAGCCATATCGACCGTAGAAACCCTAAGCTTGGTCGCCTTTAGGATATTTTGAAAACTTAATTTAAGTATCAAATGATTTATGAAAGCTTAAGTAAATTCTCGATTTTATTCCTTACCTATCTTAGCTTTCTTCTCTCACCTTGCTCTAATTTGAGTTTTAAAAGTTGTTTTCTCTCCTTCTTTCAAAAGATAGTGGTTTTCGTTGTTGGGTTTTGGGAACCAATGAGTTTGGCAAATTGAAGTGTTGGTGTCCTTCTACAAGGTTTTGAAGCTTCGAATGGTGAATTTCGACCAGGGGCTTGGATGCAAAATCTGACAGCAAGCGCCAATTTCCTGACAGCAAGCTCAAAGGTTCTAAAGAAGGTAGATAATGAGAGGATAATTCAACTAAAACTTGTGGGAATAAAAGGGTAAGAAGTGATATTAGTTGGCTAAGTATCTAACACTATTATTAGTAGTTCTACTCTCGCCATTTGGTCCTATTGGAATTTGAGTTGCATGCTGAAATTTATCTTCCTAAACCGACGCTGTTCTCCATACGAGTTGGTCGCACTGGAAGTTGACTTTGTGATTGAAGCCTTATGTTGATTTCGTGGTTGTTTTTGAGCTTTGAGTTCATTTCTTAGTGGTTTATTGTTCTTTGTCTTAAGCTTTCTGGTTTGATCCTTGTCCATCTTAGTATCTATTCCCACCCTAACGCTCAAAGCAGCCCCCTAATCTTTTGATATTTCTTCCGCATCCTCGCAGCTTTCTAGTCTTCGGTTCGCGCTAACCCATCTCTTCGTAATAGATGTTCGATGCACTCAAAGAAGAGACTAGGTCGAAGTCGGCCGATGAAGGTCTCCCGCCCCAACCGCCTGCATAAGGGTTGCAAGCCCGCCTCGGCGACAGATGGATTTGGTCCCTTTGCCGTGACCATGGTAAAAGAGCCATGTCGCGGTTGCAACCCCGGAAGGTCAAGGTCCCGCGCTGTGGTGAGGAAGGACACTACGGCAGCGAGTGTACCACGCTTGCCCAAATTGTGATGAAGACCACCTACCCGAAACCGTCCGATCGCTAAAGTCACTTGTTTTCTCGCGAGGAAGCACTCACTCTTCCAAAGAGTGTAGCATGAGTCCGTGATCGCCAGTCATTAAAGCTTCAGCGATCGCTTCTTCGGTCATCCGCGAGTATCGCAATCGCTAATGCTTCCGCACTGCAGGAGTTCTTGGATGATTTGTCCGTGGAGCCGCAGGACAAATTACCGCCTATACCTTCCCAACTTTCGACATTACGAGAATCCCATGGTTGTTGGGGCTAAAGAAGAAGCTAAAGCATCAACAGATGGCGGATGCCACTTGTTTCTTCAGAATAACAAGGGTCACTATGCGCATAGTTGTCCTAAGAAGAGTGCAACAACCCTCGCCCTCCGCGGTCGTGAGCCAGCCTCGCGCACTCGCGTCCAGCAGCAAGGTGGCCCCGCGATCCGCCGCTGTCACGCGCTTCTTTGTCACAAGAAGGGGCATTACGCCAACAGCTTGCCCCGTGAAGCATCGTGAGCGAAGGCTGTTCGTGATCAAGTCAACTCCATCTCCGCCAAGAAGTTCAGAGGCGCCGACGCCATGTTGGGTACGCTTCTTGTTTACTCTCACCGATGCGTATTATTCGATTCGCAGGCATCTCGCCTTTATATCGCTATCTTTGATCGTGTTGGTGATCTTCATCTTGCTCCATCACTAATGCCTAGCACCATCTCGGTTTCATCAAGCCTTGCTAGCCTACCCCGCTTTTTCCCAAGAAGAAGGCTACCATCCGTTGTCATCGGTCTTTGACTTGAGTGACACCCTTCTGTCTCTATACATCCTGGGCATCACCTACTTGGTATTGCCTCAAATTGTGGACCTAAATGTCCATAGCCCTTCTAATCAATCAAGCACGGAGGGATGACTCGATAGCTAGTTAGCAGTCGAGATTCCGTTGTTGGCGGAATTAACTGCATAAATCGCTCCACCACCAACAACGATCTTGCGCCATCGCCTCAAAAATCGAGGAAGATCTCTCACCACAACCTTGCTATATCCGACTTGATAAGTTCCCGTGTCAACTAAAGTGGCACATTTTCCACTGTGTCGTAACCGAATTGTGCCGATCCCTTGCTTGAGCTCCTTCTCTCGGGAATCGTGCCATTCATTTCCTTGAAGTTCGATGGTCGAATTGTTCCAAGGATGAAGCTACTTGAAACATAAAGACCGCCAAAGATATGCACTACCCTCTTTCTTTCTCGAGCAAGTCAAATCTCTGGACGAGATTTTTGTAAGGGGGAGAGTTGTAACATCCCAATTTTGGACTTGTGTTTCAAATGTAAGAAAATGAGTAGAAATTAAAACTTTTTCTACATCTTGTATTTCCTATTTGTAATGAACAAGTATTGTACAAGAAGTTATGGAAATACAAAGTCACAAGCCCTCGATCCGAATCATGAGCTTTCAAAACAATCTTGTCAAACCTCTTGATCATCTCCTCAAAATATTTTTCCTGGTTCTTGGGTTGGTTTGTGACCCTCTGAAAAATTTCACAATTTTTAGAAATTGTTTGAATATCTTTGAGGCCACCAAACCTATTCAAATTTGGTCAAACTGTGGACCCGCACCTTGTGGAATTTTTGGAGGAAAATGTATAGCACAAAAACCTCTGCAAAATTTACACGAGGTCTTAAACTCAGTTAGCAAGATTCTGTAAAATTTCATAATTTTTGGAGATAGTTTGCTGCCCCAAATAATTCTCCTAAGGTCAGCTCTGTTGGGACTCAAATTTTGAACCCTAGGTCCGAGTCCGACTCGACTGAAGTCGCACTCCACCAATTGACTCGCCGAGTCGAGTCACTAGGCCGCACCGAGCTCGACTGTCCTCGTAGTGTGAGCCGCTGATTTGAAATCCAACGCCACGCACCACCCCGACTCCCTCTTCTCGTTCTTCTTCTTCCTCTTCCGCCGAGCGAAGCGCGCAGCAGGCGCAGTGAGCAGTGGCGATGTCCAGCCACTTCGTGGCCTCGCAACGGCTCTGAGCCCTCTCGATTGACAATCGTGTCCGCTTTGCTCGACCTTACCGCCTCCTCGCCTCGCTCGCGCGTAACCCTTTGTCCCATCGCCATTAAACCTTCGCCTCGAGCTCGCCACCGCTACTTGGGCACCTCCGAGGTCCTCTCAAGCTCCTTCACATCCCCTGCACTCCAGCCTCGTGGTTAGTTTGGTGCAAAACCACCGAGTGCCTCTCGCCCGCCATTTTCGAGCCTGGGCTCTCCTCGGCAAGTGTTCCAAAGGGACCTCTTGCACTATTCTTACCCCTTTGTACACCTTGGTCGCCGCTGCTTGAGCCCTAACCTTTCTTTTTGGTTGCTCCTGAGCAAACTGGATTTGGGTTTTCGGTTTTGCGTCGTGAGGTGGAGCTTCGCCTTCTCCAGCCTCGTAGCATTCCCGCCCATCGTGTGGTTCGGGACCACCTTGTGGTTCGTGCGAACCTATCCCGACCTCTCTTTCGCTGTTGGTTGATCGAGATCCGCGCCGCCGCCATCTCCTCCGCCTCCGTGAATCGCTCCGCCGCCGCACTCCTCCGACCTCCTATGGACCACCCCTCGTGTTCTCGTGAGTTCATTTTAGTCCCTTAGAGCTTAGGGTCTAGCTAGGATAGCTCGTAGCGCCCTTTTCGTGTTTTCGCTTTTGCCGAAGCCGCCTCCGCTTCGCCGGCCGCGGCTGCTCAAGGCCGCCGCCCGAGCACCTCCGTTAGGTTCGCAATGCTATTAGCTTCGCTTTGGTGGCTTTGGTTCCCACCGCCGTAGTCCCGTCGTCGGCGACATGCCGCGAGCTCACCGCCGAGCTCTCGCACTGCTGCGCTTTTGTCGAGTCCTTGACCTCCTCGGTTCATCGACCGCCCACATCACCCCGCTTAGATCCGAGCCCTTGGCTCCTTTCCCAAAAGCTTAAGCCTCGTGACCTCCCCTCGTTGAATCTGAGCCATTAAAGACCACCCTAGTTGGATCTGCATCAGAGGGTTTCCCCGTGAAATTTCTAAGTCCCAAGACCTCCTTGAGCAATCTCGCCGTTAAAAGACCTCCCGTGATTAGCTCTAGCCGTTAGATCCGGTCTCATAAAACTATAACCGCCAGACTCTCCTAGAGTTGATCCTAACCATCTAGGACCACCCGGTTAAATCGACCGCTAGGACCACTCCGGCGCAAAGATCTCCTCGTGATCTTTTGTTAAGACCACCCCTAATAGGCCAAAGACCTCCTCCGAGGTCCTCTTTGCAAAAGACCTCCTCGTGGTCCTTTGTAAACCACCTGACTCTCCTCGAGGTCCTCTTTGCAAAAGACCTCCTTGGTCATTTTGCAAAGACCACTCAGACCACCTCTGGTCGCCCTTGTAAAGCCACCCCGCCTTTTACAAAGAAAACCCCGCCGCACTCTTAGGCTCAATCTCGACTGCTCACGACTCTCCCTGATTAGATCCGAGCGCTTAGATCTCTTTTTGTCAAATCCTTAGTGCTCGACCTCCCTCCTGCCGATCCGGACTGCTCAAGACCTCCTAGGTCTAATCTGAACCGCCCGCATCTCCTCCGATTAAAACCCTATCGCTTAGGACCTCCCGAGAAGATCTTGGCCATCCAAGACCTCCTCAGAAACATCCTGACCGATCAAGACCTCCTCCGAGATCTTGACCGCCTAGGACCTCCTCCTTGGATCCGTAGCGTTAGGACCTCCTCCTCTGTCTAAACCGTTAGACCTAGATCTAACGCTAGACCTCCTTCCTCGATTTAAAACCTTAGGACCTCCTCGCTCAATCTTGATCGCCCAGACCTCCTCACTTGATCGTGTCCGCTAAAGACCTCCTCCGAGATCTAGACCGTTGAAGACCTCCTCCGTGAGATCTTAGCCGCCCGCACCTCCCTCCGTAGGTTTACCCTTAGACCTCCTCTAGTGCTCGGACCGCCAGATCTCGACCGACGGTCACGACCTCCTAGGCGCCAGACCTCCTTGCGTGCGCTGCAGACGCGACCGGTCGTGATCGTTGATCCGATTCGACGGTCCGCACTCTCCCAAAGCGGGAGGAGGTCTTGTGTGCGCCAGAGCTGAAGCTCGTAAGCCGCCGATCTTGATCTAACGCCCACGACCTCTCCTTTTCATTCAATTCGCTTGGACCTCCCGAGAGCTCAATTGTTCTAAGTCTTTTATGTTTCAAAGTTCAAAAGTGCTTAACTTTGTCATTTTAACTCCTTTTGAATGATTCCAGCTTCTTTGTAGCTTTGTTATAGTATGAACTTTAATCTGAGAATGAAATTAGGCCCACATCATAATACGAAAATGATTTAACTACACGATCTTGTTTAGTGAAAAATGATGTCTAGAAATTCATGGAAAATTTGTAAAATGTATAACTTATTCTCTCAGAATTCCAAACCGAGCAAACTCAACTTGGTAAAATGGGTCTGCAGACATGCTTTAATATGAACTAGGCTTTGTCCTTATTTATGTTCCTGAGAAATGATATATGCTAGTTTTAGAGCTTAGAAAAATCATAACTAATTCATTATAACTCCAAATTGTGCAAACTTAGTTTTGCTGTTGTTAGGATGACATTATCTACTCCACCATAAAAATTTCAGATTCCAGATCATTCTAGAAATTTTCTCCATGAACAGTAACCAAATTAATTTAATTAGCATTTTTCAGTCGAGAGAACTTAGTTTAGCTATAACTTTTGCATGCTAAGTCTAAATGAAGTGATTCTTGTTTCTAAAATTGTCTAAAATCATAATCTAGCTTCTGTATAAATTTTATTGTATTTGGAGAACTTTGCTGTTGAGTTTTGTTTGGAGTTCTTGTTCTTATTTGAGTATCGCTTTTCGCTAGGGTTTCAAGGAATTATTGTTCACGTGAGTGAATCCTCTGCAGCAAGAAAGTGATCTACCGCCAGCAAGCAGTTTGATCATGTTAATCCCAATATTTTAAGTATTTATGTTGTTTACAACTTCTATGTATGCATTGCTATCTTGCTTTAACTATTGTCGATAGTTGGCACTGGTAGATGCATTTCCATAGACAAATGATTATCCTCTACTACCATGAGCCTAGGTTTTGTTGTTATTTAGAGCTCGTTGGATGAGCTCTTGTCCCTTAGTAGTTTATAATTAATTGCTTAGCCATGCTTAGTTTCCAGAATGGGCGGTTATCGACTTGTCGATAACCTTGATCACCTAAAACTTATTATCACTTATGATTTCAGCCTCGTGCCTTGTCTACTTATGAAAACTAAAACTGAAAACAAAATGATTTAGACTTGGGCACAATGGTAAGATGGTGTGATTGTGGGTGTGACTGAATGGTGCCCGGTCAACAAGGACCGATCATCTTGTTACACTAAACTAAGCATTTTGTGCGTATAACCACACTAGAGGGTATGGGACCTCTTGAATTAGTACTTTGGGAGGCATTAATTAATGAGTCGGGTCAGTAGCTTATAGAGAAAAAGGATCACTAAGGCGTGACCGGTGGTTCCTTTCTAGGTCCTCCACCCGACCGGGCTTGTAATGTCCGGCTAGTAACTATTGACTCCCGACTTTGCTTGACCCCACCACAACGTGTGGTCCTAGTGGCCTCTTTCGCGGCCTGGTCACTAAGGGTTAACCCCATACGTGCGACTTTAATTAACGATTCCATTGGAAACGCCTCGTAGGACTTAGCCGCCGGCATACCAAAGGAAGTGTGCTTAATAGCTTGGCAAAAGGCGATCAAGTGTGGGTACATTGGTACACCCCTGCAGGGTTTAAAACTATTCGAATAGCCTCGTCCTAGGTTATGGACACGCTTGGCAAGGTCTTTCAAGAGTTAGACTACAACATTTTTAATTAAAACTTGATGGGTGGCACGAATCTGGGATTCGTATATGTGGTGGCTATTGGGTTAGTCACCAATAGGTGGTTACTTGTACTTATTGTATCTCGTGTTATTTCAATCAATAAAACTGATTACAAACTTGCTTTTGAAATGTATTACATTATCGCAAATAAAGTTGGCTTTGTGCTAAATGAGACATACAACCACCACTTAAATAAGCTTGCATGTAGTATAATGATAGGCCTGCTATTCCACACGTCGGTCTTGCAGTACAAAAACAATTTTTGTACTCGATGCTATGCTTAATGTTTTGTTGCAGAGGAAGAAGTGGATCCCCAAGGGATCGACTTTTGTGAGAATCATTTGTGGTTTGACGACTAGCTTGGCGGCCTGGCTTGCTGCCTTGTGGGTTATGGCTAATCGTTGATTTTATTTATAGCCATCTTATGGCACTTTTGCTTCCGTTAATGTTACTTTGTTGTTGTTGGCGGTCGGCCCTCTTGTGTAATAACTTTATTGTACGCCTTTTGCTAGACTTGTTATATGGTGATGTATGGAATTGGTGCATAATTTTGTAACGAGGTGTGTATGTCGATTTCGGAAGCATACATATCTCGAGGCTTGGTTTATTTGATTTGTACTGTTAGGACCAAGTGGGTGGTTAAACAGTACAAGCCGAATGAATCGGGGTCCTCACAGTGACTTGTTGGTGAAACTTTTTAACTTATATGATGTCGTTCTAAAAGTATCCCTAGTCGAATATCACTGGTCGGATAGTGACTCTACGACTAGCACATGCATTGATTGATGACCATGTTTCACCGATCATGGATATAGAGATATTGAATAAAAAATGTGGACACATGTTAGACAACATGGGGGTTGGATAGACTGTCGGGACCCAAAAATGCAATTCTGGACCCTCTGTGTATTCTGCACTAGTCCAGGATCACGCTAGTGCACACAGCGGTAACATAGGTGAATATCAATCCACACAAGCGAAATATAACATAAACGAGTAGTTTGAGTAACAACATAGAGTTTTGACCTTAAGGTCGGGGTTACAACTTATTAAGCCACGCAGGGCTAACACCAATGAAATACCGCAATGGAGCGAAAATAAACTCGCAACTCCAATCAAGACACCACAGTAACCGATCGATCGATGACCTAGCGATCAACCTTCTTCCACAAACTCCTCCTCGAAAGCAAAGCGAAGACTCCTCCACTTCAGAGGTTTGGACGCAAGTTTTACCACAAGCGTGAGTACACAACCGCACTTCGCAAATCATACCACGTAATGCAATATATAGATGCAAAGCTTATTCCAAAGGAATGACTTACGTGGTTATTTTGCGAAATGCAACATTTGCAATTGAATACAAATAATAGATTGAAAGCATAATTTAAAACAAATAAGCAATATTAATTTAACGGTTGTTTCCACAAAGACACACAACTAAACCGATTGATTCACACACCATATGATTGAGATCACACACTCCCAATCCCACATTTTACTTAACACTACCCTCATGTGAAATCCCCGAGCGTTGTCCATGACCGAGGACGCGGCTATTCGAATAGATTGATTAACACTGCAGAGGTTTGTACACTTTACCCACACGATACAACTAGTGTAGCTAGCACCAATCGTGAATAAAACAGTTCGGAAACTTCGCCTCAACATTGACGTTTTACTCACACACCCCATGTCACAAAGCTTAACCTATCCACCGAACCCCAATGTTGAAACTCCAGAACCTACTAAGTTAGGCCCACACCGCACATGCGGTCGCACAAGAAAGCTCGCCAATGGCGCACAAAGTTAAGTCCTTAATTGACCAAGGCAAGACTTCCAGCTTCTTCTAACTAAACCACACAGATAAATCCCAATCACAAAGCCACCGGCTCACAAAGATTCACCACTTGCCTCGGTCCTAAATCTTTACCACCCAGCTTGGTTTAGTGCAACACATGCCATCACGAGTAATAGCACACAAGACACACGCTTTATCACACGCCCATAGTCACTTAGTCATAATTAATATTTGCAACTTACATGTGATAGTGACTCGTGGCATGGCTAAGCAATTGTACTCAGATCTAACCAACCCACGTTGGTGCTATAATATTACCAACTAATAACCAATCTAGGTGACAAGGAATTATGACATACAAGGCCAAGGTGTGATAACAATTTGATAATAACTATGCCCAAAGCATTTAAATAAATAATTAAAGTAGAATGCAATAATTCAACACAAAGTAATTTGAAAACTGAGTTCAAGATGATCAAAGGTATTACTTGCCTTGGAATAGGTCTATGTACTGGTCTTGAACTTGGTTGAAGCCTTCTTCACTTAAAACCCCAAGTATCGATGTTCACGCACAAACGGCAAAACAACCAAAACAGATAAATAACAGAGGCAAAACAAACTCCAAAAATTAAATAAAAATAATAATTAGGTAGATCTCGAATTTAGACAAATTTAGAAATTTAAGTGGGCTCAAACGGAGTTAGATGCAAAAGTTATGGCCTTTGAAGATTGAAAATACATAAAATGCCGGAAATCGTGATTTCATGAATTTCCGAATTATTTTCCTAAAGGAAAATCAGATTATTGCGCAAGCCGACGCCACGAGGAATTTCGGAAAACAAATAATAAAGAAATCTCGACATGTGGGACCCACATGTCGAGGTTAGCTCACGCGGACTAGGTCCATCGAGCCTCGACTCGGTCCGTAGATCGCCGCGTGGCGCACACGGACGCCGACCGGCGCCACTGGCCGCCACGCTGCGGCACGGGCCGACGCCGCACCGACGTGATGACGATAAGACGGCGCGGCTCGACCGTGACGGCAACGGCGATCGGCGGTGCTCCGCGAGGTCCGATGGTACCGATTGAAGCCCATGTTATTGCGAACACGATGGTGCACTCACGAGCGCGAGACACCAAGATGGCCGACGGCGAGGGTTGAGCGCGAGGGCTTCGCTTTGCTCTGACGGGAGTTCCGCGAGGTTTTGGCGACGGCGAAGGTCCCTACGAGTTCCCGCGCCACCGATCTCGGTGGTGCACTCGGCGACGACGCCGCGCACCGACGGCGAAAAGGCGAAGAACAGAACGCGCGAAACCCTAGAACTCCAATTGCGATGCGCTAAGGCTCTAAGGAGATGAGGTGGCGCCTGGTTGCGGAGGTCCGTGCGGCTCTGGGGCTATTTATAGGGCTGGGGTGCTCGGGATAAGGAATCCCAAATTGGGATTTCTGCTGAAAACGAAAACGGAGATAGAGTCCGCTTTCGCCCCGATTGAGGCGATACAGCGCGGAAGATTAGAGATAGAGTTTGGCAAAGAAATCCGAGGTTTTAGTTAGGAAAGTCCGTTGTCGACTATTCTTCTAGAAGACGGCAATGGCGAGCGCCTCCGACTTCGACGCGAGAAGAAGGCGCGACGAAGACGACGACCTCGGCGCCCACCGGCAATGAGTGGGGCGGAGCGCGGCGGCGGGCGATTTGATCCGAGCGCCCGATCTTGATCCAAAGGTCCACAATCAATGAGACGATCGGACCTCCGCTACCTCAGCGATCTAGCCGTCCCAACCTGCTCGAACGCTGGGAGCGGCGCGCGCGGAGAGAGAGAGAGAGGGGCCGACAGCAGTGGTCCACCTGCTGCTGGGAGGCGGCACGCGACTGGCCGAGCGGGTCATGGCAGCGCTGAATAGGAGTTGGGCCGAGAGATTCGCCCAAGAAGATTTCGAGATTTTTAATAGATTTTCCATTTTAGAAAAATACTGTAAATTCAAATAGGCAATAGAAAATAGCAAATGAACTCGTAAAAATTCTAGAAAATCTAGAAAATATATCTCGAGCACATAGAACCCAAATAAAATAGTTTTGGCTATTGTTCATGTTGGGATTATTCACATTAAATGTTTTTGAGTATAAAGTCCAATATTAAGCTTTTGAATTAAATTCAAATAAAATCCAAATGGTGAATTTTTCCTACTAACTATTTAAAAGATTTTAAGCTCAAAATTGGGATGTTACAAACCTCCTCTTAAAGGAATCTCGACCCGAGATTCAAAGAAGCTAGAGAAAAGTCTAGGGAACTTGGCCACTCTTCTTCACGCTCCCACGCCGCTTCTCCTTCTCGAGTGGTTGCTCCACCGACTTTGCAAAACGAACCGCCTTGCTTCGTGAGGCGCTCGCGACATCCAAAATCTTGATTGGCCGCTTCCTTGTAGGTAAGATCATCTTTCAAAACAATTGATTCCAACGGCTTGCTCTTCTCGCACACGAAGACACTTCTTCAATCGCGAGACATGAAAGACATCATGTACTCGCTAACGCATCGCGTAGCTCCAATTGGTAAGCAACTTCCCACGGCGTTCAAAATCTTGAACGGGCCAACATACCTAGCAAGCTTCCTTTGGCATGAAACCTCTTGACACCTCCGAGCGTGGTCACCAAGATAGACAAAATCTTCTCGCTCGAATCGAGATCCCGACGGCGTTATCGCATAACTCTTCTCGCTTGATGGCTATTTTTAGCCTTTCCCGATCATAGCAACTCGTTCTTCTCGCTCTTGATGATATCTCGCCCGAACATCAGACGCTCACCGCCTCTCACCAATTTAACGGGTTCGCAGCACGCCATACAAAGCTTCAAATGGCGACATTTGCATCGCTTGATAATCGTTGTTGTACGAGAACTCGTGATACGGCAAACTTTTATCCCATCGGTAGCATTCGCTAGAGTGCAAGCTCAAGATATCTTACAATATTCGATTGACCCTTTCACCGTCCATCCGTCTGCGGATGATAAGCGATCAAATTCGATGGGTACCCAATGCTTCATGCAAACTTTGCCAAAACGAGGTGAACCGAGATCCTCGACCGACACTATCTTCTTGGGCACACCATGCAAACCGACAATTCGCCATGTACAACTCGCAAGGCGATCTCCCGAGTACGTGGTTTTGATCGCAGAAATGAGCGACTTTAGTCAAACGATCGACTATTACCTCGATCGAATCAGAATCTGATTGAGTCTTGGGTAAGCCGGTAATGAAATCCATTCCGATCTCTTCCCACTTCCATTCTCGAATCTTTAACGGTTGCAACAATCTCGCTGGTTTCGTGTTCGCTTTACTTTCTCGACGGTGTCGACAAGGCAACGAACTCGCGATTCGCTCAAATTTGGCCACCAAAACTTATTCTTAACATCCCGGTACATCTTGGTACTTCCAGGTGAATCAATACTTCGAGTCATGGGCTTCTTTTAAGATTAATCGCTTTAGACCATCGATATCCGTACACGATACGACTGCTAATCCGAGTATGTCTTGATCATCCTTGGTGAAATCTTTGAATTTCCTCCGCCATTTTGATCTTGATGTCCGACAACACGGGATCCTTTGGTTGTGCTTCACGAACTGCTTCTCCAAGGTAGACTGTACTCTCCAAATTGGCCACAAATCCCTCTGACACAACTTCTAGCTTTAGCTTCAAATTCTTCATAAAGTTCGGGAAATTTTCCTTACTTCCAAGGCATTACAAGAATCTTTACGACTTAGAGCGCCGAACTACATTGGCTTTTCCGATGGTAGTGGATTCCAAGATTATAATCCTTAATCAATTCCAACCATCTTCTCTGCCTCATATTCAGATCTCGACTAGGTAAAGATGTACTTCGACTTTTATGATCTGTAGACTTCACAAATGACACCGATGAGGTAATGACGCTAAATCTTTAAAGCATGCACTACGGCAACTAATTCCGCATCATAAGTAGGGTAATTCTCCTCGTGAGGTCTCAATTGTCTTGACGCATAGCGATGCCTCTTCCTTCCCGCATCAGACACATCCTAATCCTTGACGCTAAGCATCACAATAGATATCGAAATCCTTACGAATATCCGCAAAATCAAGATCGTGGCCGAGGTCAAGCGCTTCTTTAACTCTCGAAACTTTCTCACAGCCGGAGTCCAAGTGAACTTTTTCTCCTTCTTCAACAATTGCGTAAGAGGCTTAGCAATTGATGAGAATCCTTCGATAAAACGGCGGTAATAACCTGCTATCCCCAAGAAATCGCGAATCTGGTTACGCCTTGGGTCGGTCCTGTAACATCGCTTTACTTTTCCCGGGTCAACCGCTACTCCATCGGCGGTCATCACATGGCCAAGGAAATCCACTTCTTCTTCCAAAAGTCACACTTATCGAACTTGGCATACAACCGATGCTCCCCGAGTTTCTCCAAAATTAACCTCGTGTGTTCTCGCGTGTTCCTCCTCCGATTTGGAATAAACCGAATATCGCCAATGAACACCACTACAAACTTGTCCAAATATTCCATGAAGACTTTGTTCATCATGTTCATGAAGTAAGTCGGCATTTGTCACCAAATGACATGACCAAGAACTCATAATGTCCATACCGCGTTGAGAAAGCGGTCTTTGGTATGTCCCTAGGGTAGATCTTCAATCGATGGTAGCCCGATCGCAAGTCGATCTTTGAGAACACTCCGCTCCCTTCATCCGTCAAACAGATCATCTATCCCGGCAATGGATACTTATTCTTGATAGTGACCTCGCTGAGAGAACGGTAGTCGATACACATCCTCATGCTTCCGCTTTCTTCTTGACGAACAAGACTGGTGCTCCCCACGGTGACGAACTTGGTCTTACGAAACCTTTCTCGAGAAGTTCTTCAATCTGCTTCTTCATTTATGCTAACTCGCCACCGGCATTCGATAAGGTCGCTTAGAAATTGGCGCTGTCCCCGCACTAGATCAATGACGAACTCGATGTCACGGTCCGTGGCATTCCGTAACTCTTCCGAAACACATCCGGTATTCTCGACTATTGGTACATTCTCCAATGCAATGGTCTTCGATTGTTTACTAGCAAGTGTCCTTCACGAACCGATGTGGCTAGAAACTCCACTTTCCTTCCATCGCATTTCAACCGTTACGGTCTTCGCCACAATCCAAGACACTTTGTGCTTGATAGCCAATCCATGCCAAGAATGACATCTAGGGTTTGGGTGTCTAGAACAATTAAGTTGGCTAGAAACTCAACTCCAAACTATGAGTAACTTAGCTCCTAAATAACCCACTCTAGAGCTTAGCTCGCTCCCACGATTGAACTAATAGAGCATGATTAAGTTGTATAGCCTCCAACTTATTCTTAGTTGCAAAAACTTCGCATACAAAAGAATGCGAAGCTCCGTAATCAAACAGAATCGATGCGGTATCGAATTAACCAGAACTTACCCAAGACGACGCCCGTGCTTCCTCGTGATCCTTCCAGGTGACGTGGTTGACACGGCTTCGACCACGGATCGCGCCCTCCTCCCGCCGGTTGGGGCTTGAAAGTTCCTCGTTGGTGACCCGTGCGGTGTCTTATTTGGTGTAGCTCCAAGGTTGAAACGAATCGGAGTGATCGCTCTCTCTGGGACACCGACGGCGAGTGGCTCGTTGACGGCAGTGTAGCACACCCTTGGCTCTTGCGACTTGTTGACCGCCGGATTAGCGCTGGTCGTGCCGCGCGAGTGTTCGAGCAACCGGACGAGGTGCCGAGGTCGGTGCAGTGTCTCCGCGGAGTTCGTGGAGAAACCGCTGAACCGCGCGGCACCGCCTCTGCTCTCGTTGGAATTGCTGGCCTCCCGCCGATCATCTCGCTTGCGATTGTCTTCCGCCTTGCGCTTATCCTCCATGACTAAAGCTTTATTGATCGCTTCTGGAAGTCGTGGAAGGTATGTGCAAGGAGATTGACCAAGTCCAGTGTTCACCCCTTCGTAAAACGACTTAGCGAGCCTTGTCTGCTGCAACATCTTCTCGCAAAGATAGCGAGCGAAGTTGCGAGAACTTGTTGAGGTAGTCGACACCGACAAGCTTCCTTGCTTCAGGGCACGAAATTCATCTTTCTTCGCTCAATAATTCCTTCCGTACGTGGTATTGGCGAATGTCAGAGAAATTCCTCCCAAGTGATATTCTCGTGGTGCCTCATGAGCGCGCAGGTTCTCCCACCATTCTCTGCGATGCCCTCCAACCGTGAGAGGCATAGAGAACTTTTTCATGGTCGCGCATTGGGTGATCGCAGCTTTCTTTCAATCACCCGGCTACCATCGCCTTCCACGGGTGAGACATGTCCAAATGAATGTTGGTGGACGGGTCCTCGCGAATTCTCGCCAACTTAGAAGCTCCTGGTGGCCATGAGTAGCCGGGCTCTCGGGGTGATGGTTGTTGTTATTCCGCCATTCATAGCTTGCATCTGTTCATCATGGCATGCATCAACCGTGTCTGTGTCTGCCATAAAGACCCAAAGTTCTCGCAGATCCACCAAGGTGCCGGTGGCGAACCGCCTCCCGCCTGGCCGCCCATCACTCACCGTGCTAGGGTACCCAACCACTTGCAATCGTCATGAAGTTGTAACCATCTCATAAGCTTCAGGTTAGATAAGATAGCAAGCATGGGATGAGTTAAGAACTAAACAGGGATTGGTTAAACCCAACAACAATCGAGAGAACAAAAGCAACTTTATTACTTAAGAACTTGGTATGGCTTGCAACAGATGCCTAAGGGCCTTTGCACTCATACTCACACTCAAAGAAAATAGCTAACCTAAGCACACAATCTAACGCCTAAAGGGCGACACAACTAGGCTTAGACCGACGCGCTTAACACACTAAGCCTCAATCATAACCTAGGCCTTAGCGAACTCGCCGCTGAGGTAACCTCCACAACCACGGCTGTGCTCTCGCCGCCAGACCTTGAACTGTGGCGCATCTTCGCAACCGATCCCGTGCCCCGAATCGGTGCAACAGAACAGTGTCGATGGCGCGACAGCTCCTCTCGGTTCTGCCCACTTCCTCCGGATCTTCCTCGATTCTTCATGTTCTTCTAGATTCTCTTCCTCTTCTTGGTCCGCCCGTGGTGGGCGCCCAGATCTCTTCCGTGATGGCGATCTTCTTCGCCTTGGTGCAAGCTCTTGTAGGCACCGCCTAGATCGCCATCATCTCCATGGATTCTCTTGGGCGACGACGCATCGCGAGGTGTACCATCGTGGCATCTTCTTCTCCCTCCGTGGATGGATAGTGTGCGTAGCTCCACGGCGGTCGCCCGGGTGGTAGCGAAGACGGTCCCTGCAACTCGCGCATGTAGATGTGGCGATCCGGCATGGCCAGCGCGACGATTCTCGTATTCCTTCACTCCAGTGATCCTCCGACGAGATGTTCAATGGCCGGCTTGCCTTGGTGTTCGCCCCGCGTAGATCGCTGCGATAGATCGCACTCCGCTTATGTCCATCCACCATCCAGCTTGTTGCCTCGATACAACGGACGATCAAAACCTCCCAAGACTGCAGAAAGCTTCCAAAGTTCGGCGGCTTATCCTCCACAACGCTCACCATAGGTCCAAGCAGGCATCCGTCCAAAAGACAGAGAGAGGGTAAGAACAACTTAAAAACAATGGAGAGAGGGGAAATTTTAGCAATAGATGAGTCTAGAGAGACATGAGCGGAGTTAAGCAATAGGTTGCTCTTGCAAGTTAGTTTTCTTTAGAAAATAATTTGGACTCTCTAAAAACGTCCGATCTAACTAAGGTCAAGACTCTACAACAAGATGGCTCGATACCACCTCCTCTGGACCCAAAATGCACTCGACCCTCCGTATTCTCGCAGACTAGTCCAGATCACGCTAGTGCACACAAATGTAACATAGGTGAATATCAATCCACACAAGCGAAATATAACATAAACGAGTAGTTTGAGTAACAACTTAGAGTTTTGACCTTAAGGTCGGGGTTACAACTTATTAAGCCACGCAGGCTAACACCAAAGAAATACCGCAATGGAGCGAAATAAACTCGCAACCCAATCAAGACACCACGATGCAACCGATCGATCGATGACTAGCGATCAACCTTCTTCCACAAACTCCTCCTCGAAAGCAAAGAAGACTCTCCACTTCAGAGGTTTGGACGCAAGTTTTACCACAAGCGTGAGTACACAACCGTACTCGCAAATCATACCACAGAATGCAATATATAGATGCAGGCTTATTCCAAAGGAATGACTTCTGTGGTTATTTTGCAGAAATGCAACATTTGCAATTGAATACAAATAATAGATTGAAAGCATAATTTAAAACAAATAAGCAATATTAATTTAACGGTTGTTTCCACAAAGACACACAGCTAAACTGATTGATTCACACAGCCATATGATTGAGATCACACAGCTCCCAATCCCACATTTTACGAACACTACCCCTCATGTGAAATCCCCGAGCGTTGTCCATGACCGAGGACGCGGCTATTCGAATAGATTGATTAACACTCTGCAGAGGTTTGTACACTTTACCCACACGATACAACTAGTGTAGCTAGCACCAATCGTAACAAAACAGTTCGGAAACTTCGTCTCAACATTGACGTTCTTTACTCACACAGCCCCATGTCACAAAGCTTAACCTATCCACCTGAACCCCAATGTTGAAACTCCAGAATCTACTAAGTTAGGCTGTCACCGACATGCGGTCGTGCACAAGAAAGCTCGGGCTCAATGGCGCACAAAGTTAAGTCCTTAATTGACCAAGGCAAGACTTCCAGCTTCTTCTAACTAAACCACACGATAAATCCCAATCACAAAGCCACCTGTTCACACAAGATCCACCACTTGCCTCGGTCTAAATCTTTACCACCCAGCTTGGTTTAGTGCAACACATGCCATCACGAGTAATAGCACACAAGACACACGCTTTATCACACGCTCTATAGTCACTTAGTCATAATTAATATTTGCAACTTACATGTGATAGTGACTCGTGGCATGGCTAAGCAATTGTACTCGCATCTAACCAACCCACATTGGTGCTATAATATTACCAACTAATAACCAATCTAGGGTGACAAGGAATTATGACATACAAGGGCAAGGTGTGATAACAATTTGGATAATAACTATGCCCAAAGCATTTAAATAAATAATTAAAGTAGAATGCAATAATTCAACACAAAGTAATTTGAAAACTGGGTTCAAGATGATCAAAGGTATGGCTTGCCTTGGAATAGGTCTATGTACTGGTCTTGAACTTGGTTGAAGCCTTCTTCGACGAAAACCCCCGAAGTATCGATGTCTACGCACAAACGAAGCAAAACAACCAAAACAGATAAATAACAGAGGCAAAACAAATTCCAAAAATTAAATACAAATAATAATTAGGTAGATCTCGAATTTAGACAAATTTAGAAATTTGAGTGGGCTCAAACGGAGTTAGGATGCAAAAGTTATGGCCTTTGGAAGATTGAAAATACATAAAATGCTGGAAATCGGTATTTCATGAATTTCCCGAATTATTTTCCTAAAGGAAAATCAGATTATTGCGCAAGTGGCGACGCTGGAGGAATTTCGAAAAACAAATAATAAAGAAATCTCCGGCATGTGGGACCCACATGTCGAGGTTAGGCTCACGTGGACTAGGTCCATCGAGCCTCGGACTCGGTCCGGTAGATCGCGCGCGGCGCACACGGACGCCGACCGGGCGCCACTGCCGCCACGCTGCGCACGGGCCGACGCTGCACCGACGTGATGACGCATAAGACGGCGCGCTCGACCGCACGGCAACGGCGATCGGCGGCGCTCCGCGAGGTCCGATGGTACCGATTGAAGCCCATGTTATTGCGAACACGATGGTGCACTCACGAGCCGCGAAGACACCAAGATGGCCGGCGGAGGGTTGAGCGCGAGGGCTTCGGCTTTGCCTGACGGGAGTTCCGGCGAGGTTTTGGCGACGCGAAGGGTCCCATCGAGAGCCTCGCGCCACCGATCTCGGTGGTGCACCGGCGACGACGCCGCGGCACCGACGGGCGAAAAAGGCGAAGAACAGAACGGCGACGAAACCCTAGAACTCCACCGCGCGGCGCTAAGGCTCTAAGGAGATGAGGTGGCGGCTGGTTGCGAGGTCCGTGCGGCTCTGGGGCTATTTATAGGGTGGGTGCTCGGGATAAGGAATCCCTAAATTGGGGATTTCGGCTGAAAACGAAACGGAGATAGAGTTCGCTTCGGTCCCGATTGAGGCGATACTGCGCGGAAGATTAGAGATAGAGTTTGGCAAAGAAATTCGGAGGTTTTTAGTTAGGAAAGTCCGTTGTCGGACTATTCTTCTAGAAGACGGCAATGGCGAGTGGCTCCGACTCGGACGTGGAGAAGAAGGCGCGACGAAGACGACGACCTCGGCGGGCCCACCTGGCAGCGAGTGGGGCGGAGCGCGCGTGCGGGCGATTTGATCTGAGCGACCGATCTTGATCCAAAGGTCCACAATCAATGAGACGATCGGACCCTCCGGTTACCTCACGCGCATCTAGCCGTCCGAACCTGATCGAACGGTGGGGAGCGGGCGGGCGCGTGGAGAGAGAGAGAGGGGGTCGACAGCGGGTCCACTGTTAGTGAGGCGGCATGCACGGACACTGAGCGAGTGGTCATGCGCTGGAATAGGAGTTGGGCCGGAGAGATTCGGCCCAAGAAGATTTCTGAGATTTTTAATAGATTTTCTATTTTAGAAAAAATACCAGAAATTCAAATAGGCAATAGAAAATAGCAAATGAACTCAGAAAAATTCTAGAAAAATCTAGAAAATATATCTGAGCACATAGAACCCAAATAAAATAGTTTTGGCTATTGTTCATGTTGGGATTATTCACATTAAATGTTTTTGAGTATAAAGTCCAATATTTAGCTTTTGAATTAAATTCAAATAAAATCCAAATGGTGAATTTTTCCCTACTAACTATTTAAAAGATTTTTAAGCTCAGAAAATTGGGATGTTACATAGACCCACCTTGAGATACTATTAAGATTGTTATGATTCTATGTATCATTAGTTGGTCTCAAGCAATGATAATGTATAATCCTTAGACCTAAGATCGGCATGGTTCCCTACATATGTAATAGCACTCTTAGGAGTTGCCAAATGCTACTCGTAACATGATAGTTATAAAGATAGCTTTCGGGTATGTTATGAAATGTAACATCCCAATCTTGGGCTTGTGTTTCAAATGTAAGAAAATCAGTAGAAATTAAAACTTTTTCTTACATCATGTATTTCCTTTTGTGCCAATCAATTCTTGTACAAGGAATTATGGAAATACATTGTCACAAGTCTAGTTGATCCAAATCTTGATATTCCAAAAACAATCTTGTCAAATCTTTTGATCATCCTTTGGAAATATTTTTCCTAAGTTCTTGGGATGGTATGTGACCCCTCTGAAAAATTTCACAATTTTTAGAAATTGTTTGAATATTTTTAGAGGCAGTCAAACCTGTTTGACTCCCGGTCAAACATTAAAACCGAGCCTTGCAGAATTTTTGGAAATTTATTCACAGTATGAGAACCTCTGAAAATTTCACACAAGGTTAATATCTGAGTTAGCAAGCTCTGTAAAAATTTCATAATTTTGGAGTTAATTTGCTACCTCAAATAAATCTTTCAAAGTCTCGTCTAAATTCAAGTCAAACTTGGTTTTATGTTACTCGGTTCGAGTCGACTGGGCTCGAGCCTATTGACTCGGTCCACCAACTAGCGGCACCGCGCCCGTTTGAAAATCCCGTGACCGATCCGGACCGTTGGATCGAATCGCACGGCCGCACGCGCGTAACCCTTCTGACCTTCCGCTGCAAGTTTGATTGTCGACCGTTAGATTCCCATCCAACCGCTGAGATTTCCGAACCCTTCGGACCCTC